>JAJEKV010000015.1:4783193-5383193 GCA_021234155.1 Isoetes taiwanensis | reverse complement strand
CCATTATCATTTAGCCTATAATATATATATTTTTTTTTTTTTTTTTTGAGGGCAAGGTGTTTTTTATATTGCATTTATATGAAATACATAAGTACCTTTGCTTATGGAAGCAAAGAAAAGCAGAAAAATCAGAAATATAGGAACTGCTGTACTAGCTAGATCCTTATAGTCTTATAGCAAAATATAGATATCAAAAAAATAAAATAAAACCGAGATGAAGTTTTCAGCATGGAATAAAATAACGGCTAAGATTAGCCAAATGGCTATTTTGCAGCAGTTTTGCCAAGAAAAATGGCTAAAATAAATGGAAAAAATGCCCGAAAAAAAGAAAATTTTAGCCCAATTTTTTTTCTGCCCAAGTGAGTTTTTAGGTTGAATAGCCAAACCTTTACCTCCAGACATATCCATCAGGACATCGATTAGCTAAACCAAAGATAGAGTGGGCTTGGAAAAATAAATAGATTAGCCCGAAATTCAACAACAATGTATGTACTAACTTTAAGAAATTTCAAATATGGTTTATATTTTTCTTTTGCTTTTTCCACTTTCTTTCTTGTTCCAAGTACAAAGTTGAAGCATTAGAGGAAAAGGAACAATGTAGTCCCTTTTTTTTATAGGTTTTTGAACATGTTCATGTATGTTTGTTTCTTGATTTATATATCTACAATAAATTCAATGTCTTTGCCAAAATGCTTGGATTTTTCTAAATTACTATATCTGATGGCTAATATTTTCCTTTCCATTTTGTGAAAGTTTAGCCAAAAGCAAGAAACTGTGATGGAGAAAAACCATTTAGTTTAGCCAAGTGTTAGAAATTTCTAGCCCCAATTTGAAGGTAGTTTAGCTAAACCTATTTTGGCTACACTAAAATATAGGAGTAGTAATTTATTCCATGGTTTTCAGATATGAAAACTGACGATAACCAAGGTGTGATCCCTATGCTGATCCCTGTACTGATTAGTATGCAATACTCCAGCATCGACTTGCTAAACCACATCAAGCACATCCTGTAGGGTGAAATCTGGGATGTCATTCTTGCCAAACATCTTCAGCATTATGTCCAAATCCTCTGGTGTGTAATTGGTGAAATCAAGCAGCAGCAGGACATGTGCTTGCCTCTTCTGCTGCCATTTATGAAACAGGCTCTCAAAGTATGGTTTGAGATTATTAAACCTCCATACCTCTCTGATTTTGAGCACCCTCTTTATTGCTTTTGCATGTACCATTTCCCTTCTTAGCTGCTTGAATGTATTTTCTTGCTCAGACTTGGATAGTGTAGAGAATTCGTCATCTGAATATTCAGCAACTCCCATCATTCTTTCTCCACTTCCTGTATTATTGAGCCTCCTCATTTCTCCTGTGCAATACATCATCAAATGCATTAAGATTAGTAAGATAGAAATCAAAATATCCCTGAAAGGTACCAAATTTCTCCCATGATCTATCATAGCTTTTTCCTTTTGCCATTTTGTGTGCCACAGCTGTCTCTGTCATAATGTATATGAACTCCTTTTTAATCCAGAATAAGGAAGGATTCTTGTTTCCCATTTGAACCCTATTTCTATGTTTCCATAGAATCCATGAACCTAGAATTCTAGTAGTATTCAGGATTTGAGTATTGGCATTCATAAAAGAAAGGAAGTTATTAGCTGTTATTGCTCCCTGATTTATCTGTGCTGCCCAGCTCCAAAAGTCTGCAACCTTGTGACATGTGAAGACATGATTTGAACTTTCTGTTTGACCACAACCCAGGGGACACATAGGTGACACTGAGGTATCATACTTTGCCCTTTTCTCATTTGTTGGTAAGCTCTGATGTAGTACTAACCATCTAAAGGTTTTAATTTTATTAGCTGTATAAATTTTCCAACCCTTTGCCATAATCTTGGCCAGTGTCTTTTCCTCACAATTCCACATACTGTTTGCCTTAGAATCTTTGTGACCTATAATTAATCTGTAAACATCCTTAACAGAGTACACCTCTTTTCCATTCAAAGTCCATTGATTGGAATTATCACTAAACTCATCTATTGAATCCACTTTCAGCCTTATCTTTTTATAAATTTCCTTATCCACTTGAGATCCCTTTGTAATCACTGCCACCTCATCCCAAGTTTTCCATCTGTTGCCTTCTCTTAAATCTTCAAACTTTCTGATACCAGCATTATGCCATTGCATGTATTTCTGTGGATGCTTGAATGCTAAGCATCCTTCCTCTTCTGTAGCAAGATCTGGATGCCAAAACATATGTACTTCCTGACAATTTGCATCAATGAATGGTGGTTTGTAACAAAGACTTGCCTCGTTCCAAGCTTCCAAGATCCTTTTGATAGTTTTAGATGTACCTGCAATTGGTTTCACCTTGAAAAAAGCTGAATCAGGAAGTTGGTGTTTGATAGTAGGACTGCCAACTATTTGAGATTTCCCAATCCAAAACTTGACTAACTTCAGTGCTGGAGATGGTTTGGTACAGTAAATAGCCCTCCACACTAATTTAGCAGCCAAAGCCTGTGCTTGAAGAAAAAGATCCTTGCATCCTAATCCACCATTCTTTTTGTCCTTTATTAAATCCGACCACGCCACTTTATGATTACCTTGCCAGATAAACTTCCTAATAGCAGACTCAATTTTGTTGTAAGAACCTTTATCTCCAATAATTGCTGAAGAGAAATAAATATGTGTACTACTTATGACTGCATTTGCAATTTCCACTCTTCCAGCCAAAGACAAAGTAGCAGGATACTTGTTAAGTTTCTGTTTGATTCTGGAAACAATCGGCTCCCATACTCCAGCTAAATTTTTGTTTAGTGCCAAAGGAATACCTAGAATGGAAATTGAGGTATTCTTATCCAAAATCTTGATATCCTGTAAAACTTTATCCGTGGTATCCAAAATAATTGCACTTTTTTTCCTGTTCAGTCTAACCCCTGAGACCTTTCCAAATTCCTCAATTGCATACAGAAAGTTCTCCAAACTTTCATCTCCATGTTTAAGAAAAACAAAAGTATCATCAGCATACTGCATAATAGTGAAAGGTTCTTGATCTTCAGGCATCTCCAATGTTTTAATTTTACCTTGTTGTTGAAGATTAATAACCATTCTGGTAACAATTTCAGCAACAATTAAGAACAAATAAGGGGCTAAAGGACACCCTTGTCTTACTCCTCTCCTACATTGGAATAGCTTAGTTGGACTCCCATTAATTACCAAGGCTGATGATGCTGTAGAGTTGAAATTCCAGATTTTTTGATACACCTCATCTTGAAAACCTAAATGTTTCATAGCTCTTTCCAAGAATTGCCAATTAATTGTATCATAAGCTCTTTGAAAATCCAACTTGAGTAACATACATTTATGCTCGCATTACACCTCATTCCAAAGGTAATCCCTCCGATGCACCAATGTAGTTCTCCAAAATATTTCTCTCATGGTAAGAAAGCAAATTTGACAGGGGCTAATAATGTTATGTAAGGTAGGTTTCAGCCTATTTGCAAGGATTTTGGCTAATATTTTGTAAGTTGCATTTGTCAAAGATATTGGTCTCCAAATTCCTAATCAGAATGGATTACCTACCTTTGGAATTAGAGTGATATGTCCAAAGATTTATGGCGTGGTTTAATTTCTTTGCCTTCCAAGCCCCTTTGCAAGAAATTTATAAGATCATCCTTGAAAATATCCCAAAACTCTTCATAGAATTCTCGGCCGAAAACCATCCGTCCCTGCTTTTACCTTTTGCCATTGACCTAATTGTCTCCAATATTTCCTTTTCATCTGGTTCTTTCAATAGGTCTTCATCTTGATTAGCTTGGGGATTCTGTGGGATATCTTGAAAGAATTTTTCCACCTCATCATGTTGTACTCTGACTTCACTGAAAATCTTACTGTATTCACCATGAAAGAAGTCTTCTATTTCCTGTTGTTTTTCTAACATTTTTCCTGACACAGTTTTGACCTGTACAATTCCATTGTTGACCATTCTCGCTTTTAGCAAATTCTAAAAAGAAAGCTGAATTTCCTTTATCCATCTCATTGATGTACTTACTCCTACTTCTGACTGCTAGAGATTTTGCTTCATTCTCCTCGACCAATTTAACTTTTCTTTCAAGATCTTCCTCTAACTGTTGTAACATTTGATTATCTTTATCTAGGAACAACTTACCTCTTATCTCCCTCATTTGCCCATATAATTCCCTCGCTTTTCTTTTCTTTTCATTGCCCAATCTTTACCCCACTTTTTGATCCAAATTTTGACTATCTTCATTTTCTCAGAAGAATGCCTTCATAGATTCTCGCTCTCACGACAGAGCTAGAGTTGCAAAAAACCTTTAAATTCTTCAATGAAACTCTTATTACTAAGAAATGTAGTGTTGAATTTGAATGGAATATTTGTTCCTCCCTTTACATGGTCGAGTCCTATCCTCAGAAAATCTGTGGAAAATGATCAGAAATTGAATTGCCAATATCCCCAGATATCATAACATCATCCCATGTGTTGAGATTCTTATTGCATATGTAGAATCTATCCAGAAGGCAAAAAACCCTTTCCTCATTCTTCCTTTTATTGCTCCAAGAATAATAGTTTGAGGTAGATGGAGGAATATATGAAAAATTTTCCATCAGAGCTTCCCAAGTATCCTTTTCTTTCCTAGCCATATTTATTTTCTTTCCCAGCTTCTGATCCCATACTGGTGTATTGTTAAAATCACCTGCCATCATCCAATTATCGATATTTTCATTCTGAATCCATTGTAGGATGTCCTTCCATTGTTCTTGTCTCTCATTTGATTCAGTAGATGCGTACACATTTATAATAGCAATTATCTCCTTTCCTCTTTGTAATACTGCTACAGTCCATCTACCCGATTGATGTATAAACTTTTGAAGACAATTGAATCCCCACCATACCATACAAATGCCACCTTTGGTGCCCTCAGCAGCAGACCAGACTGAATCTCCCCCAGGTTTAATCCAATCATGTAATTTAGATGTCTCAAAATGTGGAAGTCTATGTTCTTGCATTAAAATAATATCAGCCTTCATTTCTTTAAGGGCAATCAGAGCCCTTTTCCTTTTGAGAGGACCCTTAATTCCTCTCATATTCCATGTAATGATCTTCATGCTGGATATCTTTTCCTTTCCTGTACTCTCAGGTTCAAAGCTGGACTGTTAGGGGAGAATTTGACATTCATTATCTTCTTTTTGGTGGTAAGGGGAGTATAATATATCTCTTTTTCATTCTCTTCCATACAAGGACTTATAGGACTAATATCCTGGCCCTGCATATCCCCTACCTGCAAATCCTGGCCAGTTGGTCTTATTGGCCTATTGTTACCAATTCCCAGGCCATTTGGACTTAATGGTCTATTGGTCCCAATTCCCAGGCCATTTGGACTTATTGGTCTATTGGTCCCAATTCCCAGGCCATTTGGACTTATTGGTCTATTGATCCCAATTTCCAGGCCAGTTGGGCTTATAGAATCTTGCAAATCCTTCATTTCCATTGGTGATCTTGTGAAAAACTTGAACTCTGACTTATATTTTTTGTTATCATCACAACCCTCTTCTTGTGTTTCTGGTACTATATCAGAGTCAGTTTGGATCTGATCAATAATATTTTCCTTTTCATCTCCAGTGTCTTCATTTTCAGCCATGCCATTTTCTTGTATTTCTGATGCACCCTCACTCACTTTTTCCGTTTGATATCCTATATCCTCACTATTTCGCCATTTGCCAAGGTTTCAAATTTTCTCCATCAATTCTAATAATATATCATACATCCGCTTGCCCTCGACCTGCCCTCCCCCGATACTTAGACCTTGAACCTTCTCCCTTTGTGAATGACCTTCCCATTATTCCCGCCAACATTAGATTTTGAAAGTCGACCATCATATTTAACATTCATTGAAGTACTTGGATGAATATGAGGGTCGAGGTTCTCGCTCAATAATGTCTTTTCCCTTTCTATTCTTTGGACTTATAGGGACCATAGATAATTCCAACACCTGGCCTTTTGGTCTTATAGGTTCCTTGGAATTCTCCACTCCCTGGCCATTAGCATTAACCAACACTTTGATCTGTCCATTTATTTTATTATGCTCTCCTTTTTTCTTCCATTCCTGCCTCAAAGCATACAAGTTTTTAGATCCATCTTCTTTATTTTCAGTTTTTCCTTTTTCCTTCTGTTTTTTAACCTTTCTGTTAGCACTTCCATTCCTGTTTTTCTTAACAGTCATCCATGAATTTGCTTTGAAGCTCTCGTGTTCATACTGAGAAATTTCCTTGTTTTCAGTAATAGCTTGATCATCAGTGTGCTTCATCCATTTACCCTGACATACTCCCCCACCATGTAATCTTAGTCCACAAATATTACATGGTGCAGGAAGACCCTGCCAATTCAGAGGTAAGCTCTTGATTTCTCCAAAGAAATCTTGGTATTGAACTTGGTTTGGTATTTCTTTCAGAATATCAATTTGAACCCAGATTTTTGGAGCTCTTTCTGGAACTCCTTCCCATCCTATGTATTCACCTACTCCCGTGAATAATTCTTTGAAAATATCCTCATGCCAATACATAGGATTTAGTCCTGCTACAGTGCAAGCTGCTGGATGGTATAGCTGTTTTAAGTCTTTAGGATCAAATTTTGGGTTCCATTTCTGAAAATAAAATTGCGTGTTGGCTCAGAATGGTACCTTGCTTTCAAGAAATATTGGACCAGATTTGGATTTCCACATTCTATCACAAAGAAAGGGAATTGCAGCCAATACATTCCAGAAATTTCAACTTTCCTATCCATCTTCATAATTTCTGTTTTTAGATAGCTTAGTTTCACTCCCTCATGACGAATACACCCAATGACTGCTCGGGATTCAAGATCTTTTAATCTAGAGGGAATAAACTGATGATTTTTGAAGTTAGGAATACCTCAATTCATGAATTGATCTCCTTTCCTCGCTTTCTCCAAAAATCCTCCTTTGTTCTTCATTAATTTGGTCCAAGATTGGTCCCACAAGATGAGATTGCATTTCAACAAAGACATGGTTTGAGCTCGAAGTTCTCCTTTCCGCCATTGCTCAGACACCACTCTCCACATGCAAAGTATTCGTGATTTTGGTTTCTTCCCTCGCTTTTCCCGCTCAAAAAAATCTCAAAAGTGCAATGATCCGGGTTTTAACGGATCCGGACAATTCTGAAATAAACTTATGAACCGCCCATCCTCGTAATTTATATGATCGCCATCATTCCCTCGCTACATAGGAGTCTCGACTCACTCTCGATCGGTCCATCCTTTTCACGGCTCCCCAAACCTGCTCTCGTCCCAAATTTACCTTTTCCCGGGCTTACATCACTGTCCCCCTGCCTCCCTTACGTGTCTTTCCCCGTCCCCCCAAAGATCTAAATTCCCTACAATTTGCCCAAGTTGGGCCGTAATCTCTCTACACATCTCGGCTACCCCCAAGAAGCGCTTAGTCATAGCGCCAAGAAACCTCCCATCCCGCTTCTCATCTCTTCCATAATATTGACACATTTAAAAGGAAAAATTGACACATTTTATTGTCTCAAGATGTTGATTCTTATGAAAAGAGATAGACAAACTCCATGTTGAAACCACATTAGGTTGCGCAAACAATCAAAGCAAAATCCATTAATGGTTTATAGTCTATATTATTGATTGTACCACAAACACAATAATAAAGCACTATTATCAACCAAATAAACAAACTACCATAAAGAACCATGAAGGTGAATTGTGCAAACTAGCATAATAAACTATAAGTAAGAAACACACTACGTAACTAGTAGTGGTTATTCAACACATTAACCCACTTAGTAATATCATTTTATTCTAGTGGTTTTGTGTAAAAACTGTTGCTAAAAACTAGTAATGATTCTTTTTTGGGGGCCTTGTGTATGTGACAATTTTAACAGGGATTTGAACCCTTGACTTCTTGGCTCCTAGCCGACTGTACTTACCATTTGAGCTAGTGTAATAGTGCTGCAATCTTTTATGCACGCTAATCTATTAAGCAAGATGTATAATTCTCTTCGTGATTCAAAAGGATTTAAACCTTCAATATGACCAAACAAACCTCCAAGATTTCACGCCTTGTGCTAGAAGCACGAGGAGCAATTTACTAAAAATCTTATTCGGGCCTATGGCGATGTCGTGAGTAGTCGACCTCATGATCTACCCCAAACTACCCCAAATTGAGCAAACAAGGATGTTTTTGGGCTCTACTCATCGAGTAAAGCAAGAAAATGCCTTCACTTCATCAGTTTGGCGATATCTAGGACCCAAACAGGTTGCCAGTACTCACGCCGTGCGCTAGGAGCACAATTGAGAATCTCACTCGGGCCTGTGACACACGTCGTCAGTAGTCAAAACTTTGAACCTTTATAATGTGACCTAGACAGCTCCAAACCATTTGAAATTTGTTGCAATAGAACCATTAGACAGTCTAGTAGAACTTATTTTTTTATCTCAAATTAGGCTAGAAATGTTATACCCCACCTCAAAATGACCAAAATTGCTCAAGCCCTCAAAGTTTCAAAATTAGGGTTTGTTTATAATACATATTCGATTAAGACCTCAGCATAGCAACCCAAGCTCAAGTATTGGTATACCACCTCTGCTCATGGCAAATGCATAAATCTTGACCTAATTTTTTGTCTTACCAATACAGTTTGACTTAGCTGCCACATTGACACTCCCTATTACCAGGACATCTAGAAAGGAGCTAGAGTCTAGAGCTGCTTAAGTCACTCCACGTATAGAGCATTGGACCCCCCCAAACCAACCTTTGCTAGGATCTTAGAGTGTGTCCCAAACATCATGAATGCTTGGTAAAACAAAGCTCAGTTCATGCCAGACCCCCTATCCTGATGTCCATAGACTTGAAGGCTATAGATATATCTTTATTAATATTGCGCGAGCCATATCCCTCGCTTAGAGAGCCCAACATGTTGTAGGTGAGCCTTTCAGCCCATTGTTGACTTGAGCCCTTAAACTCTAAGATTACATGAGCATCTTTGTCAAGCCTAAAGTATGGCGTCAGCTACCAACGTGTGCTGAAAGTACCATATTTAAATGGAGCAATAATCTTTTGCCAGCTTCTAACTTGTGTCAAATAATAACAAGACTTCCTATGGTTGGGTTAGGGTTTCAATAAACTTCCAACACAAGCTGGAAGTTTGGTCCTCTTAAGTTTTAAGATGTGGCATAACTTCTAGAATGAATTATGAATGGATAATTAAGTTGATAGGTATATAAAATTGAGGTTTGCTTGCTTCCAACATGTGTTGGAAGTTTGGTTTTGTAGCTTTCTGGTTGAACTAGAGTTTTGTAGTACTTCCAAGGCAAGTTGGAAGCAACACCTCTTAGTGAGAGCTCTAGTTAATTTTTTGAGATAGATCTTCCAGATTGTAGGTGGATCTTCTAAAAGATCATCTTTTCCAAAGATGTATCTACTTCCAACTTGTGTTGGAATTTAAATAACCTTTATTTTTATTGTGGAGGTCCTTTGCAATCTTTGTGAAGGTTTAGGATAATATTTGGCTTTTTTTTAAAATGTGACTCTTCCAATGTGTGTTTGGGGTTGGAATTTGACTTATGTTGCCTTTGAAAAACATTTATGCTTATTGTGAAAATCATTTGCATAACTTATTCTTTTTTTAACATGACTCGGCCCCAACGGGGAGTTGGAGGTTTTGAATTTTGCATGACAGATACAAATGCAAAATTCAGAGCAATCTCATTGGATGATGTTAGTTTTGAAGGGTATGATATGAAGCAAGACCTATTACAGAAGAAATGGTTTTTTGAGGTCATGGAAGGATATACAATATGTAATGAGGTCTCTGCTTGTTGGATGCTTGTTAGATACATCTATGAGATATTGTTAAAACTTGAAGATGTGCCTGGAGAATGTGGCAATTGTGTCCTTGAATCCTTGGTGAAAAATACGACGGATAACAAAGTATATAGTTATACTTTCTCCTTCAAAAATTTTGATGTCACGAATATGGAGCAGATCGAAGAAATTAAGGTTAGTTATAGGCGTTATGGTTGGAAGTTGTCTAACTATAACATTTTAGAAGCAAAATGATTTGTCTTCTCATGATGACCTTAAGGATGGGCTACGATGGTTTCTCAAACGCCGATGGGCCTTCTTTTGCCAATGACTTGCCCAATCCTTTATCTTTCCCCCTTTGGTGGGTCCACAATAAGGCCTGCTACTTTTGCAAAGTTCTTTACTTAATTTCCCAGTAATATAGGAAGCTTCTCACTTCATGGGTGTTCTTCGGTGCCGGCCAATCAATTACTGCTTCGATCTTCGCAGGATCCGTGGAAATCCATTCTGCTGTGATCACATGCCCCAAGTACTCCACCCTTTCTTGCGCGGTGGCACTTGATAGCTTCAAGAAAGAGTTGATGCCTTCTTAGCTCTTCAAGCACCTTTCTTAAGTGTTGGACATGCTCCTCTAGGGACTTGTCAGAAACTAGAATATCATCAAAGAAAACTATGATGAAAGAGTCTAGAATTCACGGAAAACATCGCTCATGAGCCTCATGAAGGTTGCTGGAGCATTAGACAATCCAAACGACATCACTTGTGGAACTCAGAGGGCCATATCTCGCCCCCGAATGCGCCTTTATGGATATCCTCTTCCATGATTCTGATTTGGTGATAACCTGATCTCAAATCTATCTTGGAAAAGATCTTCACTCCTTGCAATTGGTCCATTAGATCATCTGATCTAGGCAAAGCATACTTGTTCTTAATGGTGTGTTTATTTAATTGACTCGTAGTCAATGCACATCCTAAGGCTTCCATCTTTCTTCTTCACAAAAGGATAGGCGCCCAAAAGGAGAGGGTCTTATGAACCCTAGGTCTAGCAATTCCTGCAGCTTGCTTCTTCAATTCCGGCCAACTCATCGGCCGACATTCTCAGAGGGCTTTGCTTGTTGGCTTAGTCCCTTAGCTCAAATGCTATTTCACACTCGATTCCTCTGTAAGGTGGAAGCTGCTTAATCTCGTCAGGAAACAAGTCATGGAATTCCTTCACCAACTTTGCTATAGGCTTTGGGAGCTTGCTCAATGTTTTGGCCTCTTTCTCTTCTTCTGTCTCTTGGTCGTCAACCTCAAGTTTAAGGAGATAGGCCACTTGCTCCTTTCTTATGCATTTAAGTAACTTCTCACTAGACATGCATTGCATGATTGGGGTGACTTTTTACCTGCTATCTCAATGACCTTGCCCTCTGGCGTTGTTAAGGTTACTTTCCGCTTCCCACAATCAATTACCGCTTCTGCTGGTCCAAGGTATTCCATGCCTATGATCAAGTCGTACTTGCCGATGTTCATCACTTCGGCTCCCAATGCAACATTGATACCCCGCAAGTCTACGCTTGAAGTTCATCCTCTTCCCCGCTGTGTCGGATCGCCCACTAGCCAAGACAACCGCCTAGGCTTGGACTTCAAGGGCTTCAGCTTCAACATCCGTACCATCCTTAGAGAAGCAAAGTTATGGGTGCTCCCCATCTATCAACACTATGAAAGACTTGACTTGGCGCTCCCGGTTGTTGAAATGACTTGGTACCGACTCTCGCTCCGTCAATGGCGGCAAAAATATGGCACTCATCCCGATATAGTCTAGGGCGCCGCCCTCGCCAACGTCCGTGGGTGTCTCCCATCCCATCTCTCGCTAATGCCGCTGCTTCATCACCAAGGGGCGCTTGTTTGTCCTATGCCCCGGCTGGAAAACACCTAAAGCACACCGCTTATACACTCCCCGCTTCTTCTCTTTGGGAATGGATTGCAAAACCGCTTTCACCGCTTTGGAATAGTTGGAACCCCCTCCTTGCTCTTTGAAGGTCACCTGTTTCTTATCCTGCTTGCCAAAGTTTGCATTGCCCTGCTTCCCATGATTAGCGTTGTATTGAGGCCCAGCGGCGCTGGACTTGCCGCTCTCGCTATAACTTCCCCGCGGCCCTTTCCTTTATCCCCGTAATACCGCTGCCTTGGTGCATGCTCTTGGGGTCCGGGTTCCTGCGGCCGACCGCTTTGATTCCCGCTTCTGACACCGTCCTAGGGTTTATTGCTCTTACTAACTTCCGGATCTCCTCGTTCAATCCTTCAATGTAACCATCCATCGGCAAGCCTTTCACTCAACTTCGCACATAGAGCCTTAGTCTCATGAATTCTTCCGCTGCATTTCAACTGATTTATTGCCCTCGGCAGAACCTCAGAAAACTGGCCGCATCATGTGACACTTGTGTTCTCTTGGCACATAATGACGCTTTGAATGCCTTAGCAAACTTCTTGAACCCGCGAATCGTCCCTCGCTAGTCCATGTGCTTTGGCGTAGCCCTTCCACCAAACTCGGCCGCTTCCTTCAAGTTGGTTGTAGCTACTCGCCTTTGTCCTTGTCCTTCATACCATAGGCATTTCCATATTCCCTCATTTCATCCAACCATGCTTCGCCTTCCATTCGACCTGCTATCCCCTCGGGGCCTCTCCAACTTTCTTGCTTTCCATACATTGCCGAGTGCCGAAGTCGACCTTCTTCTCGATAGTCGATTGTGTCCCGCCCCTATCATGGTTTGGACCCTCCCGCGGTCCTGCCTCTCCTCCTCCCCGCTTCTTCCGATCCGGAAATCGAGTCTGAATTAGAGCCTGAGGACCCGCGGCTTCGGCTTCTTCCCTTGACCGAACCGCTCTACCGGCCGGGTTTTCGCGGTTGCACATTCGGTCTCCCATGGCGGGGCATGCACGGTTTATGAAGACATACTTCAAGATTAGAAGCAGCTACTTCTGGCCCGCATGAAGAAGTAGATAGCAAGATACATTCGTGGAGTGCCGATATGCCGCTAGAAAAAAGGCGAGCAACTCCCAATCCCAAGAGCCTTGGAGCCGCTGCGCTGCCAAATGCTAAGTGGGAAGTCATAAGCATGGACTCCATTACAGGACTTCCAAGAACAGCAAGAGGCAAGGATGCCTTGATGGTGGTGGTCGATAAGTTGTCGAAGATGGCACACTTTGTGCCGTGCAGGACAACTGACACAACATTGATACCGCCGTCCCATTTGCTAAGGAGATTTTAGGCTCCACGGCATGCCGAGGGAGATAATCTCGATAGGGACTCTAAATTCATGAGTGCTTTTTGGCAGGACCTATTTACCACCATCCAGACGAAGCTCTCTATGAGCTCGGCATACCACCCGCAGACAGATGGTCAGACGGAGCGAACCAATAGGATCATTGAAGATATGTTAAGAAGCTATGTTTGAACAAGCAATCTAAGTGGGAAGATTTCATCCACTTAGTAGAGTTCGGCCATTAACAAGAAGACAAGCGTGAGTCATCGCAGATGTCTCCTTTATGATCAATTATGGGTATCGTTGTCTTACCCCGCATACTTGGCACAATCCAAAGGTCAAAAGTGGAAGTCTCCCAGTAGATGCTTTCGGAGATGCAAGAGTTGGTGGAGGAGGTAAGAGAATACCTCCTAGCAGCAAGAAGCAGGCAGAAAAGCATCGCCGACAAGCATAGGCCAAGAAGGGAATTTCCGTGGGAGACACGTATGGTTGAAGATCAAGGTGAAGCAGCCAAGCTCCGCGATCGAAATTGCAAGAAGCTTGCTCCAAGATGGGCTGGACCTTCGTGATAAGCAAAATAGTAGGTACCCAATCCTACAAGTTGGACCCGCCAAAGACATCTAAAAATCCATAGGGTCTTCCATGTAAGTCTCCTAAAGAAGCACACTCCTAATCTCGTAGAAAGTATTGGAGACAACTGAAAGTTATCGGAAATGACTGGACGACCATCTTGAAATCGCCCCCGAGGTTCTTCAAGAAGACAAGAAGATCCAAATTTCTCCAATACCTTGTGAAATGGACGACTTAGTCGTGGAAGACGCCACGCGGGTACTACAATCGATTTGGAGAAACAAGACCCCCAATTCATGGAGCAATGCAAGGGTCGGCTCGTCACCGGGCGTAGTCGACATCGACTGATAGGTGAGTGGAAGGTAGATTAAAAGTCTACTTCCGTCCCCACGGAAGTAGACGACCTTGAGAGATAAGAGGTCATTCGTGTATGCATTGATAGGAAAGCACCGCTAGCCAATGCCTACTACCACGGAGGGACTCTATCCTTCACGCCCAAATACGCCAAGGACACTATCCTCCATGCCAAAGGCAACTAAAGGTGTAGGCATGAGTGAGCATCCTAGGCATGCTAGGGCCTGCCTCCATGGCCAATGATGGAAGAAACATAATCTTCCTACGCCGAAGATATGCCTTGCATTCATGTAATTGTATTTAATGGGTGGTTCCCTAACAACCAACTTTATATTAATTAAATGTGTACTAACGTAGTGTTGGACCCGCAGCCAATAGGAGAGTCTAGCTACAGAAGGTCACATCATGAAGACTTGCAACACATAATTTTATCATGATGTGTTGTAAGGGAACCATGTGGAATCTTAAGTAGGAAATTTTGGAAGTTATAATAATGGTATAAGCCATAAAAATTTTTGTGAATAATAGATGATGAAGTAGAGGACGAAAGAGCCTCTCACCATAGTACGATATTATACAAGGATATGTGATGATAAATTAAAATATTACCTTGAGGTAATCATATTGTAAATTCTATGTATATTAAATGTGATTGCAGGGATATGCGTTTTCAAGGTGGGGACGACGCGATGCCGAGGACAACATCAAGTCAAGGTGGGAGAATGTGACGCTCCAAAGATAATATACGATCCCAATACGATATTATACCGCCATCGCCACACATACATGTCACTTAAAGACATGTACTTGAGAGCCGTTAAAGGGTTGCACCTAGGGGGCAAGTGTTGCACCTAGGGGAGCAACCTCGAATGTTGTGCATGTTAAATAAACATACACAATTATAAACCCCATGGACCCCATTGCCAAATGGCTAAACCCCATTTGGCCAATGTCTAACCTAACCCTAAGGGTTTCTAGATAAGGGCTCTCCCCTTAAACCCTAAACCTTTTCTTCTTTTACTTTAGGGTTTTCCTTGAGCTCCTTTCCCTTGCATTTAGGGTTCTCTTGAGCCATTTCGCTTTAGCCAAGACCTCAATTCGCATTGCCAGGCTCTGAAAAGCCACCTTTGCACAACAGATCTTCGAAGTAGCGCCAGCCTTCAGGATCGTGGGCATGGACGATTCCGAGGATCTAGAGCAGGTCGAGTACCGTGTAATTAGTCATTCTCAGTAAAGCCGCCTTTGGCTAGGCAATAAGTCGGGTTAGCATGTTAGTTCAGCCATAGAGGCCTTATAGATCCCGAGATCATAAGCCTAACAAAGGAACCTAACTCGATGTTTAGGTAGTTAGATTAGATATTACTCTTCATTTCAGCCTGGATGATGTTGGTATTTTACTTTGTGACCTCCATGTATTGGGAAGGGGGTAGAGGCCTAAAGCCTATATAGCGATGACTCTAGACAAACCTACTAGTTCCCAAATACTTGCGCCCCGGTGGTAATGAGCCCACCGTTGTGGGTGGCGGACTAGACCGGGTTGACAAGGAGGAACTTGTCCCATCATAGTTTGACCCCTCCGTGTGTAAAGCCTACCTGGGGTCTACGGGTCTAGGCTTAATGGCTTGTCACCGATCGGGGCAAGGCATGAGCTCGACACCTCCGGGGTGATGTGTCACCTTCCATGAGGTTCAAGTCCACACGCAAAGGCCCTCTAGTCACCGTGATGGGCATGGATGCCTCCGGGGAGAGGTGACTCTTCTCCCGCCTCATCTGGCCGGGAGATGCAACCCGCCAGAGTCCCCCTTTGGCTATGCACCCGCAAAGTTACGCCAGTCCCTATACTTTTCAACCTACTCGCAAAAAGTGTGCACCTGAGGGGCGGATGGAGGGACTACTCTCACCATGTTCTTATATCATCCAAATCCATTTGCCATGAATTGGCCTCAAGAACGACTGAGGCCCTCAAATAACCCCCTTGAGTCTCGAGCCCCGGGTAGGATTTCCCTTGTTGTTATTGCTCATGTTGATGTTGTTGTATAGGTGATGATTATGATGTGTTTCACCCTTCTCGAGGTGATTGTATTGATATATTGTTATTATGTGCTCATGTTTATTCATGCTTCCGCAGCTAGGTCGACCCGAAGGGAGACGGGTGAATGACACATCCACTCTTCCCTTGCTGGCTCATTCCACCGGGAGTGGAGTCGTGGATGGCCCCCGCCGCTTGGCCGTGGGGAATGCTTGTTTTCCGATACGATGTGTGCATCGATAAGAAGTAGGGGACGCCACGCATTGTGTGTCCGGATCAACCCGCCAAGCCACCGCAAGTAGAGTGGTAGGTGGTCCGAGTCCACCTCCTCATCCCTACCATTTGTTTCGACTTAAAATGTTTGACGAGATGCATGTCCCGCCGCCACCGAAACATAGTCTACCACACTGACCCACCTCCTTGGTTCTCCCGCCCTCGAAGTATGTTATCAAGGATGGCCATTATGCCACCCATTGTAAATCACTAGGTCAAAGATACTCTAAATGTGAGCTGATGCTCGTGGGCCAAGCTCCTTCCTCAAGGGCTTTAGTTGCAATACATCATCCGTCCGAGGGTCGAATCTCATCGGGTCGTTATGTGCCGCTGAGGGCATTGAAGTCTCCAAGAGCATCACACTACCCTCCTCGCTTTGTATTGTTGTATGTCATCGATAGATCGACATAGGGGCCAACCTATCCACATCCGATAGGTATGATAGAAGCCGTTTCCTGATGTAGGAAGTAGCGTACCCCACAAAGAAAGGGCTACCACAAAGAATTGCGACGCGTGCACCCGCAGTACCGCGGTGTTTGATTGTCTTGCACAGAAAAACCGACAGCTGCCGGTCATCCAAAGTAGCAAGCGACCCCCTCCTCGCGCCCCTTTCTGTGCGGCATTCAATGAAGACGAGTAGCAATGGTATCCCGCAAGTCGGGTAGTAGTCTATGTCCAAAGATAAGCCCGTTTTCCATGAGGAAGATGAGGTTCATATCGACGGGCGAACCGAAGTTGAGATCGCCTCCCCTCCTCGCCATGGGAAGCCCCGGACAATTCCAAACGCACCATGCGCAGCACAAACCCTATTCGCTGGCGTGAGCCGCAGCAGTGGGTGTGGTGGTGGCGACACAGCGACGGTGGTGGAGGTGGAGGCGACATGTGGCATGCCGGCAAAGGGCGTGTGAGGTCATTGTTGCGTGATGTGCAACCGGGTTGCGAAAAGGGCCTCGAGGGTTTGGGGTGCTCGACGCGCATTTGGTGGCCCAAGACTGCATCCTTCTGGACTAGCCCCGCCGCTTCCTCCCCGCTTGTGGACACTTTTAACTTTCCAACTCATGCCTCGCGATTTTCCGTGGTCGATCCCGGCCCACGACAAGGCGCTCCTTCAACCGTGATGCTCAGCGCAGATGGTTTCACCGCGGACGATTCCAAGTATTTATACTCAGATAATGATAAATATATTGACACGCCACCCAAATAGATAGATACGCCACCATGGGGTATGGTAACCTAAGGGTTAACCTAAAGGGATTAAATTAGTCGTACTAATTTAATTATTAAGGATAATAACCTATAATTTAGGGATTAATATTTAAAAGGGGTAATTAAGCTAATTATGGTTTGGGAAGGCGCCACCGCCAAACTCGATTGGCCAGCATGGTGGATGCTAATTTGAACCATCAAGGTGGATCACCACCCCCATATCACCCATAATCGACCTAAGGGGAGCCGAAAGCCACCTTTGAGGAGCCGAATCCGCACAAGTCGAAAGCACCACCTTTGAGGAGCCGAAAGCCATTTTTTGAGGAGCCGAGCGCCACCTTTTTGGAGTTGAGCGCTGTCAAAATCGAAGCCACCTTTGCCAAGCACGCACTGTAGCCAAAGCCGAACGCCAAGTCCCGGTGAAGATGGAAGCACCAAATGACAACGGCTCTAGCAGTGAATTGTGTTGGTGGCTAGTATAGGCCGATATTCTAGGGTAGCGCCCACTGGGCACTTGTTGTCTTGTTCCGCCTGCTCTCTCGCGGTTTTTACTTGGAACTAACCCTTGATTGTAAAGGTAAGTTCTCTTTATATTCGATTCTAGGTTTGCTCTTAAAGGATGGATTGATAGTTCTTGCATAGTATTACTCAAAATGGGGGAATTAAGGGGGTAGAGACCTCTCGAGCCATGATAGTAGGATGCTCCCAGGTAAAATCCCCGCACTTCCCATTAGATGCGCTTGCGGTACAAGAGACCACCGGGTCGACGCTTATGGTCCGCTTAGCACCGAGAAGGGACACAGCAGGTGAAGTGGGGGTGGGGTCTTGCACGCACATAAAAAGGCCCCGAGACTCCTACAAAGGGCTAGGCGATAGCCTGGTCACATAGAGGGCGGGTATGGGTCCTCCCTTCGGGTGTAGAGGTGTGATCCGTATGGAGCATCTTGCACTTTGAGTAGATTTAGGGTGAGTAAGTCGGGTATGGATGCGGGTCGCCGATGCGGCACGGCATTCCCCTAGCTCACCCATGGAACCACCGTGATCCGAAGGGGACGCTTCCCCGACTCGCCATCGGACCGGCGCTATGAACTCCCGAGTAGACTCAAAAGGGTGATACCTTTGAGTCTCAAGCTGTCGGGAAGGCTATAGCGAAACCATAGCGTGAATCGACCCATCCGCAGTGTGCAATGTGAGGGGCTGGATGGAGTGGACAACCCTAGCCGATGTTCCGGCGCCGCCAACGCCATGTCAAGATTCGTCCGGCCGATCTCTTGAGACCTAGCCGGGCCACCGATCCTCAATCGAGTCCGAGGGGTAGAACCATGGGTTTGGGTGTTTTCCTTTAGTATTAAATGCATATTCTTTGTTGTTGTCACTTGGATGGATGTGCCACCGCTCGTGGTGGTAAATTATGATCCTTGGTTTTAGATGCTGGGTTTGCAACCTAGTCAAGCATAAGAGGGAATGTAAAACACGCTAAGCGTGATTTAGAGAAGAGTGAATCATAAATCATGGTGAGCTTGCATGGTTTATAGAATAGTGGGTCCTAGATTGCACACATGGTTTGCTATTATTTTCATGTGTGATTTGCTACAGAAGAGTGAATTGTAAATCAAATCATGTTGAGCTTGCATTGATTTATAGAAAAGTGGATTTCAAATCACATACATTGTTTGCTATTATTTTCACGTGTAATTTGCATCTTCGCAACAAAAAACTACAGTGGTAAAATAATTCCTAGTGGTAAAACTTCGTGCTTGAAACTTGCAACGATGGTGACACATAAGGTATCTTATGTCTTTGGTGAAACATCCTCAACTTCAGCTCTACAATATTAATATGCTAGTTAATACACGCTTGGCGATTTATTTTGTTCCATAACTAGGTATCTTTTTGCAATATGATGCTTGCTAATACATGCTTGGCATGATTTTTTGTTCGCTAACTAGGTTTTTCTCTATAACTAGATTTCTTCTACAATATTATGCTTGCTAATAACACGCTTGGCGTGATTTTCATTGTTGGTTAACTAGGCTTTACTTGTTGGAATAAATCATGTGAGATTATTTGAATGCACAATTGGACCATATAAAACATTAAGGAACATAAATTTGGATTTGCAAGGGTAATAACCACGTCACTCATATTTCCTTTATGCTATTTTACTTGGCATTGTATTTAATGGTTTTATTTTACCCACTTTTTTATAGGTCCATTGCCATCTCTAGGCTCAAAAGGGGCATGGTCTCAACTATTATTGGCGACTCAACATGACGCAAAACCATGTCTGACATGGTTATAGGTACCTGGTTCACTGTCAATGGAGCTCGATGAAATGTAATTCAATTTAATTTCAATGGTCCAGAAGTAAACAAAACTTCTGAATAGAACCATAATTTGATGATGTACAAAGTAAAGGGTTGATCCTTTAATGATGTAATTAGACCAAATTTCGCTATGGGGATGACGTGCATGAAGTGCTAGAATTGCATCCAGAGCTAGACAGATTAGCTGACATGGATTCCAACCGTGTGTTTCTTATGTGAAGAAGCAAGGAATGATCCCTTAATATTTCCCTGGACAATATCATTGTCTTATTGATATTTATATCATGTAACCATAATTTCGGGGCTACTCTTGCCCAATTAAAAATGTAATATCTTTGTCAAATATATATCATTTTTGTCTCAAATGCCCTAGGATTATAATTTCATGAATTTAAAAAACTTGCTCGTTTTTTTTACATATTTCAAGTTCCATAAAAAAGACATAAGAGAAGTGCAATATTTATGTAATTTTTCAAGCACAAAAAAAAGTAAAAAAAAAGTAAAAGCCACTAGAGAACAACTATAGGTTGGCGTGATTTTGGAGTTGACATAATCCCAATTTAATTGGATGATGGTTTAAGATCTTGAGGTATGTTCTCCTGAGCTCATTCGGTTGAGATTTTGTTGCATTGTTTTTGTAACTCGAATAATCAATTTCATGAGAGCGTTTTGCCATGTACATTGGTCATGTTGCACCCCTGCCCGAGAGATTGTGCTTTATGAATTTCCAAGTCATTAGGCCATTTGTTGGTTGCCATGTCTTTTTCTCTAGACCGTTTATTTGGCACTTGATGTTCACATTAAATTCATCTTGGGGCTTTCTATGGTTTTATTTATACGGTTTCTTTTGCTCTCCGACATTCTATACTGTATGTTTGATGCATTATAGGCATATATATCTAGTTGCTAATATGGTTATTGCATGGTTTCTGTTGCCTTTGGGAACATTCTGCATTGCGCAATTCCAACCAGGTTCGTTATTACATTGCTTGTTCTATATGTCATGCATTTCCTTTCTTTGAGACTTATATTCATTCATTCTATTTCTCTTATTGCTATGATTAAGTCGGGATAGACCGGGCATGTTCATTTATTTTTCATTTCATGTCTCGAATTACGTGGGAGTGTTGTGAATGTCCATATAGTTATTTTGGGTTACTCGTTGGTTCTTTAGTTTAAGCCATGTGATCCCCATCGTCTTACCAATGCATGCTCTTTTTTCATATGTTCCCAGTTGTTTCTCTTGGTTGCCTTTTGAGGGCCCATGCACGTTTTTCTTTTTTGTCATACGGAGGGCTTATTATATATCTGCATTGTATGACATTAGCGATAAATGTCTTAGTTCTTCTAGTTCTCCTTGCATGTTCGTCATATTTCTCATATTTCATTCTATTTCCTTTCATTCCGTTTTCTATTTTACATTTTGTATTGTTCGACGTTTTTGGTCTATGATGGTTATCTTGTCCCATACGTGTTTGTTCTCTTTTCGTGTGGGCTTTCGTTTTTTTCTTCTTCATGCTTGATCTATTCTTGTTATATCACCTTTGTTAAGGTCCTTATTCCTTCGATGCTCGTTATATGTTCACTGCTTCGATTCTATGCGATTCTATCCTTGTATTCTGTATGGTGGTTGCATCCTTTGCACCTTAGATCTTCAGTCTTGGTACCACGCATTTGATTGGTGTCTTTTACTCATGGTTCGGTTGGTAAGTCCGCTCATTACATATGTGCGTTTGGCATGGGAAAGTTATGGTTCTCGATTTAGTCACCCTTTTCTTGACATATAATTTTCCCATAGTTGGATGGCTAGTCGTTTACTTTGCTCTTTCTTAAAATTTCTATTGCTCCATTCTTTACGACCATTTTTTGCCACGTTTCACCTGGTCAATTCTTTTCAGTGTTCATGCTAGGGTGTCTCTTTCTATCTTGTCGAGGTGGTGTCTCTTGCCCATTTCATTATGATTGGGTTTCTTCATCTTGTTCATTCATTTTAACTTGCACGGTGGGGGTTGAAATTTGGATTGGTTTTTCTAGTAGCTTGCTTGCATTATCGCTTTAGAGGCATTTGACCCGCCTCTTTTTCGCTTTGGTCATCTCACCTCATGGTTTTTTCTTAGTCCTTTTTGCCCCAGATTCTCATTTTTTTCCCCGTAGTCCTTTTTGCTTTATCCTTCATTAACCTCTTTGAATTGCCTTTAGGCTCGTTTCTCGTTTATCTTTTTGCTCCAGTTCCTTTATTTGTCATTTTGTGTTTTAACCTCTTGAATCGCTTTATTTTTTCTTTTCTCTTGTCTTGTCTCCCTCCGCTTTCTCATCTTGGTTTGCCTTGATCTCTTTTGCTCATTGGTGTCCATTTATCATGTTTTTGCTCCTTGATTTGCTTTATCCTTGTTTCTCCATCGGCCTTGCTTAGCCCTTTTCTTCCTTGTTTGTCTCATCCGACGCTTCTCGGTCATCTTGTTTTTACCAATTTTGTCTTTTTTGCTCCATCCTTTTGGCTTATCATTGTGCTACGTTGCTTTTGTTCTCATAGTGGTCTCTAGTCCATGGGTCTTGTTCTCTCCATTTGTCCTTTCACTTAGTTGCTAGCCCCGGGTTCTTTTCTCGCCTCAGGTTCCATCCATTTCTTACCCGACCGCTTTGGTTTGTCGGTTTATTTTATCGCCATTTCTTGTTCATTCTTGCCGCATTCTTTCTCTCGCTCTTTGCATATGAGCATTTTGCACTAAAGGTTTTCATTTTTGATAATAGCATCCATTGGGGCATATCGCATCTTCAGTTTGATGCCTGATTCATTGCTTAGCAAATTTATGCAATCTATCTTTGCATTCTCTTTGGCATCTTTTGCACCTTAGATCTTTAGTCTTGGAGACACACAGTAGTTTGCTTTGCTTTGCTCATCATTTGGTTGGTAAGTTTGCTCTTTACATGTGTGCATTTTGGCATAGGGTATTTCCATAGTTGCATGTCGAGTTGATTACTTTTCTCTTTCATAAAATTTCTACCTTTCCATTCTTTATAACCAATTTCATCTACCGCGTTTCTCTTGGTCTCTATTTCTTGTTAGTGTTCGTGCTAGAGTGTCTCTTTTCTATCTTGTAAGGTGGTGTCTCTGCCCATTTCATCATGGGTGGGTTGTTTGTTCGTTTTGATGGTAGGCTGAGGTTGAAGTTCGAATTTGCTCTTTCTTATGGCTTGCTTGTATTACTATTTCTAGAGGCTTTTGCCCTATCTCTTTTCTTTGACCTTATGATTTTTCCTTAGTTATTTTTTCCCAGATTTCATATTTTTCCTCCGAGTTCCTTCTTTGCTCTTTATCCTTCGTTAACCTCTTGCATTGCTTTATGCTCGTTTCTCTGTTGATCATTTTTCTCTAGTTCTTATTATTTCTTTTTTCGTCATTTGACCGCTTTTGAATCATTTTAGTTTTTCTTTTTTCTTGCCTTGTCGTCTTCATTTCTCATCGTTATTCGCCTTGGTTCTCTTTGCTAGGTTGGTGTCCATATGTCAGGCTTTTGCTCCTTCATCTGTTTTTATCCTTGTTTCTCTATCGGCCTTGCTTAGCCATTTTCTACCGTGTTTGTGTTTTTCATCTGAACGATTCTGGTCATTCTGTTTACTAGTTTCCCTCTTTTGTTTCTGCTCTTGTCCTTTCTCTAGTCATCCTAGTTTGTCGCATTCTTTTTGAGGTAGATTCCTCTTCTATCGGCCACTTGTTTGTCCGGGATATAGACCCATCCTAGAATGCCACGGCTCTATTGTGATAGCAATAGAACCGACATTCCTTGGATGGGGACGCCTTCCTCTCCTTTTATACAGCTTCATTCTTCCTTTCCAATCATCGGCGTTCTCTTGAGCTCCTTTCATTCTTTCACCTTTGCCTCCACAAGTTTCCCGCCCCCCTCTCCCTCTATCATATTTGGGCTTATTGGTTGTACGTACAGTTTTCAGAGTGTTTAGTTTTTGGTTACGATTCATTTATGTTATGGCCCCATGGCCTCCGAGATAGCATTTTCTTAGTCATTTTTCAATCAGTTGTTCCATCTATGGTATGGCTCTGTGGTTGTTAGCTTTGTCTGCATATTTTCTTTTTCTCGGCGTGGTGTTGTAGCCTCCGAGACTGTACTTGTTATTTATTTTCTTCTCGGCGTGGCGCTGTAGCCTCCGAGGCAGCACTAGCCGGATGTTCTTTCCCGCGATGGTCTTTTTCCGCGGACGATTCCCGACTGGTCGGCTGTGTTTCTTCCTCGGCGTGGCCTTGGAGCCTCCGAGTGCTATTATATTCTTGATAATTGCGCTTTGATGCGCCTATGCCCGCGGGTTTCTAACTTTCTAATGGGTTATTCTTCTTTTCAGACTTTTCATTGCAGGTCATTTTCTCGCAGTTCTCTCAGTTGTCAGAGCCATCTTGTTGTATTATCGCCTCACTTCTCGGCAGACGTATGCTCGCGGCATTCTTCGAGAGCGTTGACGACCGTTTCTCATTAGGGTTTTCCTCGAAAACCCGAAAGGGCGGGGTTTTTCATCCCGGTGAGAAGCGGTCGCCAATTTTTCTCACTTTTGCATAGACCAAGCGGTGGATGAATCGTCTTTGTGATCGTGTGGTCCTTAGTTCGTTGTGCTCTCGATGATTGTCTAGTTTCGGAGCACTCAAATTTCAAGTTTTTTCAGAAGTTTTATCCCGAATAGGGGAATCATTTTTGTACTCAACGATTTTACAAAGCTCAATGAGAACACCACTTCACTATCGGCCACTTGTTTGTATCATAGGACCCATCCTAGGAACTTACCTTTACAATCAAGGGTTAGTTCCTACAAGTAAAGCACAGAGAGAACAGATGGAACAAGACAACAAGTGCCCAACAGGGGCGCTACCCTAGAATATCAGCCTATACTAGCCACCAACCTGAATTCCTGCTAGAACCGTTGTCATTTGGTGCTTCCATCTTCCTGGGACTTGACGTTCAGCTTTGGCTACACAGGTACGTGCTTGGCAAAGGTGGCGCTCAACTTGGCAGGCGCTCAGCTCCAAAAAGGTGGCGCTCAGCTCCTCAAAGGTGGCGCTCAGCTCCTCAAAGGTGGTGCTCAGCTTGTCAGGCGCTCAGCTCCTCAAAGGTGGCGCTCAACTCCTCTTGGTCGATTATGGCTGATATGGGGGGTGGTGATCCACCTTGATGGTTCAAATTAGCATCCACCATGCTGGCCAATCGAGTTTGGCCAGGTGGCGCCTTCCCAAACCATAATTAGCTTAATTACCCCTTTTAAATATTAATCCCTAAATTATAGGTTATTATCCTTAATAATTAAATTAGCATAGCTAATTTAATCCCTTTTAGGTTAACCCCTAGGTTACCATACCCCCCATGGTGGCGATCTATATTGGGGTGACGTGTCAATATATTTATACGTGATACCGTGATAAATACTTGGAACGCCACATTCTCCCCACCTTAAAATGATGATGTCGCCCTCAAAGATCAAGATTTACCGTTGCTGCGGTGGCAACACATCATACAAAGGAAGGAAGTCTCCCTCCTTAAAGAGGTAGCGGAGATTATAAGTCACACCGCACGTTGTCATGTTCAAAGTGATTAAGTTTGAAATGACTTGTAATGTGCAATTTATAACTCTGAAATATAAGAGGTAGAGGTATAGATCAGACATGATCATGGGTTAGGACTGTCAAAAATCAAGAATCAAGGTTTGTGGAAGTCCCACCGTTTCATTTGTGGTTTCTTTTTATACATACGTGTAACTGATTATATATTATAGACAGGTACAGCTGACATATATATTCGACGTAATTGGTACCGCCGGTCGGTAGATCCGCGCATATGGCTATGCAATCGCCCCCAGATCACGTAAGGCCGGGCCATAATATGGTGTCCACTTGGAAGCATCGAAAGCATGCCTGGTCTGTTCTGAGCCTATTATATGGCGATGACTGAGCATGTGCTGGGCTCTTATTCGAAGTAGAAGTGCTGAATTTTGGGAATAAGGAGTGTTAAAGTACCCTTATTTTGGATGGTTACTCGAGAAATTGGTTTGACGATGTTTGTCATCTAAGTGAAATACTGGACCTAATAATTACGAGGATTGAGTTATTATGCGGCATCTAGATTGCTATGCAATGTAGAAGGAGACTGGATATAGCACCATATATCTGATGGAGAAGTGGTTTATGATTATCTACTATAGACCATGTTAAGGAGGTACTATACTAAGGTGGAAACCGGATTATGAGTACCCAAATTTTCGTGAGAGGGAAACCACTTTAGAAGTGTGGGCCAACATTTTATAGCTATTGCCACTTGAATAGAGGTATGATTTATGAAAGGTAGAGAATAATATCGTGATGAGGATGGATCCATAAACTACGGATTATAAAATTACGATACGCTATGCGTTTAAAAGGAGATTGATATTCCCGAGGTGTGCAATAACGATGCAAGCGCAGCATGATTAAGATGACGACACATAGTCACTTGATACGCTTTAATGACGCCGGTCAATTGCATGACGATTATGCGTGATATAAATTAAGGAAATGGATACATCTGATGTCTACTGGGAGCATCGAGATGCCGTATAACAGACTGGACACTAGTGTGGAACGTAATTTCCACACAAGGTCAAGAGAAGACAACAATTGGTAGGAGCAGGCGCAATCATCTAAAAAGTCGCAAGGTATGTTAAGTCCAAGAGGAGCTTAGGCGCTGTTGTAAACAACGCTTTCAAAATATAGAATTTGAGGGACACTTTGAATAGACCAAAGTCCGAGTATGAACAAGGTAGGTGCCCCTAGGAACTTCTCACCAAGGAGGATGTGCTCTGGACTTGGTATCGTGTGTGTATCCCGAGGAGTAACTCCGCGTTGGTATATGTGTACTAGGACCATCTAATAGTAAAACATAACTAAAAGAACATAGAATGCATACTAGAACCTTTAGTTCACATTCCATATGAATACGGAAGTAATGAAGATAAGAGTTCTTATACTAGAGATGAAACATGTCCACAAGGAACTTAGGTTGGCATTTGCCCCTCGTGGAAGCAGGACTGAGCTTGAGGACCTAAGGCAAGGTAAGGTTAGTGGTGTCGAAACCACAACATGTGTACGGTACTAGATAACCAAGTTGGGGAATTAAGTTGGCCGCAAGTAAGAATATAGCTAGATGGCTATGTCAATGAGTTACATATGAGTCTAGACTTAGGGTTGGTGCACACATGTTACTATATCATATAATAACAACGTAGCAGTCTTGGGTGTAGGAAGGATTTAATAGTATCAAATACTATAGTGGTGATCATATCGAGGATGTTAATTGTGATATTCAGATGTATATCATATTAAAAGATAATAGAATATTCGTACAAGGGGAGGGAAATATTACTTGACAAGGTTTAAAGAATGAGCGTAATGATATGTTTATATACGAGATATTGGGTTAGGTATGCTTTACCAGAGATAAGCATTCAAGTTAACCCAATGGTTGGAGTTGACTATCTTAGATACGCCGTACTAAGGAAGATGAGAAAAGTTTAAATCAAGGAGAATAGCTAGAGTAAGTCTAGCATATATGGTGATGTTACATTCAAAACATCCCGAGGATGGTTGGAAACTGTTGGAATAAACGATAATAAGAGCTTAGCCACTCAAAGGTACTCGGCATCTCCTTTATAACCAAAAACAAGTACATACAGATAGCGAGCTAGTGAAACCATTATGGTCTGGATTAAAAACCTGCATTCTTCGGTTTTTCGAGGAAAAACCCGACAATAATGGGATCACTAACCGTGCTAGGTCCAAAACATAATAGATCTTGTACCCTCATGCACTAGCCTTATTGGGAAAAATACACTACATCAAAGAAATAGCCAAAGACGAAAACATGTTTGAATTGTCTTCTCCATTGATCTTCATCTTGTGGTTCAATCCCAAGCCCTCCTCCAAACAAAATTACCACGCTTAAACCCCGTGATACACAAAAAGATAAACCAAAGGCCACCAAGGCCATCCAAACCACCAAGGCTTCCAACCAGGCACCAAGCCTTCCACTAGGCACACCGGCCTCAACCAGCACAAAAGGCCCCAACAAGGCACACCGGCCTCAACCAGCACAAAGGCCCCAACCGTGCATTAGGCCTCAAACTAGGCACAAGGCCTCCAACAAAGTGTTAGTTTGCAAACAAGACATAACCACAGGAGAAGGGTGGGGGGGTGGGCCAAACCGTAGGGAGAAGAAAGAAGAGGAAAGGAGATGCTTCAAGAGAGCTGATGAGCGAGAACATGACGAAGAAGCACATAAATAGGGAAAAGAACAAACTAATCAAGACCGCCAACCGCCTCCGATTTTAACCTCGTTTTCTATTCGTTGAAACGAAGGAAAACGCCATTTGTTATACGCTGAGAGCATTTATTTGGTTTTGGGAGTGAAAAGATGTATAAGAATATCGCATCCCCTGATGGAAGATAAGAAGGAGTACGATGACTTTGGCGAGTATACCTTTAGGGGTAACCGAGAAGAGGCAATACATAGGAACTCTAAGTCCCGATAAAAAAAATCAAGACGAGGTGTATAGATTACAAGGAGTGAGATTTTATAGACTAGTAGTCCATATATCTTAAGAGTTACGCTACGCGCGGGGAACAATTGTAGGTACTGAAGTAGAAGGTGGAGGATCCGTTGTCTTGAGGCATAGACCCGTTAGAGGTTATGACTTTGAAACTCTTAAGAGGGTAAGGAATTGGATAATCATATGGCGGTTACTAACGAAGATTGAAACATTGGGTTTTCCTATTAGAAGACCAGAAGGTTTGAGTGCCTCCACTTCAGTATGAGGGAGTCAAAGACGGCAGCATTTGAAGCTGATCAAAAGCTGAAGTCGACCTGCTAACTTAATAACAATAGGTTAATTGTAACTAAGTATGGGTGGTATGATACACAAAGGATCCTTAGCGAAAGAAGCCTTTAGAAAAGCTCCTCATCCGGGGTAGCAAACCTTCTCGAATTATGGCATAATCCCATGGGTGGTATGATAGTGTATATACACGACCGAATACCATAAGGCACTAAAGGGATGGTTAAAGTAGTCAGGGATCCTATCAAAAATGTAGGCAAAAGATATGGATTTCCAACATAGAGTTGGCCAACGCCCAGGGGAAGTTGGTGGCTCAGCCACATTATAAAGGTACATAGGCAATAGGTTTTGTTTCAAGGAGCTACCAAGCTTACACTTTAGCTAGGTTAGAGCAGAGCTCTAGCATTGTGGGATGTGGAGATATGTTTATTATGTACATACCATGTACGATATGATAAACATCTCAGGGAGGTAATTTAGGTGGCTTAATGCAAGGAGGAGAAAGACGAGGGTATCCTAAAGTTACCATGAAAGATCCGAGATACGCTTGAAATGTGCAAAGGACCATCAATCCGCTGCATGCTAGGGTATGATGTGGTAGTTGGCACTTGAAATAAATGTCAACGCAATAGAATAAAGCTTAAGGTAGTGGGGTTGAGTAGTACAATAGTACAATTCCGTGATAAGTAGCTAATAGCGCTTACCGCTAAATGTTCGAATGTGTCTTGCATAAACACCTAAGACTAGCTTTTCCCATATGATCCATACCGATCAGGTGCAGGTGACGCCATGGGTTACATGGGGTGCAAGTTAACATATACAAGACTCCTAACATTGATACAAGCCCGGTTATATTAAACGTAGGTAATTGTAGAAGGCTCACAAAATACAAGGCAAGCACCTTGATGACCTGTGTAATTCACGATTTATACGAAGGCTCACCCGCTCTTAGGCCATGACTATGGCTTAAATGAAGATGCCAAGTCATTTGGAATGCCAGAACAGTAGCATAACATCATGACAGAGAAATGTAATGACTAACATTTCGAGGATGCAGGACAACGTTGATGGATCATAACCCCAATGATAGGTGGGTTAACAATATAGGGAGTATAATAGCGGCTTAAAAGCCACAAGACGGTTAATGAATACATAAAGGAGTAATTGGATTGGTGACTCTACTGAATAAAGGTCACAATCAAAGAGTGAAATATGTAGCTGTGGCAGGCATAAGGGTCGGAATACTGAAAATCGATCATAGACTTAGAAAACATATTGAAGAAGAGAAGGAATAAAGGACCCTGATGTATGATATTTAGCAATCTAGATAGAAAGGTTATTTCCTAACATGAAGGTTAGTCTTTGCTAACATGCAAAGATATACCTGCAGCTTGAAAGGCAAAGAAGAGCCAAAAACTCTTTAAAGATTTGGTGTATGGCTTAGGGAGGAAGACGCCCATGTCTTAGGGACAACATGGTGAATTGAGTTCACCAAGGACCCTTTTTTTAAATAGATAGATAGGTAGATAGCATTTATACGCCATGCCATATTGGCAAATAGGCCATGAGGACATATGACGGACCCCCAGAGACTTGAACACAAGATCTCTGAATAGAGGAGGCCTATCTTGAGAGGTCTTTGGAAACATTTTGCTCGGACCTTATCTAGGTACCCTAGAAGGAGGTGAGTAATCAACAATGGTTGGGTGGCATTGGAATGTACGGGAGAACACCCAAAAGAGGGTACTTTGACAGCGGTGGCATGTATAATTAATCACATCCATATAGACGGTGAAGTTTGGCACAAAGTGTTGAGATTATTATGGGGGTTCTAACACAGGCACTCACTACGTATGACAGAGTTTGTACCGTGGTCTGGGAAAATGGTCCATAAAAAGAACACGACCATTGAGAAGAAGTAGTGAGAGGTGGTAGGATTAAAGCTACCCATGGTCTAGAGGGGTGCTGCATGGCAGTCCCTAGTTGGTTGGGCGAAAAGAGATCCTTTCTCTGGGAAATAAGACGAGCTAAGGTTTAGACGTCGAGTAAGGTCTAACATAAAGCATATGAATATAGTATGGATTGAATCATGGCAAGGCCCGAAGAAATTGTGTTATCACGGCATCTACCAAAGGAAAATAATTAAAATTATAGGTCGAGGAACGATAACCGGACATTATTATCGCCGCCAAAGAATATCCAAGGATATAACACGGCCGCTATTCTAGAGAGTTACCCCGTCGCTAATTAAATTCGAATTAGTCCCACCAAGTGAGTTGATGTTATCATAACAAGTCGGCCGGACTTGACTTGTAGATTACGCCGCTTCACTTGGTCGGTTTATTCCTAGGGAATACTAGCTTTATATATGGTTAACAGCTATCCTGGCCAACTATGGCGCAGAGAGGTCGACTCCGTGGCTATGGCAAGACCACTTACTCAAGCGGCTATGGCGAGAGAGCTTGCTCCGCGACTATGGCGAGAGAGAGCTTGCTCCGCTGCGAAGGAAAGAGCTTGCTTCGTGGAGTTGTTGCCTCCACAACGGGTTTACCAAAGGCACGCCTAATTTAAATAGGAATAGATGCACTATAAATACTAGAAAAAGGGTTATATTACTTCAAGAAAGAAGTTGGCTTATTGGTAAAGGTGTTGGCTTGGGTGCAGAAGGTCAGGGGTTCAATCCCATGATGTACCTTTTCTTAAAAGAACCGCTAACCGGACAAAAATGTAATATTAGTTATGTATAACAAAAAATAGTAGAACATATATATGCTACATAAAGATAGTTGGCAAGATGGAAAGAGTGTTGGGTTGGAAGTGGGAGGTCAGGGGTTCAAAATGCGGGCGGAAAAGGAAAAAATTTTTTTTTTTTTTTTTAAAGACGGATGCGTATTTTTATACGGCGGACCGTATGGGGCGCTGCGATCCTTATACGGCTTCAGTTCGTCGAGAAAAACACCTCCAAAGACAGCAGCCCTTTTGATTTTTCTTGCGGCTGTTGTCTTTTTCGACCCTGGAGACGTGGTTCCTTAGGGTATTTGGGAGGTGCCCGATCCATTGAGCCGCTCGCCTTCATCCGAACTGCCTACAAAAACGTTATAGCCCTTCCAAACTTGGGTCCTCCAAATCACAACTTTTTCCCTCCAAAATCGCCTAAACTTCCTAAAACTCACAATTTATTACATCCACCTAACACAAAACTAAATCACCAAAAAGTTAAGCAAAATCCAACTAGCCTAAACTCCCACTCAACTACCAAACTAATCGGGTTAAAGATTTGGTCAGTGCTATGATTCCGTCCAACCAAAATCATGGCTCGATACCACCGCGACGCCTCCCCTAACATATACGACACTTGGACGATACATACGGGATTTCCCCTCCCATGGCTTACCAACTCACCATGAGCGTGGCCCTCCGCCTAACTCGGGCCATCTATAAGAAGATGCTCAAGTGAAGGACACGAGAGGGGTCATTCGCCCACGCTTTCAATGGGGCTCCTACGTCCGCTGGAGGTTAGCACACAACATAATCATATCATAATTTACCACCACGAGGGGTGGCACATCCATCCAAGTGACAACAACAAAGAATATGCATTTAATACTAAGGAAAACACCCAAACCCATGGTTCTACCCCTACCGAGACTCAAAGAGGATCGACCGACGCTAGGGTCTCAAGAGATCAGCCAGATCGAATCTTGACATGGCGCTATCTGGCATAGAACATCGGCTAGGGTTGTCCACTCCATCCGCTCCCCAGGCACACTTTGCGATGGGTCGATTCACACTATGGCTTCGCTATAGCCTTCCAAAACGCAGACTCAAGGTATCACCCTTTTGAGTCTACTCCAGGGTTCATGACGCCCCGGTCCGATGAGGCAGTCGTGAAGCGCCCCTTCTAGGATCACAGTGGTTCCATGGGTGAGCTAGAGAATACGTGCCGCATCACCGACCCCCGCATCCATACCCGACTTACTGGCCCTAAATCTACTCAAAGTGCAAGATGCTCCATACGGATCACACCTCTACACCCGTGGAGTGTCGCACACATATCCGCCCCTCTACGCGGATCGGCCATCAGGCCTAGCCCAATCGTAGGAGTCTAAGGAGCCTTTTATGTTCGCGGCAAGACCCCACCCCACTTCACCACCGTGGTCCCTTCTCCGGTGCTAAGCCGCACCATAGCGCCTACTTACCCACCCGGTGGTCTCTTGTACACAGGCGATCTAATGGGAAGTACATGGATTTACCTAGGAGCATCCTACTATCATGGCTCGTAGGTCTCTACCCCCCCACTTCCCCATTTCCGAGTAATACTATGCAAAGAACTATCCATCCATCCTTTAAGAGCAAACCCGAATCGGAATATAAAGAGAACTTACCTTTACAATCAAGGGTTAGTTCCTACAAGTAAAGCAATGTGAGAGAACGCAGGCGGAACAAGACAACAAGTGCCCAACAGGGGCGCTACCCTAGAATATCGGCCTATACTAGCCACCAACCCCAATTCTGCTAGAACCGCTTGTCATTTGGTGCTTCCATCTTCCCGGACTTGACGTTCAAATTTGGCTACAGTGTAATGCTTGGCAAAGGTGGCGCTCAGCTTGGCAGGCGCTCAGCTCCTCAAAGGTGACGCTCAGCTCCTCAAAGGTGGTGCTCACTTTGTCGGCTCCTCAAAGGTGGCGCCAGCCCTCTTGGTCGATTATGGTCGATATGGGGGTGGTGATCCACCTTGATGGTTCAAATTAGCATCCACCATGCTTTGCTAATCGAGTTTGGCCAGTGGCGCCTTCCCAAACCATAATTAGCTTAATTACCCCTTTTAAATATTAATCCCTAAATTATAGGTTATTATCCTTAATAATTAAATTAGCATAGCTAATTTAATCCCTTTTAGGTTAACCCCTAGGTTACCATACCCCATGGTGGCGTATCTATATTGGGTGACGTGTCAATATATTTATACGTATACCGTATAAATACTTGAAACGTCACACTCACTGTCGCGCGTCCCTGACTGTGAAGGTGACTAACCGGGGACGGTAAGGGTGCTGGGCTCCATGGCATGTCACCCTAACAATGTGTAAGGGCGTGTGGAATGTCATCCGGGCCAGGATCTATGTCTGGAGTCGGTTGATGAGGTGCTCTCTTGCCTCTTCCATCAAGCCGCGCACCACTATATTGTGGCTCCTGTGTCTCCGTTCCTGGAACTCTAAGGTGGTCGGGCTCGTGCTGTGGCATATGCTAGTTGTGGTGTGCGGGGCGTGGGTTGTGGCCTGTGGCGGGGTGGTGGTGGCATGGGGCAGCTTGGTGATGCAGCAGTGGGCCATCCTGGTTGGCATCTTGCAAGCTGTCGGGTATGTGGATCTATCATGCCCCGTGCTGTGGCCTCTCCTCTCTGTAGTCGGGAGATCAGCTCCTGGTGGAATTGTTGTTGCCTTGCCAATTCATGTGTGCATTGCCGCAGTTGTTCATGGGCTTCTACATAAAAGCCCTTGCTTTGTTGGGCGACGGTTGCTTGGAGCTCCTGGTCTCGTGTTTCGGCCTTCCTCTGAAGCACTCTCAACTCCGATTGGCTCGCTTCAAAGGCAGCCTGCATGCTTCGCGTGATGATGGTGGCCTCTGCGACTTCTGATTGGATGCAGGAGATGGTTGCCATTGTCTCTTGATCAACACGCTGCCTATTTTGTGTCATGGTCTCTATGATGGTGGAGAGGAAGTCCACATGAGCCCGCAGATCAACAAGACCTTGCTTCTGTTGTTGTCTTTCAAAGTATGTCAAACGGGTGCAGTCTTCCAGTTATTGTGTGCGGGTCTCCATTTCTGCAATCCGTTGCCTCTCTGCTGCCAGTTGTCTTCTGAGTACATGGAACGCCGAGGACTGGATCTCTTCTGCCAGGTCTGCAATTCGGATCATGTTGCATGTGATTCCTGCTCTAGTTGTTTTAAGGTTGTCGTGTGTGTCTGGTCTGCCATCGGGTCTGATCTTCTTGCTTGGGCCTTCGCGCGTGCCTCCCTCCTCATGGAAGTGGCCTCTCCCTTGTTCTTGCCATCCGGCTCTGGAGCCGTTTTTGTAAACCATCCGCTTGATTCTCTGGGCCGGCTCGTCTGCTCGAGACCAGCTGCTTTGGGACTATGCCCGGGCATTAGTCGAAGACCGGCCCCGGGCTTGGGCGCGGCTTGAGGGGTGTCTCCATCCGTGGGGGGTTTGGATCGGGGGTACACAAGTGTCCATTGTTGATTAGAGGAAGGAAGGATGCGCTCCTATGGAAAAATGAGGCTTAGAATTCAACTGGGGTGCGAACTCAAAAAGTGACGCGGGCAAAAAAGTTTATGGGGCGAAAAAGTTGGACAAGGCGGTAGATATGGCGGTGGTCCGCTTGAATCAGCCGAGAAGCGGGGATTATGATTGCGAAATGAAATGCGGGGCTATGATCAAAAGTCATTGTGGTAGAGCAAAGACAGGGCACGCAGTGTGTGTTTCAAGGCAAATAGAGTAATTCCAAGGTAAGGCAAGTCAATGGGGTTGAATTCAAGCCGTACGATTGGAGGAAGGAGGTTAGGGTCCAAAATTAGAATTTGCACTAACCATTAAAAATGCCTCACATTTAAGGCTGCTTAAAAATATGAAATTATAGTGTACTTTCCCTAAATCCTTAGAAACGGGAAAAAATTAAACATACTATATATTTTTTTCATAAAAAATGGTTTGGCTATTTTTCAAAATTTTACAAGATTTTATGATATTAATTTAGCTAAAGTTATTATTATTATTACATTTATATATATTTGGACTTGGCAAAACTTGTAAATTATTACTATAAATTTTCACTTGGCTATTTTTTTAATTGGAAAAAAAAAAATGTAAATTAAATTGTGTAGCTTTAGATATATTGTACTACAATTACAAATAATAATTAACAATCAAGGAACATACAATAATATTGAAGAACTTTTAACAAGCTCACAACATAGCTTATAACATCCATAGTCCCGAACTACATTGAATGCAATGGCATCTTGTAGATATATGGTGATCAAATTGCACTTATCTCTAACCCTTGAAGGAAGATGTTATGCAACCAACCGGGCATCTAGAGGGATATTGGCCATCTCTTACAATTTCTTTTGAAGATGCATATGTGCTATATATAATAGAAATTGTAGTTTGAAAAACTACTATCATTGATGATGGTAGGTGGGGATGTGTAAAGTCTATAATAAGAATTCATTTTTATTTGGCTATTAATGATTTAATATATAAATATTATAATATAAAGAAGGCTAATCCCCTTTTCTTTAAGGAAAAGGGGAAAATAGTTTGGCTAATCCTAAAAAAATGGAGTACTTGTTTTAACTATGGCTATTTTTATTTTTTAAAAGAAATCTCTCTTTCATAAAATTAGCCCGCCTAGAAATTGCCTAGACCCCCCTTAAAAATCGCCATTTGGCTATATATAGCCACTAATTTTTTTCCATGCTTAGAAACTTCTACTTAAAATAGCTTGAAAAATGCCGGGAATATTTTTGGCTATGGGAAATTTTTGAATAGCCGATTTTTAAGGGTCGAACCCCCTAATTCCTCATCAACTCGGGTTGGAATCGAGGTAGGTGGTGGATTCAAGGCGGACAGAAGCCGATTTCTAAAAAGGGTCGCATTGAAGGCAGGCAGGGTAGATTCAAAGCAAAGCGAGCATATTCAAAGCAATTGGGAAGGAAGATCCGATGATTAATTCCCCCAACGAGGGCACCAAGCAAGTAGAGTGATGGCCCAAGTAGGGGCTTGTCATGCGGGCCGTGCACATATAAATAACAATAACTTGCTTAAAAGAGAGACATTATTAAAATTTCTTAACAACATAGATGACACTGAGGGCGATGGCTTGTCACGCGTGCGGTTTATGGGCCATATAAATAACAATAATTGTTTTTTAAAGAGAGACATTATAGAATTTCTTAACCCCGATCCACCTTCTTTATACAAGATATGCCACCGCGGCATAGGGTAGCCAAAACCCCTAGTATAATGCATTTCGATAGACAAATTTGACCCCTTTCCGTATGGTTTTATAACTAGAAAAACATCCAAAACCCCTACAACCCCTACTATACATATGGAAAAGGATAAAAAAACCACCCCTCTGCGTTAATGCACGCGGGTTTTGACGGATTCTACAGGACACCCCCTTGTTCGTAACATAGATGACACCTGAAGTCGGTAGTCCACTAAAAAAGAGGAAAAAGAAAGGTGGGACGGGAGGGTTTGCCCAATTCTACTATATCAAGGTGAGAAGAACGTCGAATGAGAAGAAAGACGAAGACCGAATATATATCGCCGCCCTCTCATTTGAATCTCGATCTACACGGTAGATCGATTGGCATTCTCGGATGAGGACTTGCAAGATATGCACACCAAAACACCGGGCCAAAAGAAGAGAACTATGTTCTCCTCAAGCAGACCTAGTGCTCTCCCTCATAGACCCCGGAGAGACAAGATAACTACAACTATTCATGAAGGATCGGGCGAAATGTAGCGCCACCAGAAAAAGGATGAAACCAGCATCCATGATGTAAAAAATATCGAACGCCACTAGCGGCCGCGATCAAAGAGTACCCTTCATCGAAATGAAAGTGGGTTGAATGGTGGCGGTCCTATGCAACCACATACGTGGTCCATAAGAAAAGGAAACAAGAGTCGGATGAAGGAAACTAGGATAAGGTTGCAATCGAGAATACTAACGAGGTCGGCTACCGCGAAATCCTCAAGAGAAAGATGCTAATAAAAGAGATGAACATAAAAGAAATGATGGCATGTTGAAGAAAACAACATTCCCTTAACTAAGAAGCATGGGGAATCAAGAATCACGCCGAACTACAATAACCACGATAACCAATTCCAACCTAGAAGAAGAACAATCCCTCATACTAGGACCACAAATAACCGCGATGCATGTCATAGAAGAACAAGGGGAGCGAGAACAACATGAGCCTAAGGACAATAACAACTTGTCGAACATCATAGATGACACTAAACCGCCCAAAATGTGCTAGCAAAATGTCACTAAACCTAGGAAGAGTATGTGTGATAGAAGAAAATGGGAGCAGGGACACCATATTTAATGCATAGATTCACAAAGAAATGTATAGCTACTAATTGCAAAAAGCATAGATAATTCATAGGAACGAAAAATTGCAGATATGATAGAAGCTTTTGGGACCCAAGCAATGAGACAAGTTGTGTGTAATGAAAACTAGGAAATTTTAAAAACCTTGTGACTATCGAGCTCACAAATATTGCAAAACTAAATTCCAAAAGAAACCACAAATTTGCATATGAATAATCAAGCCTAATCCCCCAATAATAAAAATATCAAGAACATTTAAAACAATGCCAAGTAAATTAGAGACATTTAAGTATGCAAAACATCATATCACCTCTCAGACCCAGAAAAACATCTAATCCGAAGGGGAAACTTAACAAGCATATGGGAAAAGAATATAGAAGTTTTGAATAGTCGAAGCTAAATTAGAAGTCCATCGCCCGGGTTCCGTGCTAGTTGGGTGAGCAAAGTTTCAAGAAATACAAAATGGAACGCCAATAATCCCCATAAGGAACGAGAATGATGTGTATGCCAAAAAGGTAAACGAGGGGAAGTCACAGTGGAGTGTGGGTCGCGGCTGAGTTCTAAAGAAGGCGTTTGTGTGCATGGTTCATGAGGAGGGGGTCCTGGTTGAGATGGAGGGTAAGAGTAGGGAAAATTGGAAAAACTCAAGAATCGGGCCGAGAATTGCCCACGATCGAATTTAAGATCTAGCCACTTGTACCGCTTCTATGAGACGATAAAACCACGAGTGACTATGTCCTGAAGAAACTAGACTATGAACTCAAGCGATACACCAACATAAAATAATTCAAAATAACTAATACAAAAGACACCTAGGCTACCATGTGTTTGCTTTCTCGTGAGTAATGACGACCCACAAAAGAGCAAGAGGTACAACTTTTCAAGACTCAAGACCTAAGCGACGACCGACATTGACAAAGAGATGAGACCGAAAAGGCAGACTCGAGAGGGGAAGCACAACAGCCAAGCACCTCTATCAACAAAATGAGTAGCCAGACACCAATCGCCTATCTATCATCAATCTCCATCGAATGGAAAAAAATATTGATAATCAATTGGCATCAAGAATCTTCTCGACCCCCTTCAATCGACTCGGACGGCCGCACATGAGTTTCAAAAGGAAGAACGCAACGAGGCGAAACATACGTGTAGGAGTATGTGACGGAAAGCCCGCATTAACATCATAACCTATATAGAGTCCCATAATCTTTAGTAGAGAGGAGAATTGATAACGACATAGGAGTGTATAGAAACCGGGGGAGGAGCACCACCATCTTGTAGCCTAGCAGCAAGGGACGCCACAATGGTATCACACAACATCAACAAAAGGAGCAACCAAGCTACACAACCACAAAGCACCCAAGGTCGACACTGTAACAAGCTTCCAACTCCCTTGCACTAGTAGGAAAATATTCATGACTTCATCGGTTCCAAAAAATAGGAGATCATGATGGAGAGAAGACACATATCGAGAGGAACATCTCCATTTGAAGGTCCATATCAAAGATCGGGGGCAAGATCAAGGAGGAGGATAGTCCATTCCAAACAAGTGAAAGGAATCTATAGAGGGTGAGTACTTTAAATTTTAATGGAGATGAATCAACAAGATGATCATAAACTTCAAAGATAAGTTCAATTGTAATGCACTAGAAAAATTCTTCTTCAATCAATGCTTCTCTTTAGTGTATATTTAAAACCATTGAACAATTAAATTAAATTGTACATTGTCTCCCATAGCCCAAGCTCCTTATACATAGAAAAACTCGCCTTCAACTTCGATCCAAGGCATACAAACTCAATGAACTCGCCTTATGCAAAATCCTTTTTATCTCCGCCCGACGGTGTGTGTGTGCCAAAGAACTTTGCAAGGCGTGAACTACGGCCTTACTATTTTCTTCTTCACTGCCAACTAAATATCCCACATGCATGTTTTCATTTTCGAGCTCTTCAAACAATATCCCACATGCACATTGACATTTTTTGACCATGCACCATTGAAGCTCAATTTTAAACATATAATTTATGACTTCGAATTCACCTTATGAAAAACACTTGCAACTCTAAGAATAATCTTCCCTTGTTGATCTGCACTTCTAGATCTTGTGTTGCTCAAGTACAACTCTGAATGCTGCTACAGTCTTCAACATAGCTTATAACATGACAATAACATCAACTTTCCCCCTTCATGTTATATCCGTATGTTGAATTAATCTTCTGAGTTCTGCAAATCTCCCTTCAGCTAGCACTTTTGTTAGAATGTCTGCAAGCTGCATTGTAGTATTCACATAGGTCAACTTTGCTAGCCCTTTACTGACTGCTTCTCTTATAAAATGCAGTTCTAACTCAATGTGCTTGGATCTCTCGTGCAAAACTGGATCCTTAGACATTGCTATACAGCTTGTACTGTCACAGTACAATACAGTAGCCTCAGATTGTGGAAATCCAAATTCTATTAACAATCTTCTTTCCCAAATTAATTCTCTTACACACAAAGTGGCAGCAGCATATTCTGCCTCAGCACTTGATAGAGCAAATGAACTTTGCTTTTTACATTTCCATGCTATTGGTCCACCACCTAGAAGCATTAGATAACCAGATGTGGATTTCCTAGTGTCAATGCAGCCTCCCCAATCTGCATCACAGTATGAGCTTAGGATCATGTTATTTGTGCAGTAAGTTATCCCTACATCCATAGTGCCCTTAAGATATCTGAGCACTCTTTTTGCTGCACTCCAATGACCTCGTCCTGGATCATTATTGTACCTGCTTAAAATGTTAACAATGTGTGATATGTCTGGCCTTGTACAGTTGGCAACATAAGACAAACATCCTATCAATGATCTGTAAGGTGTGCCAATCATTTCTTCTCTTTCAATGTCATCCTTAGGACTCATTTGCTCTGAGATTTTATACCCTGGTACAACAGGTGTTTTACAACTGTTACATTGCTCCATCTTAAATTTTTTCAGCATGCTCTCAATTTGACCCCTTTGAGTGAGAACTATAGTTTTATTTGCTCGATTCCTTTTAACTTCAACACCTAAGAATTTCTGCAACTCTCCAAGATCTGTCATTTTAAACCTTCTATTCAGAATGTTCTTGCACTGATCTAAACACTTTTTTTCTTTTGCTATCATAATGTTGTCATCAACATAAAGTGCAATAATGCACCATTCACTTCCTGCTACAAATTTATAGATGTTTCCATCATTTTTAAATTTACTGAACCCTTGCTCAATCAGATAAGAGTCCATGCATTTATACCACTCTCGAGGTGATTGCTTGAGCCCATAAACCGCTTTTTTTAATTTCCAAACTTTACCTTCTCCTTCTTCAAAACCGTGAGGTCAGTTCATATATATTTTCTTCTTCAAGTTTAGCATTCAAAAAGCAAGATAACATCCATGTGATGTATTTCAAGGTCACAAGCATTGGCTATGGATAACAACATTTGAATGCTATTCATTTTAACAAGTGGTGAGAAAGTCTCCTCATAATCCTGGCCCTTTTTTTGTGAAAACCCTTGAGCAACCAATCTGGCCTTATATTTTGGAGTTTTTCCATCAGGACTAGTTTTCAGTTTAAATAGCCACTTGTTCCCCACTATGTTTTGCCCTTCTGGTATATCTACTAATTCAAATGTCCTCGTTTTCCTCAATGATGCTAACTCATCATTCATTGCCTTTATCCACTCAAATTTGTCGCCTTTAGTCGAGCCTCATTATAGGTCTTGGGTACATTAGTATCCAAATGCATCAAGATTTCAAATAAATCATGAATCTCACCTTCATTCTCGTGAAGTCTTTTACTCCTCCCAAGTTCATCTCATCCATGATGAGTTGTATCTATCTGCAAGCCTCCCTGCAATTTTTGAACTTCAGTTTGTCTTTTTTTCCTTGTATGCTTGGCACTTGTAACCTCCTCCTCTTGAACTGACATGGCATTATCCTTACCTGCATCATCATCCAGCTTAGCAATGTTTTTAATTGACATGTCTTCTTCGCTTCAGATTCTCGTGCCGAAATCAAAGTATTTAGGCTCGCTCCTTCTCTTGAATAATCTTGACTTCATCACTTGCATTTTCTCGGCCGCGGATCTCGTGATGATTTGCATTCCAGACCGCATCTTGTACATTCACCTTTGGTATTAACTTATAGAATTGATCTTCATCAAATATAACATCTCGGCTTATTACTATTCTCCTTTTATGTGGATCATATAGCCTATAAGCCTTTGATTGATTATCATAACCAACCATGTAAGTTATCAGTGACTTGTCATCAAGTTTTTTTCTGAGTTCATCAGGTATGTGCACAAAAGCTAAGCATCCATATGCCTTCAAATTTTCATAATGAGGTATTTTCCAGACCACAGCATTTCTGGAATTGTACCTTGCGTGGCTAATGATGGCAACATATTTTGAACATGAACAGCAGCTCTAACAGCTTCATCCCAAAGAAAATTGGGTAATCCTGAAAATTTTAGCATGCTTCTGACTGCATTTAAATTTGTTCTATTCTTTCTTTCTGCAATTCCATTCTGTTGAGGAGAGTACGTGCATGTGAGTTGCCTTTTAATTCCTCTCTTCCTGCAATAGAGTTTGAATTCATCAGATATGAACTCTCCCCCTCTATCTGACCTCAAACACTTGATTTTTCTCCCTGTTTCAGTTTCAACTTCATTAACAAACTGTTTGAATATTTCCAGAGCTGCATCTTTTGTCTTAATACAATAGACAAATGTCTTCCTACTAAAATCATCAATAAGAGTCATGAAATATCTTTTACCTGATAAGCTTGTCACATTTAGTGGCCCACGTAGATCTGTGTGGATCAGATCTAACAGCCCTTTTGCTCTTTTGAGAGATTTTTTAAAAGGTAATCTGCAATGCTTTCCCAATATGCACCCTGCACATTTTAGTTCTTCAGCCTCTTTGCTAACATTTATCATTCCCTTTTTTGCCAACAATTCAATGGCTCTGGAGTTCACATGGCACATCCTATGATGCCATTTTTTAAAAGTTGGATGTCCAACATAATTAATACTGGGCAGAATGTGATCATTGCATAAACCAAATAAATTGCCAACACGTTTTCCCAAGAACATTATTTCATTATTGAGCAAAACTTTACAATGTAACTTCTCAAATAAGACCTTATATCCAAGGTCCACTAATTGAGAGACGTAAATTAAATTCCTTTACTAACCTGTGCACACAAAGCACATTCTCCAAACTGCAACTTTTTTCCTTCTAAGTCAAACAACTCTAACACTCCTACATCTTCTATTTCTTGAAGCTTCCATTTCCTAATTGAACATGTCCTCCTTTCTTCCTCTCGCAACTTTTAAGCATATTGAATTTGCGACTAATCGCTTTTTCAGCTCCGTGAATCTATTATCATAACATCATTATCAATGTTATTTCTAACAATAGAATGCATTTCAGGGAGACTTACCTCAGCATCTTCATCAAGCTCATCTTCTTCACTTTGTTTGTCTTCAGTAAGATTAATCGTGGGATTCTTCTTTGGTGCTGCTCTCCTGCTGTCATATCCTTTTTTGAATCCAGAACTTTTATCCTTACTTTTGCCTTTTGCATTTTTTGGACTTGGGCAGCTTGATGCCATATGACCCTTGCCTTCACAATTGTAACATATTATCTCTCTTCCAAATCCTTGGCAAAATTTTAAGATGGCCATAACTATCACAATTATAGAATAGAATAGAATAGAATAGAATACATTAATGTCCCTTGTGCCGCGAGGCCCCTGGACTTGTGTAGCATGGGCGAGCTCCCTAAAAAGGGTGCTACTAGCACATCACGCTGTTATTATGTAGCCTTTTCTGAAGGCTGACTTTTTTCTTTTAATACCGGCATCCCGCTTTATCTCGGCTTCTTGGCCATGCAGTGATGCGTCGTTATCAATCAGCTTTTAACTGAACAATTTGTATGGGGTTTTATGACCCGTTTTGTACGGATCATATTACGAACCCTCTTTCATCGTGGTACTTTCTATGTCTTGTCGTCCTTTGAATCGCTAGGTGCGCCAAATCTCAAGCGATTCTCGTTCTCGCCATCGAACATAGACCTGGTTCCCCTTCCTTTTCAACATAGCATGGCCCTATCTTCCTTTTTTTTTCTTTATTTTTTTATATTTTCCAGATTAATAAAAGACGCCTCAGATTCTCATCATCATCTTCATGCAATTTACTCTCGCTTCAAATTCAGTTCTTACCATCCTAATGGCATGCTCCTTTGATTTTGCAACATTCCTTAACAAGGTAGCAAGATGAGTGTTGTGTGATACCGCCGAGATATGGCCAAGAATTGATATTCTTCATTGAGAATAACTCCAAGACCTTCTAAGTCATGCTATAATGGAGTCAAACTTCTCAAAAACTCGCCATTATCTTTTTCATGCAGTTTAACCTTCTCAACGCTTCTCCAAAACATCTATCCGAGAGGAAGTTTTAGCTTCATATTCTTTAATTAAATACATCCACATTTCCCTTTGGGGTTATACCTCTCAACTTTAATTTAATCCACAGATCCTACCTTGCAATCGATGATTGCTTGTGCTTCCATGATTTTCAGCTTTTCATTTTCTCCACTTGTCGCTACAATGGATGGACCAGCAGTGCACTTTCGTGAGCTGCCCTTAGAGTAGAACCTTCAAAGACTTGAGCCGGGCGCTTAGTTCCCCTTGACTAGTCATCCCTCCACTCACAAATCACAGGAGGGCTTCTAGAAGCATTTGGATCAACTAAATACCACAATTTTTCAAATTCCAAGATTTCTTTAATACTTTGCTTCCAAATTTGAAAGCCACCATCTCCTTTGAATACCTCTATAGAATTCAAAGAGATTTGCACCTTGATCCGTAGCCATTATACTCCAACCTGGCTCTGATACCAATGAAAGGAATCTATAGAGGTGAGTACTTTAAATTTTAATGGAGATGAATCAACAAGATGATCATAAACTTCAAAGACAAGTTCAATTGTAATGCACTAGAAAAATTCTTCTTCAATCAATGCTTCTCTTTAGTGTATATTTAAAACCATTGAACAATTAAATTAAGCATTGTACATTGTCTCCGAGAGCCCAAGCTCCTTATACATAGAAAAACTCGTCTTCAACTTCGATCCGGCACACAGCTCAATGAACTCGTCTATGCAGCCTCTTTTTATCTCAGTTCCGATGGTGCAAGTGTGTGCTAGCAGCTCGGCAAGGCGTGAACTACGGCCTTACTATTTTCTTCTTCACTGCCAACTAAATACCCCACATGCACGTTTTCATTTTCGAGCTCTTCAAACAATATCCCACATGCACATTGACATTTTCTGACCATGCACCATTGAAGCTCAATTTTAAACATATAATTTATGACTTCGAATTCACCTTATGAAAAACACTTGCAACTCTAAGAATAATCTTCCCTTGTTGATCTGCACTTCTAGATCTTGTGTTGCTCAAGTACAACTCTGAATGCTGCCACAGTCTTCAACATACCTTATAACATGACAATAACATCAACAACAAGACTTCCAAGTCCAGAAACATGATACGATTGGAGAAATTGCAATGAAATAAAACCACAGTTTATGTCCAACACCGATTCAAGAGTAAACAAAAGAAATCAAGATTCTATTATTCAGAGTCACAACCGGCTCAACGCCTGGACAACCGATTGGAGCTCTCTTTTAACCACCCAACCGGGCTCAAGCACAAGAAACCATTTTCTTGTCTTCAACAAGGATCCAATAACCTCTGCGGCAACAAATCTGCCTGGGATTTCGCGCTGGCAACAGCTATGGCAAGGATTTCTGAAAACTTAGGCAGGGATATCGAATCTGAGCGGAACTGGGTTGGCAGATATAGGCAGAAGCAACAAGCTGGGCTAAGCTAGGATCGGATGCCATCAGTGCAGGTTTTAACATTCATTTATACAGATTGAAGAGCTAAGAATAGATTGAATAGATTCGGCCATGTTTAGATAGAGATCGGCCTTTTCTGGATCGAATCATCCCTTTTTCCTATGGTTCCGGAATTCCAGCATCCTTCCGATGGGCTTTGAGCAATTCGGAATCAATTCCGGAAGGATTTGGGCTACGGTTCATGACTGTGATTTCGACCTCCGTTATCAGCCACGGTCATTACAATTTTATAACAAATGTTCTTTGGACAATTTATTATTGCTTTCCCCATATATCATTGCCCTGGCCATTAAATCCTTGTTGCTTGAACTGCTCCCCCGAGCCGCTCCGTATCAGGTCCTTCCCTTCTTTCAGTCGATCGACCTCGATCGCTCTATAAACTTGAAAGAAATTCCATCAAAACCTTGTTGATTGTCATGAAAGAGGTGTTCTGGTCCTTCCCTTCTTAGGATCCATCTCCTTCCCCTGAGAATGTTCTTTTTCTGATCCTTCAAGGCAGGGTCTGCACTTGAACAGAAAAATCTCTATGCTGATCCATCAAGCAGGCGTTCTTCGCTTGAACAGTCATGGCATTCTCAGCCCTTTCTGGTATTCCAGGTAGGTTCCCACCTCTACTCAGACAGAAAGTAAATCCCTTTCTAACAAGAAAGATAGTTTCCTTCCATTAGGAAGCAATAAAAATTTTCATTCTATTCAAATAAAGAAAAATCACACATATTCAGATAGTTATATATAACCTACTAAAACTCAAACCAAACTAAGATAAATGACCGATAGTTAATCGGCTTCTCTCAAACTCCCTGACTGCAGCTTTGTCAGTTTTCCCATGAGAGCTGTCGGATGTTTCTGCAATAGTATGCATTAACACTTTTTCTTTGTCTTCCTTGCTCTTGGGAACTTCAATTTCAGTTTGGGGCTTGTCTGTAGGTGTCTGCCTTTTTGGGCAAAAAGCTTTGAAGTGAGGTCCACCACATATGTAGCAACCTCTTTCCGGTGCGCATGTCCGCTCCTGAGTTGTACGTTGCTCTGTGTTCCGGTTCCTGGTGTTTGTGTCTCTACGTTCATCATCGAATCTAATCCTCTTTGGCCCATTATTATTTGCCTTATCAGTGTCATGCTTGATATTATTTTCCCTGGGGTACCCTTCCCATATATCATACTTTGCTCCTTACGATTAAACTTTCTTTCTGCAGCTTCGGCTTTCCGTACCGCTTCGTCCAATGTTTGGGGTTCAATTAGCCTAAGCTCTGCATATAGCTCGTCCCTTAGCCCAGACATAAATTTCCTTGTTAACTCCTTATCGCTGAGACCTTCTATTTGAATCGCCAGGTGGTTAAATTTGCTTGTATACTGATACACGGATTCTCGTTCCCCTTGTGTGAATATATCCCATTCCCTTCGAAGGTCTACAAAGTAACTTGCAGGCAAATTATGGCTTTCGAAGGCTCTTTTAAATTCCTGCCATGTCTTAATCACCGGAGCCATTCTCTTCCTTCCCTGCCACCAAATTCGGGCTACATCGGTAAGATATTATCCATGGCCTGAAGTTTCTGCGGCTCAGTGGCTCCAACTCTTTCAAAAAAACTTTCCCATGTAGCTAAGAACCCCATAACTATAGGGGGACTCCTCTTTTCCCCTGAGAAAGTTGGCATGCCCTCCACTTTCTACAACCATTTAATCCTGGCAGAAGCATTGGCTGGATTAGGAGAATTTAGCGGGGAATTTGTAGACGGCGGCGGATTAACGGGTGGAGGTTGGTTTGGAAGTGGAGGCTGGGAATTGCTAGGTAAAAATCCGTAAAGCAAAGCTATTTGCTCCAGTTTTGTTTGATAATCTTGCTCAGATATAGGCGGTGGTAGAGCGATTTGATTAGCAATTTGCTTGGCTATAAAATCCGCAGTTCTTAATGCCTGCTGGTACTGATGATCAGAGGTATTAAAGCGGTTGGCCATTGCATGGGATATAGAATCTAGGCTCTGATACCACTTGATACGATTGAAGAAATTGCAATGAAATAAAACCACAGTTTATGTCCAACACCAATTCAAGAGTAAACAAAAGAAATCAAGATTTTATTATTCAGAGTCACAACCGGCTCAACGCCTGGACAACTGATAGGAGCTCTCTTTTAACCACCCAACCGGGCTCAAGCACAAGAAACCGTTATCTTGTCTTCAACAAGGATCCAATAACCTCTGTGGCAACAAATCTGCCTGGGGTTTCGCGCTGGCAACAGCTATGGCAAGGATTTCTAAAAACTTAGGCAGGGATATCGACTCTGAGCGGAGCTGATTGGCAGATATAGGCAGAAGCAACGAGCTGGACTAAGCTAGGATCAGATGCCATCAGTGCAGGGTTTAGCATTCATTTATACAGATTGAAGAGCCGCCCTTTTGCTGGATTCTTCCCTTTTTTTTCTAGAAATAGTTTATGAAAAAGGCAGTTAAGAATAGATTGAATAGATTCGGCCCCGTTTAGGTAGAGATCGGCCTTTTCTGGATCGAATCATACCTTTTTCCTATGGTTCCGGAATTCCAGCATCCTTCCGATGGGCTTTGAGCAATTCGGAATCAATTCCGGAAGGATTTGGGCTACGGTTCATGACTGTGATTTCGACCTCCGTTATCAGCCACGGTCATTACAATTTTATAACAAATGTTCTTTGGACAATTTATTATTGCTTTCCCCATATATCATTGCCCTGGCCATTAAATCCTTGTTGCTTGAACTGCTCCCCCGAGCCGCTCCGTATCAGGTCCTTCCCTTCTTTCAGTCGATCGACCTCGATCGCTCTATAAACTTGAAAGAAATTCCATCAAAACCTTGTTGATTGTCATGAAAGAGGTGTTCTGGTCCTTCCCTTCTTAGGATCCATCTCCTTCCCCTGAGAATGTTCTTTTTCTGATCCTTCAAGGCAGGGTCTGCACTTGAACAGAAAAATCTCTATGCTGATCCATCAAGCAGGCGTTCTTCGCTTGAACAGTCATGGCATTCTCAGCCCTTTCTGGTATTCCAGGTAGGTTCCCACCTCTACTCAGACAGAAAGTAAATCCCTTTCTAACAAGAAAGATAGTTTCCTTCCATTAGGAAGCAATAAAAATTTTCATTCTATTCAAATAAAGAAAAATCACACATATTCAGATAGTTATATATAACCTACTAAAACTCAAACCAAACTAAGATAAATGACCGATAGTTAATCGGCTTCTCTCAAACTCCCTGACTGCAGCTTTGTCAGTTTTCCCATGAGAGCTGTCGGATGTTTCTGCAATAGTATGCATTAACACTTTTTCTTTGTCTTCCTTGCTCTTGGGAACTTCAATTTCAGTTTGGGGCTTGTCTGTAGGTGTCTGCCTTTTTGGGCAAAAAGCTTTGAAGTGAGGTCCACCACATATGTAGCAACCTCTTTCCGGTGCGCATGTCCGCTCCTGAGTTGTACGTTGCTCTGTGTTCCGGTTCCTGGTGTTTGTGTCTCTACGTTCATCATCGAATCTAATCCTCTTTGGCCCATTATTATTTGCCTTATCAGTGTCATGCTTGATATTATTTTCCCTGGGGTACCCTTCCCATATATCATACTTTGCTCCTTACGATTAAACTTTCTTTCTGCAGCTTCGGCTTTCCGTACCGCTTCGTCCAATGTTTGGGGTTCAATTAGCCTAAGCTCTGCATATAGCTCGTCCCTTAGCCCAGACATAAATTTCCTTGTTAACTCCTTATCGCTGAGACCTTCTATTTGAATCGCCAGGTGGTTAAATTTGCTTGTATACTGATACACGGATTCTCGTTCCCCTTGTGTGAATATATCCCATTCCCTTCGAAGGTCTACAAAGTAACTTGCAGGCAAATTATGGCTTTCGAAGGCTCTTTTAAATTCCTGCCATGTCTTAATCACCGGAGCCATTCTCTTCCTTCCCTGCCACCAAATTCGGGCTACATCGGTAAGATATTATCCATGGCCTGAAGTTTCTGCGGCTCAGTGGCTCCAACTCTTTCAAAAAAACTTTCCCATGTAGCTAAGAACCCCATAACTATAGGGGGACTCCTCTTTTCCCCTGAGAAAGTTGGCATGCCCTCCACTTTCTACAACCATTTAATCCTGGCAGAAGCATTGGCTGGATTAGGAGAATTTAGTGGGGAATTTGTAGACGGCGGCGGATTAACGGGTGGAGGTTGGTTTGGAAGTGGAGGCTGGGAATTGCTAGGTAAAAATCCGTAAAGCAAAGCTATTTGCTCCAGTTTTGTTTGATAATCTTGCTCAGATATAGGCGGTGGTAGAGCGATTTGATTAGCAATTTGCTTGGCTATAAAATCCGCAGTTCTTAATGCCTGCTGGTACTGATGATCAGAGGTATTAAAGCGGTTGGCCATTGCATGGGATATAGAATCTAGGCTCTGATACCACTTGATACGATTGAAGAAATTGCAATGAAATAAAACCACAGTTTATGTCCAACACCAATTCAAGAGTAAACAAAAGAAATCAAGATTTTATTATTCAGAGTCACAACCGGCTCAACGCCTGGACAACTGATAGGAGCTCTCTTTTAACCACCCAACCGGGCTCAAGCACAAGAAACCGTTATCTTGTCTTCAACAAGGATCCAATAACCTCTGTGGCAACAAATCTGCCTGGGGTTTCGCGCTGGCAACAGCTATGGCAAGGATTTCTAAAAACTTAGGCAGGGATATCGACTCTGAGCGGAGCTGGTTGGCAGATATAGGCAGAAGCAACGAGCTGGGCTAAGCTAGGATCAGATGCCATCAGTGCAGGGTTTAGCATTCATTTATACAGATTGAAGAGCCGCCCTTTTGCTGGATTCTTCCCTTTTTTTTCTAGAAATAGTTTATGAAAAAGGCAGTTAAGAATAGATTGAATAGATTCGGCCCCGTTTAGGTAGAGATCGGCCTTTTCTGGATCGAATCATCCCTTTTTCCTATGGTTCCGGAATTCCAGCATCCTTCCGATGGGCTTTGCGCAGTTCGGAATCAATTCCGGAAGGATTTGGGCTATGGTTCATGACTGTGATTTCGACCTCCGTTATCAGCCACGGTCATTACAATTTTATAACAAATGTTCTTTGGACAATTTATTATTGCTTTCCCCATATGTCATTGCCCTGGCCATTAAATCCTTGTTGCTTGAACCGCTCCCCCGAGCCGCTCCGTATCAAAACACCTGGAAATCAAAGGAAGGACGACTTTACTGCGTCAGCCAAGTAGTGTGACACTCGAGTGGACCGGACTCAAAGGATGGAGGAGATGACTTAGCCAACAGGTACAGATCACTCAAAGATGACCGGACGGAGCTATGGTGGGTGCAATGGGGATGACCACACTTCTAGGCATAGGGAAAGCATCTCACAACAAAGCAAAGTCCAAGCAATAGGAGTCGTGCTCAGAACTTCAACCTGCGAGGAAGTGACGCTGTCTACCTGTTGGTCGCCATCTCAGAGCTTCAAATGCATGCAAGACTGGCCGACTACATCAACCAGCTGATCCTACTCAAGCGATCAATGGCACTGCACATCTTCAACCTTGCAACTGCACACCGCATATAAGGGCACATTCCACACAACAGGTAAATACATTAAGGAGGAGCAATTTCTACTCAAGGGTTCATATCGAGGAACATTTTTTGCAACTTGGGATGAAGAGCTCAGATCAGAGAGGAAGATCGACTATAATAGCAGCATCTCAAGGAATCCCAGAGTCAAATAGAACGATGAATATACAGCGAGTAAGAAGAATCAAACGTGATAGGAGGAAGGGAAACCATAAAGGAGTATAAATATTTAAGTATATCCTCTTATATAATTTAGAAAAATGGATGAATTGAAATCCCAATTTGAGTGTGTATATGTCTATTATATATCTTGGATGCTCACACATATAGTGTAGAAACATGAGTTTAGAGTCATGTCCTAGGGGTTTAGCATTTAGATCAAGAAACTCCATACTTCGACTGCCAAATGATGAAGCAAAGAAGCACAGCTATAGCCCAAGATCAAGTTTTCAAATGGAAGAACAAGTGCGAGGCAGAAACGAATAGAGCCAAGCAAAGATTTCGACTCCAAACACTTCAGGAAGTGCCCCCAAATAGAAGACCGCCCATCTATCACAATGTCAGGATGAGAGATAATGCCAGTCGTGTCAAGATCATTAGCGATGCACCATCTAGGTTTTGCACCAGGACATCTTTGGGACACAACTCTACCTCTTGTGGCAACAGCAACACTTTATGACCTTATGACACAAGTGTCCTCAACAATAGAAGGAGGTACGGCCAGACATCTTTAGAAACCGCGGCCACGACCTCAAGCTGACTGACGTCGAGAAATTCTTCAGGACGACCTGACAATCAATGAGCCAACTGAGAAGGCAACATCTCGACGACCTTAGTCCCGCCTTGTGGTGATGTATGGCGATGCTTGTAACATGCATGTTAGATGGAGATACACTTACAAAAGGTACTCTGACTAGTAATTAGACGAGAAGAAGCCGATTGTATCTTCGACATGTAGGGCCTCAAAGGCCAAGATAGAAGCATTCGACAACGACAAGGATAGCAATCAAAGCACCTTCGGCAAAAAAAAAAAAAAAAAAAAAAAAAAAAAAAAAAAAACGGATAGTCAAGACAATAGCCAGGCTATTCAAGAACAAAAGTAGATCTCGGGCAGAAACTTCTTCAACTCAAGGGTCAAACTATGCCGACATAAGGATCAATCATCCCTGACAGCATAGCCAGCAAGGAGGAGAGCCATGATTCTTTACTGCCACTGAGATGCTCAAGTATAGTGGGACAAAGGCCAGAAACTGAAAGCTGGAGAGGTGCTAGAAGTCGACTACTTCCATGAGCTCCTTAGAGGCAACATGAAGTTCAAAATTGCTGAGCACGATCAAGTGCCACTGGAGGGTACCACAAGACAAGAAGACGTCATAGCACCTTAGAACGCGACAACGTCCAAGCCATGAGATCGAGGAGATCAAGAAATGACTAGGCAAACTGAGCCGAAGAATCAGCAATTCAACTAGAAACCTCATCAGGATACGACAACTCGCATGCAACTTGGGGAACCCAAGTATTGGCGATTCGAAGAACACTTCCTTAGGAATCTAGCAAAAGGAATTGTGCATAACCTCAAGAGGCACTGCCAAATAGCTTCAGACATCATGGAGGGGGGCAACCTTTGTCCAAGGACAAGATAGTGCACCTCAAGGGGAGACACCAAGGGGACTAATAGCTGTAGTAGTAATTATTATTGTGCAAGCTATAGACCTACGTAATTCCCCTTACCCTCCCTTCCATAGTGTAACAGATCAAAAGGAAGAGATGTCGGGCAATTCGAAGGGATGAAGCAATCAATATCCTCAACACTCTTTGGGAAACACGAGAAGAAGGACTCGACATAAGAGATGTTGATGGAGTTGACACAATAATATCAGATCCAGAGTCGTCCTTTAGCCACCCATATGAAGAATCTAACGTGGAGGATGATTTTCAAAGGAACCATCTTCGGAGACTCAAGTCATCAATTACGCCATCAAAACTACCAGCAATGGGAGGCCTCTAATGAAGAAAGTTGACCTCTACATCGAGGAGGAGCCCGGAGTCTCGAGCAACTCAGAAGAACGTCACGTTGCTGTGCTAGGCAGGAAATGAGTGGATGAGCTTCTAGAAAGCTCGGGGATTGCAGTGTCAGTGGCAGTCTTTGTTCGATTATTCAGGATGCAATTGTGCCGCTTATTTGTAGCTTTGGAGGAAGTTGTCTCCCATATGGAATGGGAGGAGGTTGAGATTAGCACTGGGGAGTGCCAGCATATGCGGGCGCATATGAACTTGGCAAGGGCACTTCTTATTAGGGAGTTACGCAGGATTGATGCCATGGCGAGGAGGTACAATGCAGCCATGAATAACAACTAGGTGATGATTTGCTTCTCGCTTTGTTGTATTGTTTGTTTCTTGATTCCACGTCTGTTGCATATTGAAAAGCCATAAAAACTCTAAAAATGCTTGTGGAAATCGTGCTCATATTTGAAGGAAAAAAAAAGGGTGATGTCTGATTGCTTAAAACCAGAATTTTGTATTTGATTGCTTTGCATTGCTTGCATAATGAAGACAGTTATGGAAGACTTAAAAAATAATGGGGAAATGGATGATTGATTGCATTGGCATATTGCATGGGATTAGCCCCTGGCCTTTAAGGGTAGGCGGGCTGCTTGGAGATGCGCAATGCGCAGGGGGGTCGACTTTCCCAGCTCCTTTCTTCCTTGTACTTGCAGGTATTGTGCCAAGGCATTGGGATCTTGGCTTCCTAGGCTGCAACAGACACAGATAGAACAATGGCAACTTTGAAATGATGTCCCAGTCTAAATCGTGGAAAAGTCTGTGAATTTGGTTGTTGTAAATTGTAGGGGGGACTTTTTATGGCATGAAATCTTGTGGCAGAAGCCCATTGATGCCAAATTAGCATCCTTATCCTTTGCTGGCTATCTATGGCGCGGCCCTATGATTAGGGGACTCAAGCATGATTAAAGGTTGTTGCTATTTTGGAGTCAAACAAATATGGAGTTTATGTGCAAAGGTTGTCAACCCCCTAAAAAAATAGAGCCACCTAAGCTTTTGACCCCATCCAACGCTTAGGTTAGGGATAGGATTGCCCTAGAGGGCATATGCCTAGGAATATTCTCTGATCCAAAGGCCGAGAAACGCCTAGAAGTCCCATCTACAATAATAGTAATGCTTGGATTCCAGGGTTATGTGTCATGGATGCATTATGTTAGCATGTACTTGTTGAATACTTGACATTATAATGTGGTAGTAAGTGTTGGCATTGTTCTATGTTGTCTTTGGTATATATGCAAGGTAAATGCATGTGAGATGTGACTTTGGATTTTTGAACTATGATGATAAATATGATATAAATTCTGACATGCGGGATATTTGCTAAGTTATTGGTTGATGTAAGGAAAATCACAATAATCCCACCTAACGTGGATTACTGTTAGAGAACTAAGATCATCCATCGGAGTACGACACAATTGCTCCTTCCAGTATAGGGGAATGGTGGCCCAGGAAAAGGGCCTGACGCACTAGGCCAAGAAATGGCACAGTGGGCCATTTTCCAACGTGTAGAGCAATCAGACTATTTTCAGCCATAGATCGTCATTGTGTGGACGACCAAGATTACATTTGTTGCAAAAATGGAGGAGCAACAAAATGAAGACCAATGAGAACAGCAGAATGTAGACCAGCGGCAACGAAGATGAGATTTGCAAAAAGAATAGGTTGCCATCTTTTACGTATTGGCATTTATATATGGTGCATTTATGGGCTCCCAATTTATGGTTGGATTCTAGAAGGGATATTAGACTCGTGGAGTAAAGGTATTAGACTCGTGATTTCAGCCTTCTGAGTTATTCCATAAGTCGAATACCCATATTCGAACTGTAGCTTCAAGCCGATATTACATGAGTTAAATACCTACTAAATGAAAAAAATCCTTTGCCAAAATGGCTTTTTCAAAAAAACGGGGGCATTACACTCGTTTAAACTCGTGTCGCTACCCATATGTCAAATACCCAAGGGGGTATTAGATAGACTCTTCTAAATTAACTCTGTGTATTCTATAAGTCGAATACCCTCACGACTATTACATAAGTCAAATACCTGTGTTTTATTTTTTGGAAAAAATTCCAATATAGTAAGGTATTAGACTCATCTAAACCACAGATTTATTTCAAGTCAAATACCCTTGGACCTAATCGTGTCTAGACCCCTTGAGGTCTAGTTGTAGGCGCAGAAGTAAAGTTTAAAAATTAATCATATGAATTATAGGGTATATGACTCTTGTGCACACCAGCTAGAATCGAGGTAGAAACAAAGCATAAAGTAGCATTTTCGGAAATCTGGATCAAGCAAGGACTCTCATGTAAGCATAGTTAGCCAATGAAAAATTTGAAAATATTGATAACTCGTATAAAATATCATGGGGTTATCCCATGAGGTTAGTATCTATGACAAATCTTTATCAATTTAGAAATACATATGCTTGTATGTGCCAACATGATTCGACATGTTCAGCAGCAGCCCTTAAATGACAAGCATTTCATGATAACTAATGAGGTTTTGCATAAAATTTACATGCACCTAAACCTTAGACCTTTCAATTGTTGCATCCGCTTGTCATCAGTATAGCTTCACAAACTAGAAGACTTCTGAGGTATATGTCAAATGAGGTCCAAGCATGGAGCTTAGACATGTCTGTAATACATAGGAGCATTGCATGCATTCTAATACGATCTTCAACTGACAATAGTATATAGCAATCTGTTTTACATATCTCCAGGTGCTGGCAAGGCATTTTACAGCCAATGATCAAAGGGTGCAAGTGCTAAAATGGAGTATTACAAAACTACATGGCCGCCTTTCAACAGATCTCCAAGGATGCAGCTATGGCCACATTTTTGTGCCACAAAGCTTGTCTCTGAGAAGTATTCAGAGGAGCCAACACAGGTTTAGAAATGTGGAAACATGAGTGAAGATGCATCCACGTGCTCATAGAATAGTAGAATGCACAGCAACCAAGCTTTTGCTTCGTTCGAAATAGTAAAGAAATGGGTGCGGCCGCACTAGGGCTACAATCCCATTAGGGCATGAACAAAATAAAGCAAGATAATATGGAAACAGGGATTCGACTTACAGAATTTCAGCAGATGACTTGAAGAGTCGAATACCTCTCAGGTATTCAGCTTACAGAATAGACAGAGCGATTTGCTGAGAATGCCTCCTTGTGCCAGATAGATCTAAGGATATTATGTGAGCCAAATACCCTCGCATGGTAGAGTTTCTTGGAATCGAGGCCCGTTTCGGAACCAATATTTCGGAGCCACTTAACATTGTAACAACAATGAGTTCTAAAATCTTGATAGGCTTCCAATTTTTAGTAAATTGCTCTTTTCCGTTTTACTTTAACTTCATTTATCTCTGCCTATATCACACTTTCTTCCCTATAATCTGCAAATTCCGAGATATTTATGGGAGTGTCCATATACAGTGGTCTTCTAACCATATCAAGTGCTTGATTAAACGGCAACCCACAGTCTCCAAAGTCTTCTAAGTTTACCAAGTTTTCTATAGTGTGCTGATGGTGAGGATAAGAATAAATATTTGACATAAGCACGTATCCCACAGCACAATCGATATCCAAACTTACAATTTCAGTAAAAAGTTGCCTCCCTAACTCCAAATTTTCGTGCATGCTGCATGCACTAAGCAATGTTGTCCAAGCACAAATATCGGTTGCCATGACAGTGCGGAGTAATCCTTCAGCTTCTTTGAAGAACGCTCCACGACCCAGGACATCAATCATGCAATTATAATGGGAAGTATTTGGTGTTATTCCATAGCATTCAACCATGTACCTGAAATATCTACGGCCTTCGTCCACAAATCCAGCACGGCTGCATGCACTAAAGACACCAGTAAATATCACATCGTTTGGCTCAATGTTGCAAAATAGCATGTCCTCAAAACAAATTGCAGCTGATCTTGCATCACCTAGCTGGGCATATCCTGCAATAAGGGCACCCCAAGACACTACATCTGGACTTGACATATTGTCGAAGACCTTAATGGCCTCTTCCATCATGCCACATTTTGCATACATACTAATAAGTGTATTATTCAGGACTGTATCAGACTGGAACCCTCTCTCGATGATTTGTTGATGAATATGCAGCCCCTTCTGAATAGCACCAATGCTACCACAAACTTTCAGGATGCTCAGATACACAACTTCATTTGATGCAATGCCTTCATGTTGCATAGCATCAAAGCACTCTAGAGCAGGAATGCATTCATTGTGTTGGGTATATCCATAAATTATTGCACCCCATGACACTACATCCCGTTCCGCGGATGCATCAAAAATTTTACGTCCCTCTTCCAAGTTCCCGCACTTGGCATACATGTCGATCAGAGCACTAGCAACAACAACATCAGCATGAAGGCCACTATTAATGACCTGCTGATGGATATATCTGCCCTGTTCCACACCCTGAATGTTGATGCATGCTTTCAAAATGCTTGAAAAAGTGACTTCATTTGGCATTATCCCTTCCTGCAGCATCTTGTCATAACATTGTAGAGCAAGAAGCCCTTTGCCATTCTGGACACATGCACCAATCATTGCAGCCCATGACACCGTGTCTCGACTTGGCAGTTTATCAAATACTTCATTGGCCTCCTCGAAACTCCCACATTTGGCATACATATCGATTAAGGCAGTTACCACATAGACATTATATTCAAATCCACTTTTCATGACCTGCTTATGAATGCCTCTACCCTGATATATCAGCTCAAGGTTGCTACAAGCCTTTAGAATACTCGAAAAGATGAACTCATCTGATTTCGTATGTTCATTCTGCATATTGCTAAAACATTCTAACGCAAGCGAGCATTTGCTGTGCTGTGTATATCCGGCAATCATGGTACCCCACAGTACTAGATCTTTCGAGGGAAATGAATCAAAGACCCGCCGTGCATCCTCTAAACACCCACATTTAGCATACATATCAACTAGACTACTCCCCACCACTAAATCAGCTTGTAGCCCAGTTTGGATAATTTGGTTGTTGATGCGACGCCCCTGCTCTAATTCCAAGACACTACCACATGCTTTCAATATACTCAAATATATGACCCTGTCTGGCTCTATCCCACTCTGTTGCATGGCTTCAAAACATTGAAGTGCAAAATAACCTTTGCCAAACTGGGCATATGCAGCAATCATAGTTCCCCATGATACTACATCATGATTTGGCATGCAATGAAAGAATCTATCTGCCTCTTCCAAATGTCCACACTTAGCATACATATCGATAATGGCACTGCCCACCACGACATCAAGGTGAAGCCCTGTGTTAAGCACTATCTCATGAAAGTGTCTACCTTTAGCCACATTTCCAATGTTGCCACATGCTTTAAAAACGCAAGAAAATGTGACTTTACTAGGCTTCAATCTTTCATGCTGCATGTCAGCAAAACATTCCAGGGCAAGAAGGCTTTCTCCATCCTGATTGTATCCTGCAACCATTGCATTCCAGGATACAACATTTTTGTTCTGCAAGTTATCAAAAACATTGCATGCCTCACTTGTCTTACCACATTTTACATACATATCGACAAGAGCATTCCCAAGGACATCAGACTGAAACACATAAACAGATATTTTTTCGTGGATGCACCTACCTTGTTCTATGGCACAGTTGCTACCACATGCTTTTAAAATGCTTGAGAGTATGACGTTATCAGCACTTATCTTCTCATTCTGCATGCTATCAAAACATTCCAGAGCAAGGGTACTTTTATAATGCTGGGTGTATCCAGCAATCATTGCTCCCCATGATACAACATCTCGAACTTGCAGTTTGTCAAAGACCCTTCGTGCCTCTTCCAAATTCCCACATTTAGCATACATATCGATTAATGTATTTTCCACAATAAGATTAAACTGGTCGCAGGTCTCTATCATCTGTTCATGGGCATATCTGGCATGATCTACATACCCAATTTTACCACAAGCTTTCAGAATGCTTGAAAATGTCACTATGTTTGGTTTTGTTCCCTCTTGTTGCATCTTACAGAAACATTCAAGTGCAGGAAGGCTTGCATCGTGCTGAACATACCCAGCTATCATTGCATTCCATAAAACAACATCTGGGTTTGATACATTGTCAAAAACTTTACATGCCTCATCCAGGCTTCTGCATTTAGCATACATATCAACCAGAGCGCTCCCTACGACAATATCTGACTGCAGGGCAGTTTTAATAACTGGATCGTGAATATGCCTTCCATGGTTAAGGGCTGATATGGTACTGCATGCTTTCAGAACAGAAACATAGAGATACTTGTTACTCCTAATTCCTGCCTCTAAAAGTTTGTCATATACCTTAAGCGCCATGTATCCTTGTCCTAGCTTTGCAAAGGCCAGAATGATTGCGTTCCAGGAGTATTCGTTTGGATTTGGAACCTTGTTAAAAGCATGGCATGCTTCAATCAAATCCCCAGACGTGGCAAATAGGCGAATGGAATAATCACCCATTGATGTAATCCTGTTGCGAGCCATCAGACTGTCACATTTTAAGTTTTCCTTAAACAATAAGAGTTGTGGTCCAATGCGGGTTGTCCGGATCTTCTAAACAGCCCCACAGAAGGTTGTGACTTTACTATGCATTGCTTTTTGTCCTCCCAAATCTTCACAAGCTCTGGAGACCATGAGAAGGACAGACTAAAGGAAGGTCTATAGTATGTTTTTTGAAGGATGAACAGATTCAGGTTATCCATCTGATGTAAATCTGAGAGAGACAAGGGGAGAAAACCTTTCACACCCGTTTGAGCGAAGCATCGAAGGAGAAGCTTGGCCATGGCCTTCATGTTTTGTCCCCGTGCCTACAAAAACGTTCAAATGATCTGGGCGTTATGTTCTAGGTAACCGGCCGGATTAAGGGTTTCCCGGTAAACTGCAGGCGGCGCCAGCGGCGGCGTTTGCCACAAGCGGCGCCGCCGTCTGTAGGTTTACTGGCCGGAAACCCCGAAATCCGGCCGGCTACCAAACGTAAACCCGCAATTTGCTTCTATGGAGACGTCTTAGCTGTAGCATCTGTTTGATGTTTTTTGTGACGGATTTGGAGCAATTTTTGAAGGGTTTGAGTAATTTGTGTCATCTGTGTGGGCCATGTTCCAGCGTTGGATTAACCTGCGTGCAGTAGTACTCTATTTTAGGCTTCGCAAGAGTGGCTGCATCCCACATTGAGAAATCCCATGTGGGAAGAAGAGTCTTAAGCCGCTTACATTTTGTTTAACAATAGTTAGTGTTACAAGAAATTTATCGCAGCGGCCAAGGCCGTCGCAAACATTTCTCTTTCGTGGACTTCTTATGTTTGGGGGAGTGAGCCAGTAAAAATAGATCCATTCTACATCCATGGTTGACCTTCTTGGTCGCACATGATACCTCATCTAGGCAAAAGCCTTACTTTGTGCTACTGCACAAATTAACATTATGGGGTTGGAAAACCTTGGTTAGTGCATGTTAAGATACTTGCCAATTTTGAGGTTGGAAAACATTGTTTTAATGAGATAGTCATTCTAAATTGTAATTATGCAGCTGGATACGTGCTCATGTTGAACATCTATGATGAGGATGATGTTTGGAAAGATGATATTTATTCTTGGCAGGTTTTGCACATTTAAAGAATAACATGCAAATAAACGTTCCTTTTGATTCATATAACATGTAATGATATTTTTGTTTTTTTTGTTTTGTTTTGAAGGACGTCAGACTTTATTAATAACACTCCAACATAACTGAGCAGGGCCACCCGTCTAAGCATGACAATATAATGCAGTTCACACTATTTTCCTCTCCTACAAAGAGAAGAATATCTAAACATATGTAATTGTGTTTCACATTTTTCTTTTTTCCTTTTTTTTTTTTAATTTTCGTGGTTCTGCGCCGCAATCCAGGTTTCCCTTCTGTTGCCACGTTTTTTCTTTTCAGCAATCCGTTCAAGCATATGGCAGTCGCTCCAATCTAATCTGGCTATGGCGGCCATGCTCGAGCTTTTCTTGCCACATTGCCGGGATCTTTTCACGGTTGTTTTTGGTTGTCGAATTCACGAAGATTCGCCTCTCATCATCTGGCGGCGACTACGCCATATGTTCTTGAATGCATGCACATTTAAGAATTCACATCTTCTACATCTGCTCCTGCCCTCAAATCGTGCTGCTTCGGATCGTTTATGGCAAGGGGCTTCTAAACAGATTCGTCTTATTTCAGTAAGCTCTCTGATTTTGGTCTTCAATAGTAGATTAAACTACGTGCATCCTCAAAGTTTAAGTTATTTCTGAAATCATAAGCTGAAGAATCTAGGTTGTTTGCTAACCTAGAGAACCCGTTAGCAAGAAGGCGCGAACTATGGCTATCTTTGTGCGAGATATTCTTACTCTTAAAAAAACCCTATAGGTAGGCAAGCCCTATATCCCCTGCCTTCTCCTCTTGTGGGATCATCATTTTGGTAGGTTTCTTATTAGCAACAAGCACAATGAACTGACTGAAATTGATTGAACTCGGGCAAGAGTAAATCATACTTTCAGAGTATAAACCCAGGTTAAAAAAACGGATGATCCTGCGCTCCATATTCTTTGCTTCTGGGTCTCGTTTCATAAAGAATCTTAAGGTCAGTTCCTTCTGCGGATCATCTGTTTCTATTCTGTGCAGTGGCATTATGGTGGTGCTCACCACCATCAAACCAACCAATCAAGCTCAGTCCATTCTGCAGGACAAACCGTATTCGATAGTAGTCTTCACAGGAACAACAGCCATTGTTGAAATGATGCGTCCAGTATGCATCCTTTATTATAATTTCTCGCTATTCTACCTTAGAAATGAGCTTCGTTGCATTATGACAATCCATACATACTCTAAGGTTTTTAATTGGCTCGTATAGTCATTCCTAGAGGTGTGCTGATTAACCCAATAGCACTTGCCAGTCTTTCAAAGTGCCCACACAAGGAATCTACCCTTTTGCAGTCTGGCATTTGGTGCAAAATCATGTCAACATTGGTATATATGCTGCCTCCTTCATATGGTTACTCAACTTCTTTAGCTTGGTCAAGATCTCTTCATTATGTGGGTGGCTGTTGTCACCAACCATAAACTCATGCACATTTTGTCGATCTCAATCTATGTCTTAGCAAGTTGTTTCCATGCTCGTGCATCGTGTATTGCATCTTCTATTCTGATTGCATCGCTCTGTATGCATGCATCAGAATAAATGCCTGACGTGAGTACTCTACATCCATAGATTTTACTCTGGATGACTTGATTTATAATGTTTGGATTGAATTTGAAGCTTCTCATTTAGTTTCTGAAGAGAATTTGTAGACAAATATGAATTCCTTCATCAGCTTTACTGAAGGTCTATCCCTTCATGCATGGGCAGTCATCATTGCAGGCATATTTGTCCTGATTGCCCTCTCGTTTTCATTTCATCTGATGTTTGAACATCTCACCACGTATACGAATCCCGAGGTTAGATATTTGGCGTTTAAAGATTTGCCGTTGATAAAGAAAATGAAGAGATATATGAGATTTTCTGTATACAAAGACATCGGCAATGCCACAGATATGAAAATTAGTAGATGGTGAGAAAATGTTTAGGACTGCATTTTGATTCGTATCTTAACCAGAATATCTTTTACGCAAAACATGGATGTTGTTGATCAAACTTGATCTAATCATGTGTATACAAGTAGAATTTCTAGGAGGCAATTGTTGTCCTTTAGCTGCATATGAGATAATCACTGTGGACTCAATCACATTAGAAGCTTCCTTTCTTTCCCAATGTTGTTAAAAACTACAAATTTTTTTCACAATATATAGTTGTTGTAACCAGTATCGCATTTCCTGGTTTATAATGCTCTTATTGGATTTTTACCCTGCAAATTGCCCACTTGTTCGTCACTCTGCACAAAGGCTGACAAGTATTTATTAGAATGTGAATTTTGTTATCTTAGATGTGGAGTTCATTTAGTTAAGAGGTGCTTATGGGATAAAGTGAGGCAATTTCATTGTTTCCAAGTTCTTCAATTTCCTTGCATTCTTATGGTTTTTAAAATTATAATGCAACTCTTTGGTTTGGTCCTAGGGTACATTTCTTTTTAAATCGCTATTTCTCCTGCCCCATTCTCTTGTGCATCAGGGATGATGGTGCTCTTCTACAAATATGAAGATTTTGTTTGCTGCTCTTCTGGCCTGCTGCAAGCAACAATTGTCAAATTAGTTTCACCTTCTTGATCAATCTGAGCAGTCAAAGGTCTATATGTAAACAAAGTATGTTTCTTAAGTGCTATATATTATGATCCCCTTACTTTGATTTCTTCTCTTGCAGATATCATCATAGTTCACCCATTTACCAGCCGAAATACCCTTGCAGGAGAAGTGAAACCCCTTCTCATCAATGACACCTTTTCTTTTAGCATAACCATTATCTTCATAATTGTGTTTAAACTTTGTAACTTCCCAATTATTTGTCCTAATACATCAGCAGAACCCATAAAATATTGGTAGATGCACTCCTAATTTTCAAGTAGGTACTTCTCCCGATAACAGAATTGATGCTTGAGCATACTTTTGTCTCTATGAATGCGTTAAATTTGCGTTTGCTCATTTTTTGTTATGCTTGCAACTTAACTATGCAAGCTGCAGATACATATCCATGGAACCTTTATTTCCTTATTATGTTGTATTTGGTTTTCAGATCCATGTGCTAATATTCTTTGTTTTATAGGTGGCCGAATTCTCTTGCTGCCATTGACTACATGTTGATTGTTAATTGTCAATTTGCTACATATTGAGATTATAAGTTATCTATGTGAAGATAGGTGGATTGAGCAAGCAGGAACATCAAAGTGATGTCAGTAATAATCTGGAAGTTATCATGTGGTTGGAAAATAGATGCAGTCGCCAATCCGTACCATAGAACAAATGCCCAGTATAAGAATCCAAGAACAAGAAGCTGGTTTTTGCCTTTGCAATGTAATGTTATTTTATAGTGCCTACAATTTGCTTGTGCTTGTGTATTCATCATACAAAGTGGCCAAATTTGCCAATTAGAACCTTTGTTCTTTGAAGATGAATTTTAAAAAGACCTCTTTAATTGCTTCATTTCTAGTTTAGTGTCAGGATAGTTTGCGTAGTGCCAAATACACTATGGCTTTCATGGTGTCCAAGTGCGTTGTATTTGGCTTTGAAATTGCAAACTTTCTTTCGTACATATTTGCTAGCAGATTTGCATTCGAGTTATTAGGGATTTGTTTGGTTATGCAAGGTATTTCTTAGACACTTGGCCATTGTTATGGTCCTCTTATAAAAGTTTGTTAGAGATCTATTTTCTCCTTTTATCATAGAAATATTTTGTATTGCCTTTCAAAGTGGACTCGATGACACACATTTGGCCTATGCTCAAATTTTAGCATGCTTGAGCATCACAAAGCGCATTATAAGACTGTTTAAAAAGGAAATTTGGCCTTCAACAAAGGTGTTACTTTATCATTTATGTTGGTAAAGTATGAAGTAGAATGCAAATCTTTGTTCTTGCAGTTCTATGGGACCATGTTCTCCCTTATCGTTATGGGATGAAATTTTCCTTTGCATTAGTCACTTTAATGCTCTTCATGAGACAGGAGACTTGCCTGCCTGTATTCTGCTTCGGAGAGTAACTGTTTTCAATAATGCTTTTATTGATGGTAAAAAATTTGAGAATGGTTACAAAGTTATATATCAACAGAGGATATGTGAAGCAAAATTCATTCCATTGCTTCTATCTTAAGTATGATACAATACATCAACAAAGTGCAGATGCATTGATGACTGGAGAGTCATGTTGATACTATAATATGGAACGTCCTTAGATTACTTCTAGTGAAGGGAAATGTTCGCAGCGGCCTTGGCCGCCGCGATAAATTTCTTGTAATATATAATCATATTTTTTAAAAAGTTACTTTAACCAGGCCGAACTTCCATATCCATAGAATCATTAAAAGCAACTTGATCTGCTTCTTGGTGTCTCAATGCTGTTGAATTAGGGACATCCACTGTAACAATCGTGAGCGTATATTGAGCCGCAGAGTGAACCAACAATGCATTGAGGAGCCGAAGTTATTTTTGCGACGTGGCAAGTTTCTTCAGCGGAGTAGACCATCCTTCTTCCAAGAATTTTTGCTTCGAAAGCAATGTCCTCGAAGATGTGAGTGTTGATCCTCATTAAGAGGATTTACCGATATAGACCGAGACGGGGGATGCAATAGAAGAAGGCGATAGTGCGTAAATAGCTAACGGAAGAAGGCAATGTGGGTCGGTAATATCGCGGATTAACTAGTGCAGAGGCAGATGAGGAAGAAGATGATACAACACGACATTCAAGTGAAGTGGATGCAGTGTGACATGGGATAGGAACAGTTGGGGAGGTAGAGACAAAAGTATGCCTGGACCTGTAAGTAGCGAAAGCCTTAATATTGGGAAACATCTTGGCAAGCTCGGGTATGCATTTGAAAAAAAGTGGGCCACCTTTGACCACTACTAACTGAGGAATAGAAACACAAGTAGGAAGAGATACACAAATTTGAGGACCATTAACAATGGAATGGGCAAGATGCATACCCAATCCATTGGCAATAGCAATCATAAAATCAGACACTTGCAGTTCTAGTGGAAAATCCTCTAAGGCAAGCCAACAAGGCATGCACAATGCACCAGACTTACTTGGCAAGAATCCAGAAGAATAAACTTGATATAGAAGATAATGTCCCCAAAGAGGATCAACACCACGCTCCACAAGTCTGTCAACTGCAAGTGAAGAGTCAAACATGACCAGGAAGAAATTACTATCTTTATCCAAAACCTTTAGAGACGCATAATTAGGAAGACCCAGTCTCTGAAGGTGATGTTTTAGCCAGAATCCAACTCTCTTGAGATCCAAAGACTGTCTAGTGAAATGGCAAACAACTGCATGAGACACAAGGTTCTGAACACACTGCAAATAAGCATTATGATCAATTTCAACAACCGGTAGACCAGCCTGTGTAAAAGCGTTTGAACACTGCTGTGCCTCATAGAATACACCCTCAGGAGGCAACTGAACATCTATACGGTCATCTTGTGCTTGTAACTCATTTAGATACGATCTCAATTCTTTCTTATTATTCAGTAACATAATATTCAATGCAGCAGAAACACGAGCAGATTGCACACTGGATGTCAAATCACGTTTGATCCAATCGCTAAATCGTGTAGAAGGCGCTCTAGCCACAACATCAGAAGAACCCCACGGAGCAGAATAAACAGATACACACCCAGCAGAAGTAGACACAAAGGAGGCAAAAGCAACATTAGGAGTATTTACAGTGGTCTCTACTTGAGAAGTAGACAAAGGTGCAGATTTAGACAGAGGGGGAAAGTGTTGCAAGCTTGTACTCATATTAACAAGAGAAGGGTCAAAAGCACGAGGACTGAGGTGAGAATTATCAGGTAAATTAGGAAGCGGCAAAGGAGAATCCATATCATGCGCAAAAGAAGAAGCAAAAGCACCACCTACCACTTTCTTGGCTGACGAACATGTTCCGGAAGCTGGGAAACTAGGGTTTGCCATGGTAGCCAAAATCTGTAAACTCCAAATCCGGCCCAGAGAGACACAACAAAACTGTATGAATTATACACCAACGGAAAGCTCATATTTATAGCTTTCCAACGCACTAAAGAACACCCGAATCTGACACTCGATTTTTGTAGTTGAATAACATATGATTCATTGGTGTACAAATGCTCTAGATATAACTTGAACATGCTACACAAGTTCTTTTGGTATACACGTGAACATATAGCATATAACCTTGCTTGTAACTCAGGGATCGCCCTGGATTTCCATATCCATGCACTTGGAGTAGTGAGTGCCTATAGCTTGGATTTTAGGAATGGAAGTTTTATCTGTTTGTATGGCAATTTCGAAGCTTGCTTTGAGCAATTACGATATCCTTATTGCAGAGATGGATATGGGATGTGTTAAAAATCTACTTAAGAACAATCTTTGGGAAGATGATGCATGCTTGACATAGTTTGAAGATCAATTTGCAAGAAGTGATGCATTCAAATAGCATAAAATAACATTGTTTCCAAATGACTAATGGATGCTTCTTTGGTATGCCAAGGCACATGCTTTAGATGCAACTTGGACCTCTTATGCTTAGTTTTATTACCCTTTGACCTTTTGTGGTCATGTCATGAACGTGGAAATAGAAATATGAGAACTTGTACTTGGTAGCAAGGGACGTTGGCTTCCATAACCATGGTTATAGTATCATGCTTAGAAAACATATGCTACATCTTTGAAGTTGAGTGCCTGGAAATTATCCCATCCAGGGGCATTCAAATAAATGGATTTCTAGATGACGTACATAAATCATGGATAGGTGCTAAACCTTTACCATAGATAAGGGCTTTCTCATAATTTTGATTTCAATCTATTACTAGCTTCTAAGTTGCAGTGGCCATGGCTAAAGGGATTTTCGAGCAAGAATTGCCAATCTCCATTTTTGCTCTCATTCAACCCAAGATCAAGTGAGAACCGAGTCTTGATTCTAGAGCAGAAATGAAGAGAATTACATAGATGGGAGGTGCTACGGCACATGTATTCGTTCCCTGAGAACTGATATTTGCTTAATAAACAAAGAAGATGTAACTATTTTCTGCCAGACACATTTTGTCAAAAAATCCTTCCATTTGGAGCTGGAAAAAGATTTGCTATCATAGATGTTGAAATGTTTAGGGAGATATGAATCCTGGAGAATTTGTTTGTTGATGTCCATCTTCATATACGTACGAGTGCTACTTCCAGCCCTATGCCTCAGCAGAGGTAGATGGAATTGAAGGTTTAACAGGCCATGCCATGCAAACAGCTCTATTGGTTGGAGCTTTTTCATAACCCCTCTTCGTCCGATGAAGGGATCCGCTGGGCAACATACATTAAAACCTCATATTCACCCCCCTTTTCTGATCGGTGCACCATTTTTTGTTAAATCTAGCCCATTTTTTGCATTTAGCCCATAATAAAAAAGGAGCTTACTTATGGTCGCGGGCTAGGCAAAACCAAATGGAGTGGAAGAAAAATCTGGAGGGTAACTTAGAGTTGCAGAGGGAGTGAGGGTAGAAGAATTCGGCAGCCAAATTTCCAAATGCCAAGGTCAGGAAACAAGCAGGGTACTCCTCCCCTGCAAGTGAGGCTCATACATTCATCGGGCTTGCAAGGGACCCAAATGAAAGGGTCTCATATAGTCTGTCCCACAAAAATCTCCAATAGGGGGATCCCAAAGCATTGTGCAATAACAGAGCAATCTCAAATCTGACAAGAACAGCGGATCCAAATAACCAAGAAGAATAGAAACAAATTTAAATATCAAACTATGCCACAACCACCTATAGAGCAACAAATGTGTTGCTTGCAGGGGTGTAGGAGTCGAGAACCTCCTAGCCATATAAGCCTCACTAAAACTGAAATACTTGCATGTTCTGCGTAGAGACACAAAATAAAGCTCTTGCTTTGCCTCGGATATGGAAGCTATTCGGGTGCCTGTGGAGCGCCAAACTTCATGTAGAAATCTTTGAAGGGCTGGATTGTTGTCGATGCGCTTTGAAGGGCCGCTGCTGGTTGCGCAACATCACCATGAATAGTTTAAGAAGAGTAGGAAAAAGAAGGAAAATTAGTGACATGTGTCATCATTAACCAAACTAAAAGCGCCAGACTAGATGTATGGCCTAAGTTTTATCGTGTGAGCAAAATTGTACGTGTCATGTGTAGATTGTTTTAGATTGGGCTCAGGAACGCGAACAAAAATCACAAACTGAATTACATAAGGAATGAATGATGAGGCTAGGGGCATCATTGTGTTAGATGTTGCCATGATTCTTGTAGGTGGAATTACTTGCGATTGAAGTATTTTATTATCATGGTTAGGATTTGGAATGATCCTGCACTAAGGTAGGTTTTAATCTATAGATGTCCACGGTCCCATGTCAGATCATGCTATAGGGGACAGATTTCTTACCTCTTCAAAGGGCAGCTCTGGATCGACACATCGTCTACTTTCAGAAGCTAGTCAGTATAGATGATGCTCGCTTCCCTAGCCTGGTTTATGTCATCGCAATGGGGCCACAATGCCTCAAGGCATGTTGGAAGGAAAAGCAAGCTCAGTCGTCTGCCAGATGGAATGTGCAAAAGCACAGGCGCATATAGGTGCAAACAGAGGTAGGTCGCCATAGCCTGAGGCCGTACCTTGATGCATGCTTCCTCAGCTTTTGAACATGGCAAGACAATACATTACCAGCGTCATGTGAATCCCTCAATGAGAGGGGCCCACAACGTTATCTATGTACCCGTCTGCTTATGAAAAAGCGTAGACTCATTGCCTCAATCCGCACAGGTGCACACTGTCTCCGCATTAAAAAAGGGGGATGGATTGGAGAACCATGGCAGGACAAGCTCTGTAGATGCTGTCAAATGGGCATTGTTGAAGTACCCTACAAGGATGTCCAACGTACGACAAAATTCGGGCGTGCTATGCTGAGTTAGTCAGGTCTGGCCAATCATTACATGTGGTACTCAGTGAGTCTTCAGTCCGAATGTTGGGATCATACCTCCAGGAGGTAATGGATCTGCGAGACAAACTATGTCCCCGAACACACACATGACTTGAATCTGTCGTGTCTCATATGTATACTTGTATAGTTTGACAACATTCTTATTACTGCCATAATTTTTCCCTCCAAAACTTTTTGAGGCAGGGGTTTTTGAGCATAAGTTTGCTGTGCTCTCTCTTTTAGGTCCCATAGGCCGATTGGATTATGTAGATGATAAAAGCCTATTCTATTCTATTCTATTTATTGCCATGATTGTTATTCTTACTAGCATTGCTTGATTTGTGATCAATGGAGTGTAAGTGCATTTTATTGCATTAGAATGCTAGCTATGGCGGTATAATATTGTGATATGTAATGTATGAATCTGGGTGTGCATACAGATCTTATGATGACATGCAAAGGTGTAAGTCCTTCAGGGCCAGATTCCATTTGTGGTGGCTTGGAATCGAGGTTTTTTTTGTGTTCGACATCAGGCATTGTCAACCGAGCATGGGTTCTTTGCCAGCCACATGGCTTATAAGAGGTCCTCCAATGCTGGACGCAGCGTGGACGGGTGTATACACATGAGGCTTACCTCGCCTGAATTGTTGCAGGGCCTGATCAGCCCGAGTGGCCATATGAACCGGAGTAGGCACTAGTTGTATTGATGGAATGCAGATCGATCTACACTGTAGATCGAGATTCTCATGAGAGGGCGAGTGATATATCTTTGGTCCTTTCGTGTTTCTTATCATTCGGCATTCTTCTCATGGCAGTATAGTAGCATTGGGCAAACCCTCCTGCCCCAACCTTCTTTTTTCCTCTTTTTCGTGGACTATCGACTTAGGTGTCATCTATGTTAAAAAATTATATAATGTCTCTCTTTTTTAAGCAAGTTATGATTATTTATATGCGCCTGGCACGCGTGACAAGCCCTTCCTTGTTATAGAGTTTGTTTATCGTGTGGCATGCATGATCAGCCCCTCTGGAGGTTTTCTTTTCAAATTCTTCAAGTTCTTTTCAAAGTTATATATTTTTGCGTGGCACACATGACCAGCCTCTCCTTGTTATAGAGGTTTATTGTCGCATGGCACGCATAACCATTTCTTATTTTATGCTCTATGGTTTTTGTCGTCATTGGCATTCATTACAGAACGAATGCGACTAGCTTCACGACAGCAGTTTAAGCCATCCATATCTTATGCTTATTAATGAAACTTATGGGTGCTTGCATTTATATTTTCAGGATTAGAAAAATCAAGGGATATACATATTTCCTCTTCGCTCAGTAGTGGTCCTTTGCTTCCTCGCACAGGCGCTCCAGACAATACCTCGAGAACCTTGGCGACCATTTCTTATTAGGGTTTTCCCTAAAAACTTGAAAGGGCGGGGTTTTTTATCCCGATAAGAAGCTGTCGCCACTCTTCTCCCATTTGCCTCACCCTACCATGATATTATCATCATTTTCTCTTTATATGGGATAGTCCGATATTGTGCCTATGGTCGGCTACCCCACTCACTTCACAACTTATAAACCTAATGTATGTTGTTGTTGTGATGGAATGAAAAGCCTATCTATGGATGCATGATGTGAGTCCTCATGAGAATGCGAATCGATCCACTCCGTAGAATCGAGATTCTCATGAGGAGCATGCATGCATGCATGTTTTGCATGCATTTTTGGACCTCTGGTTTAGATTTTTATAGCAGGAGTCTTCTTCAGCTTCTCAAATTGACGTTTCTTCTTCGTCTCGGCAGTTTCCTTTTCTCTTGCTCTTGATCCATGCAGGGGAGGAGCTTCTTCCTGCATGGAGAGACAATTCTTGATGTTTTTCATTCTCCTATTTCCATCATGGCCTGGTTGTCTGGATTGAGGCAAGTCTCCTTCGTCCTTCGCGATTCTTAAAAGTTAAGTAGAGTTCTCTTCGTATCGGCTGTTTAGATGCATGATGCGAGTCCTCATGAGAATGCAAATCGATCCACTCTGTAGGATCGAGATTCTCATGAGGCGGATCATGCATGCATGCATGTTTTGCATGTATTTTTGGACCTCTGATTTATGTTTTTTTAGCAGGAGTCTTCTTCAGCTTCTCAAATCGGTGTTTCTTCTTCATCTCGGCAGTTTCCTTTTCTCTTCCTCTTGAACCCACGCCCTCTCCCATTTACTTATATACAATTAATTAATTCTCTCCTTCTCTCTCTATCTATCTATCTATCTATTTATGTTATGTTTATTGTTTCATATGGCATGCATGACTAGCCCTTTTTATTTTGAAGGTTTTTTATCTCATGTAACGCATGACCAGCCCTTTTTATTTTGAAGGTTTTTTATCTCATGTAACGCATAACCAGCCCTTTTTATTTTGAAGGTTTTTTAACTCATATATATGTTTTAATATTTATCTTGTGCAGGGATACAGTTAACATGTGCTTTCTGGTTTCATCTTTATTTTGAAGGTTTTTAATCTCATGTATATGTTTTAGTGTTTATCTTGTGCAGGGATACAGTTAACATGCGCTTTCTGGCTTCGTCAATATTCATATTTTTTGGGAACCGTTGTAGTAGTCTGATGATTGTCCAAGCCCCTTGCTGAAGGCTTATCACTAGGGTTTTTCCTCAAAAACTTGAAAGGGTGGGGTTTTTTAATCCTGGTGATAAGTCTTCAGCAGATACATCCTCCAACATCTCATCATACTTTGTTATTTTAATAACTCCATCGAGGAGTTTTTTTAACTGCATAATTGTAATACTTTATAATTAGTTTTTTGGGTAGCCTGCGATATGCGGCTACCCACTCTCAACCAATGTAAAACACCTGCTGAGATGAATGAATGAAAGAGCCTACCTACCATCAGCAGGTGTTTTACATTGGTTGAGAGTGGGTAGCCGCACATCACAGACTACCCAATAATTAAATATAAATTATTACAAATATATAGCTAAAACCAACTCCTCAATTGAGTTGTTAAAATTAAAATATATGATGAGATATTGGATGTACCTGCCGAGGGCTTATCACCGGGATTAAAACACCCCGCCCTTTCAGGTTTTTGGGGAAAAACCCTAGTGGTAAGCCCTCAGTAAGGGGTTTGGACAATCATAAAGCTATCTTCACGGTCCCCAAAATATATGAATATCAAAGAAACCAAAAGGTGCATGTTATCCACATCCCTGCACAATGTAAATACTAAAATACATACATGAGATAAAAACCTCTAAAACAAAAGGCTGGTCACGCGTGCCACGCGAAGATAATAAACATTGTGACGTTCCACGTTTTTATACGCCTTTTGGGTATAAATACATGACACGTCATTATGAATAATCAATGGTGCATTAATTATTCATAAGCTAAGGGTAGCTATGCTAATCATTAATTATTACTAAACCCTAATTCGAATTAGAGCTTAACCTAATATTAAAAAGAGTTAAAATATTAAATTAGTTAATAATAACCAATCTAGAGTTGCCACCTGGCCCAAATCGATTGGGCAAGGCAAGCTTGCTAATTTGGAACACCCAAATTGGGGCTTCCAACCCAATTTGCCCCAATTCGAATTGAGGGAGATTGGTGGAGGAGGAGCTGTTGTTTAACCCTGTTCCAGCCAGAAGGATGGAGAACCAGAGAGATAGTGGATCTAGCTATGATTCCGGTTAGTACGTAGATAGCTTGGATTCCTAGATAGTAATAGGATTAACCCTTGTAGGCTTAGAAGATAGATAGGATTAATCCCTGTATGAACAGATGTATGGTTAATCTCTATTTTATGTTCTATTCGAAGCTATAGATGGATAAATGTATAATGATAGTTCTCTTTCTGTTCCTCCTGTGTTTGTGGGGATTAAGGGGGGGTAGAGACTTAAAGGCTATGTAGAAGTAGAGATGCTCCTAGCTAAAATCCCTTAAATCCCAATAAATGTGGCATGTGCACAAGAGCCCATCTGGCTGTGGATGAGATGTTTTGATTTAGCACCAGATAACATGTATGATGGTGAAACAGAGTGGGATCTTGCCTAGCGCAGTTACAGGATTTCTATAGTGTGCTAGGCTTATAGTCGGTCACTGAAGGCACCGGGTATGGGTCTGATACTCCCTGGGTCGTAGGATATGTGCCTATAGGGACATCCAGGGCTCGAACGGACGCAGTGAGCTGACCTTTAGATTTAGAGGAGTAAATCAGGTATAAATGCGAGGATTGCTGATGTGGCACGTGTCCTCTAGCACACCCAGGGATCCATTGTGCTCGGGGAGGGGACGTCTCCGTAACCTGCCTCATTGAACTGGGGAGATGTAACTCGGGAAGGCTACAATCACGCCATAGCATGTTTTAACCTATCTGCAAAGTGTGCATAGGAGGGGCGGATAGAGTGGACTACTCTAGCCATTGTTCTATGCCAGCCAATGCCATGTTATATGTCTGTTGTTATCCGGAGGCCTTGACCGTCAGTCGACCCCCTTGAGTCTACGCCCAGGTAGAAGCCTCATTTATAGTGCATTTCCTTTGTTATGTTGGTGATTCGTATTGATGATGGGCCACCCTTCGTGGTGGTATATTATTTATTTGTATTGTTGCCAAGTGATGCAACCCGAAGTAGTCCCACCGGGTGATACCATAGGATCACGTCTCTGCAAGGTTATAGTCATGCCAGAGCCCGATTTAGCCAGTCTGCAAAGTATACACAGGAAGGGCAGATGGAGTGGTCAAGCCTAGCCATTGTCTATAGCCAGCCCCTACATTATTATATCTCGGTCTGCTCTATCTTGTGGCCCAGCCGTCAGTCTACTTCCTTACAAGTCTGAGTTGGGGTAGGAGCTCTTATGTTTTATGGCACGATGTTATCTTCGTTGTATCTATAGATGTATGGACGTGTTACCCTTCGAGATAGTTTGATGTATTATTGTTGTTAGTGCTGACGTTATGTTATGTTTCTGTTGTTATAGGAGCCCATAGGGGAAGGGCACGCAAGACATCTCTGCGTCCCCTTTCCGTATCAAGGGTACCTTGGGGGTGCGGGATAGAGGGAGGACCCATGCAACCGAAGGGCTGGATGGGGGATTTCCTATGAGAAGTATGACCGGGTGTCATATATTTGGTAGGGAGCGTCACATGCTCTCTAAGTCAGAGGGCCCTATACCTATGCAGATTGATCATGTGGTTCGAGAGCTCTTATCTGCGGCGGAGAAGCTATGCCGAAGAGAGGCTAATCTCTGCCTCTATTATAGTGGGGCTGGCCAAATGAATGCCCTGTTAAATGTCCAAAACAATCGAAAAACTCCAGAGGCCAATCCGAGTAGTTGGAGTCTCTCGACGACTTATTGCCATTCCTCAGACTCCTTCCACATGTAGTGAAGGGTTTATTCTTCTGATAAGGTCAGTAAGGAGTTTTTCATCTCTACATCATTGGAGTCAGAGGTCGGGACGTTGAAAGCATTGGTGAAACTTGATAGTGGTGCAAATGCTTGCTTCATGAATAGTGCATTCGCTTCTAAGCATGCCATCCCTAAAAACAGGGTTAAGCACCCCAGCTCTGTTGGTGTGATTGATGGACATGAGATCTCCTCAAACACAGTCACAGAATATATTGCACCTCTTCAGGTTCTATTCCAGGGAGCATCTTATAGCATTTCCTTTTGATGGTCTCAATAAAGTCACAATACGAATCCACTTGGTGGCAACTTGTGGTTGCAGCCATTTGTCAGCCACCTCGTGGTTTTACAGGGCTAACATAACGAAGACAAAATATTAATGAACTACCTGAACAATGATGGTGATATAGAGTATTACCTTAACAGCCAAATGTTTCGAATTAGAATGTGCAAGGCAAAAGATCTCTTTCAATACATCTCAAAAAATAACAAGCTTGGCTACATAAGTGTAAACTATTTTTCATGTTCGTAATGTCTGTTTCGTATAAATTTATTCCATCAGCGGACTAACCAAGTACTCTTACTACAAGACATAATAGACATCTTGGCTTCCGTTACACTGTGACGAAAGCGTTATGGTAAAGCACCCTCGTGCTAAGGAAGATGTGGAGAAAGAGAGTGAGCCGAAAGAGGAGGAGGTGGAGGAAGAGATTGTAGTGAAGGGGAAGGAAAAGAGAAAAGCAGGACCTATGAAGTTACATGCTGCAAAAAAGTCAAGGTCCACAAAAGCCTTGGCAGTCGTAGAGTCTGCAGAAGCACTTCAGAAGGCACCTGGTACAGACATCATTTTGAAACCCTCTGACATGTCAAGTGCAATATTGAAAAGGGTTAATGAGACAAAACTATTAAAGCAGATCATCTCTCTTACCCAAAGCACGACTAAGCGGCCGCCTAAAAATGAAGATGGGGTCAGGGTGCTTTAGGAAGTTATACGTTGCACATGTGGCCATACTGAAGCAAAAAATGCGACGAAATCTGCATGTGCATGTGTCGTCTCTTGTTGTGATGGTGGATTGAACACAAGTTCAAGCGCTAAAGCACTACAGGAAGGCAGACTTCGGGGACTATACATACTATATTCTCAGTGGCACACACAGCTCCAAGACAAGGAAAGAGTTATCGAAAGAAGAAAGCAGAAATGAGGTTTAGAAGAGCATGGAGGCTCATATTTACATAGGGTTGACAGATGAAGAGGCAAAAGTCATTGCAATGAGCCACAGCCTTGACAATGACTTCAGATTGAAGATGAGCCTTATAGACAAGACCCGCTTCATGCGCAGAGAATATGTTGAGTTCAAACAAATGTATGGAGAGGACTTCAAGAAGCAGAAAAACAAACTGTAAGAACTTCGTAAGGCCTGTGTGACAGAGTGTTGCCTAGGCTATGGCTCTGACAAGACTCCACACATGGCTGTTAAACAATATGACAACTATTTTCAGCTTGCTTTTGGAGACGGCCAAGCAAGAACAATGATACTCAACATTTAAATTATTTTTTCAAGTCTAAATGTCTCCACGTGTAGTCTAGAATGAACTATAAATGTCTACATTAAACTAGAAAACCACGACATAAATTTATACTGGTGTGCTTCGGAATAAATTTATATCGCGTCAGAGAACGCTATAAATTTGTACCACTGCATGGGAACAGTATAAATTTATACCATGGCATGGGGCGGTATAAATTTAAACCGTGGCATGGATCGATATAAATTTATACCGTAGCATGGGCCAGTATAAATTTATACCGTGGCATGGGGCGGTATAAATTTATATTGCGACAAGGATCGGTATAAGTTTATACCGTGACATGGATCGGTATAAATTTATACCGCGGCATCGACCGGTATAAATTTATTCCATGGCATAGACTCTGCCTCTAGCATTAGTTGACCCAAGACTGGACTTTTGAACTAAGCTACTTGTCTTGCAACTTGCAACAGGTGTGGGAGCTGCAAGAAAGAATTTTTTTGCATGTTTGAAGAAGGTAAACTAAAAAAACAAGCCAGCACCGGTGGCAAAAAACAAAAAAGAAAACTGATGCAAAATAAAAAAATATGAGCATAGTGCCATAGACACAACTGCAAGGGTTGAAGAGCAAAGAAATTTTTGTGAGGCTCTTAGAGAAAGTTGTGGCAAAAAAATTTACTCTAGATGAAATGGCAAAGGAAGCTAAGACATGAGCTGCTTTTCCTGTTTTGTGTCATTTTATCCCTCACTTTACCTTACATCCTCTTCGTCCTTGTAGTCAGAAAGACATTGTCACCTGTCAGTCAGAGTTAATGAAGCAATTGAACTTAGAAGACGGGGAAGAGTGCAAGCTCCTTTATCCTACATATACAACATATAGCATAATCAGGGAACACGCAGTCAACTTTAGCGATTGGGTAAGTTTTGTAGAGAAAAGTTTCACCTTCATGCTTTTTACTTATTGTTCACTTGCAGAACAAGAAGAAAGGCCTGCCAGCAGGCTTTCTTAACCTAGTTCGGAGGGCCAAAGAAGAAAGATAAAGACTGAAGACCATTGAATAGGGAAAGCAAGTCGCATCAAGCAGTTCTGAGAGTGGCTATGAAAGATGTACTACCTTCGGCCAGGATTGCTTGTACAAGGTTGTGCATGGTGGCTGCGCTGGGTTGGGAACGGTGGTGGACAAGCAAAATTTCACCTTGTGCATAGCCGACATTCCATACGGCTTCAAGATTAAAGACAGCCTTTCTGATGACGAGGCTTTCACACATGTGCACGTAAGAGCTTTCCTAGATGGCCTGAAGGAAGTCACTTTGTTCGCGAATTGGCGCGTTATCATATTCCATTCCAACCTGCAAACTATGTTAGTGCTAAAACCAATTGGGGCGGTTTGCAATGCCAGCTTTGAAAATTGCATCTGGTAAGCTCCACAATCATCCCCGTTTTTTTATACATTAGAACCTTGCGGTATAAATTTATATTGCAGGAGCCCTGTGGTATAAAATCATACCGCAAGAACCCATGCGGTAAAAATTTATACCGTTTCTTTTTACGTTTTGCTTACCCTTTTGGATTTGTGCTGCCAGCTTGAAGACTAACGTAAAAGGACATGGTGGGGGTCTGCGTCTGGTTAGCTACTTCGAGCAGTTCCATATAGGTTACTACAGCGCAGACACCTTCAATACACAGAATGAAAAGTCTTTGCCATGCGATGCCTTCCAGTTCCCAGCTGTTTTGCAAAAGTTGAGAGACACACAGAGACAAGGCGCGGTGGTTTCCCACTACCAAAAGCCTCAAAGACTCATTAATAATTTGATACAATGGTTTTCTCGCCCAGGCGACTGGGTACTAGATGCTTTTTCTGGGACTGGCACCACTGCAGTTTGCACTCTTAAACAGGGGCGTAATGTGGTGTCAGTGGACATAGAAAGCGATAAGATAAGTTTTATCAGGACCAGAATAAGTTCCTGTGAGCCCAATCATGTGCAAAATTAGGTGCAAAAAATGGTGCTGGTCCAGCCTCCCATCACGGGGAGAAAAGATGAGGAGGCGAAGCTTGTGGATCTGAAACAAGTAGAGTAAGAGCCTACCAAGCAGCCTATTCAAATTGGTTTGGAATCAGAAGCAGGTGTCTCTGGCTTTATGGCCTCTCAAGAAACAGATCCAAAGGGAGATGAGAGTCATGTGGACTGGGAAGAACCACCTCCCCTAGTATAAACTCATATTGACAAGTTTTAATTTTAAAATGTCAATATATATTTATACTAGTACCACTCTTATACAATATTTATAAACATGTATAAATGAATACATTGTAATACATATTCTTAACAATTTTTGAAGTGGAAGCTTATGGTGTATGTTTCTTTATCTATGTCTAACTAGAACAACTTTTTTTTTATACACAATTTCATCTTCTTCCTTTGCAACTTCCATTTCAGAGGCATTTACACAAAATATGCAAAATCACATACTGTATTTGCGTGTATTTTCGTCATACAAAATTGGTGGATCTCGTAAATTCTTGTTCGGCACTCCAAAATGATTGCTTTTTTTGCTTGCCTTTTTATTTATATCACATAGCTCTAAAAATGTTACTTTTATGGAGTATTCTCAACAACGTGTGTCCAAAAATCTACCTTGCTCCCTATTTGTCTCTTTTTTTAATTTTTCACAATTTTCAAAGGAATCTTTTAAATGCACTTATTAAATAAGTGCATTGCATTTTCTAGCTGCCCCTTAATCTAAGTCGCCCTAATGCACTTCGCAACTAGACTAAATAATATGCGATCACAATATTTCCAATGTCCATACTGCATGGAAACCTTTTATGTGCCCATAGCAACATGCATGTCACATTTCCAACAATGGTCTATACAATAATTGGTCATAACATTACTCCCCCCTGGGATTCTTGTCCTCAAGAATCGACTCCAAACCATTGAGCCATTACATCCAGATATTGAATCATGAAACGACGATTCTCCTACATTGCCTCTGAGACAGGTCTATATTGCCTTGCCTTTGAGCTAGTCACAATTGGCTCACATGAAAAGCTGGATGAATGTCCACATTCGATGGAACTTGCAACTTGAAGGCAATTCACTGTACTTTTTCAAATTCTTATAAGGACCATTGTATCTTGGGGAGAGCTTTGGTCGCTTCCTGCTAGCAATGACAATATTGCTTTCCTTTTCAGATTTGCAGGAAAGACCGTACGAAGGTACACCATCTGACCTTCTTGTAGCTCGATCGGGGCTATAGGCATATTGGCACATGCCCTTGCCCGATCCTAGGCCTATTTCATATGCAATTGACACAATCCAAGTGTCACATCCATGCCTTCAAGCATATTTTTTGCAGCATCAATTTTCAGCCCATCAAAACCAAGCGATACAAGTCCTCTAGAATTCCTCCCAAATATAGCCACAAATGGGCTAGTTTTTGATGCTCTATTGGTACCCATATATAGATTGCTGGGTGGCCATATAAGATCTCAGCATATCCTCTAGAATTTGTTTTACTCTCAGTTTACCCATCCGTCTCAGAATTATCTCCATTAGAGAACTGAAGAGTACATTTCAATGCAGAGAACAAAATTCCCAGTGAATTTCACATCTCGATCGCTTCCATAGCTTTGGGTAATCCAAAAAGAGGTAACACATGCTGCATGTAAGCCTTGGCCACCACCAAGCCATCAACATTCTTTGTTAGAGATATAAAGTGTGCATACTTCGTTTTTTTTTTTTTTTTTTTTTTCAAGGTAAGAGGTGTTTTTTCCATTAATTAATAAAAGTCATACATAAATGTTACTAATGAGAGTGGTGTTCTCATTAGTTCCATCATAACAGCATCAATTATATAAAAAGGTAGCAGTATAAAGTTATTCAAATGAGCCAGATAGAACCCTGCTAGAAGTAACAAAATATTGCATAAGGAAGGTAATAAATTCTGCCATGCCCCTATTGAAGGAGCTGATATATAGGCCTGAAAGCAGCATCAATCATGAACAGTCGATCCCAAAAAATCCTGCAAGGACAAAATTCTTTCCAAGTGCTTGAGCAAAATGTTAGACAAGAGAAAGATTAATTACTGAGCAGTAGTAAATATGAAATGGAAGCACGTTTTAGATCAGGCTAGTAAAGAGTGGTAAAGGATGATGGCTAAGGTGATGGGGATTGCATGATTTGATCAAATATGGCATTGTAGACCCAATAGAAACCCAAGTCTGTCCCAAACCCTCAGAAGTCATTGAATTCAGATCCATTTTCCATTAGCAAATGATGAATGTCTTGCTTACCCATCGGGCGCGCTAGCACCATAAAGGTCTCCGCCAACATCTTGTGTGAGTAGTACAATTCCCTCAGATCTACTCACCGCCTATCTATCCGCCGAATAATGGTACATGAACGTAAAACCATATACAATACACCCGTATTACTTCCCCAAATAAATTCGCCCATGATGACTCATTGCTATTGCTTCTCATTGTAAAGCTTAATCTCATCCAATGTTGCATTTGGCCCTGGTGGCACTAGATTTGATACCCCCAATCAAGCTAAAGATAGTGTAGCTTCCTGATATGTGAGCATGGTATCAAACTTGTTCTTGCTTCCCCTTTCAAGAACTCCAGATAATCTAGCAAGATCCATCAGAAAAAGGAGCATTAGAATTGATGACATGGAGATAAGAAGTGAAGAAATTGAAAAAACCTGAGAAGTTACCAATAGAGTCCCATTTCCTGTCATAATTGTCTCCATTTTTATTTTTGTGAGCAGTCACATAACTTTCCAAATCTAGCTGAAAGTGCATTTTAATCCAGAAGACAGAGACATTTTTCTTACCATGCACTATCCTATTTCTTGCCTTCCAGATGTTCCAAAGGGCAGTGAAGACAATGGCATTAAGGAAAGCATCATTGTTTTGAATTTGCTTAAGCAGGTCCCCATGGTTTCGAGCAGAGAAATGATGATTAAATTTACAATAAAACCATGACCAAAAATCAGCAATTTTAGGACAGTCAAAGATATGCTGCAATGTTTCAACATGAGAGCAATTAGATTGGCAAGCTGGGAGCACAGTGGAAATTCTCTGAGAAAGGGAGACAAGGTTAGGCAGACTTTTCTGTGCAATCAACCAAATAAAGAAATTAACCTTAGGGGGACAATAAGAGCACCAGACATTTCTATAGAGAATTTTACATTCATCATCAGAAATAGACCACTTGAGTTTAGCTTTGGCAGAGTTTTCTCTGTGATTGAGAACGGCATAGACAGAACTTACTTTATATTTGTTATGGCCATTAATTTTAAAGACAGCCCCACAATCATTGCCAATCAGATTGTTAGCTTGAGATAAGATACTTTTGAAGTGAAGGTACAAGGCTTTGTCACTGGAAGTACCATGAATAATCCTAAGTTAGTCCAAGACATAATGTGATCATTCCTATATAAGTCCCTTATGTGGGAGATACCATGAGATAACCAGTTCCTATAAATCTTAGGATGTCTCAGAGCAGGGATGTTATCAGCACAATCTTTGAATGAGGGAGTGCCAGGATGCAAGGTATTGAGGGCTGATTCAGGTAAACAATGCTGCACATATGGATGGCCATCAAGATATGACCTCTCAATCCAATATCTAATGAAGATTGATGCCATAGAATTGTTGCCAGTCAGAGTTCTCCAGATGAATTTACCTGCCAGGGCACAAGCTTGCAGATATAGATTTTTGCAGCCCAAACCACCAGTTGACTTGGACCTAGTGACAGCATCTCAGTTAACAGAATGAGAGCTCATTGTAAATTGATTTTGGAGCAACAAGAGCTGATGAGAAATAGATGTGAGATGCACCAAGGACCGAGTTTGCAATAAGTGTTCTGCCTGCCATAGATAAAGAGTTTCTGAAGGTATTTAACTTTCTCTTGATCTTTTGAAGAATTGGATCCCAGAGCCCCTTAATATTAGGATTCAGGGATAAGGGCATCCCAAGCAGCTTAGTTGCTTGTAAAGCATTTAGAACCTTGATGCCACAGAGGGAATTCACAGTAGAATCACCTACAATAACACTTTTGGCAATATTTAAATAAATTCCAGAGGCTGCAGAAAATAGATCAATGATGTTTACGAACTTGGCAATATTATCTGGATTAGAGTCCAAGAAAGCAAAGGTATCATCTGCATACTGGGATAAGATAAGAGAACCTTTATTATCAGGTAAAATTAGACCTTGCAAATTACCACAATCTTGATGAAAATCCACTGCCTTAGTGAGCATCTCAGCAACAACCAGAAAAAGGTAGGGGGCAAGAGGACACCCCTGTCTAACTCCCCTAGCCAATTGAAAGAATTTTGAAGGATAGATAGATTTTGAAGGAGAACCATTAATTAAGACAGCTGAATTTGCCATGGAATTTAATCCAAGAATCAAGGATATTATCTTGGAATTGAAGCCAATTTTCTCCAATGCAAATTTTAGGAAATCCCAATTTACAGAATCAAAGGCTCTTTTAAAATCTAGCTTTAAAAGCACACAATTTTGGCCAGAGAACCTATCCCAATGTAACCCCTCCATGGCCACAATATAGTTATCCAAGATAAATCTATTGGGCAAGAAAGCAGACTGCTTAATATTAATTTTATCTTGAAGAAAAGGCTTGATCCTGTTGGCAATTAGTTTGGCACAAATCTTGTAGGTGGAGTTGGTCAAAGGGATTGGCCTCCAATCAGGGAAAGATATAGGCCTATCTACCTTAGGGACAAGCGTGATGAAACCAGCAGAAATTGAGGAGTGAAGATGCTCAGATCTCCAGAAGCCATGGACCAATTTAATGATATCATCCTTAAGAATATCCCAGAATTGCAAGTAAAATTCTAGAGGGATCCCATCTGGTCCTGGAGATTTCCCTTTGCTAAAACTCAAGATTACCTTGTAAATTTCTTGTTCAGAGGGGACAGAGGCAATCGATTCATCCATCAAGCTAACAGAGTTTGGAATGATTTGGTCAATCAGGGAGATGAAGTCATCCCTTTTTGAGGTCAAGTTAACCATGGTATCTGCACAGTTACTGAACAGGGAAGCATATTTCTCCTGGAAAAAAAGCTTGATATCTTTGGGAGCATCAATATTTGAACCATTGTCAGATGAACTTGAATGATGGAATTATTGAGAAGCCTGTTTCTAGCAGTTCTGTAAAAGAATTTTGAACTTCCCAAATCCATTTCCTTGTTGAATTTAATTTTGCATTTGATTGCATAACTCTTGGCCTCCATTTCCTCAATTGATTTTATTTTCTTTTCCATAACTTCTTCCCCAATTTGAAGATTAATGTCATAGGGTTGGGAATGGAGCAGAGCTCTAACTTTCCTCATTTGTTCAAGATAGCAATCTTTCTGCCTGGTTTTCTCTTTAAAGATAGCTTGAGACCAGTTCTTGATCCAAGTTTTAACTTGCTTGATCTTGGAATAGAATGCTTTCATAGAATGATGACCACTGGAGCACAGATTAGCATCAAGCCTGTTTTGCATAGAGAGATAGAAAGTTTTGAACTCTTGACAGAATTTATCATTTTGAAGGAGGGAGCAATTAAATTTGAAAGGAATATTACCCTCTCTTGGAAGATTCAGAAGATGTTTAGTGTGGAGGAATTGAGGCTGGTGATCAGAGATAGAGATGGATTCATCACTGACCACATAACAGTTATCCCAAAAAGAATTGGAAGAATTTGAGACATAAAATCTGTCGAGAGCACAAAAAACTCTATTTGAGTTTTTTTGCTTGTTTGACCAAGTGTAGATGGCAGTTGAAGAGGGAACATGAATTAAATTAGAGTCAGAGATCAGGGAATCCCAGTTAACTCTCTCTGTGGTAGACATATTTATTCTGTTCCCTAATTTCATATCCCAATTAGGGGTGTTATTAAAATCCCCAGATACAATCCGATCAATAGCAGGTTGGGAAGAATCCAATGATTAATTTCTGGCCATAATAATTCTCTATCTTTAGGACATGTTGGAGCATAGATGTTGAGAACACCAAAACTAGAATTGTTGATAGAGAAAACTACAGCCTGCCAACATTTACTGGGACTATTATAAAAGGAGGCATGAGTCAAAGATTTCCAAATCATGATGAGCCCCCCACATGTGCCAGAGGATTCTATCCAAATAGAAGAAGCACCTGGGAAAATCCAATCAGCCAGATTAGAGCTCTCAAATTTAGGGAGCTTGGTTTCTTGAAGCAGAATGAGGTCATCCTTGTAGTGTCTAAGTTGAGAAATTACTCTTCTTCTCTTGATGGAACCTTTTATCCCCCTAACATTCCATGTCATTATCTTCATCAGAAAGATAAGAGGTTACAAATGAAGAGTACCAGATAGTTATCTATTTCTCTTATTCTTTTTACTCCTTTGTTGCCAGCAGGTGTTTTATGAAGATAAGAGGAGATATCAGGCTTGGGAAGACATTTTTTCATTTTTGACTTGGACTTATTCTTGGCATTATTAGCCAAAGGATTATCTGCTAAAAAAGATTCCTTCCCCCAGTTTTCTTTATCACTATCAAACTCAGTATCAGAACAACCACCAGGTATGAATTCAAATAGGTTTGAAAGATTATCTTTAATAACATCTAGATTAGAACTATCAGAGAGAGGTACTTGCCTTTTACATATGCCATCATTGTTGCAACTTAGTGGAGTGCTCGAGTCATGAGAAAGTATGCATCCAAATCTGACATCTGCAGTAACATGCTCAACTGCCAACAGCTCCTGCTCTGGAGTCTCTACCACCACTTGTTCCTCATTGTCTTTGTCTATAGATGTTGCCTCACCAGCTGCCAAGTGCTCAGTATATATGGGATCAGTTAACAGACCAGCTTGCAGAGAGGCAAGTTGTTCTGCAATTTCCTTGGAGACTGGGGAGGTGACTATAGGGGAATGATATTCAAGTCGATTAAGGGATCAGGATGGTTTGGATGGAGAGGGGAGCAATATTCTGAAGGAGTGGAGGAAATGTCCATGATGTGGAGGCTAGAATTGTTGCTCAGTAATAAATAAGACTCTTGATCTACATTTAAACTAGCAAGTACCTGAAATTGATTGGAGCAATCAATTTTGTCCACCATGTTGTCAAAAGGATCTTCTTGAATAGGCTCCTGGACTTTTGGAGGAGCTAATGAAACAGAATCATTAGCATCCTTTTCTTGAATTGCTGCTGTAGAAGAAACTGGATTAATGGATTTGGAGATGCCCTTTGAGTTGCTTGTAGGAACTTTATCCATGGCAGTAGTCATTATTTTAGAAACCCTTCCCAAGTCAGAGTTATTTGTTGAAGTAGGTATCTTTGGCTCAAAATGTTTGCCATTTCCAAAATTCCCTGCCAGAATTTTGTCACATATTTTCAAGCCTTTAAGGATGGCTGGATGCTGAGAGGTATGACTTTTAATAATTAGTGGAGCACTCTTATCTTTTGGAAGACCAAAGTGATCAGCTGACTTTTGAGGCTGGAGCATGCAATTTTCTTTGGTTCCAGCCATGACCCGATTTAACAAGTCATGGAGTTTCTCTGTCTGCAATTCATTATGTTGAATTGGTGCTTTGCCCTTATCTTTGACATTTTCATGATTCTGCAGGACTTTTACCCCTGAATATTGAAATCCTTTGGAGTATTGGAAACCTTTACTATTGTTGAACATTTTTTGTGGAGACTTTTCCATTCTTTTCATTTGTTGATTTCTGATTCTCCTGGTATTGCCATTTATTCTATTCCATTGGAACTTTTGACTTTAGTCCTTATCTTGATAAGTCAAACACGAGTTGACTGACTTGTTGACTGACTTCTCTGGAATCTGCATTTCATTGACCCTTTCTACATGGCCATTATTAAAATTTGGGCACAAATCTGTTGATCTGGCACAACTCTGCCCAAATCTGCTTCCTTTTATGGACAATCAGTGTACCAGTAATGTCTCTTCAAACAATTCTGACAATGTGGAGGTAATCCTGGCCATCTCAGAGATAGACATGTGGATTGGCCAAAGGCATCAGAGAAGGGAATGGAAGTAGGGATAGTTTTGGAGAGATCTAACTGGATGAAAGCTCTTGGGGATCTGGAGGAAGAAAATTCAGTGCAAATATAATGTCCAATTGAGTTGAATAGAAGTTTGAGACAATCTTCAGTCCAATAAATAGGATTTAAACCTTGCAAAGTAGTGGAGGCCACACACAAATTATCTATACTCTGACAGTTGAGTTTGGGGTCCCATTTTAGGAAGGAGAGTTGATAAGACTCATAACTCTGGGAACCAAGCTTAAGGAGATAATTTGCAGTCCTCTGATTACCACATTCTACCATGATGTAGGGATAGGTTAGCCAGTACATAGCATTTATAAGAACTCCCTTCTGGAGATTTAGGCAGAATGACCAGATCTTGTCTAACTGAATGCCAGACCTAGAGACCTTAATGAGAACAGCTGTATCCTTGAGGGAAGCAATTTTAGAATGAACAGAAGGAAGATCAAGAGAAATACCATGGTAGATTTTTTGCTTGCTCCCTTCAATTGGACGGAGTTCCTTCAAGGCAGCATCATAGTGATCATCTGGCAAGATCTCAGCAGTTGGTTTCGGGACCCCATAAGGTAAAGGGACTTGGGTAGCTGGATCAAGAACAGGAACTCGGCCCCACATATCAGGATCTTTCGAGAAATTATCCCAAACAGGAGTTTTTAATGTTTTAGGATCCATGACCTGATTTTGATCTGCAAGGTTAGCGAAAATAATTTCCTCAGGATTGTTATGGAAAGAGCTTAACTTTTTGAGGACCACATATCGATCTCTAGGCGACAAAGCAGAGAAAGAGTGAAGAAAAGGCAAAAATTTAGGGCTAATATAATTTTTATTTTCCATATAAGAAAGAGCAGGAGAAAACAACAGAGGACAATTTGGAAAGAGAGGAGCTCGGGAAAAGAAAAAAGGGAAGAAGAATAGAAAAATTTGGACAATGGTAAGACAGGAACCTATCTATCAGCAAGAAAGACAAGATAACTCTACAAAGCCAGAATTGTCAAAGTTTAGTTTCCCTTTAAATTTCAGAGAAATTGCCCAGTTCAAATTCTGAGTACAGCTTGATGGTAATTTTAGACTCGAATTGATCACTGTAAGCTCTAATGGTAGCTGTTGCTTCAATATTCTTGGAACCGAGAAACTCCTCAAGCCAGGAATCAATTATCTGTATTTCAAAGTCTTCACATCCTGGGACAAAGGAGCTTTCGGGTTGGAAAGAATTGTGAGGAAAAAACCCTCTGAAGATCAATGAATTCCACAGATCAGAGGATTGACCAACAAGAAAACCACAAGTAAGTCTGTGCTCCTGTTTAAGAATTGCAAAGATTCGGGTATCCATGGATAGATCTTTGCATTCTAATTACAAAGAGATGCTAGCCCCTACAAGGCTAGCTCACGATCCAGAGGAAATTGAGGTTCAATCCGGGTAGATCAAGCAATTTCTCACAGAGAATTGCCAAGAAACCAGTTCAAACCGAATTTGGAGATAAAAGACAAAATGGCCAAGATTTTAGGTGCTCCCACTTTTCCTCTTTTCAATTTTTTTAAGCAATTCTACTTTGTCAATCTATCCACAATGACGAGTATCTAGGTATAGTAATGCACAGTACAAGGCAACTTCACAATGAAATCCATACAGATTTTACTCCACCTCTCATGTGGCACAAGTAGGGGTTGCAGAAGCCCTGGAGTTTTGCCTCAACCTTCTTTAACCGGCTGACATGTCCCAAAACTTGGACTCCAAGTTCTTGCAACGTCATCTTTATTACCTGATTAATTGGGAAGGATATTCTCCAAGTGATAGAACCTGGGAACCTGCCGAGAATCTGTCTAATGCTCCTGATAAAATTGCAGAAGTCCACAGACGTCACCTGGACAAGCCCAATCTCAATACTCTGGCTCCACTTCGGTCGAATCGCCACCGTCGTAGGAGGGGGATGGCGTGACGACCATTATACTCATCTGTACAATATAGTCATTACACGGATTACCTGAATACGCGACATTTGGCGTGATCTTGTCCATAGGAATGGTGCAATCTAGAGCATTGGTCTAGATATAAATAGAGGAGCCTCATTCTTGTCGAACCATTCCAGTTCAGCGTCAGTCTTGAGCCTTCTAGGCACCTGTCTTGTGTTCTTGCTTGCCTTTGGAACATTGTATTCTTGATTCCCCATGGTATATCAAATTCTTTGCCGATCTTGGCATATTTCTTGCGTATGTTTTATATATTTTCCGTGTTTTTTGCGTAGGTTCATGACAGTGGCAATCTCCATAAAAAAAACAATAACATTACGCATTCCACGCAGATGAAATATATCTTTGGTGAAGAGTTTGACAATGTTTATCACAATGGTAGATGTATTTTTAGTTGGTATAAAATGAACTTCCTTTGTCAGGAGAATCCATCACTATATAGATGGAGCTATTCTTGCACGATTTGTGGCAGGTCTACAATGAAATTCATGCAAATGCTTTCCATTTCTCATTTATCCAAAGGAAGGCTACAATTAGTGAGAAGATTTCATGTTTTACACCTTGCTACATAATTTCAAAGCTCCTTCTTCATGCCCCAAGACAAAAGAATTGTTTGCGCACTTTGTGATGAAGAGTTTCTTGAACTCCAAGATGACTTAATATTGGGATATCATGAACTTCCTTCAAAATTTGTTGTTTGCTATTTAAGATCTGAAATTGCAATATTAGGTATGCATAGTCTTTCTTGATAAAACAATTAGGTCCTCCATCTTATAAGGACCCTTGCAAACCCTTTCTAGACTACTATCTAGATCTTCTAGATATGCATTTGCTATCTCATTACCTTTGCCAAGTTAATAGTATTGTGAAAGTTGTCTCACAAGTGCCTAAGATTTTAATGATCTTTCTTAAAAAAGACTCCACAGGAGGAGGTAGAGAATATGCTGGCTTAGTCTGGCTTGAGTCTGCCTGGCGCATTTTATTCTAGCTTAGGCCATAGACAACCATCCCAAGGTAGTATATTCTATCACCATTTATTTGCCACAACTTTATAACATTTTATTTAGAAAATACACGATTTGGTAGTCACATGTCCAGGCTCTTAGTAGAGCCAGTTCCTTTATATAGAGCGAAAGTAAGGGGGCCAGTTATATTACTTACCACTTGAATGATTTGGAGCGGGTTCAGAAAGCCATTTTGAATCGAAACACTTGGCATGGAGTCAAATCTACAGTTCCACATCAAATTCCTTTGTAAGAGACATGGCTCTTACCCCTTTAAAGTGTTGCACTTGAATGGCACATCATGTACTTTCAAAAGATGGTCAATATGAGAGACACTCGCCTTTCAGGCCTCGCTTATAATGACTATGGATTTGCAATGCTTTCAAGCATGCTAGAAGGATAAACAAGTCATTTAGTTCTCCAGATTGAATATGCAGGAATAGAGCTGCACATAAATAACCAACAATGAGAATCACAATTACTTGAAGTAGTATCTAGATGCATGTTTGCTCAGTTGGAACTGGTGAAAATAGTACACTTCAAAGCCCAGATTAATCCCACGCACGACAGGGGCCCATAGCAATATCTGCTAGCACGTTTTCCCATGAAGAAGCATAGATTGATTGCATCCCTTTGCATAGGAGTGCACCAACTCACAATTTAGATAAGCAGATGGGCGTGAAAAGATTGCCTAGATAGGCTTTATCAATATTGCCAACTAAGAGTTATAAATTAGAGCTACACTCTTTAGAATTGCTAAGCACATAATATGCCGGGTTGGTTCACCTAACCAACCATTGCATATGATGCTAGGGGTGGCTTTAGTGGAGATCCTAGTATCATACCTTCAAGAGGTAATGGATACGCGAACTAAGTTGAGTCCTCAATCATTACATCAAAATGTAACGTTTATCAATAAGCCCATTATTGCTGGGTTTTTTCCCTCAAAAACCTTTCGGGGCAATGGGTTTTCAATCCTAGACATTAAGAGGTTTGTCTTGTTCTTTGTTTGAGTCCCATAGACCTTTTTTGTCTACGTGGACGAAGAAAATCAACTCTATTTTATTCTTTAAAATGAAAGAAGCACAAGTTCCAGGTTTTATGAATTTTGTAAGCTCATGAAAAAGATAAATAATAATGCTAGTCACATGAAAGATGCATAATTCTTTTAATGGAAAGTTTTCATAATTCTTGAAAGTGTTCAAGATGCATAATGCATAATTCTGGAAAGTTTTTAAGAAAAGGCAAAGTGGCATTCGGTTGACTGACATGAGGGTATGGATGGAACATTTGCAAAAGCTATACCATTCTAGGGTGAAAAAAAAATCTAGATACTAATGGGCAAGGTAAAAGGCAGCTGGCCCCCCACATGCAAATATTCCATGGCGGATACGACAGATAACAACATGCTCATGCAGGAGTTCATGTCTCGTCCCTCTATGCACATAAGGGACAAAGTGCAGATACCTTTAGACGAAATTTGTGCACCAGAATATTAACGCGCAGACAACGATGAATGGCTTGCCACCATAAAACAGATACTTTGAGATGGAGTAGTTTATCCCATACCCATTTCCATACTGCTTTCTACTGGTCTCTAGGAATGATCAAAGGCCACTTGGATGAAGGATAAAAGACCTCTGCAGCAAGCAAGACCTTGCACATGGAATTCACCAACTTATCGGATTTGACACGCTCATGAACTACCCAAGGCTGGGGATCATCCACTTGTGCTATTGGAGGAAGAATTAAAGACACCTTCTGCCAAATAGCCCGATCCCATATTAAAAGGAGGAACTTAGCTTTAAACTCTTCCCATATCAGCAACTGCCTTTGATTATTATACCAATCAGATATCAATACACACCTGCTGATCTCCATCGACTGATATGGTATGCGGGGTATGGGATAAAGCCTAGAAAGGTTGGGGCCCATTGGATAAGGATTTCCTTGAAGGATCTGCCCTTTTGGTGTGTTGGTTATCACTAGAGGTGCTATAGTGCATAACATTTGGTATCAGAGACAAGGTTCAATTCCTCATGGCAACATTGGTGTGTTCCACATGCTTGAGGGCAAGCATCTCGAGGAAGGGGAGGAATTGATATGGTATGCGGGGTATGGGATAAAGCCTGGAAAGGTTGGGGCCCATTGGATAATGATTTCTTTGAAGGATCCGCCCTTTTGGTGTGTTGTTTATCACTAGAGGTGCTATAGTGCATAACATCGACGTTGCGTCAATGGGTGGACTGAAGATACCAGAGGACCACCGTCCAATGGAATCCACCAACAACTTGCAGTAGTGCTAGTGTGCGCAAGAGGTGGCATATGCTCATGTGATAAAGGTGAATCCCCCGGGATGGGAATACTAAAACCCTATAGGGAAGTGAAATTTCTCCTGAGATTTTACGAAAAAAGAACATTCGAAACCTCCCAACATCAAAGGTGATGAAGAAGTGCTATCAATGGTGAGGAACAAAATCTTCAGCTACATTTTCGAACCTATCTAACGCCACTTACAGTCCTAACCTGATCAATCTATGGCTATTTATATATTGAGAAACCACAAAAAAGCTCACACATAGATTGGATTTACATCGTTGATCAACAATTTGTTAAAACCAGATTATATACACAAGAAGCTTACACGTATAGATTTGCTACATTCCTTCCTGAATATCTAGCTAGAAACACCTAGGCGCATTAAATCTCAACCTATAGACATCGATAGTTGCATGTATTGATGCCAACAGACGTCCATTCATTTGAGAAGAAAGTCTTGTGGCAAAAACAACTTCCAGTAAAGCCATGCCTTAAGGAAGGAATGTAACAACTGATAAATTTAGCAGCATGGAACAATGGGGTTTATCCGCCAAACAAATTTAATCAACCGAGCTAGCATTTAGAATTTACATCATTGATCAACAATTTGTTAAAACCAGATTATATACACAAGAAGCTTACACGTATAGATTTGCTACATTCCTTCCTGAATATCTAGCTAGAAACATCTAGGCGCATTAAATCTCAACCTATAAACATCGACAGTTGTATATATTGATGCCAACAGACGTCCATTCATTTGAGAAGAGAGTCTTGCGGGGCAATAGCCACCACGGCAAAAACAGCTTCCAGTAAAGCCATGCCTTAAGGAAGGAATGTAACAACTGATAAATTCAGCAGCATGGAACAATGGGATTTATCCGCCAAACAAATTTAATCAACCGAGCTAGCATTTAGGTGTTTAGAAACGAGCCTTCTATGATTGGGTGGATAGGCTGGGGATCAAACCCAAGACCTCTTGCTTGCAAGCCAAGTACTCTACCACTGAGCTACCGACCCTTTGATGGACTTTTGATACGCTTTCACTGGGTCATTTTTCATGTGTGCCCATTACATATACTCCAACATTCCAATAGCAGGCAGTCCATTGTGAAGGATGATGCGATGAAGACCAAAGCAATAATGGTTTTGGATCCCAGAAATCTAAGAAACCCGGATCTCAAACCGTAGGACAACGGCAGAGCAAAGCACTAAGGGTCTTGGCATCTCGAAAATCTAAGAAACTCATACCCCAAATCGTGAAAAGGACAAAGCCAAGGAAAAATACAGAGAAAAAAACACGGATCATAGTAACTTATATGGAAAAAGAGCGCTCCAGATTGTGGAGGCTTGAAGCCATACCCAAATGACCGTACTCCGGAATTCCTGACAACCATCGACATCCAACCAGATCTGGGATAAACCTGGCAATAAGTGAAGCGAGGGGATGCCATCGTCGAGCCGGACCCAGGAACACAACAACAAACGAAACCCTCATAATCAACAGACATATTAGGACGTAACTGCGCTTCATGCTAACAGATGACAGCCAAAGGCAATCCAATAACGTTGACTAACGTAGGTGCATAAAATCTCCATCGTTCAAAAATCCCTCGAAAACGATCTCGGCTGTCCAAACGAAATGTTAGGGTAGGCCACATTTCTCCTTATTATCATCATTCTTACATCCTATAATTTTCCTAAGACTTTCCCTCACATACCGGGGTGGTGCTAGTGCCACCGTCCTAGCTAGTGCCATCTCGGCAGTTGCTTGTGCCAGCTATATATTATAATTCATAATACATTTAAATTCAACTTCACAATAGAATTCACCTAACTAATACACCAAAATTTTATATCGGGCTTCCATTCAAAATTTGCGCTGGTTTCAAGCAACTGCAATTCATTACAAAAGTCTCGCTCAAAAGCATAAGCTCTTAACATATCTACAAGGTCGACACTCCCGTGAGGGATTAGGTCCCGCCCCAACCCCCGACCACTATTTCCAAAACCTCCCGCAGTATACATTTCAGAAGCACCCTTTCTAGTTCCGCCAGTGACTAGAAAAGGTAGAACATGTGGTAGTAAAGAGAGGAGCCAATTCCGCAGACCATGTACTAAATGTCGTGGATAAATCCAATACTTTCAAATGGGTCATCTTCAATTGGGGAGCTTTATATTGTTCATTTTCATCAAATCAAGGACAATGCACGAGGATTATCATGACCCCTTTCCACAAAAGCTCCTATACTTCTACATGCCTTTCGCTCACAACTCGCCACATCCCTTGCATTCCGTGGATAAATCGCATAAGAAATTGATCCGCATAAGAAAGGCCTCGATAGGCTTGCAAGAAAGCAATGTAAAGAAAGAAAGGTTCGATAGGCTTGCATGTTACCCAAAATGAGACAACCGCAAAAAGCACACCTGATCGGCCATATTTTCCTACAAACATGCAAAAATAACAAGAACTCGCTATTTTACCAAGATGTCGCCAAGATATCAAAATCTTTCGCAAAGAAATGATGCTCCACCGCTCACCGACGAAATCTGCAAGAAAAACATGTTAGGACGCATGCATTTCAGAAAAATCATGCCAAAATCGAAAGATAATCATCAAAATCGAAAGATAATCATGCTATACATGTTCAAATGCTGTCAGAAAATGCTGAATCAACACCAAAGATGCAGGCGCCACTGAAAATGCTCCAAAACCGAGGCGCCAGCGCCAAGATCAACGCCAGACACTCCGCAACACACAAAAGACGACTGGAGCAAGCAAAAAGGTCGACAAGGAAGCCAAGCGGCTAACGGACTGCCATAGCCGACCTCGCCATAGCCGGAAATGTGGACTGTCCAAAATGTCCGAAATGTGGCCTACCCCTAACATTTCGAGGGGGAATGTTCGGGTGCAGGCCATTACAAGGGGTGCGGCCACTGGCTCGGGGCGAAATGGCCTGCACCCGAACATTACCCCTAACGAAAAAGTCACCTATCGGCCCATCAATCAAAGGTTTGCTTCGGACAACCCAAAAAAAGTAAGGGCAGCCCTTCCATTTCCAACCATGTAAATGAGACACTGAATTATATAGGTTTGGAAATATTAAATAAATTTATACAGAGATTAATTACAAGCCTATTTGGCTCCTAGCTGGTATTTTGCTCAGCTGACGAGGGCTATAGCGGCACTGGATATGGCGATTCTGGCAGCAGCTCTCACTGCCTGCTTCCCAATGCAAGGTCATAGCAACAGGCCAGTCGCTGTTCCTTGTAACGAAAAGCAGGTTTTCAGCTCCCTGGGAAGAACGCAATGTTTTCTAGCTAGCCTTCCCGGTGAGTTAAATTTTATCCGTTAGTTATATTCTTCTTCAAATAAATGGACTTGTCATGGAGTATCTTGATGGGTTTGTCTTTAAGCCATGAAAACATTCTGTGAGGCGAACTTCATGAATATTAACGCTGAGATGATGTGTTAGGTTAGGGCTTAGCTCAAGGAATTGAAAGTTTATTAAACTATATAAATAAAAATCGCAATGTAAAGTAATATGATTAGGTAGTTTGATATTCATATAATTGAAATAAAGTATCGAAACTTATTGAAACAATTGCAGCTTGAATTTCTTGAATTAGATAGTAAAAACATATCAGCATGTATGCAATGCCTGTTTCTCATGCGCCTGATAGCATAAAATTGTGAACTGTCTGGACATAATTGAATGGGAATAACTACCCCATGAGGATTAAGTAAATTGAATTTCAAACGTTTTGAACAGAAAGCTTGATGCCAAGGAGCACTTTCTTCAGGATATACAAAGCGAAGTTCATTGGGAAGCATTGGGGGACTGTCAGAAGCTGGAGAATATTTATCATGGCGTATCCTGCACAGGAGGCAGTTCTCTTCAGATCATTTCAAGGACCCTCTTTCACACAAAGGCAAGCTTTGTCTTCAAGTTTTGGCAGCACAAAAAAAGAAGCAACCAGAGAAGGAGGTTCCCAGAAATTCCAAGGAGCTTTGCTTTGAAGTCCCTGTGCGTCCAACCTCTCTTTTCGTGAAGAAATCACCAGTTCCTAGGCGCAAGGCTCTACGCCCTGTCCCTGACCTTGATGGTATTGTTGCTCTTTCTGTTGATGGACCAGATTTAGAAGTTTTCTCTAAAGGATCCTCAAATTCAAAAGCATCTAAGAGAATGGAGAAAAGATCTTTTCCAAGAGATGCAAAACAAGTAGAAGATGTGGCAGCCAATGTTAATGATGAGTCCAATAGGCACAGAGGAAAACATGAAAAGGTATCCAAGTGGGCAAGCCTGTTTGAGGCTGCTGCAAACAACCCAAATCAGTCTTCTTCTACTCAGGGCAGGGATGCAGATGGATGGTTTGACAAAATTTTTCCTAAAACCATCAATCAAACAAAGGATGAATTAGGCTCTCCCAACCTGAGTGCTCAGCAGGAAAAGTCTATTCAGCAGTTGCAGACTCTAGTGAAAACACTTGGCATGGTTACAAAAAACCTGCCCCCTCCTCAACATAGGAATCGCCATAATATGGGGCAGCAGCTGCCTGCTCAAAATGAAGTTGATCCCGTTCCGTTCTCCACCATTTTGAAAAGGCTGCAGGAAGCTAATCTACAGGATATAGATAAGCAGGATGATGTGAAGGAGAGTAATGAGGTAGCAACAGGTGAAGCCATCTCTCTTTCCAGAGAGGATGAAACTGAAAGTGTGATTGAACTCAGTCCCGACATGTCCACATCTGTAAAGGCAAGCACTCAAGCACCAATAGATGGTAATGTCATTGATCCAAGCACGGCACCTAATGAGCAGCCTGAACTATCTGCACTTACAATACTGCAACTAAAAGAGATTGCTAAGTCAAGGGGTTTGAAGGGCTATACAAAGATGAAGAAGGCTGAACTTATAGAATGTCTAAAAAGCTCTGGAAGTTAAAAGGTTTGTTTTTTGATTACTGTGTTTCCTCCCACTTACATGTTGCTTGAGTATGTCTTGAAAAATGGGGAGAGGTTGTTGCCATGTGATGGAGGAGCTAATTGGTGAGATCCATAAGATCATTGAATGCATGTGGTCATCATTGTTAAGTCTGCCTATAAACACATGTAAATTCCAATATCGCATGGTTTTTCTTAGCATTTTGGACGATTAAAATCCTAGATGAAATGCAAAAGGTTAAGATTATAATAGGAAGGCGTACAAATTGAAAGTATAATAGATTGTCAAAGTTGCACCACAACGCGAAGTATAAAATCACACACAGAAGTGGAAAAGTAGAAAGGACCATTCTTAAACAAAAGATTAGTGAAGTAGATAGAAAGTAAAGGTGTATCTATTCTAATATGTAGTTCCCTTAGATTAGCATGTGCATCTTCTTATATTATGAAAAACTTCTACTCCGGAAAATAGTGGCTGGCTTAGACTCCTAGTCCGGCAACAAAACTTGCTTGGAAATATATTCAGAGAACCCTATATTCAGATTAGCTTGGGAGGTTTTAGTTCGGTGAATAGGTACTCTATCTTTGTTGGAAGGAGCAGCTAGATCCGAACGTCTTCTTGCTCTCCTGGGTAATTACCTTGGTATTAGTTAATACCATGCAACGTTAAAGTAATGAAAACATGGAGCCAGTATGTTTCCAAATTCTAAGAAACCGGCATAGAAACGCATTTTGTTTCAAAAAACGAAGAGACTTTTCCACAACACCTTTTTCTTTTTGTTGTAAAGCGACATACCTTTACACATGAAAGGAAAAAAGGGAAACAAGGTGCTGCGCACCGGGGGTTGCCCTCCATGGCCGGAGGGTGAAGTGGCTTAAATGATACTTCAAAGTCATGTTTTCACACCATCCATCACCGGCAGAATTAGATATGCAGGCAATGAGGTTTTTACATAAAACTGATCACTGCCCTCAAATTGCCTTCAAGATATCTATTTGCTGATCTTTTCCTTTGGCCGTAAAACTCGTGGATGGATTAAAGAATCCCATGCGTTTGCTTAATCTACTTTCAGAATATGTGAACAGTTGATAGTTGTTCCTTACAAAAAATGTCCCACTTTCGAATATCTTTGCCAAATCTTGCATTGCTTATACAATCAATTTCTATGTGCCTCTACATTTGGATGTGACACGATCAATCCTGGCTTTGACTGGGACTTGGATAAATCTGAGGGCCATGCAAAGAATCTTGCCTTAATATTATCATAAGCTGCAAGTAGCATTTTTGTATTTGCCACAACACCTTTTACTACATATTGGTATTTTCCATCAACTAATGAACTCTGATCTCTTTTTTTTATTTAACATGTTGATGTTTGTTTTGTGTGGAGTCGTGTAAATGATATGAACACGGGTTGTCATTTTCTTAGCTCAAGAAGGTGCTCATTGTCTCTTTGGACTCGACACTTTTGTTCGTCATTACATCATGTAATTGCGTTGAATTGGGCATTTCGCCAGTAAAGGCACCAGGCAAGCAGCCCCGTGCACCGCCAAGTCTAGAGCCACGAGTGTGCATATAGCATAACATAGTATATTGCTTGTCATCTTGACAAACAACATTCAGTAAAACATTCACAATGTTCACAATGTGTTAAATAATCTCCTGTGAAAATACCAAATGTACATACTTCTTACCTCACTTGCCGGGAGGGATGTAGATCCTTATCCCGTACCCCACTAAGCTGCCCTTTTGACAACAGATTTAGGGAAATTCCTATTTTCTTCATGAAATTCTTTAATTAATTTTGTTGCCCTTCTATATCCATTTCTTTGTCCTGGCTCTAGATGATGGTCTTGTGTTCATGGAGGAAAAGAACCGTTGATCGGGAAGCAAAATAGGAACACAATTCATGCCTTGCAAAGGCTGTTCACATCCAGAAGATTCACAAAGTTATATTTCTAAATTGTGAAGCGAATGGTGCTTTTCAGGCTGGTGCCTTCGAAGTATTATAAAAAAGGATGTTATGGCATCGATAAGTTTGTTCCAGCATTTTGGCAATGGCTCAAAAGCGTGACCACTGTGCCACCTTTGAAATTGTAATATGGCACGACAGGAAAGCGTAGCCATTGTGCCACCTTTGAAATTATAATAGGAGAATGTCTTGGCCATTCACAATTTCCACCTTTGCAATTGTAATCGGAGAACATTTTTTGAATTTATGCCACTATGTTTGAGCTCATACATGAACATACTGAGAAATATGTGCACGATGAAGACGACAAATTGTTCGTCAAGCACATTATCTAACAAAATAAATGACAATTCTAACAAAATAAACAAAACAGAATGATAATATATGCAATTTGTTGTGATAGGTATCCTCAGCACCAACGTTATCTTAATATTGCCTTTGTTTCTTTACTTGTTACTCATGAAACTAAATACTAAATATTGTGTTTCGTTGAAGCACAAAACATTTTATTAGAGATGTTATGGTCTCCAAACATGTACATTGGTTGTGCTCAACGTGGATCATTACCTCAGATATATTTTTATTCAATTAACCACTTGGTTTCTACAATGCATCTAATAAGATGGCATATAGCATAACATAGTATATTGCTTGTACGCATCTTATAAGATGGCATATAGCGTAACATTGCATTTGAAAATGTAGCTCATCTTGACAAACAACATTCAATAAAACATTCACAATGCTCACAATGTGTTAAATAATCTCTCGTGAAAATACCAAATGTTACAATGTTTCCTGAATAATCTTCTAATATATGCAAAAAAGTAGGTACTTACTCATAAACGGACACCGATTTTCCTAGATGTTAGATTGTACACTGATTGCTTAATCTTTCTTCCTAGGGATAAAAATATAAAATTTGGAGCAGTGATTGTATTCACTGCATACGGGGTGGCAAAAGAAGAGAAATGTTTGCAGCTGCTGTGATAAATTTCTTATAAACATAGACCTTGGGATAGTTCGTCCATACAGCTTTCCAACATTCCTACCACAAAACTAATGCAAACTTCCATTGGAACATGGACAGAGAGAGCATAAAAGAAAGTGCAGCCAGGTCAAAGATAATCAGACCTAGATTCGTTACAAAGTTGTTACAACGTGTGCCTTTATTAAAAGTGTCAAATACACAACATATGCAAAGCCAACATATGCAGAACATAGCAGCTTCAATCCATATTTTACATAGCTATTGGAGATCAAATATTTATTACAACTGCCTGAATTGCCACGGTAGCCTCCCACATTGAAATTAAAGAATGGTGATCTACAATGCCCAAAATTGATGCTTTTACCCTTCAGCCTCCGTGGTGGGAGGTTAGACTTTTGGTTGCTTGCTTCTTGGGTAATCTCCCTCCTTGAGGACTCCCAAAGCTGATCTTCTATGCCCAACATCCGTATTTGCAGTAACCCTCTCTCAACTATTCAAATATAAACCTCGGCCTTGTAAAATACTAGTTTATCCTAATGCTCTATTATCTACTTACAGAAAATGCACAACAGGTAGATGGGTATGGCAATCCAATCATGTTTAGTGACATCCACTCTTCTCACCAGCACAACTAATTTATTTTCTCTGACTTTCACATCCATATCTATATGTTCATTATAAAGGAACAGATAAGTCATTCGTATCATCAACAACATCATGAGGAGTGGGCTCCTGATTGCTTTTGCTGATCCAGTACTGCAGTCGTTCATCCGCAATATCATCTTCCATACCATTGCTTTTGGCTCGGCGCCACAAGTAGATCAACCAGGCCTGTTTTGTGACGTTCCACGTATTTATACGTATATTTAAGTATAAATACATGACACGTCACTATGAATAATTAATGGCACATTAATTATTCATAAGCTAAGGTTAGCTATGTTAATAATTAAATTATAAAGGTGGAAACCTAACCCAAAACCCTAATTCGAATTGGGGGCTTATCCTAATATTAAAAAGGGCTAAAATACCAAATTAGTTAATTAATGACATGCCACCTGGCCCAAATCGATTGGGCAAGGCAGGGTTTCCATTTTGGACACCCAAATTAGGGCTTTTGTTGTAATGTGCAATTTATAACTCTGAAATATAAGAGGTAGAGGTATAGATCAGACATGATCATGGGTTAGGACTGTCAAAAATCAAGAATCAAGGTTTGTGGAAGTCCCACCGTTTCATTTGTGGTTTCTTTTTATACATACGTGTAACTGATTATATATTATAGACAGGTACAGCTGACATATATATTCGACGTAATTGGTAATCGCCTCCTGGCTTCGGTATCCCAGCAAAGGTATGGCTATGCAATCGCCCCCAGATCACGTAAGGCCGGCCATGACTATGGTGTCCACGGCTGAAGCATCGAAAAGCATGCCCGGGTCCGTTTCGAGCCTATTATATGGCGAATGATCGAAAGCATGTGCCGGGCTCTTATTCAAGTAGAAGTGTTGAATTTTGGGAATAAGGAGGTTAAAGTACCCTTATTGAGTGATATAAGAAATGGCCACGCCAAAGAATCAACGCCATTTTTCTTGATTTGTTTGTCCTATTCGATTCAAACTATTTTCTTGATCTTTCTCGTGCTAATCTCTCGCTACTCTTTGAAGAAATTTCAAGATTCAAGCAGCCTTGTAGGGGCTAGCAATTCTCATGTTTCCCTCATCTTTTCCTATCGATGGACATCAATATCTTCACAATTATCAAGCACAATGGCGATTAACCCGTGGTTTTTGAAGGAACCCCGGTGGATCTTTTGAATTCACCGATTACAAATCAAGATTTCCCCAAGAGCTCTTCACCTCTCAATACTCCTTTGTTCCGAAGTTCGTAGAATTCAAGTCGAAATTGTTGATTCCCGGTTACAAGAATTCATTGGTAGAAAAGAAGTGTCGGCTTCGGTATTTTTCATGTGCATTGTGATTGAGCGACTCTAAAATTGTGGTAAAGGTATTTTCTAGCAATGATTCATCCTCTTGTGCCGCTTCCCGTCGTTTTGACCTTGAATTTGGCTCTCCAAATTCCTATTTTTGAGTTTTCTCATCCCCCTTTCTTTTTACGCCTTTGTTTTCCCCTCCCGCTCTTTTCAATTTGCTTTTGTTTTCAATTTGCTTTTGTAGTTTCCACCTGATTCTTTCCATTCTTCACTTTGGATGGAGCTTATAAGCAAAAATTACCCTAAATTTCTTTCCATTCTTCACGGATTTGTCTTGGAAAAATTGCCCAAAAAAAGAAAGAAAATTTTATCTTTACAAAGAAAAATTTTAGCCCAATTTTTTGCCTATCTTTTTTTAGGTTGAATAGCCCCTCACCTCCGCATATCCATCGGACATCGATTAGCTAAACCTAATCTCCCCGAAAACATGTATGTATTAACTTTAAGGTCCTTTCCAAGAAAATCCAAAAAAAGGAACGTTTATTTTTTTTTTGACTTTGCTAACTTATGTATTTACTTTCTCCAGAAAATGCTTGATTTTTAAATTACTATAGCAATTCAATGGATTATGGATCCCCTCTCTTTCCAAGGTTCCATGTTGGGATAAACATATTTTTTGCTACTAAGGACCCATGAATGCATCCCCCTCTTTCAGGTTCCATACGCCATGCATGGACCATGCATGGACCGGATCTTCAAATTCCCGTTCCCTATGGAGAAAAGAGGCCGGAACAGATGTCTCTCTCAAGAATGCTCTTGGAACAATTCGATCATTCAACCCTCCTTTCACAAGGAAAGCTGAAACCTTTAAGGGTATTTCCTTGGATCTTCCTTCTGTTCATGCTAAATTGAATTCTTTTCATGATTCGGCTGTCATTGTTAAAGTCAATAAACATGGCATCAAACTTGATAAATTATGGGCTTTCTGCTTGAATCTGCATAAAGAAATTCTCATTAATGCTGTCTATTGGCTTCATTCTCCTTTTATCATGATTGAGTGTGGTAATAGACGATCTGCAAATCTTCTGCTCAACCATGGTCCCCTGGCTCTTGAATCCTTCCAGATTACATTCCTCAAATGGGATCCTAAATTTGAAGTCACCAATTTGGATAAACTGTGTGTGGCTTCGACAACTCTTCACGGCCTTAATCCTATATATTGGAATGAAGACTGTCTTAAATTACTTTTTGGATCAATTGGCTCGTACATATGCACGGAATATTCTCCTTACAAACCCCCAAGATCTATTGTTCAAATTGATATCTCCAAGGAAGTTCCAATCCAAATCCCTTTCCTTGATGTCTTTGGCCAAAACCTCCCTTCCCTTAAGGTGGTCCGGTCTGCCCCACCGCCAAAATTGCGGTGGTAAGGCACTTTTGGTATGAATCTTGCAAGGAATTATCACTCTCACCGATATGAATGGCAGCTCTATGACCAAGCCGACCGACAAACAGGAAGTCAATAATAAAGTCAATCAGAAAGTCAACACGTTGGTCAAAAACAGCATGGGTGTCAGTGTGCAACGGATAGATCAAAATTCCAAGGAGCATGGTTTTCATTATGCTGCCTCAAACAAAATCAGTGATATTGGACTTCCAGATATTATCTCGAAAGATAATAAATTTCAGTGGACTAAAGTCAATGGCAGCTATAAAAGAATCCAAAGAAAGAAGAAGATGAGAGATTCTCAAGATAACACTGCAACTACTACAATTATTGCTAAGAATCATGATCAAGACTTCTCCCTTACTGAGAAAGGGTCTTCACAACAAATTAAGGTGTTGCATAAGGCTGCAACAGTGGATAAAAAAACAGATAAGGTCAGCAGTCTTCATGAGACCTTAAATAAGATTATTTTGGAAGCCAAAACCTCTGGCAGAAATAATGAGATCTCTCTCTCATTAAACTCTGAAAAGGGTAAGAGTGGTTCATTAAACAAGAAAAGCAAACATGGCAAGGTCTTTCAGCCAAAAAGTTCGAACAGTATCCAATTGCTCAATGATGAAATTGATCCTAGAGACACTTTGGTGGAGGTTGTTCCTGCTCCAGCCCCAACCTCTGGTTGTAATCACCTCAAGGTATCTGATAAGGTGGACATTCCTCCTCATGTCAACTCAACTGACTGCTCCAATCAAACAAATGGTAATACCAACCAGTTTCAGGTATTAGCTAACCTTAACTCTGAGTTAGATTTGGATGTAATTTTGAGCAATTCCCATGACCACACAAACAAAAATTGTCTTTCACCCATTATTGATATTTCTCCTGTCTCTGATCCTTTTCTTCCCCCACACTCCTCTATTGCTGATGACATTGCTCAGCAATTAGCTTCCTTGCAAGAAGGTCTCAACTCTCAATCTCAGCAGACTTGCCTCTGGAATTTAATGACATATCTAAGATGGTCCTAATAGTGAACCTGATAAAGGGAATTACCTGCATGAACGGGACGTCCTCGATCTCTTCATTGCGCAGTTCTAACCTCCAAAAACACGAGTTAATGACAATATCTTACAATTCAAAAAGTACAAAAGACAATTCCTATACAAGATTACCTATCGATTCGACAAGCCTGGAGCCATCTGCTCCCCTTCCACTAGAAGTATCTGAAAGTACAAATCAGTTGCTTGGGGGAATGTGTCCAAATAAATGTCCTCTTCAAATTTTTATGGTTATGCTTCCAACTTGATATTCCCACAAACATCACTTATTATAAACTGTATAATTATTCAATTCCACTTAATTTCAGCCACCTCTGTTGTGTGCTAGCAGATTTCCAAGTTCTTTATTTACATAGAAATCACTGTTGTCTGAAAATAATTTCCTGTCTGAGTTTCCTATGCCAACATAGACGCTGCTAAACTGAAATTAGTGCATTCTTGTCGACCTGGCTAGATTATTCCTTTTTGCCTGCCATCACTGTGACAAGGTACTCTCTGCAATCTTCACCCAGCCACAGCTATGAAGAACCTATGACTTTAAAAAAAAAAAAATTATTGTTATTTATATGCGTCTGGCACGCGTGACAAACTATCGCCTCAGGTGTCATCTCTTTTTTTTTTTTTAGGACGACAAGCTTTATTCACCAACTAAAAACTAGAGCAACATAAAATGCAGAGACATGATTATAACCCCAATGGACAAACCGATCCAACTGAGCACAACCACCTGCCTATGCAAAAGAATGAATCTGAAGATAAGTATACCAGATCAGTACTTTCTTCTCTTGATCAAGAGAAGAACAATTGTAAGCCATAACAATTTTATTTTGCGCCCACTGAACAACCATCTCATCTGCAATATCTACGCCCTTAAAGATAAACAACCTCCTTCTCTTCGAGATTGACCATAAAAGCCAGCCACATGCGAGATGAAAAGCTCGTTTCCGTAGTTTGGGCCAAGCATCATGATAGATAGCAAGCAAAATTTGCTGGCCAGATTGAGACGTGCCAAATAGGGTCAACAACCAAGATCATGCCTGGTGAAGCCGCTCACATAAGAAAAAACAATGCTCAATACTCTTAACCCTTTGCTGGCATAAAGGACAGAGCTCTGAAATCCGATTATCCATTTTATGGACTAACCTATTGACTCTGAGGCATCTATGGATCACTTGCCACCACAAAACTACTACTTTGGGATGAAGCAGCTTATCCCATACCCATATCCAAACACTTTTCCATTGTGGCTGAGGGACCTGAAGATGCCACCTATTAGATGGGGGCAGGATTTCAGAATGCAAAAGCAATTTATATACAGAAGACACAAATTGCCCTGGCTGGATATCTTGATGGCAACCCCATACAACTACCTCAATCTGTGGACCAGAATCCTGTGGCAACAATGCAGCAATATGATTCCAGATTACTCTGTCCCATCTGTACAACAAGAACTTTGTTCTAAATGCTTCCCATGACATGAGATGACCAGACTCATACCAAGTTGCAATAGTGCTTATACCAGCTGCTATCCATCGTCGTTGTGTCTTTGGATGAACAACCACACTTAGAGGCACATTCTCTGGAGTGTCCTGCAAAGGAATACCAGCATGGAGTGGACAACTGAAGACATGCCTCAGGATTAATATGGAAGAGAGACATGACAGTGTCCCAAGCAGCAAGCAACCCCTTTAGAAAGGGAGAAGCATCAGGATACGGATGCATATGATAAAGCAAAGCCCAAGGTAATGGTGGCCTTATGAAATGGGAGACAATGCTGAATCGACTGCACCAACAACCTCAGGCCAGGAGAATCATCCTTGCCAATGAAAATCCTCCAAATAAACTTTGATATCATCACCTTGCTTTGGAGGTAAAAATCCAACATACCAAGACCACCAGCTGCCTTAGGTCTAATGCATTTCGCCCAAGCTACCTTGACAACCGCTCCTAACTCATTTCCACCCCAAATAAAATTTCTGACGATACGCACAATCTCCTCCATCTTACACCGCGGAGCTAATAGAGCAGACACCATGTAGACATGAGTATTACTAAGAACACATTTAGCCACAGTGATTCTACCGGGCATGGACAGTTTAGCTGTATTCCACCAAAACAAGTGCTTTTGCAACCCACTAATGATTTCATCCCAAGCATCTGAAGCAGAGACGTGATTTCAAACTGGGATGCCAAGCAGCTTTGTGGTATTGCCATGCAGAAGAATCTTCCATGGATAGTCCAAAATACAGGGAGGGATGGGACTGTCCAACGTCTATAAAGCTGTACATTTTTGCCACCCTACAAGAACTCTTGATCTAAGGAGAATGTGTCTAATAATAGCTTAGCATTACGAAGATTCTCATCCTCGGCAATTAGGAACAAAAAAGTGTCATCGGCATATTGGTTACATACCTCTTGAGAACCATCGTCCATTGGGAGGCCTTGAATAACGCCTTCTTGGGTAGCCACGGAGAAGAGCTGGGATAATACTTCTGCCACAATTGTGAAAAGCAAGGGTGCTAAGGGACAACCTTGCCGAATTCCTCTACCCACTACAAAAATATCAGATGGCTCGCCCTGGAAAAGGACAGTAGATCTGGCTGATGTATGGAGCTTCATGACATTCCTTGTGAATGACTCCCCAAACCCAAGTGCAAGAAGACACTTCTCCAAGAAACCCCAATCAACACTATCGTAAGCTTTAGCAAAATCAAGCTTAAGATACACTGCTCTATGACCCTGTAACCGGGCCCAATATATTCCTTCATATGCAGCAGCCACGTTATTGAGAATACAACGACGAGGGAGAAAGCCAGATTGTGTTGACGAGATAGCGTCAGCCAAGATGTCTCGGACTCTTTCTGCCAATGTCTTAGCAAAGATCTTGTACACAGAAGAGAGCAATGTAATAGGTCGCCAGTCAGAAATAGTCTTGGGTTCCTTGCTCTTTGGAATGAGAGAGATACAACATGTACTCAAAATCTTATCAAGGCTCCTAAATCTCTGAAACTCACAAAAGGCATCATATATGTCATCCTCCAACCAGTCCCAGCACTTCTGAAAGAACTCAATAGAAAAGCCATTAAGACCAGGGCATTTGTCCCTTTTCAAGAGAGCCACAGCTGCTTTTAAGTCCTCCTTCACAATATTGGACTCAAGAAGCAACCTCTGCTCTTCAGAAACAATGCGACGCATCTTAGTCAACACGGCCAATTGCATGTCCTTCTGAAAGGGCAATGGGTGTCCTGCAAAGAATGAAGAAAAGTGATGATGAAGATACTGCTTAAGATTCACCGGATCGGAGATAAGAGCGCCATCTGGCAACTCCAAAGAATGTATAGAAGTGGCGAGTTTCCTTCTTCTTGCAGCCGCAAAAAAGAACCGGGTACATCTATCTCCGTCCTTGAACCACTGCAACCCTGCCTTCACCTTGGCTTCAATAACTTTTACAGTTTCCATAGCCTTGATCTGAGATAATAACTCCTTTTCTCTGACTCCACTAGTATGGTCACGAGCGCGGAGTACTTCTAATTCCTGGTACAATGCCGTCAATAGTCCTCTAGCTTCAGCAGCTCTGACTCTCCCATATTCTTTTGCAAATGACTTCACTGCAGACAACGCTGTGACAACCCCAGACATGCCCCTACGAGGTGAGAAGGCCCGAGACTAAGTCCGACTACAGCCAAGTTTGAACTCATCATCCTCCAAGTACTTGCAATTAAGCTTAAAGTAGGTCCTGGTAGGTCGATGACAATTAGCCACATCATTAGTTAGGAGTTGTGGATTATAATCAGACACGGAGCTATCCAGAATATTTGAGCGACGAAGATCCGCTAGCCGAGCAGCTGCACAAGTATTAAAGTATCCTCTATCATGCCATGCATAAGCTCTTCCAGCTCCTGTCCAACCATTACACCACGTAAAGGACTGATCACCATCAATCTCTATAAGCTGACCATCATGTAAAAGGCGTAGCCATTGTTCTCGCTCGAATCCTTGCACTACTTCAGAGCCGCGACCACTTCTATCTCTTTCCAACTCGACCATATTAAAGTCACCAACGAGCAACCCCATTCTGCCCAAGCTGAAGAACTTTACTCCTCAGAGTTGCCCACAAAGCACCACGATGACGAGGTCTATTATGAGCATATACATTTATCAAACCCCATTCTTGGCCCTTATCTTTCCATTTGATTATTATCCACTGCCCAAACCTATCTGTTTGAGTAAAAGTGACATCCACAGAAGACTTCCATGTAGTAAGCACACCAGCCTTAGATGCATCAACAGCAGACACCAAGACATTATAGTCACGTCCAAATACATTAGCTACTTTATGTGCATCACCTCGGCGGCATTTATGCTCTTGAAGGCAACAAAAGGTCGTAGAAAACTTAGACAGTAAAGAGACAACCTGCTTCTTTTACTTGGGGTGTCATCTATGTTGTTAGAAAATTTTAATAATGTCTCTTTTTTAAGCAAGTCATTGTTATTTATATGTGTCTGGCCCGCGTGACAAGCCCCTGCTTGGCGCCATCACTCTACTGCTTGGTGCCTCCTTCCTTCCTGGCCCAGTGCTTTGAATCCGCTCTACTTGCTTTGAATCTACCCTGCCTGCCTTCAATTCGACCCCTTTGCTGCTATGTCCGCCTTGAATCCACTCTGCCTACCTCGATTCCAACCTCCTTCCTCCAATCAGCACAGCTTGAATTCAACTCGCCCAGCTTGCCTTACCTTGGAATTGCTCTATTTACCTTGAAACACACATGCATGCCTTGTATCGGCTCCACCACAACAGCTTTCGATCATAGCCTCGCCTCCATTTCCTGCCATAATCCCTGCTTCCTCGCTGATTCAAACGGACCCTGCCATATCTGCCGCCTCTGTCCAGTTTTTTCGCCCCCCATAAACTTTTTTTGGCCACGTCACTTTTGAGTGTACCTCTACGCATTTTCGCACCCCAGATTGAATTCTAAACCTCATTTTCCATAGGAGCACATCCTTCTTTCCTGCAATCAACAATGGACACTTGTGTACCCGCCACCCAAACCCCCACCTGGATGGAGACACCCCTCAAGCCATAGCCCAAGCCCAAGCCCAAGCCCAGGCCTAGTCCCCGACTAATGCCCAGGCATAGGCCCAAGCTGCTGGTCTCAGACAGGACGAGCTCGCCCAGGAGAATCAAGCGGATGGTCCCCCACGAAAACGGCTCCGACCAGATGGCAAGAACAAGGGAGAGGCCACTTCCATGAGGAGGGAGGCACATGCGAAGGCCCAATCAACAAGATCAGACCCGATGGTAGACCAGGCACAGATGATAGCCTTAAAACAACTAGAGGCAGGAATCGCATGCAACAGGATCTGAATTGCAGACCTAGCAGAAGAGATCCAGTCCTCGGCGTCCCATGTACTTAGAAGACAACTGGCAACAGAGAGGCAACAAATTGCAGAAATGGAGACCCGCACACAATAATTGGAAGACTGCACCTGTTTGGCACACTTTGAAAGACAATAACAGAACCAAGATCTTGTTGATCTGCGGGCTCGTGTGGACTCCCTCTCCACCATCATAGAGACCATGGCACAAGATAGGTAGCGTGCTGATCAAGAGACAATGGCAACCATCTCCTGCCTCCAATCAGAAGTCGCAGATGCTGCCACCACCACGCGAAGCGTGCAGGCTGCCTTTGGAGCGAGCCAGTCAGAGTTGAGAGTGCTTCAGAGGAAGGGAAGGACACGAGACCAGGAGTTGCAGGAGCTCCGGGCAACCGTCGCCCAGCAAAGCAAGGGCCTTCATGCAGAAGCCCATGAACAACTGCGGCAATGCACACATGAATTGTCAAGTGTAACGTTCCTAACCGACATGCCCTTAGCCAACTGGGCAAAACCTTCTAGACGTTTATGAGTAGTTGCTTGTACCCATTTATGCCGGTGTCTCGGGAATGCCCCACATGCACATTCAAGGTTCGAATACTCGAGCGGTCTACCATGGGCCCGTTACAGTCTCTCCCACTAGAACTATGCTTGTCCTCGAGCATCCAAGGCTATACCATGTCTATATCATACCATGTCACAATGATTACCAAGTCGTTGCAAATTACCCATGCATATAGGCACCCATGGAGACTCGAACTCGAGACCTGATCTGATACCAACTGTGACGTTCCTAACCGACATGCCCTTAGCCAACTGGACAAAACCGTCTAGACGTTTATGAGTAGTCGCTTCTACCCATTTATGCCGGTGTCTCGGGAACGCCCCACAGGCACATTCAAGGTTCGAATACTCGAGCGGTCTACCATGGGCCCGTTACAGCAAGGCAACAACAATTCCAGCAGGAGCTGAGCTCCCGACTACAGAGAGGAGAGGCCACAGCACAGGACATGACAGATCCACATACCCGACAGCTTGCAAGACGCCAACCAGGGTGGCCCACCGTTGCATCACCAAGCTGCCCCATGCCACCACCACCTTGCCACAGGCCACAACCCATACCCCGCATACTGCAAACAGCGTATGCTGCAGCAGCCAGCACGAGCCCGACCACCTCAGAGCTCCAGGAGCAGAGGCACAGGAGTCACAATATAGTGGTGCGCGGCTTGATGGAAGAGGCAGGAGAGCACCTCATCAACCGACTCCAGACACAGATCCTGGCCCGGATGACATTCCACACGCCCGTACACATTGTTAGGGTGACACGCTATGGAGCCCAGTGCCCCGACCGTCCCCGGTTAGTCACCTTCACAGTCAGGGACGCGCGAGAGTGAGCAGCCATCCTGTGCCAGGGCATGCAATTGAAGGGGACTGCCCTGTACATGGACCGGGATCTGACTTTGGCACAACAGGAAAACCGCAGGCATGAGTTAAGGCTGGTCCCGAGAAGGATGCAGATCTTCAGGCCACCAAATGCTAATGCAGGCACCTCAAACCCTCGAGGCCCTTTTGCTGCAACCCCAGTTGCACATCCTGCGACAATGACCTCACCTGCCACTGTCAGCATGCCACATGCCGCCTCCACCTCCACCACCACCCTTTGTGCTGCCACCACCACACCTACTGCTGCAGCTCCTGCCAACGAATAGGGATTGTGCCTGCGCATGGTCGTTTGGAATTGTCGGGGCTTCCCATGGCAGAAGGGAGACAGTCTCAACTCGGTTGCCATCGATATAGACCTCATCTTCCTCATGGAAACACGGGAGCATGCTGGACATAGACTACTACCCGACTTGCCAAGATACCATTGCTACTCCGTCTTCAATGAATGCACAAGAAAGCGGGGGCACGGAGGGGTCGCCTGCTACTACTGGACAGCCCTGGCACAGTCAGTTTTCCTGTGTAAGACAATCAAACATAACAGGTACCCGTGGGTGCGCGTGCATAATTGCAGTGGTAGCCTTCTCTTTGTGGGGGCCTGCTACTTCCCACATGCCGAAAGCAACTTCCATCATACCCATCCGGATATGGATAGGTTGAACCCTATGTCGATCTATACGATGACATATAGCAATACAAGCAGGAGGGTAGTGTCATGCTCATTGGAGACTTCAATGCCTGCACTGGTACAGAACAGCCGATGAGATTTGACCCTCTGGCAGAGGATGTATTGCAACTGAGCCCTTCAGAAGGAGCTTGGCCACGGACATCAGCTCACATTCAGGTCTCGTGCTATGGGAGGCAGCTGTTGCTGCTCTGCAGTATCTTTGACCTAGTGATTTATAATGGACTGGCACAATGGCCATCCTTTAGCCCGCACACTTGCAGGCAGGAGAACCAGGGAGGTGGGTCCAGCATGGTAGACTATGTTTCGATGGCCGAGCAAGATATGCATCTCATCAAACATTTTCGAGTGGGAACAAATGGTAGGGATGATGAGGTGGACTCAGACCACCTACCACTCTACATGCAGCTGGCTTGGCAGGTTGCTTCAGACGCATGTCCAACACCTTCTCGTATGCCCCAGTCTAAATGCCCCAGCTGACTATGAGCGCACTTATTCATATGCCTACGGAGGACCTGACAAGCATCTCACATTGCTCAACGCTGGAGCAGCTCATTGACATCCTCGTGGCTGGTGCAGAGAGATGTTTTGGGAGAAGTCGCCTCGGGAAAACCTCGAGAGCAAAGTTCGATGCCGAGTGCAAAGAACGCGAACGCTGCCTCTGTCAAGTCACAGATCGTACTGATGCAGTCAAGCAATACCGCACTTTCCCTAAGGCTAGAAAGGCCAGGTACATTGCGGCCCATCAACATATGAAATCAAATTATAATAAATGATGAAATAAAAAGTAAATAATCACCTTAAATTCTACACTTGTTGCCTTTCCTTGAACAGACTTTGGAGGGCATTTCATTATTTCAAATTGTGCTCTCGCTTGCTCAAACTGATCTAGAAACAGTGACACAAACTTATTTTTTCCATTTTTCTTGTTTGCCGCGGATGAGATTTCCATTAGCTTTAGCGTTGGAATGTCATGCGCAATGATCCTGGCCGCATGCACATGTCTCAATAACTTGCTTCCCTTTAGATGCAATATCCACAACCCTTACGCCATCATCTAACTTCTCAATAATAGCATATCCTTCGTTTATGGAACTGGCATCGATGCGTCTTCTCCTTATTAAAGACTTCTCCTTTCCCTCTTCTTGAGATTTCTTTTTTTATTCTTTGTATGCTCTTTGTCATATAAGGTTTTTTCCTTCTCCGCTTCTCGAGACCTTCTTTTCTTCTTTTGTACATCATTAGTACCCTTCTTCTTCTCTCCCCTGAGACTTTTTAACCTTCCTTTGTGCATCATTTGTATCTTTTCCTTTGTGTATCATTTGTATCTATTCTATTCTATTCTATTCTATTCTTTTTCCCTTCTCTAGACTTCCTAATTTTCTTTTCATCATCTTCCTTCTCCCCTTTTGAAGCATCTTTTTTCTTCTTCAATAATTTAGAACAATTTTGAATACCTTTAGGCTTCTTATTTGCAAATTTTGCATAAACTTGAGAACCTGTATCATCTCTTGATAATTTGACACAAACAATATGTAGCCCATCCTTAAGATCATCATGAGAAGACAAATCAGCTGTTTCTAAAATGTTATAGTTAGACAACTTCCAACCGTAACGCCCATAACTAACCTTAATTTCTTCGATCTGCGCCATCTTCGTGACATCAAAAATTTTGAAGGAGAAAGTATAGCCATATACTTTGTTATCCGTCGTATTTTTCACCAAGGATTCAAGGACACAATTGCCACATTCTCCAAGCACATCTTCAAGTTTTAACAATATCTCATAGATGTGTCTAACAAGCATCCAACAAGCAGACCTCATTACATGTTGTATATCCTTCCATGACCTCAAAAAATCATTTCTTCTGTAATAGGTCTTGCTTGCCCCTAAGGTAAAAGGCAAGAAACGTTGTCTCTAAGTACAACTGAAGCTGAGTATAATAGATGTAGCATGGTTGCATTTGAGCTATTTGGATTCAAAATGAGACATACATATTTAGTAACAACGAAAGCAACATTTTTTTGCTAAGAATCTTGTTTTCCATGGGAGGACAAAACATATTGAAACACATAACATTTTTTGAGATAAAAGGTTGAAGATGGCACAACTAATATTCAATATAGGACAGATGGTCAAGTGGCGGATATCTTCACTAATGCCATTTGGAAAAGCTAAATTTGAAGAATTCAGATATGGGAATGATTTCTCTCTTGGAAGCAGGGCTCGAAAAAGAATGGGACCTGTCCTACACTTGTCGTTTGGCAAGTCAACTTGGCTGGTTTAGCATCGTAGGAACAGGAAGTTGGTTCCAACAAAAAAATGACATATGGGCTAAAAGATGGTTAACATCTCGTTAACATGGTAAATTGCCGGTTATTTTTAGCTATGGAGGATTTCGTGCTTTAAAGAAGGGATAATGCGATTAATATCTTTAATATGTTTAACTTCTTAAGCCTTTTTTCATAATCATCAATGTCATCCATCCAATCCCGACCTAAAGTCTGCGTTTACCTCCTCCTTTTCGTCCTTTTCGTTCCTCAAAATCGTAGGTTGTGGAAGCTGGAGGATTTGCATTAATCAGAGAGAGCAGGAACCTAATGCTGCTGTTACTGCCCATTTCATCAGCTTATATGGCTTTTGTTTTTATCACTATTACATTTTTAGAGCATAAAAGAATGCTCTAGCGTGTGAAGAGTCCAACTAAGAAGGGAAGAAAGAAGAGGAAAGGGAATTAGAATAGAAAAAAGAAGATTGGAGTTGGAGATGAGTGAGAAGCAACATTATTTTTGCATGCTTACCCTCCCTAATAAACTTACATGCCTCTATTTTAAAGCAACGAAACCTCTAAGAAGGAGAAGCAGCAAGCTTATTATGGGACAAAATGTCTTTGATCTCTTAAAGAAAAGATAGAAAGCATTATATAGTGATGAATGCAATAAGGAATTCAAGGAAAAGGAAAGTGAAGGAGATGAAGAAGAGTCTTCTAAACCTGTATTTCAGTCAAAATGGCTCAAGACTTGGGAATGGCTGAGATATGACAGGATTGCACTATATGTGAATCTTATGCTATTCGAGATATTTCATGCAGTTTGATTTAATTTCTTGTTGCATCTTTCACTAGTTCCTTCAAGTCAATTTGTTTTTAAGGTTGCTTTTATTGTTCAGTTTTAGGGAATAGCCCCATTTGCGCAAGGTGGGTCTCGTATAAGATATCTAGCTTCAAGGAACATGTGCTTATAAGACACATAAAAGTGCAGCAACGAAGACGTTAGATGCAGGGAAATAAAAAAAGCATGTGGTTGTGGTAGTTCAAAGGATGCATAAAGCAGTATATGGGGATGTGCTAAACTTATCAGGGCAACATACACTCTAGCAGTTAGAAGTTGGTCATTCAATGATTTCCCACATGTAATTGACCTTTTGGAGTTTTCAGGTTGTTCTTCTATCATTAAGCAGCTTTATCATAATGATCATGCTTGCCAAGAATTTATTTATTGTATTGGTGAGAGCTTGAATTTGTCTTTGCTAGCACGAGTTAAAGCCAGCCCTTTCTTTGGATTGCAAGTTGACAAGTCCATGGATATTGCAACTCAACAGCACATTGTCTTATGTATGAGTTACTCGAAATATGATAGTGAGCCAAAAAGGAACTTCCTTGATATTTTGAGATCGAAGAAAGCTTATGTTAGTTCTATTTGTAGTGCATTGGAAGAGCATCTTAAAACGGCTGGTCTTGACATGTCAAAATTGGCAGGGTTCGATTCGGATGGTTGTTCTATCATGGCTGGACAAAAAACAGGGGTTGCTACAAGATTAAGTTTTAAATGTCCCTTTTTGACATCTTATATATTGTGTGGCTCATCGCACAAATCTAGCACTTGGAGATGCATCCAAATTAGAAGGCATGAAATGGTTCGGGGATATGGAAACTCTTATAAATTCTGTAGCTGTACACTTTTCTTGTAGCAGCAAAAGATTAGAGTACTTGCAAGATTTACTCAAAGAGTATGCCTGTGATATTTTACGGCCTGAACACATCCATAAGACTCAGTGGTTAAGTAGACATCATGCCATTGCTAAGTTGTGTGAGGACTTACCAGCCGTTTTGAAGTATTCACAAATGGAATCCATTGGTATTTTTTAAAAAATTGTTGTTTTTAAAACAATTTACTTGTTGTATTACTTAGCAAACATACTTGGAGGCCTTAGAATATTAAGCAAGGTGTTCCAAGCAAATTATGTGGATATAACTTGTCTGGAAGAACATATACTAGGAGTTACTGAAGGAATTTCAACTTATTATATTGCGGATCCAAAGGCTGATATGAATGCATATGCACATGATGCACGGGGATACGTGATAATTCCATATTATGGGCCTCCTAATGGGGGCTAGCATCTTTGAGATGTTCAATTCATGGAAATGAATATAGAGAATTCATGATTGTAAGGGACAGAGATGGATTGGATTTAGAAGATGCAATTAAGTTGCAAAAAGCATTTCCTTAAGCTATTTGTGATAGCTTGACAACCAGGTTTAAAGATGCATCTATTTTGGGACACTTTGTAATCTCTTCTCCTGCACAGTTCAAGAGAATTTGGTTTGGAAAGCTTAGAGAAGATAATTAAGTTCTATGGCATGCCAAAAGAGGTTTCTGGAATAATGCAGCAGCAAGCTTTGATTGATGGAGCAACATTAAGAAGGGAGTACACTGATTATAAGATCCATGCTACAGTAAATTGGCATCATAAAAATCTTGAGCAGGTTTGTATAGTTTGCAAGCAATGCAGTATGTGAAAGGGTTTTTAGCACACGAACAAGCATAAAAGATAGATGGTGTTTCAACATGGATGTGGAGAGCTTAAATGCATGTCTTCATATTGTTATAAACGGTCCTGAGCATGCTAAAGATTTTGACTTTACTAAAGCATGGAAATTTGGAAAGCAAAGGCAAATCGACATATCTATCATGGCCAGCCAAGCCAGCACTTGGTCTGATTTCTGTTATCATTATCTATAAGCTATTATATGATGTCAACACATGTTATGTAAAACCTTCAAAGCTTGAGAAATGAAGGAACTTTGCTTGTAGTTTTTGTATCAAAAAGGAAGTTCCTATTGGAATTTTTAAAATTCGATAAATATAAGTTTGAGCAGGATTTTTTCTCTATAATTTTTTGTTTCGAACGCTGCTTGGAAGTAATTGGTTGAAGCTTCACATTAAAGAGAAGTATAAAGTTAACGTGAACTATTAGAAGTTAGAAATAATCCATAATGATTATGCATATACTTTGCCAAATTCATTTGGTATAGCGGGAGGGTGTTTTGGCAGTGGTTAAGGCTATGCTTGCCGTATTGTATTGTATTGTATTGTATTCAAAACAGTAGTTTTTGCCATGTGAGAGAAATTTAATTATTAATTTTATTCTGGGTGTTGTTTGTGGTTGTTGTACGGCATGTTCACGGCAAGTTTCCCAAAGGTCCAGATTTGGAAGCCCAGCACCTTTTTTGTGGGCAAGTTTTGTGAGACAGACAGCTTGAAGGAATTGGATGTGCATGGGCCAAATGCCCGGAAGAGGCACATGCCATATCGCGGCCCTCGGATTTGTGCTCAGTTGGATTCGTGCATGTCTGACGCAACCAGCTGCAGGAGCTCCGGGGATCAGCTTATCAGTATTTGCATTCGACATGGAGCATGTTGGTGAGCATGCTTGCCTTTAATCTAATTTGTGTGTGTGTGCAGGCGGATTTGTTGATCTCAATAGAGGAGGGTTCAGAAGGCTGCAGCAGGATGCATATGAGAAGGGAGGCTCGGCTGAAAATAAGATGATAGAGCAGAGGGCTTTGTCGGAGAATTGTGCTTACAGGTGTTGCAAACACAAAGGTGGCGGTCCTGTATTTCATTGCTTGGATGTCGTGGGGCATCCACCATAGAGTGCAGCAAGGTTAAGGAGCTCAGGACAATGAGTTGCAGCACGGGGACATCGCTAGTGATATCGGCCAAGTCTGATGAGCCGTTTAGAGACGTCATGGTTGATGCATATGAAAGCCTGGATGCAAAGATTAGACAATTGAACATGGGGAAGAGTAGTTCAGAGCAGGGATGTGACAATCAGGAGCGGGCTGGGAATGAAGTTCCCATTGTTTTTTAGACCTGATACGCGCACTGATTTCAAATACATTATTGGCTAGAGCTAGTAAGGAGTATGCGAGGAGGCAAAGGGCAGGGGTGGAAGTCGAGGAGTGGTTGTTCAAGTGCTAAGCAAGTCAAATTTGCTCCCTCTATTACTGATTCTGTAGGGTATGAGGCGGTAGAAGAGGAGAAGCCTTGTGTGAATGTGAAGACTGGTAGAGGTGGAGCTAGAAAATGCAGATGGGGATAAGCAGGAGAATTTCAAGTTTCATAGAGGAGCACGTTGGGATAGATGTCGGCGGTGGAACCGGTGAAGAGGCTGTAGATTTACCTTCTCCCTTGGATGCATCCGTGATAGGATTTGGAGGATGCGATGTCCCCCAAGCATTATACGATAAAATGATTTTATTTTTGAGGGAGAACTGCAAGGCAGGAGTGGTGGCATTAGAGAGAGACTCATCCCTTGACCACCTGCATATTTAGGTTGTGATGCGTCAGATGCCAAGACCCCATCTAGTCTTAATATGTTAGAATTAAGAACTTCCTTGGATGGAATACATCAAGCATGTGGGAGCAATGATCCTATGCAACTGAGAGGAAGCAAGTTGCATTGCTTCGAAGGGATTACAGGATATTGTTTGAAGGATATTGGGAAGCTGCACTTTAAGGCTCATCTCTATAAGGTATCCGCGGAGCAAATTAATGTTGGTGAAGAGTTCTATACATTATATAGTGCTGGCGAGGTGAAGCACTTGATTATACTTAATAATCAAAACCTCATTGCCAAAGCTCTGCACTATGTATCATATCATGCTAGCAAGTTCAGAACCGCATCTCTTCTTCACACTATTAAATGTATGGTGGTAGGCTTGAAAGCTCTTGGATCTTGCCTAATAATTCCGCATACACCTCATTGGAGAGAGTACAAGTAGCGTGGCGAATTATGTTGGCTCCAAAGCGCTGCAGCTATAAGGATGTACGCATGGCACTATTTAAGAGCCAACTAGGCATGGAAGGAGGAAATTGGTCTGGGATGCTGCTGGCATATTTGAGGATGGAGAAGAGAACTCTGAGAGAGGAAGTAGTGATGATGAGTTTGTGTATGCTAATAGTAGAGCGCAACCTTCATCTCCAGCTTTATGCTGATTTTATTCCCCTCAGTATTCGTGATGACGACTTTGATATTGTCCAATGTAGCAACCTCACTTCACACTATGAATTTGTCCATGTGAGCCATTACTATAGATGATAATGGGATAAGGGCACATCATGATAGCGAGCGAGAGGTTATTATGATCTGCGATAGCTCACAGAAGGTAGTCAGTTGTAGAATCTTGTATTAAAGAAGAAAAGTATGATTTCGTGCAGGCTTTAGGGGACGCGGAAAAGGCCATAAGGAGAGAGTGTTCAGCAATGCAGCAGTGCAACATCTGCATATGGCGCTTGAGGGTACTTTAGAGCAGATGAAGAGTGCCGTGGAGGTGGTGAAACGATGTGATGTGGACTATGTCATCTTTGAGCGGGGGATGCTTCGTTCTCATTTTAACCTTTGTAGAGCGTTCCTCATAAAGGAACTGGCGGGAGTTAGAGATCATGAGGAGGTGTCATGACACGCAGGTCGCCAGCGTGAGTGAGCGAATGCTTGTAGTGGACGCACATGAACTTAAAAAACTAGCACTATTTACAATTTGTTCTCCATTACAAGCTATCGCTCATTCGGGCCGGCAATATGCGTGTTATGACGCCTCCTCATCATCTCTAACTTCCGCAGTTCCTTTATGAGGAGCATTCTACAAAGGTTGAGATGAGAAGGGAGCATCCCCCTTTCAAAGCGACAGAGTCCACATCACACCATTCCAACACCTCCATGGCGCTCTCCATCTGCTCTAAAGTACGTGTAAGCGCCATATGCAGATGCTGCACTGCTACACTCTCCTCACGGCCTCTTCTGCATCCCTTAAAACTTGCACGAAATCATACTCCTCTTCTTTAATGCCAGATTCTACAACTGATTGATCCACAGACTTCACTTCCTGCGAGCTATTGCTGACCACAATGACCTCTCGCTCGCAATCATGATGCGCCCTCATCCCATTATCACTTGCAGTAACAAGAGAAAGAAGTTAGAGAGGCTCACATGGACAAATTCATAGTGTGAAGTGAGGTTGCTACATCAGACAATATCAAAGTCATCATCACGAATATCGAGGGGAATAAAATCAGCATAAAGATCTGCAGTTTCCGGAGATGAAAGTTGCATCCACTATTGGCTACACAAACTCATCATCACTACTCCCTCTCTCAGAGTTCTCTTCTCCATCATCAAATACACCAGCAGCATTCCATAACCGTTTCCTCCTTCCGATACGCTCTATCAGAACCACGCCTGGTTGGCTCACAAATAACACATGCGTACATCCTTACAGCTGAAGCGTTGTGGAGCCAACATAATCCGCCATGTTGCTTCCACTCTCTCCAATGAGGCATATACGAAATTATTAGGCAAGACCCAAGAGTTTGCAAGCCTAAATTTACCAATTTACACCATATATTTAATAGTGTGAAGAAGAGATGCAGTTCTGAACCTGCCACCTTGCCAGCACCATATAATGCATAGAGCTCTTTACAAACATTAATATGCTCCACAGATACGTCATGGAGATGAGCCTTAAAGTGCAACTTCCCAATATCCTTCAAACAATATACTACAATCCCTTCGAAACAGTGTAACTTGCTTCCCCTCAGAGTCGCTCCCACAAGCTTAGATGTATTACAGCCAAGGAAGCTCTTAATTCTAATATTAAGACTAGATGGGGTCTTGACGTCTGATGGCATCACAGCCTGCATATGCAGATGGTCAAGGGACAAGCCCCTCTCTAATGCTACCACTCCTGTCTTGTAATTCTCCCTCAAAAATAAAATCATTCTATCGTACAATGCTTGCAAGACATCGCATCCTCCAAATATTATAGTCACAAATGCATCCAAGAGGAAAGGTAAATCTATAGCCTCTTCACTTATTCCACCGCCGATGTTTATATCAACATGCTCCTCTATGAAACTTAGAATTCTCCTGCTTCTCCCCCATCCGCGTTTTTTAGCCCCACCTCTACCAGTCTCACATTCACACAAGGCTCCTCTTCTACCGCCTCATCCCTCACAAATTCAGGGAGCGAAGACTAAGACTGTTGACTTTCCAAATTCTAAGTTGGGGTCGCAATTATGGTTTTGGTTTTGCTCTAAACCTAGGGGTATACATGTAATCGACAGAATGTCCCAAAAGTATAGAGGGATTTCTATCTCCAAATGTCTGTAATCTGTTTTCTTCAATCTTGCCTCTTCCTTCACTTGAATGAAGGCCTTGACTTTTTATTGCACAGCAGGGGGCTCTTTCCTTCTTCCGACTTGCTTTTGGCACTTTATCTCAGTCCTAGGTTTTCTAATATGCCTCACTACTTCCGGATCCGTAAAACTAAATTTGCACTTATCACTCAAAACTACATTGCTCAATGTGTATTTAAAGAATGATCTCAGTTGAATACCAATTAAGAATATTTCCTTTTGGACATCAATGATTTGTCCTCATGGTAACTTACACCAAAATGAAAGAACAGGCTTGCGGCAAAAACCAAGAGAAAGTCTGTAACTAAAAGCCCAATAGCGTCGAACACGTACTTGGGTGCAAAGAGGCCCCAGACCTGGAGTCCAATTCGAGGTAAAACAATCAATGGTCCAATATTAGAATTGGCAAATATAATATGAAACAAACAATATACCATTAAATGACGACGTTGTATGGCTACGCAGATTGTTGAAAACATGGTCGTAACAGCTCGGACCATGCCAAATAAGAGGAATGCCTGGGCAATTATAGGAATTAATACACATATACGTTAGGAGAGAGATGGGGAGAGATGGGGAGAGATGAATAGCATACCGTCATCATCTCTAGTGTTAAAGACTCTCTTTTAGGCACGCCCTTTAGATTATGCATGCGGATTCTTGCCAGTAACAATAGGGGCAAAGCCACAACAGGAAGCACGTGGGATGCTCCAAATGTATCAAGTGCAAGAAGTGCTCCCTGCCTATAAATGTTGAACTCGTCAAATCTGCACACAAAAAACGAATTATTAGCAATGTAATAGTAATTAGCGAAATATTATCAAGAATATACCCGATAAAAGCAACTGGATAACGAAGACCATCAAATGTACACCTAGGAACAGAAGAATATACTGGATATAAGTGCAGGAAAGAAATATAAAACTAGAAATAGCCACAGCCGACAATACCTGTGATTTGTACAGAAAAATAACAAAATAGACAGGAGATTCCAATCGACAATAGATGCATAAAATCCATTGCCGATAACTTTCGGATTAATAGTTTGCAGCTCAAAAATACTCCATACTGTAACATAAGCGTAACTTATGAGTTCACAATTTTTTGCAAAACAGCATTTGCATATCTTACCATTCATAATAACCACTAGACCAAGCAGCGGGCCCTTTCGCCCAAGCAGAAGAAGAATAAATCCACTCCACCCAGCTAACAAAGCAATTCCGACATCTTCAACGACATACCCATGCCAAATCATCGTGTCTTTCAATTTCAGTTTTGATATTCCCACAATAAGTGCAGTGTAAACAATAGTAATCAAATATACAAACTGAGGAAGAGTTAATCTAATGAAATTTGCCAATGATCCTGGCAAGATCACAAGTTGCAAAGTACTTATATCAATTGCAAACCAGTGAAAAACAATCAAGCAATATACCAACGGTACTGCATAGCTTAACATCAATCCAAGCCTTTGAGATCCAAACTTGCTTGTTTTAAAATAGCGAATAGCCAACCAAGTAAAAAGACTTAGCGGCAGAAGCACTTCTATGAAGGATGATATTAGCCTATTAAATATTGCATTTTCATCTGTCAGTGAAAATATCCATGAGTCTGAATCTTTCAGATGCCCATCAAGCCCCATTCCAGTCAGTGCACGATTGAGAATTAGAAAGAGCAAGGCCTGCGAACAAATTATGAATGTCATCAAAACAAGTTGGTACCTCAGTGAGAAGTACTAGATCATCTGTACTAAGTATAGAGTGGGCCAGCACTGTTGTCAATCAGAAAGAGAAGAGACTCAAACGTACTCTTAAAGCCAATAACTCTTACTAGGCAAGCCCCACTTCTAATAGCATATGTCAATATTTTTTAGTGAGATGGGATTCACATGCAAGGTTCATAAAACATTTATTTTAATCTCACAAATGAGCTCACTTCAGGTTTGAGAGGGGAGCAAATAGAGAGATGATTCGTACAGTATAGAACTTGCTTGTTTTCTTGACTTATAGTATTAATATCTAAAAGCACTGCCAACTTAACCCAAACATAATAAAGCTTAAAGATTCTATACCTGGGGAATCTTTGATCCATGCTGTAGGGAACAACGCAGATACAGAAGACCCATGGTTGCCAACAAAAAACTTGCTACACGTCCTTCTTCAACTGAAATTGAAAAGAATATATAACAACGGTATATAAATAAGTCCACTTCATCAGGGTAACAAAATAGACTAAGAAATAGAACAAACAGGTAGCAAAGCAAGTGGGGAATTACACGTCAACTATCAACAACATGTTTGGAAAGTAATTTAGTGTTCATCTTAAATGATACTAACCAGTGTACAGGCATTGATTACAACGTCGAGAGATACCATCAAAGGCATAACTGGAAATGTTTAAGCAGTGGCTTACCGGGCAATGGAAACTGTTTATAGATTTGAAAATGAAGAAGGATTAAACGTTCGGTGCTTTTGTTACATGTTATATGCCAATTGACATGAGCAGCATATTTCCCAAAAGCGTGGAATAAATGTAATTATCTTTTATTGACATCAGCAAAGAACTTTATAATTACTAGTGATGCTTAGTCAGAATTCATAGCCAAAACATCAAAACGGATGGGAGGAGAATCTTACGTATAAAACTGTTTGACAAAAGGCTGATGGCATGTAATGCAACAAATATAACAGCTGCAGTGGCTCTTGCATCTATGGCTATCCCTTTTTGTAGCTTGTACCCAATCATGTTTTCCTTCTCATTGCAATTCTTCTTAATATACCTCACTTCTGATGAATTTGACAAGAAAATGTACAGAAAACTGGAACCAAATGATAGAAAGATGATTGCAGATAAGATGATGTTCTGCCCGAGTGAGGTTATGTTTAACAATGGGAGGAACATCCCTCCTAGCACAGGACAGAAAATGGCTGCAATGAAACTCAGCCTATTGGCAGGAAACAATTGGTCAAGTTGATGGCCTTGAGATTCAAGTCGTGCACCATGAAGATTAAACATCCTCCGCAATGCAATCACATGAATGAGGACAGAAAGAAACAACAAAGCTAAGCCAATCGCCATCTCAACATCCCCAAACTGGGTCCATTTTGACCTTGCCAAAGAAGCTGCTGCATTCAAGAAATCCAGATGTCCTGTTATTTGCCTTCTTAAGTCTAACGTACTCAAATCGATATCATCACTTGAGATCTGGGCCATATCTCTTATACTGTTCTGAGATTTGTCAAGCAGATGATTGAGATGCAACATATCTGCTTTGGGAAAGCCACTTATGGCAGTTGATGTGTACTTCTCGAGATATCTCTTAACCTGCACAGAAATGCATTAACTATGGAAAGCATTTTGTCCAAGAAATATACATATCAGGATTCATCACAAAATAGACATGACCGTAGTGTGGCCACAAACTGACATCGCAATGATGGATCTTAATGATAATATTTATTGAGTGATGGTTTATTATTTACTAGATGGTTTTCACAGTTTAGAGTTTCAGTTCTTTCAATACTGCCCAAGAAAGCTTTAAACAGTACATGCATAAGATTGATTAAATGTAAAACTCAGAATGAAGGTAAGATAGTATTTAAGCAACAATCTGCATTTTCCATGGTGGATGTTCTACGAAGTGACAGAAGAAAAAGGAAAAAAAGGGAACAGCCTCTTTTGCATGATATGGCATCATACTGATATATACTTCGTGCATTCTATTTTGCTTACTTTAGGAAATTAACATATTCCCTCCCCCCCAAATGAAAAATCTCTTTAACCAATAAAAACAAAAGATATATCCATACTTGCCAGCTATTCATGCAAAGCACATTGCTGTACCATTCCATCCATTTCAAATAACTTTCTTCATATTCCTCAGATGACCTAGGCTGCTCCCATGTTGCCAGCGCAAAAAGATCAGGATTTACGTGTCCAACACTGCAATAAAGTTAGATACCAATCTTCAGCATTGACGTACTGACAATGCATGCTTTCTACATTCAGACCTTAGAGATGCACAATAAGAGAAGCTTGGGACCTGATAAGCCGGGGTGATGAGGCGTAATTGACATACATCAACATGGTCATATCTGCCTTTCTCATTTATAAGAATACACTCCTTCAAGACCTAATGGACAAACATGGGTGATAGAATTTTTTATTTCTTCGCGGACTTACCTAAGAATTAGGCTATAAGCAATCTCAACATCCAGATTGCACTCTCTAGGTAACAGCACATGCGAGGGATACAATACATTCTGAATGATTCTTACCATTTCAACATTGTCTGGAGAAATTTCTAAGTTATAATCATCATGAAGAAGCCAAAATATTTCGCAATGAAAGAAGAAATGGCTCACCCCCAGAAAAAACAAGGGATGCTGCAGATATAATCAGGTTGAAACCCTGAAGTCCAAGCCTTTCTTGCAAAGAATCAAATCAACTATGCCAGAGACCTGCTCAAGTGTTACAGTTTCCGACAATGACACTTGAAAAGTCTTTAACTATTAGCCATGCAATCATATTCTCAGAGAAAATTAATCTTCTTTAGAAGCATCTACTGATCTATCTTGCACGGATCAACATCATGACTCGTGAAATTGGCATTATAGAAGTTTTGCTTCCTGATATATAATGGCTCCTTATGGTTGCCTCTTGAAAAAAGTTATCTCATCAATCTATTCATCTCTACCAGAGTATCTCACCAACCAACCTACTCAGCGATTAGTTAGTGTGGAATGGTTTAAAAACTCAACCTTGATCTCCCCAGAGGGGCTTCCAATTAAAGCAACAATTATAAGGGTGGGAAAGGGTGGACATTCACAATCACTAACCTTCCAAATGGAAATGGAATTCCAAGTAGTGCAGCCAATGTCGCGGCAAAGTCCAACTGCAGCAATGAAAAGGCTTAATAAAAAACGAACAATTTTGTATTATATGACATGAGAGTATCATCAACTCTCATGTCTGGTTTACATGACCAAATCCCACCATCATACTTTACCAGATCATCATTACAGCCAATGCATGAAAGCCAAGTCTTCAATATAGCAAATCCACTTGTTTCTGGGAATCGACCCCAGACTGTTTGCTTGCAAGCCTGATGTAGTCATGGAAGGATTTGCTTGCAAGCGACTAGGGAGTTATCCAAAATTCCTGGACTAAAATGACTCCTTACTTCATTTCAAAAAGCTTACTCGAAACGAAATTGAATCTCTTTAATATGCCACATCAGTTTTCTCAAACGTGATTTGCAGCACAGCAAACAAATGGATTCTCTCCCCGATCAAGTGCCAATATATAAGTATTAAACAAATCAGGCGATTAACTGTTGCCTAGTCTAGTGACTATGACAGGATAATTTAAGATGTCTTTTAGAAATGCACAAAAACCATTAGTGACTGCATTCTGATGATTGATGGTGAAACCATCCTTTGGTAGGTTTGGTTCCTTCATTAAGATAGTATATTGGACCTAATTCGAAAGTTCACATGAGAGATGCAGATGCAAGTGGTCCCTTGGCCATGTTCTAGCCTTGCTACTTTGTCATAATTCAGGCTGCTTTAATCTGGCAAAACCTCTGTTCTCATCTTAGAAAAATGTTTCAACCAATAGGGACCCTTAGCATCCAGAAGACACATTTCCAAACAGCCCTACAAAACTGTATCATAACTTGCTTCGTCCGGTATTATAGACCCAGAAAATCTTAATTTTATGTGCACTGACCTACCTGGGGAAATGTTCCAACACAATCAACCTGGCCATTATCCTACAAAAGAGGGAAAGGAGGGAGAAAATGTTAAGAGATTACATGAAAGAACAGATCAAGCATAACAATAAACCACTCACCAAAAACATCTCACATTCAGAAAAGTTGTGCTCCAACAATGGCAAGCTACCTTTTCGCAAAGTCATAGCAAAAAGCCCAGTCTCCACCTGGAAATTTTCATAACCCCTATTAAATAGTGGTTAGTTTGAACTCAGATTCTTAGAAAAAGGTAAATCATGTTTATTCTAGACAATGTATACGAGATATATGTTGTGCCATGAGATCACTTATATAGCATTTGCTTGTGCATAACATACCCCATGGAGTCAATCCTAATTCTTTGCTTATCATATAAGACACTGGCCGACCTGCATTTTATGTTTTTGTTTATACTACAAATAAGCAACTTCCAGGCTGTTAGTATATAACCTCCTACATATCTTTCATAACTTCCTTCTCCCATTAAAGCTAATCCCAATTACAATCCAAGACTATCTTCTTGCACAGCCAAGCAATTCAAGATTGTCATCTTCTAGAAGTACACGTGCGCCCCTAAATTCGTCTCATCTGAGAGAGTTCAGCTTGAATGGAAGCAATTTGTCCCAACATCCAGAATGGTCCATGGGGATTTTCAGAAACATGGGGTCCGAAGACACAATGCCTTCAAAGACATATATGACACTAATGAAGCACCAAGCTATTGCTAACAAAGAAACATACTTCTTCAGGTGTGCCACCCCCGTGATCTCCATGCATTGTCTGCCCGTGATCCCCCATAACTATAAGGAGGGTATCCTCGTGCAAACTTCCTGGATTGGATTTCTCCCTTAAGACCCCTATAATGTCCTGGAGCAAAACATAATTTTGATAAGTTGGAAGAATAAAGGAAGATTTCTTAAAGATTATGAGCTACGATAGAAAAGGACCAGCACCTAATTTAGCTCAACTATTCCTATATCAAAAAGCAGTAAACTCCTTCTAGTGATCTTCTATAGAGAGCAAAGTTGTGGTCTTTGGGAAGTAAGGCTAGAAAGAAATTAGACATAAACATGCCTGATATTTTTGCCTGGCCTTAGACTCCTGAAGATGGGTTCATTACAAATACATGTTTACAATTAGAAGAGAAGATATTAATGAAGTTTGGAAGTGCACTAGAGGCCTTTTAGAACATGCGTATATACATCCAGCTCAGGAAACGTCATTAGGAAGTCTCTCCCTTAAAAATCAAGTCCAATGGAGGCAAATCAGTTCCAAGCATGAACACTGTTATATGTGGTTTCCAGCATGGTAAGGATGAAAGAGACAAAATCATTAATTGCAATACCTTAAGCACCCTGTCATATTGCTCGAGTTTGTCAACCATGTGTGGCGATTCAACATTAAATATGTGTCCAACATGATCCTGAATTCAAGAAAATGGCTCATAAGATCAACCACAAAATCTAAAATGACAAACAAGCAAACAGATCAACGAAGGCCAAGTCAGTCAAGATACTGAGTAGATTTAGGCATTTCTAAGGTGATTTAGGCATTTCTAAGGTTCATTTACAAATCTACAAAAGAGACCTTACCACGCCAAGAAAGTGTGCAATTAGAACATCCCAATCATCCCGATCCAGAGCAGGAAAGATTTCCCTTATAACTCCATCATCAACCTATTGGCCCATTCCATAAATATGTGTAGATATAATAATTTGACCATAACTGTCCAATGCACTTATTACCGTGTGGAGGTCTTTGACGTTAAAAGAAGGAAAAGGGTAAGCCTCTGAGAAATGCGAGGGAAATAGCTGAAGCCATGTATCATCTCCCATCATAAGAACACGCCTATCATTTCTAGCCAGCTGCACAATCAAAGCCATAATATTTAAAAAGCTGGACACATATAGCTTAAATAAAAATGAAAAAGGATATTACCTGTAAGATCAAATTGTCTTCAACAATTGCAGGTGCCCCAAAGCTATTCCCAACATCAATGAAAGTTGGCAAACCGCCAGTAGTGAGACCCTGTGATATAAAGATATCTTCAGCGACGTGCGTTACAAACATATGAAGGCACTTATTTTATCCATAGTGAACTGCTCCCAGATCATGGACTACAAATACACAGATATCAATGCGAAGAGTGCGAACACATGTAACAACCATCTTAAAATCTTTTAGAAAAGATAATAGATCTGCAATACTTTATTTGAAGTGAACCTTCAAGCGCTGAAGAGTGGTTGTTGGAGGGTCTGAGATAAATTTGAAAATCCTGGCAGGAGATATCTTCTTTTTCACTTCTTCCTGAAGAATGTTTAGTTTGTTTCTCCAAGCTGTAAATGCAAGTCTCAGAATCATCACAAACTAGTACAAATGAGGTATAGGTAAATTCTTTAACATAGAAGCTTGGACTTACAAGCATTTCCATGATCATTTATGATGAAATCAAGCCTGCAATAGCCAAATGGATGATCAGAAACTTGGCAAGGTATAGTTAGTCCACTCTTTCTTATTTAAAAAACCATCTCTGTTTTGGATCTCATGTCCTTGTGCTTCAGTCATGTAGTGTGATTCATGCAACCACATGCATTCTATATATTTATCTATCTATCTATATCTATATGCTACATTCACAAATAAAAGTTGTCCTTACTATCCATCCCTTGTTCATGGCTTGGTTTAATATAGATCTCTGTATTCCTTTTTCATTGGTGAAGGAAGAAGACTATACCTCAACGCGTCTATGATTATGATAATAACTCGTTTCACAGAAGCCTTATTCCAGCATGTATGACCGGCGGAAACATTAATTTTATCAGTGCTACAAGCTCGGGTGGGAAGATCTTCTCGAAAAGAGGTTCCGCGACCTGATTCCGGTACACAATTTGCTGTAACATTACCATCATTGCTCTCTGGATGAAAACTGGATCTTGAGCACGGAATTTGCAGGGTATCGGAACAGCTACTAATATCAGAAAGCTCGGTGCGGGTAAGCAGAAAACCTCTAGTAAAGAAAAGGATAGCAGAGGCATGAAGAAAAAGGATGTAGATAAGCAGAAGGCAGGAGCGCCCTTCTAAGGAGAGCTGCATCTGCGCAGCCTGTTTCCCAGTCATTTACTCTGTTTTTTATTTCGCTTCTATATAGGTTTTGGGTATACCACCACGTCGGATCAGTGCAGCATATCACCTTGGCCACCTACGAACGAGTCTGCTGAACGGGCAAGACGTGGATGCCAAGCTGGATTCGAAACAGTGTATTTTATTAGTAGATAAATAGATAAATAGATAGTACTTTTTACATCGTAGTGACTGGTACATCAATTGGACTATGAAGCCGGATTCCCTATTAGGCTAAGGGTGCCTCCCCATTAGCCCAAAAACCGACCTTCCCTTTGCCATGTGTCAAACCCAGTTCCAAAAATGCCATTCCCGTTACTAACCCAAATACCTATTTCTGCTGACATGGCGAGGGCAGCCTCCCTTTTTTCGGAAGGAACGAAGAACTTCCGAATACCCCAGTTCGGAACTCTCAGTGGGGATCCAACCGGTGGGATCACCCACTGACGCTCTCCTCCCAATAAAACAAAAAGAATAGAAATTGGTTTCGATGGGAATGGTCGCATACCAATTCTTCGAAGGGAACTCGGTTATGTTGACGTGGAAACTGAGTTCCTGCTCTAATGGGGAGGCACCCTAAGGGTGCTTTTCCATGGGTTCGACCTAGATTGCCGGACCTGGATTGCCGTACCCAGGTCTTGACTTGGGCAAAAAAGAATTGCGGACTGAGGGTGCTTTCCCATGGGACTAAAACCCGGAGATTTTCTTGAGGTCAGGCCGAAGGCTCCGGTGTTCCCATGAGCGCCTCACTTGCTTCATTAAGGTTTAGGACCTGAGTCGCAAAGTATTCTCCACAGGTTTTTGACCTTAGTACGGCTTTTTCAGGTCTGCAAATTCATGGGAAAGCACCCTGATTACTTTTTATTAAGGTCGAAAATCTGAACTAAGCAAGGTCGGATCTTCATGGGATCATGGCGGCTGGATGCCTGGCCAAAAAAAAATTCAAGGTCAGATCTTCATGGGAACATGGCATCTGTATGTTTGGTCAAGAAAAATCTCAAGGTTTTGGGCCCATGGAAAAGCACCATAAGCTTACTGTGATCTCATGAACTTTGACCTCAAGACCTGGCACCACGAAGTTGAGTTGATAGATCTCGCAAAAAAATCTAGTAGCACAAATCTGAGCCGGTGGAGGGGAACTTAGGGAACGAGAGTGCTGGCGCCTCTTTGCCAAGGCTTTTGACTGTGCAGAGTCTCGATTCCTTCTTAGGTGTTGTATTCAGGTAATTACTTCCCTTGTTTGTGCGGCATCTTGGCGTCTTATGTGTTAAGCATGCGTTTAATCTCTTTAAATAAAAATTGTGTTCCCAAGTGTGTCAATGCTTCTTGGGAGCTCTGTATTTGATCTTATTTCAAGGTCTCTGGTTAGATTTTCTTGGTTTTATCTTTAGTCGCAAATAATCTTACATAACGCTAAAACTCTGGGTCTGTCTGACTAATGCAGGATGTGGTTTGTTTAGTGTTTGGAGTGGTATCAGGAAATCAGAAGCAGAGAATCTAACCATTCGATAGCAAGCATTGAAGAAGTGGCGCTAGATTCCAGTAAATTTATATGAAAACTTGTATTTCAGCACTGGATTGAGGCATTAGGTTCTTGTGATGCCGGGAGTTTGCCTGAAGGGGATTGCATTTTTGGTAGCCTCAGGGCTCCTGCTGGTTAAGGTCTATGCACGATATGTTTCTGGCGATCAAAGTTCACATTCATAATAGATGCTTGGGCTCAAAACACAACCGGACTGCTTAGATGTGTTGGGTTCTTTTTAATTTCTCAGCCCTCTTCAAAATCTCACCTTTTCCCTAACGAGCCCTAACAATTTTGTTTCATCATGGTTTCTGTTTGGATGCCTTGTATCCTTGCTCCTCTGTCAGACCCAGCTAGCTCTTTTGCTTTCTATTTCGTGTAGAATGGCAGAGGTATGCCAAAGGGGCTTCAACGAATTTGTGACATCAAGGTACTTGAAAAGCACCAGAAGTTCTTGCAGGTTTGGCCTGCATTAGCTTCATTTCTAAAGCTATTTCTCAGCTTCCAGTTGCCTTTATGTTAGCATAAATTTCTTCTTCTCTATGTTTGTGTTAATTTGAATGTTGATGTTTAGGCAAGTGTAAGAATAAAATGGACAAGCATTGACATGCCTGTTGTCTAAAAAGTGAGGTAAAATGTTTATTCAGGATTTTTTTTCTGGGCCATTTGCCAGTAACTGTTTGGAAGCTGTTTGCTAAAAGCTGGATTTTATGGGATGTTATGCTTGGTATCAGTAATATTTAGAGAGAGTTGCAAGCAAATTATTCAAGGCATGCTATTGGCATCTTTTCAATGTGTCAAGTTTATTAAATTTTCATTCTACTGCCTGGCACACAGTTTCTTCGACATTTAGTATACAGCTACGGCTACATTTGCTTCATGATTCGAAGTCCAATAATATCTTTATATAGTTATATTCCTATATGATGCGGTTAATATGTATGTATTCCATGATGAATAAGCAAAGTGTTGAATAGTATTTTTACTAATTTTACTTTAATAATGATTGTCATCTATTTGTTATTGGTGGTTGCAGTGTAAAACTACCAAGGATATGGTGAAGATAAGCAGTAACCACCAGCTAACATGTTATCACCACTACATTGTCTGACCTATTTGCGGTATGACTTTTAATTGCAGGCCTATAACTATGGCATAGGCATCATCTGCTACATTGTGAAGATCCCATTTTGAAGAAGGAAGAGATTTATGTGAAGATATAGCTATGGCGGAAAAGATATTAACTGAAGCATGGATTGAATAAGAAAGAATGGTAGTAGAAGAGAACGAAATTGATGTGGACACCTTTTCTTCCATGATCCATGAAGTTGCCAGTAGAACCATTCGCTGCTTATGTCTGACTATCTAAATTCTATGGCAGCATAAAAATCAAGTGTATTCTGTAGCAAATCAAGCTTGGTAAGATACATTGTAGCAGGGATTGAATAAGAAAGAATGGTAGTAGAAGAGTGGAACAACTTTTCTTCGATGATCCATGAAGTTGCCAGTAGACCGTTTACTGCTTATGTTTGATTATCTAAACTCTATGGCAGCATGGAAATGAAGTGTATTTTGTAGCAAATCAAGCTTGGTAAGATACATTGTCACTTATGAGAACTATGTATTCTGTAACAAAAATGCAGGGGTTTGTCGAAGGATATGATAGATTGTGATTGTGAATAACATTATGATTGGAAAACCTTTAAACATGACATATTCATGCCCATTCTTAAGAAAAAGTGTGAGATATGGCATAGCCATCTGAAGGACACCAACGCATTGATGTTTTTTATTGGGTTTGCAACATCATTCAACAAGAATATTTGAGGGCATTGAAAACAGACATGTTTTGCTTATACCATGTCCACTCTGGGTTATGTCATATGCAATCTCTGGTGATTTCATCCTTAATAGGCTCCCCAAATTCGAGGAGCTCCTAACTTGTCTGTAGTAATCAAAATAGCCACTATTTGAAGTATCAAGCATAATAACAATCATCTTTGGCTCTACATGTGCTTTTCCTTCTAGAGTAATACAAGCAGCTATAATGGAAACCTTTGATTAATTGACAGTCCAATAAGAAAAACTTTTGATTAATTGAGCACTCAATGAAAATAAAAAGTACTTCTACGCATGTCTGTAGCATTAAGATCATTTAAACTTCAAAATCCGGATTGATTTTGTCTCGAAGGGGCCCATCTTTGCATTGCATACATCAAACCTTCGTTAAAAGATCCTATCGTTAACTTTTCAACTTCTTCTTAGCAAAGCTAGGAGCAAAACACCTTCTCAATTCTTGATACATTTTATCTGACTTGGGGACTGTACGAACCATACACTCCTATGAAGCCCTTGATACAATTTATCTGGCAAAGCTAGGAGCAAAGCACCTTCTCAATCCTTGATACATTTTATCTGACTTGGGGACTATACAAACCATACACTCCTATGAATCCTTGATACAATTTATCTGCACTATTCCTATGAACTATACAAAACTCCCAAGGAGACACCTACTTATGCTTTTTGTGCTACACTATGCAATATCCATTACAAGATTTATTAACTTTGTGTGTGTGACTACACAAACCATGCATTATTGACAGATTCCCAACTTTTGCCCAACAACGCTAGGCTTGGGTTTAGAAATAGACAGTTGTCTCCCAACATCCTTTGTATAATAGAGTGTCCATCGCCAAGCAAGTTCGAACAAAAAGCATCAAAGGAAAAGCGTCTGAACCAAAAGCCCAGCAAGGCTGGGCACTTTTCCTAGTATCCATATAAACACAGAAATGATTGTCAAAATACTTAATTCCCCCTTTAACAATCTGTCAATTTTAACATATCTAGACCAAATTCGCTCCCTCTGACGTGTGCCTAGTTGTTCACTGCATCTTAATAAAAAATAGGTTTGGTTGCAGTAGGTTTTTTTGCAACATATTCCTCTTCATGACTCCAAGAAATTTCACAAGCAACTACATATAATGGGAAGTCATAATGGCATACATAGCCAGACGAACAATCAGAGCACTAAGCAGACCAATATTTCAGCATATATATGCAATGCAGAGCTGATTAACTTGCAGGGTTTACAGATTTTGGAGCAGCATTTTTTCATTCTAAGAGAAATCAAGATAAAAACAAAATATTTCTTACTGATTTCATTCACAAATCCAATTTTCAACTTATTTTCTGTTGTAGAAGACTTCTTACATACTCCAAGCCCATTCTTCAAAAGGCGTGTACATTGTCACTAGTATGGAATGTCTAAGTGATATATGCATCTGCATTATACGTTGAAATCCGTATTGCAAAGGACTAAGCTTAAGGGTTGTGATTAATATACTATCTACTTGGCATATTGTTTCCTGGTAGACCTGATAATTCCTTGTCATCTTAATTCAATATATGCCTTCTTCTAACTGGATGGTGCCTATAGTTGCTGGAACACAACTCTCATGCCAATAGCTACCATAATATCTTCTTCCTTGGAAAATCATAAAGTTGAAGACTGGGAAGAAGATCATATGTAGTTGACAGTCTAATATGTTCGGTGTACTACGCTTGGCCTATTTTATAACTCATTAATTGCCTGGGTAGAAATAAAGAACCTTCCAATTGAGTGATCCATATAAAAGCCAAAGCCCTTGTCGGATGTACTAGCGCTATGCATCTTGCTCAGCTTCCTTTCCAACTGGACCTGCAAGAAGAAAATTTTAAGAATTCAAGTTTCTCATTCCAGGTGAAACACTACAAACCAATGCCTTTAGTAGCTAGTCCATTGGGTTAGGAATTAAGAAATTGTGTGTTTAAGTATCTGGGAGGCATCATATATTATCATGGATGCTGCCAATGTGGCATGACGTAAAAATACTGTTTGTCTGCATGCCTGCCTGCCTCTCTGTCATGAAATCATATTGTTGATAGAAAAGCATAGCATATGCAATAATTGTTACAAAGTATGAGTATGTAGCCTAGTGAACAGTGCCTATCCATCTATCCATCTATCCATCTATCCATCTATCTATCTATCTATCTATCTATCTATAATGAAATCATATTGTTGATAGGAAAGCATGACATTGGCTTTATTAGCATATGCAATAGGTGTTAAGAAGTATGTAGCCTAGTAAACAGTACCTGAGAGTTATATTTGGAGGAGCCAAATTCAATAAACTCCGTGATCTAAACTACTAAATCTTGTGCCACAAATATGCTTGAAATAATATCATAACAGGTTAACGAGATAGTTGGAAAACCCGTACGGTTTTTGCCTTGCACATTGCACTCCGGCCAGCTACCTCAGCTTTAAACATTAATGGTCCTGCACTGCAACAGGCTCCATTTTAAGCATGCGAGCATATCTAAACAACATACCTAACATGAGTACTCAGACTATGTTTATTTAAAAAATCCCACTTGAAACTAACCCACCATTGGATTGAAGACTAAGAAATCCACAAAACCTTACCTTCTTAACAATGAAGCCAACATAGATTTCTGCAAGCAACTGTCTTAGTAACGAAATTGCATGTCCATTTATTAGTTAATTACATGTATGCAACTCACTCAGATTGCATCAATGTGAAACCTTCTATACGAGGATCTCTCTGCACAAAATAGTGAACCATTCATGGGCCAGCAGATATGGAACTTGTGCGTAAAGGAACAAAATGAAGGGCCCATGATGGAAAATGGCATTTATACCTCTTTACTGAGATTCTGTTGATGTGGAAGCAGGAGTCTTTGTTCCCATTCCTACGATCCCTTTTACAAGAATTTCTAGTGGTGCTTAATCCAAACCTTTACCCCTGGGTAATTCAAATCATGTGCCAATACATTCATATGTTGAATAAGCAGACAAGACCAAACTATGATGACAAACTAGTTAGTTGACATGCCACGATGGGTGCAATTCCACAAGTTTCTTTCCAATGGTAGATAAGCATGTGAAAGCCAATTGTTCAACAAGCAAGTACGTAAATCAAACAAATTATAGATGCAAAAATCAAGTGCTCCAAGTCGAACTTGTCCAATTGCGCAAGCCTTCTCTTTGTATGTAGAATGTAATGCGCCATAGCCATGGTCGAAGAAGAGGAATATAATTTCCAGAGATTATTATTATTTTTTTAGTACCGTCACATTCGAAATTAATAGATCTAATGGCTTCTATTGAATTTTGATGATGTGGTTATTCACCTGGATCGCTTAGAATTTTAGCAAAAGTTGCACCTCCCTTTATGCAAGCCTGCTAAACAATAAATAAATAATAATTATTATTATTATTATTATTTAAATCGAGTTTCTTTTATACATTCTTTGTAGATGCTAAACAAAGGAGCACTGACAAAGAATGGACGAATGCTCACAACATGATCGTTAGGGCCCAGCATGCTGCCACAAAAACAAAACATAAGCTCATTAAAGAATGGACGAACAAATACAATATAATCATGAAAGGAGGGCCCAACGGACTACCGCAGAAACATAAGAGAAACATCGACAAAGAATAGATGAATGAGCACAATATGAGCATCATAGAAGATCCCACACATATACATATTGGAGTCGCATGAGTAGAGTGTCATCACTGCATGCATTGTGAGGTTTTGGCATTCAAGGATGATGGTACAAACTGCTACCACAATGGATAACCTACAATCAATACCCATTTTGATTGCAAGTATACTGAGCCACCAACACAAAAAAGCAGCAACACATCAGGGCTAAGCTATGCAACACCAATTCCTATCTAGCAGCTCTCATGATGATGCATGAGGTTGAAGAAACTCAACGAATAGGTGAAGGACATCATGATGTATTTCAATATTGGCCAAAGCCTGAACCTTAGGAGGTACACCCAACAGGCACAAACAAAGTTGCAGTAATATTTGTCAACCCATATGGAGAGCCACAATTTGACCTAAACTTGGCCACCATTGCACAAGAATATCTGCATATATTGAAAGGGTGGTGGCTTTAAGAAGATCCTAGTCACAGATCTAAACCTTGATCCCTTAATTTACCTCATCCTTTGCCACGTTGGCGATTCGGACTGAAGGATAGGTCAAGAAAGTAGAAACTTCTTCTACATCAATATCTTCTAGGAAACAGAACAATGTATGTTCCAATGCAACCACTGCACGACAATTCATTGTTGATGTCTATAGGCAAACAATTTAAACTGGACGAAGCAAAACCAAAGGACATCGTGAATTGAGTTGTACCAAGGCAATCTGCCCGCACAAAGCAATGGATTGCAAGGTGGACTCCTGATTGCCAGCAGGTAATTGTAGAATTGTAACATACTTATGCTTTCATGTTTTTGAGAAGACATTGATGCGGAAGATGTTTTTATTTTCTTGACTCCTATCCTTTAGCCTACGATCGCCAACAGGGAAGAGGATGGATAAACTAAGGGATCAAGGTTTGGGTCTGTGATTGAGAGATTCTTGAGGCCGTCGTCCTTTCGATGTATGCAGATGTCCCTGAAAAATGGTGGTTCTCCATCTACATTGGCAAATGTTATGCAACTTCGTTTATGCGTGTTGGATTATACCTCCTAAGGTCTAGGATCCTATCAATATTGAAATACATCCTGATGTCCTTCGCGGCTTCACCTGTTCGTTGTATCTGATTCAACCTCATGCATCATCATGAGAATTGTTGCGCATAAGGGTTGATGTTGTGTAGCTCAACATCCAAATCATTGAGGAGGTGACTGTCACAATTTTTGTTTTGGGGGGTTCTGGGCTCATCTTTCATGTGCACGGTGGATATGGGAATACGTTGTGTCTTGCAAATCAGCAGCATGGGCCGGGCCTACTCTATGGCAGGTTTGTTCTTGTATCTTGAAACAGTAGGATCCATGTTCTTCAAATTGCTCAATGTCGACACTAAATGAAGCAAAAGCAAGACGACTATTATAGGCCCTAATGTGCTGATGCTTTTGCATGTTCATGGCTCAGTAAGCTTGCAATCAAAGTGGATATTAGTTGTAGGTTGTCTATTGTGGCAGCAGTTTGTACCATCATCCTTGAATGCCAATGCCCCACAATGCATGCATTCCTCGTTGAATGGGCCGTAGTTGTGGTGCTCTACTCGTGTGACTCCAAGTGTCTTTGGTATTTGTATGTGTATGGGTGGGATCTCCTGTGACATACGTCCCATTTTTTGTCAATGCTCCTCTTCTATTACTGTGGCAGCCTATCGGGTCCTCCTCTAACGATTATTGTGTGCTCCTTTGTCCATTCTTTGCTAATGCTCCTCTTTTGTTTCTGTGGCAACATCCTAGCCCTGTTTGTTTGCCCATTCTTTATCGATGCTCTTCTTCTGTTTATGGCACTGTTTGGAGTCTTTAATGATGTTTATCTTGTTCATTTACTTCCATTTTTGTATTCATTGTTCTTCTATCTCTGTGATAGCCTGTCTCTGTGGTAGCATGTTACAACTTTCTTCTCTTGTAATACTTTTTCTATGAATTCAATCGTGCTTCACATTCTTGATTTGTCTCTATAGCGCACTTCTTCCTTACTTATCTCTTACGATTGCAAGCCTTCCTTGTCGTTCATCTAAAGTTCCTTGCTACCTTACAACTTTGTCCTTGCTTCTGGGTGCCTCAACTTCGATTGGATTATGATAAAGCGGAGGATTATGCCAACTGCTAATAGGGAGATATCAGGAGTCTTGCAGCTTTCCACATTCGAATAACAATCTATCAAGCTTATTAATGTTCTTCTAAGTGCAGCAGAGCAACGTTTTTGGAGAAGACGCACCAATAGACCATCACGCACATCCAACTTCCCTAGAAACAAATGGTTTGATAATGAATAAAGACCTAAAATGGGCAACTCAGATTGTTAGTTGATCTGAATCTATGACTTCAATTGATCAGGCAGTACAACGCTTTCATCAAAGGTAAGAAGGCATATTACATTGTATAGCACCGGCAGAAAATGCTTTATCTCCTTGACAGCCACCTCCAGTATATTATGGAGGAGAATATGAATCAAGCCTATGCAACCTCTTAGCAACATCCCTTCAGGTCAGTAGTGTTGAAAGCTAGCTTAAGGTGTTAAATTTATAGGAAGAAAGGGTCCTAAAAGACCACTTCATAAAGGGAAAAAAGCTTAAAGTAGAAGGGCAAAAGGTTAAAGTGTAAAAGCAGAAGGTTAAAAGGTTTTCCATTCGGTGTACGTTTTTTGGGTTGCCCCTAGGGGGGGCAAACCCTCGTTTGTATGGGGTTGTGGCATATCATGAGTATATGCTAGAATATACTCAGAATATGTTGATGACTGCTCCAAACCGATTGTACCTGTAAACTGGCGGTCATTTGCGTTATAAATCGAGGATGGTCCAACCGGTTAACCGACATGGCAGACAGAAGCTCGAATTTGATGAATCCGAGTACCATCTTGGTTCGAGTACCCTAGAGATAGTATTTTTGGCTACGTTGTTGGCAGGGATTCTCAGGCATAAACCAACAAATATTTTTTAAGTTCTTCTGCCTTCTACGAATGGTTCAAGAAATGCTTGATGCAGGAGATATGCTTCGAGAATGTCTGTAGTTTTTCTCTGGCATGCAGGCAAGTGACTGTGCATTGCACGCATCACTATGACCTGGTGAAGGAACATGAAGCAGCATACCAATTTGTGCACTTGCCAATTTATGCACTGAAGAGGACCTCTGATATGTGATGGAAGGGATAGTATTTTTGGCTACGTTGTTGCTTTGGCTTAGTTAGCTATAGATGGACAGATGTGTTCGATTCCGGAGAAGTAATACCTGAGTTGCTTTCTATTAAGAAAAATAATCTCTTTTCTACTTGGGCTCTTAGGGTTTTGAATGATAGCAATTAATTGATCTTTGTGTTTACATGCTTCCGGGATGGCAGTAGGTTTTCCTGGCATTGCCTAGCTTTCTGATACGTTTTTCTACATGTGTGCTTTGTGCTCTCGCCTAGATGATATTTTCCTCAAAGCATGGTATATCACAACTGCCGTGAATAATTGCATATGTGCAGCCAACACAATAAATGACATTATAAAATTTCTTAACATAGATGACACCTGAGTCGGTAGTATACGAAAAAGAGAAAAAAAGAAGGGTGGGACGGGAGGGTTTGCCCAATGCTACTATACTACGTCGAATGAGAAGAAAGATGAAAAGACCGAATATATATCGCTCGCCTTCTCACGAGAATCCCAATCTACGGTGTAGATCGATCGGCATTCTCGTGATGAGGACTTGCGATATATGCACACCAAAACACCGACCGAAAAGAAGAGAACTTTGTTCTCCCCGCAGACCTAATGCTCTCCTCATAGACCTGAGAGACGAGATAACTGCAACTACTCATGAAGGACTGGCGAAATATAGCGTGCCTGAGAAGAGGATGAAACCAACATCCATGATGTCGAAAAAAGGACTATCGGGAACTCTACTAGCTGCCGCATCAGTAGCACCTCTCCATCGAGCTGAAAGTGGGTTGAATGGTGCTGGTCCTATGCGACGACATACGTGGTCCATGAGAAAAGGAAACGAGAGCTGGGATGAAGAAAACTAGGATAAGGTTGCAATCGAGAATAAGGGTGAGGTCGGGTTACCGCAAATCCTCAAGAGAAAGATGCTAACAAAAGAGATGAACATAAAAGAATTGATGGCATGTTGATGAAAACAACATTCCCAGAACTGAGAAGCATGGGGAATCAAGAATCACGCGAACTACAATAACCACGATAACCAACTCTAACCTAGAAGAAGAAAAATCCACCATACTAGGACCACAACAACTGCATGCATGCTATAGAAGAACAAGGGAAGCGAGAACAACATGAGCCGGAAGGACAATAACAACTTATCGATCATAGATGACAATAGGCTACCAGAAATTACTCCAGTTACTAAACCGCCCAAAATTTGCTAGCAAAATGTCACTAAACCCAAGAAAAGCATGTGATAGAAGAAAATGGGAGCAGGGACACCATATTAATGCATAGATTCACAAAGAAATGTATAGCTACTAATTGCAAAAGCATAGATAATTCATAGGAATGAAAAATTGCAGATATGATAGAAGCTTTTGGGACCCAAGCAATGAAACAAGTGGTGTGTAAAGAAAACTAGGGAAATTTAAAAAACCTTGTGACTATCAGAGCTCACAAACGACAAATTTGCATATGAATAATCATGTAGCACGAATCCCTGCAATAAAAATATCAAGAACATTCAAAACAATGAGAGACAGCTAAGTATGCGAAAAACATCATATCACCTCTCAGACCCAGAGAAACATCTAACCCAAAGGGGAAACTTAACAAGCATATGCAAAAAGAATATAGAAGGTTTGAATAGTCGAAGCTAAATTAGAAGTCCATCGCCCGGTTCCAGGCTAGTTGGGTGAGCAGGTCTTAAGAAATACAAAATGGAACGTCAATAATTCTCGATAAGGAACAGAACAATGTGTATGCCAAAAAAGTAAACGAGGGGAAGTCACAGTGGAGTGTGGGTCGAGGTTGAGGTCTAAAGAAGGCAAGGTCGTGTTTGTGCGCATGGTTCATGAGGGCGGGGTCCTGGTTGAGATGGAGGGTAAGAGCAGGGAAAATTGGAGAATCGCAACGGTCGAGAGAATTGCCACGATCGACGAAGATCTAGCCATTTGTACCGCCTATGAGACAGATAAAACCACGAGTGACTATGTCGTCGAAGAAACTAGACTATGAACCTGCGCATACCTGAACATAAAATAATTCAAAATAACTAATATAAAAGACATCTAGGCTACCAACATTATGACATGAGAACCAAGATACTTGAAGCATGTTCCTACGACAACGTAGCTGAAAACATTGAACTAAGGCATAGTTTAAGTCTGACAAAAAAAAAATGACAAGGGGGAAAAGGAAAACAAGAAGAAGTCAAGGTTGAATGTGGGTCGACGTCGAGGTCCAAAGGAGGCAGGGTCAAACATGCAGCCATGCGAGAATAGAGGTTGGGCATTAGAAGTTGGAGAGGAGAAGGGAGTGAGATATGGCACTCATCATAAAGATACCCTTGACATGCCACCGTAAGACACATAATGAAATCCCAAAGACAATAGAAGTAGTTTATCCCAAGCTAAAGTCCACATACATCTCCAACTAGGAGGTGGGAGCTGAATGGACCACTTACTTGATGGTGGAAGGATATCACCATTGATAAGCAGCCTATACATAGAGTTCACAAGCCTATGCTCGTGAACACTCTGGTGGAAAATCCACATGCACCCTTCAATAGCCTCTGGAGCAACCAATGGCAGAGTATTAGCAACCTTTTGCCAAATAGGTCTGTCCCATTGAGACAATAAGAATCTCGTTTGAAAGATTTGCCATGTCGCTAATGGACCAAAATCATACCACGCCGCAACTGTCAAGATTCCTGTTAACCTCCAACGACGTTGAGTTAATGGATGAACTGAGGCACAAAGTGAAAGATTATTTTCCATAGGTATCCATCAACAAGGAGCACTCAACTGATGACATGCAATAAGATCAATACGAAATAAGGTCCGTATTGTCTCCCAAGACTCCAGCAAGCCTTTCAAAAAAAGGGAGGCATTAGGAAAAGGGCATAGCTGATAAAAGAGACCCCAAGGAATAAGAGGTTTTAACGAAGCTTTCCCAAAAGGAACACAATGTGCAAGTGACTGCTTCACCAACCGCACTCCAGATGAGTCAATCATATCCTTAAGGACCTCCAAATGAACTTAGAAATCAGAATCTTGCTCTGCAGATGGAAGTCTGTCATACCCAAACCACCTGCAAATTTTGGCCTATTGCATTTGGACCATGCAACCTTGACTACATCATGCTCCTCATTTCCACCCCAAATAAAATTACAGACAATGGTACAATCACCTGAAATTTTGACTGAGAAGCCAGAAGGGCAGAGGCCATATAGATGTGGGAATTACTTAAAACATGCTTAGCAACAGTTGTTCGCACTGGCTGAGAGAGCTTAGCAGTATTCCACCAAAACAAATGCTGGCAATGTACTATGGTTTACATGCTGACAATGATTTCTTCTATCGCCCTATTGCAGTGATTTTCAGGAAAAACACCCATTTTTTCATTGAGAGATTCTACAAGCTTCAAATTTGCTAGAATATTGTTGTTTATATATGTTGAAGACAAGGTGGCTACGTTGGCACCCAATTTATAAAACCATTTCAACTGTCACAATAAATAATGTACATGCATCATTCATGTAATTATTCACCATGATATTTTTTATAGCTTTATAGGTACTCATACAACAACCACCCTAGGACAACCCACGACAAAGGTTTCCATTAATGTTTCACAATGTGTCACAACGTGCATCTACCTCATATCAAGTGATTTGAAAATAAAGGACAAAAAAGAGAGTAGAACCATATATTATGAGATTTGAAAAGGCATACAACGTGCATCAACTTGTGTTATGGCTATCTACACATTTTAGAGGTACACTCGAAGTCTAACATGCAAATGCTAAATATTTTAAGCAATTCCTTACTTTCAAAACTTCAAATTTAAGGAAGGAAGGAAGGAAGGTTCTTTTATCGTCTGCGGAGGCCAATCGGCCTATGGGACTCAAATTACACGGGTGCAGCAAGCCCGTTGCTACCCGAATTAAAAAACCCCCCCTTACGAGGGAAAAACCGTCGCGAGAAACAAACTGTGGCCGGTATACAAAAATATACATATACACATGAATTCCCCGCACCTCGGTGGCTCGGGCGGGGCGGAGGTGAGCCGGATCCAAAACCTCCCCGGAGGTAGGAGCCAAGGGATCGAACCGACGACGCATCTTGAAGTAGCTTCGTCGCGAGGGTAGACCCGGTTCTCACCAAGAGAATGTAGCGAGCCCGAATCTGACTATAGGCTGGACAGCTCTGGAAGGCATGGCTTTCATCCTCAACAACCCCAAGCGGGCAACATTGACAAAGCCTGTCCTGGCGTGGCTCTCCAACCCACCGACCTGTCTCAAGCCGAAGGTGGTGGGCCCCTGTTCGAATGGACGCGATGATCATGCGCTTCTTCATGGGCAACCGAGAACGGTAGAGTTGTGGGCCTCGAACCAAGGTGGGGTTTATGTCTTTGTTTGTAGTGTGCCATCTTTACACGTTCGAGCATGGTGGTCCCGAGCTTCCCGTGAAACAAGAGTCCAAGTACCCCCTCGGCCCATCCCGTGGCGGCACACTGGGCGCACCTATGTGCATCTATGTTCCATAAACAACGTCTTTGTCTTTCCAACAAGCCACGAGTATCAAGGGCTCATCGCCACAGCGTAAGCCAAGTCGCGGGGAGCCGAAAGTGTGCCATGCTTTGGCTACCTTCGGAAATAAACAACGTGTCTATCGAGGGGCAGCATCTTGCGAATCATGTCTCCTGCAACAAGATCTGATATGGAACTGAGGGCTTGACCCCAAGTGCTCGCGTCAAAAATGCCTTCTGGACCTGCTCTAAGTCGTTCCAAGTCGCTAAAGACACCACTGGGCCCCACACCTCGACCCCATACAGAAGAACTGGCTCCACCAGTGCCCGAAACAAATGTGACTGGTGGGAGAACATCGGCCAATGCAGGAGCTGCTTCAGGGCTTAAACTTGCATGACATTATGGTTTAAGGCATTTTTCAATTGTTGATTGCTTCAATCGTTGATCATTGGTTGAGCCGGGGTAAATGCACGTTCGAGCTCAACCACAGACTCCAAATCATTGCCTTCGACAGGGCCTAGACTCAACATATAAGGAGGACTTAGTGATGCAAATGGGTACCATCACCTTCACAAAATGTCAATGTTTTAAAATAGCAAATTTGATTGATTGTTTCATATATTATCAAGTATCAAGTACTCTATTGTCTTGAAGTAGCAATTTGAATTGTTTGTCAAAACGTGACTTTGAACTATGATTTAAGCCACTTCACCCTCCGGCCATGGAGGGTAACCCTCCGTGCGCAACACCTTATTTTGCATGATCCCTTGCATTTTTACATCCTTTATGAAGCACATGGCTTCAATGTTATATAATATTGAAAGCAATGTATGTGCAAAATATTTTTCGCATCCAATGCATTAGCTTATCGAATGGGGTTGGGTTCTCGACTATGGACGTTAATACTAGGCCCAATCTTCAAACGTTTCAAGCTGACAGAAATACTAGGTTCAATGAGGTTCACCTTCAAACCATTTGAAGATGAAACAAATTCTCAACAGTAGTCAGACATCTCCTTTGATGTCTCAAGAACCTATGTTAATGTACATTTAGAAAGATTGTGTTTTGACCGATTTGTTGAAGTAGATTCTCATTATAGTAGAGGATAAATGCTCATTGCAGACATTTATTTCGATGCATACATGTGGAAACAACATGATAACTTCTATTCGGTATTTTCAACACCTGATAAATTTTGCACCGAGTATCTTATACACAGGGTGGCATTTCACTGAGTCGAAGAAAAAAAATGTCCGCGGCAGGCTTGGCCGCCGCGATAATTTTCTTGTATAATATAAATCTTCAAATATAGCACAAAACTAATCATGGAGATGAAATTCTCCTAGTCTTTAGGACTGGTTCTTTGAGATGTATTGGGGAATGGTATAAGGGACCCTCTTTCCGGTTTGGAAGGGGGGTCCCGCGACCGGCGTTAGTCGGGAGTGGGTCCCTTTCAAACTGGAAAGGGGGGACCTTATGCCATTTCCCAACAACATGGAAGTTGGGCGACATTTTTGAAGGCTCGGCTATGGAGCCTGCAAAAGTGCAGAAGAATGGGCTCGGCTATGGCGCCTGCAGAAGAATGATCGTTTTCTTGTGGTATTCTTGACTTTGTTGTCAATTTATTTTTTCTGTAGTCTTTTTTTGGCGAGTTTTGCATGGTCATAATCCTTATAGAAGGTTCTTAGAATGGCGGACAGAACTAGCAGGGAATAAAGAAACCCGGGCAAGAAAAACAGGAGATTCCTTTGCAGATCAGGTAGCAGAAACTAGGGGATTTTTGTGCAACTTTGTAGGCAGAATGCATGCAGTCATGAAAAAATGTTTCTATAGGCAGGAAGTTCTGATTCTTCGCTCTTGGTGCATCTGCAGCTATGGGGTGTACTGCATGCTATGGGGAGGTGCTATTTGAGAAGGTAATGTATTTTGAGTTTCATCTGTACCCCATGAGACCTGCACATAGCAAAGAGTGCGAGTTAATTTTTGTAGTAACATTTGCCAGCTGCTCCACACTCAGATTCCAAAAGGGGGAATAAACAGCTTAGAAACAGAGTAGTTTTTTTTTTGATGGACGGCAAACTTTATTGAAACTCCAAGCCAAAAGCCAGATACAAATGCACAGGCGGGAATAAAATCTCAGAGGATAATCATGATCCACTGAGTAGAACCACCAGCCTATGCATAAGACAACACACTCAAATGGAACTCAAATATCAACTGTCGCTTGGCAGGAGCAAGCGAAGAGCAATGGTAGGCCTTAGCAATTCTAGCTTGTGCGTCCTGAAGAACAACGGCAGGAGGAATATCCAAACCCTAAAAGACACACAATCTCCTGCGCTTCTAGATGGACCACAACAACCACCCTGATGCTAAATGAAATGCTTGGCTCTGCAACTTTCTCCAAATATCCGAATAAATAGCCAGGAGCACTTGCTGACTTGTCAATGTTATATGAAAAAGAGAAAGCAGCCAAGACCAAACAGGCTGGAGATGATCACATAAAAAGAAACAATGCTCAATAGTCTCGTCCCTTTGCTTGCACAGTGGGCAGAATGCTGACACTCGAGGATCAAATCTGTGGACAAGCATATTCACACGAGGGCATCTGTGAAGAATCTGCCACCAAAGCACAGCCACCTTAGGATGAAGTAGTTTATCCCAAGCCCAAGTCCACATACGTCTCCAACTAGGAGGTGGGAGCTGAAGGGACCACTTAGTGGATGGCAGAAGGATATCACCATTGACAAGCAGCCTATACATAGAGTTTACAAGCCTATGCTCATGAACACTCTAGTGGGAAATCACATGCAACCTTCAATAGCCTCTGGAGCAACCAATGGCAGAGTACTAGCAATCTTCTGCCAAATAGGTCTGTCCCATCGGGACAATAAGAATTTTGTTTGAAAGATTTGCCATGTCGCTAACTGGCCAGAATCATACCATGCGGCAACTGTCAAGATTCCTGCTAACCTCCAACGCCGTTGGGTTAATGGATGAACTGAGGCGCAAAGTGGAAGATTATTTTCCACATGTATCCATCAACAAGGAGCACTCAACTGATGACATGCAATAAGATCGATATGAAATAAGGTCCATACTGTCTCCCAAAACTCCAATAAGCCTTTCAAAAAAGGGGAGGCATTAAGAAAAGGGCATAGCTGATAAAAGAGACTCCAAGGAAGAAGAGATTTTAACAAAACCGTCCCAAAAGGAATACAATGTGCAAGTGACTGCTTCACCAACTGCACTCCAGGTGAGCCAACCATATCCTTAAGGATCCTCCAAATGAACTTAGAAATCAGAATCTTACTCTGCAGATGTAAGTCTGTCATACCCAGACCACCTACAAATTTTGGCCTAGTACATTTGGACCATGCCACCTTGACCACATCATAATAAAAGAAGAATAATAGACTGGGAAATCAAATGCTATTTGTTCAGTGCAGTGGTCGCGACCACACAACTATACGGGGCTGAGGCTTGGGGACCGGGGCTAACAGAAAAGAAATGGGAAAAACAGGAAGGAATCCTTAGGCAATGGCATAAACAGGAATTCAAGCTGGGAACAAATACACCGCAAACAACCATAGTATATGAGACGGGGCAGAAACCAATGGAGGTAAGGGCATGGGAGAAGACTATCAGATATCTTATAAGAAATAATGCAGGTGGGAAACCGAATAAATTAGCGAATATCGCGATCAGCGAGTCAGCAAAAGCACACATTATCGCGAGCTACGGATGGTTTAGGGATGTAGCAATGTGGACCAGAGAAATGGGAATGAATCTGCGCGACCTGATAAACGAAGGAGAATGGAATGAGGAATGGGCAAATAAGGCTACGCGAGCATGGCTGCAAAAACACACAGGGCCCAAGACAATTTGGCTTATGACAGTCTTCAACCCAGAACAGCGGATAGGGCAGCAGATGTATCAGGATAATCTACTAGGAAAAGCCAGGAGGGATATCCTAGCAAGATTCAGGAGGGGGAGTCATGACCTAAGAATTGAAAAGGACAGATGGAGGAGAGTAGAGAAAGACGATCGGGTATGTAGAATCTGTGACCGAGGGGAAGTGGAAGACGAGAATCACATGCTAAATGAGTGCCCAATATATGAAGACATCAGAAACAAATACAGAAACATAAGATGGGGTCAGCCCGTACATGCCATGATGGCAAGGGCAGAAACAATGAGAGATCTGGCAGATGCAATACGGGAAATGACGATAAGACATCGGAAAGTACATAAAGAAAAAGGGCTTCTGTTATGAGCCGCCCGGGAGGCGCATCATACCTGCCCAAAAATGCTCAGCTTAAAGTTGATTGATAACGACGCACCTGTGCACGGCCTTGAAGCCGATCCAAAGCGGGGTGCCTGTATTAATAGAAAAAAGAGTCAGAAAAGGCTACAATAGAAACCAGCATGATGTGCTAGTAGCACCCACCAGGGAGCTCACCCATGCTACATACGTCCAGGGGCCTCAGGGCACAAGGGACAATAATGTATTCTATTCTATTCTATTCTAATTCTCATTCCCACCCCAAATAAAATTACGGACAATGATAACAATCACCTGAAATTTTGACTGAGAAGGCAGAAGGGCAGAGGCCATATAGACGTGGGAATTACTTAGAACATACTTAGCAACTGTTATCCGCGCTGGCAGAGATAATGTGACGCTCCCTGAACATATACGACCCGCGGCCGTATACATACGGGGACTTTCCCCTCCCATGGCGACCAACTCGCCATGAGCAGGGCCCTCCATCTATTTCGGGCCATCTATACTATGATGCCCGAAAGAAGGACACGAAGGGGTCATTCGGCCCACGCCTTCAATGGGGCTCCTACGTCGCGGAAGCGTGAATACAAGGGTTAGCACACAGCATAATTCACATATAAATAACCACCACGAAGGGTGGCGCATCCATCCAAATACCAACGGCAAAGAATATACATCTAAACCTAAGAAAACACCCCAAACCCATGGGTCTACCCTGGCTCCGACTCCAGTGAGGATCGACTGACGGCTAGGTCTCAAGAGATCAGCAGACAGAGGTATAACCTGGCGTTGGCTGGCATAGAACATCGGCTAGGGTTGTCCACTCCATCCGCCCCTCCTGTGCACACTTTGCAGATGGGTCGAATCACGCTATGGCTTCGCTATAGCCTTCCGGAGACGCAGGCTCGAGGTATCACCCTGCTGAGCCTACTCCAGGGTTCATGACACCCCGGTCCGATGAGGCAGGTCAGGGAAGCGTCCCCTTCCAGGATCACAGTGGTTCCATGGGTGAGCTAGAGAATACGTGCCACATCAGCGACCCCCGCATCCATACCCAACTTACTCACCCTAAATCTACTCAAAGTGCATGGTGCCCCATACGGGTCACACCACTACACCCAGGGAGTGTCAGACCCATACCCGGCCCTCTACGTGACCGGCTATCAGGCCTAGCCCACTGTAGGAGTCTCAGGAGCCTTTTATGTTCGTGCAAGACCCCACCCCCACTTCACCACTGTGTCCCTTCTCTGGTGCTAAGCCAGACCATAGCATCTACGACCCGGTGGTCTCTTGTACACAGGCCGCATTATTGGGATAATACAGGGCTCTATCTAGGAGCATACTACAACATATGGGCCCAGAGGTCTCTACCCCCCTCCCCCCCCCATCTCGAGAGTGCTAACTAAGCAGAGAACTATCAATCCATCCTTTGAGAGCAAAACCAGAATCAAAATATAAAGAGAACTTACCTTTTCAACCAAGGGTTAGTTCCTACGAATAAAAGCACAGAGAGAACAGACAAGACAATACACAAGTGCCCAGAAGGGGCGCTACCCTAGAATTCTCAACTACACTAACCACCCACCTGTATTCCTGCTCGACCCATTATCGTTTGGTGCCTCCATCCTTCTGAAACTCGATGCTCAGCTCTGATCACACAGGTGCAAGTACTTGGGCAAGTTGGCGCTCAGCTCAATCACAAGGTAGGCGCTCAGCTCAGGTCGATTATGGTGGATATGGGGGTGGTGATCCACCTTATTGGTCCAAAATAGCATTCACCATGCTGGCCAATCGGGTTTGGCCAGGTGGCGCCTTCCCAAGGGGTATTTAGCTTAATTATCCTTTGTTAATAATAATCCCTTAAATGTAGGTTATTATCTTTAACAATTAAATTAGCATAGCTAATTTAATCCTTTTTAGGTCAACCCCCTAGGTTACCATACCCCATGGTAGCGTATCTATACTGGGTGACGTGTCAATATATTTATACGTATACCGTATAAATACTTGGAACGTCACATTCTCCCCTCCTTAGAATTAATGATGTCCTCAGCATTGAGTTAGATATGGATATATTAAAAAAAACACATTATAAAGGGAGATAATTCCTTATTTCCAAAAGTAATATATTAAAACTTTAAAGTTCAAAACAGTTTAAGCACTAAAGTGCATTTCAGATGACCATCATAATCAAAAGTTCAAGGACCATTTTTTTTTTTTTTTTTTTTTTTGGGTGGAGCGGAAGGATGGACGTTGGGGCGGAGGCTGCTCGCGCCTACCAGCACCGACCCAACTCTCTGAGGATTTGCAAGGAACCCTTCAGCCCTGATGGATGAGGCCTTGCTAGAGGCTGTTCTCCAGGGGTTGGGGTTCCCCCAAATTCCTTGGAATCACCAAGATTCGGTGTTGATAATTGAAAATTTGATCAGATTAGCTTTTGAAACAAGATCCAGGGTCGGTTTTTGCAGAATCAGCTTTAACTTCTTCTATCTGTGTATCCTGTGCTTTGATAGGGAGGGATCCATAAGGGTTCGCATACACAATTCACAGCCTTTTCTGGGAAACAATTTCGAAAGAAACCTCTTTCTCATGAACTGTCCAGTGGATTTTGGGGCTGAGCCAATTTACCATTGGGCCACGTTCTTTGATATGGAACCAGCAAGAACCATCCCAGATATTGACACAGTGGTTTGGAGGTTTTCTGTAGCTAATTAGAATCCCCACAATCGTCCGGGATTCCGTATGCGGTTTTCGAGAATTTTAGTGAAAAGGCGTCATTTGGCTTTCTCTAGGTTCTTAGATTTTTTAGGATTTTTTAATTCTAGTATTGTCCTTGGTGTCCTTTTCCTCGGGGTCTGTGCGGGAGTTACAGAAGACCCTTCTCCTAAGCGCGCTTTCTATCCGCCTGTTTTTTTCTTGACTTCGCTTTCGCCATGAAGCCAAAGGCCACTACAGAAAGAAACCGGGCGCGGGAGCTCCTCTTCAGCCGTGATTCCTTATGAGTACAAGGACACGGACCCCATTCCGTGATCAAATATCGGGACCAAATCTTTGTCTGTGGACAAAGAAGAAAGATCAAACATGGGTTAAAATGAAAGAGCTTAAGGCAAAGATTTGATATTATTCGCGAACAACAGAGGCCAGCCGGGCGGTATGTATGGGAATTCAAAAAGAGGGCCAAATCATAGTATGTAGACCGGAGATGCAAAGGCCGGAGAATCAAGATGTCGAGGGAAAGGCCAAATGACGTAGAGACCTTGTATGGCGATGCTTCAAATTACAGAAAATGGACCTCCTCCTCTACCAAATAATCGAGTTAAAACAGGTCACCCAAAGAGGATTGTTGCAAATTTTAGGAATCAGATTTTTAGGAGATCGATGATTTTAAATGCCGCAAGCAAAGAAAAGCCCGGCTCAAGAGTTAGAGGATTTGGGATGGAGATCCAAAGCATCCTTCGATTAGTCAAAATATGGGAAGAGGCGATGACCATGTCATTGAAGAGTTTAGGAGGGAATTCAAAAGCGTAATGCCTTCCTTCGCCAATGATACTCTCAAGGATGCGGAAATGGAGTACATAGCATATCAAGCCCCTTGAAGAGACCAAAAGTGCGAGATACAGACACAGCAATGGTTATTTTCATCCGATTGAAGCGTGAGGTCGTGGAGTGCACCAACGTAACATGCTTTTCAAGAAAGAACCCGACAAGAACGAACGAAAATATCCAATCAAATGCTGAAGTCCCTGGTTCCTCTTATGGGCAAGTACGACAAGACCAACGGTAAATCTTATAAGAATGTATTGCTTTCAAATCCTTCCGATTCTAATACTGATTTTAATAAAAAGGGAGTAAAGATCTTCTTGATTTAGATGCTATTAATGATAATTCTCGCTATTATTAGAAACTCTAAGCATGGTATTCTGATCCACTTCCCTCAAAAATGCCCTTCTATTGGGGAAGTTAAGTATTGATAACTAAATCTCGTGCTATCCCCATTTTATCCATTCTTAAATTGGATCAAAAACCTTCCAAATCATTTGTAGGGAAGAGAGGAGTGTGAACCATATCCTCTCCGTAAAAATTCATTCTGCCCCGGCATGATGGTGTACCCGATGAAATGGGACCCCAATTATGTCCCCGGTGATTTTTTCGACAGCCACCACTACCACTTGGATTTCCAAGAATAACCTTCCTCCTGGTTTTGGACTACTTCTCACTTGAATGCCATTGCTAATAAATTAGGAGAAGTCGCCCGGATCTCTATCCCTCAAACCAATACCCCTACCAAGTATCCGAAGAAAATTCACCCCCGGTAGATAAGATTCCTTGTAAAATTAGCAGCTCTAAAATTATCGACCTCGAAATATCCTATTCTAAAGAGCCTGTGGCTAATTTCCGAAGGAGCCTATGAATAAAGGTAAAGAAAAAGTAAAGACAAAACCCCCACTGTGGGAATCAAGTCCGAGACCCAAAAGCAAAGTTGCAAAGGAAAAAGGGGAAGGTAGTGATAGCAACAAGGAAATTGTGGTTAAGCAAGACCCTACTAATCCTCCTACCCCTCTTCCTTTACCTACCCCTAATCCTATTCGGGGATTGATCAGAGGGCGTAATAATTCTGCAATTCCCTCCCAAGCTTCTCATATGTATTGATCCGCTAACTTTGTTGTTTCCTCTATCAAAGACTGTGGGGCGTGTAGTTCCCAACACTAGATTCAGAATGAGGACTCAAAGTTCCGATCGGACCACCATGATCAATTTCAAAGATGAGGATTGGAGCCTAGTTTCAAGAAGAAAAAAGAAGGGAAAGGGAAATGAAAGGTATAAGATCATGGGGCCACCAAGAAGATCCCCAAGAAAGACTAAGCCCCCGCTAAATGGATATAAATCTTAAGGGTATTACTTGGAACTTGCGGTATTAACTCTAATCTGAAAAGGGGAGAGTGAAAGTCCTGTCTTGTTTCTATGAATTTAGATTTCATTTTCTTTCAAGAGCATAAGATTCATGATGACAAAGATAGATAATATGATAAGAGAGGTTCTCGTCACGCCAATTTTAACCACTGGTCTCTCAAAGCTAATAACTCTTCGACCGGGCATTTCCATTGCTTGGCATAACAGGATTAATCTAGGTGATATTCAGATGATGCATGATGGTAGCAAGAGGTGGCAGATTTTACATGGTAATGTAGGTAATATTAGAATAGCTCTAGTGAACATTTATGCTTATCATCAGCCAGCTGAAAGGGCTCAGCTTTGGAATATTATAAATAATAGCTTGAACAGTATCCCTTATGACGAGATTATTATTGGGGGAGACTTCAATATGGTTACTCATGAGTACATGAGGAGTGCTAATTTCAGGGCACTTAGTGGGGAGGAGAATGATAAGTGGATGAAGTTACTTACAGGCCACCACTTAAAAATGGCAAGAGTGGTCCCCCACTAGAGTCCAGCCTATTTGCTGTCTTCATGATAGGTTCTACCTTAGTGAATCCTTATGGAACAGCAGCTCTAGGGTTTCCAATCTTTCAAATTACACCATCTCTGATCATTACCCTCAGCTTATTAATATTAGTGCCAACAATAATCAAAGGAAGAGGAACTCCTACTTTAAGCTAAACACTAATCTGCTGGATCAGGAGTATTTCCTCACCAAGTTAGCTCGTGTGATGGATCCGGAAGACAAACCCAAGAATGATATTGGATGGATGGATTGGTGGGTAAGGACCGCCAAGAACATAAAAGGTCAAGTTAAAAGTTTGGGGTAAGGAGATCTACCGTAAAGAGACTTTTCACTTGCGTGGATTTGAGAAATCAAGACGGACAGCCTGTACGTAATAAAGAAGATCTTAAGATTCAAATCGAAAGGGAAGAAATTAAGATTGCTAAAGGATGGAAGATCAAAGCCAAAGTCAAGGAGCTGATGGAAGATGAAAGGGCTAACTCCAAGTATTTTTTCATTAAGGCCAAAGGAAGGATTAAGAAGAACCACATTTATAGTGTCCTTTGGGAGGGAAATAACATTGAAGATGACAATCAACTTAAGGAGGTCGCTAAAGAACATTTTGTCGTAATTATGGGTACCATTAGAGACACCAACTCTCGTGATATTAACAATTTCATTGACATTCAGGCCAGAGTGTCTAATGATATGAATAATAGCCTTTCTAGACCTTTCAAAGAATAATGAGATTTTTAAGGTGCTCAATGACATGGAGAATGGCAAGACTCCTCGGGCCGATGGGCTCCCTCAATGAATTCTTCAAGAAGGCATGGGGGCTTTTGGGTAATTTTGTGGTTTCCATTGCTAATGAGTTCTTACTAACCAAAAGTTTGGACCGCAGGATCAATACTAGCCTTATTGCTCTCATCCCTAAAAATGATATGCCTATTTCTTTTTCGACATTACACCCTATCTCACTTTCCAATGTGGTCTATAAGCTCATTTCAGGTTCAATTGCAGCTAGAATCAAGCCTATCCTTGATGACATCATAAGTAAAACTCAAAGTGCCTACTTGAAAGGGAGATACATCTTGGACAATGTTGCAAAGAAATCTTTGGGGATAAGTCGGGCCAAGGAATCCAAACGTAACATAGGGCTTCAAAACCGATATCACCAAGGCCTTCGATATGGTAAGTTGGAAATTTCTGCAAGAATGTTTGCCTAAGTCCGGGATTCTCGGAAGAGGTAATTTCAATTTTCATGGCTATTCCAAAAATTCAAGATCGGCTGTCCCTAATTAATCTGGGAGTGCAGTCCCTTCTTTGACATAAAGAGAGGAGTTAAGCAAGGTTGCCCCCTCGCACCTTTCTTGTTTCTAATTGTCATGGAAGGTCTCACAAACTTTCAAAAGCTTAGGAATCTCAATGAGATCAAAGGGCTAAAACTCCCCCAATCAAGAGATGGAGGATATTCTTAATGTTCATTTTGCGTATGACACTTTCCTTTTTATGAATCTGACAATCAATCCATCCAAGCTACACAACCAGATCCTTGAAGATTTTGGAAGATGCTCAGGTTGTAACATCAATTCGCCAAGACAAAGCTAATTTCAAGGGACCAGACCAAGGGGAGCAAGCAGCTTTTATCTCTTGGATGTATGTACCTCTCTCCCACCACTAAAACCAAAATTCTGGGGATCCCCTATGCTATTAGGGTGAACGCGAGTGATCTGTGGGGGGATCTCTTGGATAAATTCTATAGGAAGGTGGACTCCCTCAACTCCAAATTTCTCTCTAAGAATGGTAGGGCTATTCTTGCAAATTCGCCATTTCCTCTTCTCGTATATCAATCATCCATTATCATGGCCCCTAAAAAGGTCTACTCTAAAATGCAAAGTATTATTGGTAGATTCATTGCAGGTGGAACTAACAGAAGATGCTGGATTCCAGTCTCCATGAACGAGTGATGTAAGACCAAAAGCATGGGTGGATTGGGAGTTATTGATATTGAGAAGCAAGCAACCGCCTTTGGCAAAGAAAATATTTCTATTGTGGCTCTGCATACAGATCGATTAATCATCCCACAAAGCTCGATTAGGCATTACATTGGGAGATGCCATCCTTTCGGGTGGAGAGGGCTTAAGATGCATTTCCCTTTTAGCATTTTCTTTTCCTTTTTCCATCCCCAATTCCACCCCTCCTGATATTGAAGAAGTGGATCGTATGGTTTAAAGTCAAGGGAATGTACACTTGAAAGGAAGGCCTTTCTCGGGATCAGCCTATCTTCCTCGAGTCCATCTCTTATTCTTGATGACCCCAACACTTGCTTGGCCTCTCATTTTCCCCGTCCTCACTAAACAATGGACTAACAGGGAATTGTTTTTATCGAGATATTATTAATGGTTTCACTATCATAGCTCGGTTTTATGTGATCTAGGGAGGAGTCTCGAGACCTTGTTTAATAGTATTATCCGTAGAGACTTGATAATGGACAAGGCACCATTCGGAAGACTTGTGGCATATAAACGGATACAAGGGTTATAAGGTTAAAATGGCCTATAAATTCCTTAATAAGGATCAAGCCATAACAGTCCACAGAAAATGGAACACGGATCCTTTGAGAATCAAAAGGAATCTCATATTTTTATGGAAGAGCCCGATCCATCCAAAAGTCAAAGCCTTCATATGGCAACTCGCACAAGGCTCGCAACAAACATGAAGAGATGGAGAATGAATATGGCGGACTCTAACATCCGTGGTTCGATGTATGCGGGATCGAAGATGAGAATCACCTCTTTAGGAACTGTTTATGGGCTGAATGGACTCGAGTTAGCTGAAATTGAGCTTGATTTGCCTGATCTTAGAACTATGAGCTCCATTGATTTCTTTCTTCCAGAGAACCCATCGAATTGGCGTATCTACCTTCTCCTTTGGAGAATGTGGAAGGGGAGGAATTCCCGATCTTCAAAGAGGAAATTATTTGGCCTCGTGCTATCATCGAAAGCAAACCAAATATGATATTAATTGATTGAGGAAATCTTTGATATTCATAGTTGAATTCTACCTATCTGCTTCTAACTTTACTTTGAATTTCTCGTGTAACATTCTCGATATTGGTAAAGAAGTCGGCGGAGAAGAATCGACCTTCACTCTAATGCTACCGTGGGTTACCTTTGGGGGTCGAATTCCAACAATTCATGAAGATGGACTATGCCAATGTAATCGCGTTCGTAATACGCAAGATATGATGCAAAAGGCATATCCCTATGCGAGGCTAAGGATAAAAAAGGAAGATTTAATCCGGGGAAAGCTCACTTATGCAAATGTCAATTCTGTCTATTCATATTGGCTACCAAAGGAATGGGGAGAAAAGACCATGCCGAGAATGAGCCCAAGAAAAGAAGATTTCTGGAATGACCTCTCTCAGGATTCGGTCATATGAACTTTGATCTCATAACTTAAGGAAACTTTTGATGGTTTAGGCTTATGATAGGCCTGAAAATTTTCTGTTGCTGTTTTATGTTGAAGGGTCTAAACAACCAACCCTACCCAATCTGGTTGCCTTTTGTAAACATATGTATATACATATGTCGATATGTACACCTAAATCTTAATTAATACAAATACTAAGCCTTCAATAAAAAAAAAAAAACAAAAGTTCAAGGACCAAGGTCCAATATCAACACAAGAGTAGCAATAAAAAAAGACGTGTAGACAAAATAAAACTTGAAGAGTTCGGGTCATCAGTAACCCTCTAACATTTGCAGGTCACGTACTGCTCACTGGCCTGCACATGTCAGTATATCAGTATATATAATTAGATTGTGGTTGAAGGGACCACCCCCTTATAGTAAAAAAAAAAAAAATAAACTCTATCTACCAGGGGACCTATCATGTCTATGGTTTGCAGTTCATTGCAGCATAGGGAATGGTCAAGTTCCCATTGTAGCCGAGATGAACGCAGCCTATGACCTATATGCTCTCATAGCAAGTCGTGGTCAGGTCAACATTGACGGTACACCACGTCCTAGAGAACACAAAGGTGATCTCATCATCGGTAACGATTATTACTTACGATGCATCTACCCCTCTAGAGCGCTACTCTTGGCAATCAAGCTTCCAAGCTTACCGCCGGGTGCGGGGTTGATAGCATCGTTGATGGTGCGTCCTTGAGATTCCCGCATGAAGTCCGGGTAGTGCTTGTCAAGGTCTATCTTCATCACCCAAGTAGCATCCTCAACTGGTAAGTGCTTCCACTTAACCAAGTATTGCAACATTTGAGTCCTTCTGGTTTGTTTGTAAGCTCGATCAAGAAGAGCTTCAGGCACTATCTCCAGGTGCTCCTCTGTCATTTCTAGGAGGGTTGGGGTATCCAAAACCTCCTCTGGATCAGGGGTGTGTTGCTTCAGAAGACTCACGTGAAAGACCTTGTGGATCTTCAAGCGGGGCGGCAAATCCAAGCGATATGCCTGCTCTCCAACACGCTCAGTAATTTTGAACGGTCCAGCCCATCTGGGTGCCAACTTCTTGCAGTTGCCAATCTTAAGCTTGGCTTGTTTAACCTTAATCTTAAGCCAAACTGATTCACCCACCTGGAAAACGCGGGGGGTTCTGTGCTTATCAGCTACACTCTTCTGACGACTACGTGCAGCCAATAAATAACCACGGACTTCTTCGACTAGCGCTTGCATCTCCAAGAGGAGTTGTTGAGAAACCTCCACTTTAGAAACGGGGTTATGCCATGTGTCTGGAGTAAGACATTGATAACCATAATTTATCATAAAGGGAGACATCTTGGAAGATTCCTGCTTCATGCTGTTGTAGGCGAACTCGACCAGATAAATATAGTCAGCCCACTGTGATTGCTTACTCCACACATAACTTCGCAGCATATCCTCTATAATGCGATTGGTACGTTCTGTCTGACCATCTGTTTGAGGATGATATGCCGTACTCATAGCAAGCTTGGTCTGTATGGTGGCAAAGAAATCTTTCCAGAATGCACTTACAAATTTGGGATCCCTGTCGGATACAATAACCCGTGGCATTCCGTGTAATCTGAAGATCTCCTTGGCAAATAGTAGAGCGGTATCGAAGGCGGTATCGGTGGTACGACATGGCAAGAAATGAGCCATTTTCGACAATTTGTCGACTACCACCATTAACGCATCATATCCACGGAGAGTACGTGGAAGGCCCACAATGAAATCCATGGTGATGACTTCCCACTTGGCGTTGGGCACATCCAGAGGTTGCAACTCTCCTGGAACCCTTAATTGTTCAGCCTTGGTTTGTTGACATACCTGGCACTGCTTAATGTATCTAGCAATATCCTTTTTCATCGAAGGCCAGAAATAACTGGAGCGGATCTTAAAGTAAGTCTTCATAAAACCCGCATGTCCAGCTATAGGGCTGTTGTGGGTGTCATGGAGGATCAGCTTACATACTCCGGAAGTCTGAGGTACACACAATTTATCCTTGTGATATAACAAATTGCCCTCTTTCTTATATGCACGGAAAGCTTCGCGTTCTTGTCTGTGCGTGCCTCCTTACTCAAGCTACCCCAAACTTCACAGAACTCGAGATCCGTGGCCAAAGTCTGTTCTATCTGTTTCCCAAACTCACTGGTGAGTGTAGAAATTGCATTACAATGGGTTCGGGTTACCAAGGGATGGCGTGATAGTACATCAGCAACCACATTGTGCTTGCCAGGCTTATACATGATCTCAAAATCATATTCCTCCAGAAATTCCATCCATCTCCTCTGACGGAGGTTGAGATTCGGCTGGGTAGATAAATAACGGAGACTTTGGTGATCCGTATCCAACTGGAATCTCCTACCAAGAAGGTAGTGTCTCCATATCCGCAGAGCACGGACAACAGCTAACAGTTCCTGATCATGGGTAGGGTATCGCTGTTCAGTTTCGTTCATTTTCTTTGAATCATAGGCAATAACCCTCCCCTCCTGCATTAGGACTCCACCGGTAGTAGTCTTACTAGCATCCATTGCCACTAGCTTATCCTTTTCAGGATCAGGCAATGTAAGGACTGGTGCAGACGTTAAAGCATCCTTAAGCTTCTGAAAACTCATCTGGACTTTTGCTTTCCAATGTTCCATCCAATCCTTCACCTTCTCGTGCTTTGTGAGATCAGTAAGAGGTGCGGCAATTGTTGCAAAATCCTTAACAAATTTGCGATAGTATCCCGCTAGTCCCAAGAAACTTCGGACTTCCGAAACATTACCCGGACTCTGCTGAAATGATATGCCCCAAATAATCCACCTTGGGAGTGGCAAACTTGCACTTAGAGAACTTGGCAAAAAGTTGGTGACGCCTTAACTTTTGTAGAGCCAACCTAAGATGTTGCTCATGCTCCTTCAAAGTTTTACTATAGATGAGAATGTCGTCGAAGAAAATAACAACAAAATCATCCAAATATTGGCGAAAGACGTCATTCATCAACCGCATGAAAGTTGCAGGGGCATTAGTTAATCCAAAAGGCATAACGGTAAACTCATAATGCCCATATCTCGTGCGAAAAGCAGATTTATGGATGTCCTCCTCCTTTATCCTTATCTGATGGTAGCCAGAGCGTAAATCAATCTTTGAGAAATATTTGGCCCCTTGCAACTGGTCCATTAGATCATATGCCCTAGGCAAAGCATATCGATTCTTGATGGTGTGCTTATTGAGCTGTCTATAATCAATACACATCCTCAGGGAGCCATCCTTTTTCTTAACAAAAAGGATAGGGGCGCCAAAAGGCGAAACACTAGGCCGAATGAAACCTAGGTTTAGTAACTCCTGAAGTTGCTTCTTAAGCTCTGCCAACTCTGGGGGACTCATACGGTACGGGGCCTTACTGGTAGGCTTAGTACCTGGTTCTAGAGCGATCTCACATTCCACCCCTCTGAAAGGAGGAAGCTTTTAAATCTCATCTGGAAAGAGGTCGCTAAATTCTCGGAAAAGGTTAGCAATCCCTTCCGGCAAGGTGTCAATTACTTGCTTCTGCTTAACATCTGACTCAACGGAAGCAAGGCTGATAACGCAGAGGAGCTTTTAAACTATGTGATAGCTTTATCTAGTCTGTCGGGTGGACATAGACTGCATGATAGGGTTGAATGGTTCACCTTTTATCGTTACGCGGGCTCCATTACCTGCGTTGAAGGTAACTTCTCTCTTCTCGCAATCTATATTGGCTTTTGCAGATGCCAAGAATTCCATACCAACAATGAGGTCGTATTTGCCAATATCCATTAATTCGCACCCATAGCAACCGGTGCTTGCAACCCGCATCTTAAGGTTGATGCGGCGACCATGAGTATGTCTAACCTTACCACCGGCTAAGGTGACAGCCCTGGGCCGTGACCTTAGGGTTTCCAGCCAGGACCCGGGCCATTCTAGGAGAAGCAAAATTATGTGTACTCCCCGTATCCATAAGAATTACGAAAAGGCTTATCGCCTACTTGGCCTATGGTGGAAATGACAAAGAGTCACTTTCAAAGATTGCCGCTTTCTATAGCCGCAAGGATATGAGACGACCGCGAATGTACTCGAGCCGCCCTCATCGCCAGGTAGTGTTGACTCCGAATCGTCCCAATCGAGGTCGGCCATGGCTAGTCGGGGCGTCTGGGTGACATATGGACAATTCGCATGAAGTGTCCGTGCCTCATACACCGTAGCATGCCTTATCTCGGCGGAGCTGTTCCCCGCCTCTTTAGGAATGGATCAGAAGAGGTTCAACCTCCTTACCGCATTGTTCTCGCTTATCCGGGCGTGCTAAAGGCGACTTTCTTCTCCCGGACGGGCCGCATTTGAAGTTCTCGGCTGAGAGGGCCCCTGGACTTGGCGAACGGGGTTTGTAAGGTGTGGACAGCCGGGTCGCGTAAGGAGCAGGACGCCGAATCGATTCCTTGGTGTGTCCTCCTCGAGGCTCAATGCTTTAGCCTCGGCCAGAATCGATTTCGGTCTATGGCCTTAACCATCCGCTTGATCGATGGTGCCAACCCCTCAATATAGCCTTCCACCGCCCTTTTCTCATTCATACCGGTACATATAGCCTCAGCGCATAAACTCATCCGTGTAAGCTCGGACGACATACTCTTACTCGCTCCAACCTCGTAGAAAGTCCGATCTGTTGGCATTTATGTGCACGGGGCACATAATGCGATTTGAAGGCCTTGGCAAACTTTTCTCAAGTTGCATCTACTCCTCGCCCGTGATGTTTGGCTCGCATAGCCCTTCCACCAAATCTGGGCAGCTCGGTAGGTTTGTGGTGGCAACCTTTCCTCAGATCCTTATCTGTCATGCCATAGGACCTCCCCGAACTCCTTCATTTCGTCCAACCAGGATTCGCATTCAATCCGCCTCTAGATTTCCCATCAAACCGGGCCAATTTCCTATTCTTCCATATACTAGTTATAGTCAGATCAACCGCCTTGCGGTACTCCTTATCTCGGCTTTGCATGGCCACCGATGATGCGGGACGATTCAGATGACACCGGCGGCGGACTTTGAGGAGGTGGCACTGCTCTCTAGAGGAGCCCGCTTCGGCATTTAGACCGGGGCCTCTTTTCAAGAGGTACAGTGGCTGGTTTGTGGTGGGGACGGCTGCTGTGTAGGTGGACTAGGCGGCAACGGAGGTAGCTCCGGTCCGTCTTCTTGTACATGCTGTGGTGGGTTAGCATGCAACACATAGGCTCAGAACTTCGCCTAGTCTGTCTTTTCATTAGCATCAATTCTTGTTCGGGTGTTAACCGACTGGCGTTTGAGGGTGTCTCCGCCAGCGGCATTGCGCAACCGCCTATATTAAACATAAGATGATGTAAGAAAAAGTACAGTAACAGTAAGTGTCACAACAAGGTCATCTTAGGTAGTGTCGAGAAAACAAAGTGACCACGAAAAAGGACGGAAGACTTTAATTACAAGCGAAGCAACGGTTACATTAAAGAAGTTCATACTGGAAGTAGTTATAAACTTATAGTTATATAATACATAAGTGGACCTAATACAGGCCATTTCCTTAACCATACTGAAACATAGGAACACAAACTGGAGGATCCGGCTTAGGGGTTTGCAAAGGGATACATGACGGAATAGCGCACACTCTCACGCACAGCTCGGACGAGCTTGTAACGTGCCCAAGCCTGGATGATAACGGGTTGATAATCCCAAGTGGGGCTAATAATGAGGAGATTGAAAAGCCTCCTTAGTGCGTAGAAGATTTGCCAGAGGTGGTCATTGGCATCCTCGAAAGCTTCATGTCTGGACATATTCCAATAGTCCCATGTGCGGCAAAGGGTCCATTTCAGATCATCAAAGGCCCGTTCGCGGAGGAGGGTAACTATCGCCATCCCCTTGTCCGGATCATATGGTTCTTCTGGCTCTGCAGATTCCGCCATCTCATCTCCACTTTCTCGCTCCGGATACTCGCCGTACCTTTGACCGTAATCTTGTTCAGGAGGTCCTTGGTCATCCCTCAATATCTGGTCTGTGATCCTCTCTTCGTACTCCTCTAGTGTTTCTTCTGCAAAACGGCGCAATGAGCATATAGTACCAAAGAATTCCAAGAGATATAATGACGCATCATGGAAGAGATCCATTCAAAATTATATTGGCATTACGTATTGATTGATACAATAGACAGTAATCATAAAGGATAACACATCACGAGTGATAACCATGGTTTAAGACATTGCCAATGAAAATTTTACAGCTATTTCAGAATGCAAAATACATAATACAATCATCTAGGAGCTGGGTCCCTCGTCTTCGTCCAATGGCTGAGGAGGTGGACGGTAGCGCATCAAAGTGGCGCTGGGGCTAGCAGAGAGGGCGGCTCGAGCTGCTGCCTCTGGTGGCAAGCAAGTAGCCAAAGGTGCCGCCACAAGGAGGCGCATGTTAGCGCAGCCCGCCACGTCCCCCAATGCTGCTATAGCCAAATCCCTACGGACCAAAGTAATGGTGGTGACGTGATAGTCAATCTTCTTATGGCCCGCTGAAGTGGATATGGCTTGGAGCGCCCACCAAGAAGCTTCAGAGGAAGGCCCTAGGTTCTTGGAGAAAAATAGCACCTCTCCTTGGCGGAAGGCCGAGAGAAAGAATCGGCCCACATGGTTCCCCATTGCCCTAACCTGAGGGTCGGTGGAGGTCTCCGCTTCTTTCTCCAAGGTGATGGGAAGCTTCTCCTCCTCTTCCTCTTCCTTGTCATCCTTAAGGCTGACCTTGGTGTCCCAAAGGTCTTCCTCGCCTTGATCCACCTCTCCCATGGTGATTTCTGCAAAAGGCGGTCCGAAAGAGTAGGCCGTGGTCCGCCGCAAAATGCTCTTCGGGAGGCTGGGGTGTGTCACTTAACAAGAACTGGCGAAGTGACAAAAGAGTCTCAACGGGCTCTTGCTCTTCAGCCTGATATGCCAATAGGTTCTCTACTTGTGCGGGTTGCACAACCGGTGTAGTGAAGTCGATGAAGTCATCCCGGCAATATTCCGCAAGATCATAGAGAATCTCTATCTTCTTGGTGGCGGATCCCCGTAAGAACGCCAGATGGCCCACATGATATCCTCAAAATCAGGTACTTTGGTCATTCAAGAGTACGGTGAGGGAAGAAGGTTTAACCCTTCGAAGCTTAAGGGCTTTTACGCACGGGCGGGGCTTCGTGGCAAGTTCCTTCCACCTTACAACATCCCGCTTCGTTGACGACTTCGTCATCTTCCGGGTCGAGGTAGAGGCGAAAAATGCTCAACAGAATCTCCTCATCCTCTACGCATCGGTCCATAATGATGGCGGTCGAATCGGGCCTCAAAACAAGTTTCCGGATCTATTGTGACAAATAGGGAGGTCGGTCCCTAAACCTTCGATGCCTTTGATGACATTAAGGGCATGCTCATCACCCCCAACATCCGGGTGCGCGGGTATGGAAGTCAAGGTAGAGCTGCTCATCGCCGCCGTTGTAAACGCATGCCGTACAAATCTCCTCACAATAAAATCAAGAAAAGCGGCATAACTGGATGGCCCCGCATGTTGGAGATAAGATCTACTGCCGGAGCGGTAGGGGTGAAGAAGATCAAAGGGAACCTGAGGGGTCCCAATGCTCTCCGTCCAAATACCACTGCTGCAAGGTTGGGCGAGCCATGAGGGTTGAAGGCGCGAAGGAGGAGGAAAGGAGGCGCTGAAGCAAGAAGAAAAAAATGAAACCCTAATGGCCAAAAAGGGGTTTTATACTTTTTGGCACGTTTCCCAAAATTATTATTAAAATTATTATTTACTTAATAATCTATTTCAAAAAAAAAAAAAATTACTTTTATATTCACAACCCAAAAATGGGACTAGTACATGGATAAGTTACAAAATTTTTTACAACAGAAAAAGACGGTCGTCTAATCACCTAAAATCCCCTCGGATCCCTCGTGCCAGCTGGAGGTCCTTGGGCATGATGGTGACCTGCTTTGCGTGTATGGCGCAAAGGTTGGCGTCACTGAAAAGCTCGACGAGGTAAGCCTCGGTAGCCTCCTGGAGGGCGAGGATCGCAAAAGCTTGGAACCTTAGGTCGGTTTTTAAATTCACGGCGATCTCCCATGCAAGCCGGAAGGGGAGCCGACGAATCAATGGCTTCGGTGACCACGATACTTACGATCTCCCGGCGCTACCGTGCCCGCCGATACCGAACCCGGCTTCCGCGGCTTAAGGGTCGCCTTAAAATTTTAATGGATTTCCATGGGTTGAAGGATGCTTTGTCCGGCGAACCATCTGCTCCCGTCTCGATGTCCTCTTGGCGATTGTTGCATCCTGCCGCAATTGGTCTTATAGTGCACCCCACTCTAACAGGGTTTGGACTTACGTTCTCTTCAATCTCCGATTACCCGGCCAGACTCTTTGTGGGTTTGCCGGCTGGTTCACGTCGGCCAGGGGTTTTCACGGGGGTTAACGTTTTGGGCAACACCTAGGTCCTTGGTCAACCTCTTTGGTGATCTTGCTGGCCCCCTCTTGATTCCCCGGCTCGGGCTATGAAGGTCCTCCCCTTCCTCTTGGAGCCGCTCTAAGCTCTTCATCCCTGGCCTCTTGTCCGGACAGCATTTGTATCGCCGAGAGCAATCTCGTATGGTACCCATCCCGGCGCGTGCTCGCATGTCCTCCCCGCACAGTTCCGGTGGCCTTGACTAAACCTTGGCGGAACATTTTCAAAGATGAAGCTGTTAAGGTCTTCATTCCAAGAGAAGGTAGGAAGATTAAAGTATTCTCGGTACGTAAGTATACGACCTTTCCCCAAGTAATAAAAACGTTCCAGCACTGGCTATCTGGTGCAAGTCTTCCACTCTCGCAAGATGCATGATCTTCTGGGCTTCATTCCGAACAAGCTCGACAGGGTCGTCATCTGGTCCTGGCGATGGGTAAAACTTAACCACAGCCCATGCACGATCCGGCTGCTCCACGAGGGTATAGGCCTGATCGGCTTCATTCAGCTTGATAAGAAAGCGCTCGTTGAAGTGGAAGATAGGGTAGGGGACTCTTCGGCCCTCGACAAAGTGCTTGACGAAAAGACCAAGGATGGTGTCTATCATAGGGTCTTCGTCGGCAAGATGCTCGACTAGCGCGGCAAATAGCTGGAATATGTAGCAAAATAACAGGGGGTTCCAGGGGGATTTGATATAGATATAATTCTTGAAACCATAGACCATATCCCTAAAACAATTCAATGGGTTATTATAAAAAAAAACATAGATTTAAGATAAAAAATAGTCACATTAGCTCACTAGTTAGATTGGTTAAAGTAGTCTTATTAGGACATTGAGTTATTTTAGTAGAGGTTCGAAACCTCGTATTTCATATTCTAAAAGCTTAAATGAAACCGTGATAGAGGCAACGATATACCATCAAAACCTTAGGCAAACTCGTGATTCACATCTTAAAATCATAGGCCCCCAATCATAATTGAGCATAATCGAACGAGAGGTGTCCAGAGGTTCCAACATACTGATCCGGACCAGTGGGATTGACGATCCGACGATCGTGGTAGTCCAGGTGCACCTCGCTTAGAATATGTAGCAAAATAACAGGGGTTCGAGGGGATTTGATATAGATATAATTCTTGAAACCATAGACCATATCCCTAAAACAATTCAATGGGTTATTATAAAAAAAAAACATAGATTTAAGATAAAAAATAGTCACATTAGCTCACTAGTTAGATTGGTTAAAGTAGTCTTATTAGGACATTGAGTTATTTTTAGTAGAGGTTGAAACCCTGTGTATTTCATATTCTAAAAGCTTAAATGAAACCGGTATAGAGGCACGATATACCATCAAAACCTTAGGCAAACTTCGTGATTCGACATCTTAAAATCATAGGCGCCCCCAATCATAATTGAGCATAATCGAAACGAGAGAGGTGTCCAGAGGGCTCCAACATACGATCGGACCGTGGGATTGATGATCCGACGATTGTGGTAGTCCAGGGTGCACCTCGCTTAGAATATGTAGCAAAATAACAGGGGTTCCAGGGGATTTGATATAGATATAATTCTTGAAACCATAGACCATATCCCTAAAACAATTCAATGGGTTATTATAAAAAAACATAGATTTAAGATAAAAAATAGTCACATTAGCTCACTAGTTAGATTGGTTAAAGTAGTCTTATTAGGACATTGAGTTATTTTAGTAGAGGTTCAAACCCCGTATTTCATATTCTAAAAGCTTAAATGAAACCGTATAGAGGCACGATATACCATCAAAACCTTAGGCAAACTCGTATTCGACATCTTAAAATCATAGGCGTCCCTAATCATAATTGAGCATAATCGAAACGAGGTGTCCAGAGGTCCAACATACATGCGGGACCGTAGGATTGATGTGATCCCACCGTGGTAGTCCAGGTGCACCTCGTTTAGAATATGTAGCAAAATAACAGGGGGTTCCGTGGGGATTTGATATAGATATAATTCTTGAAACCATAGACCATATCCCTAAACAATTCAATGGGTTATTATAAAAAAACATAGATTTAAGATAAAAATAGTCACATTAGCTCACTAGTTAGATTGGTTAAAGTAGTCTTATTAGGACATTGAGTTATTTTAGTAGAGGTTCGAAACCCCGTATTTCATATTCTAAAAGCTTAAATGAAACCGTGATAGAGGCACGATATACCATCAAAACCTTAGGCAAACTCGTATTCCACATCTTAAAATCATAGGCCCCCCAATCATAATTGAGCATAATCGAAAACGAGAGGTGTCCAGAGGCTCCAACATCTGATCGACCGTAGGATTGACAGATCCGACGACCGTGGTAGTCCAGGTGCACCTCTCGCTTAGAATATGTAGCAAAATAAATAGGGGTTCCGTGGGGATTTGATATAGATATAATTCTTGAAACCATAGACCATATCCCTAAAAACAATTCAATGGGTTATTATAAAAAAACATAGATTTAAGATAAAAAATAGTCACATTAGCTCACTAGTTAGATTGGTTAAAGTAGTCTTATTAGGACATTGAGTTATTTTAGTAGAGGTTCGAAACCCCGTATTTCATATTCTAAAAGCTTAAATGAAACCGTATAGAGGCACGATATACCATCAAAACCTTAGGCAAACTCAGATTCGACATCTTAAAAATCATAGGCCCCCAATCATAATTGAGCATAATCGAAACGAGAGGTGTCCGGGAGGCTCCAACATACAGTCCCCGGACCGTAGGATTGACAGATCCGGCGACCGTGGTAGTCCAGGTGCACCTCGCTTAGAATATGTAGCAAAATAACAGGGGTTCGAGGATTTGATATAGATATAATTCTTGAAACCATAGACCATATCCCTAAAACAATTCAATGGGTTATTATAAAAAAAACATAGATTTAAGATAAAAAATAGTCGATTAGCTCACTAGTTAGATTGGTTAAAGTAGTCTTATTAGGACATTGAGTTATTTTAGTAGAGGTTCAAACCCGTATTTCATATTCTAAAAGCTTAAATGAAACCGTATGGGAGCCGCGATATACCATCAAAACCTTAGGCAAACTTCAGTATTCGACATCTTAAAATCATAGGCGTCCCCCAATCATAATTGAGCATAATCGAAACGAGAGGTGTCCAGAGGCTCCAACATCTGATGGACGGATAGGATTGACAGATCCGACGATTGTGGTAGTCGGGGTGCACCTCGTTTAGAATATGTAGCAAAATAACAGGGGTTCCGGGGGATTTGATATAGATATAATTCTTGAAACCATAGACCATATCCCTAAAACAATTCAATGGGTTATTATAAAAACATAGATTTAAGATAAAAAAATAGTCAGATTAGCTCACTAGTTAGATTGGTTAAAAGTAGTCTTATTAGGACATTGAGTTATTTTAGTAGAGGTTCAAAACCCCGTATTTCATATTCTAAAAGCTTAAATGAAACCGATAGAGGCACGATATACCATCAAAACCTTAGCAAACTCAGTGACTTTCACATCTTAAAATCATAGGCGTCCCCAATCATAATTGAGCATAATCGAAACGAGAGGTGTCGGAGGCTCCAACATACAATCACGGATGTAGGATTGACAGATCCGGACGACCGTGGTAGTCCAGTAGTGCACCTCGTTTAGAATATGTAGCAAAATAACAGGGTTTCGTGGGGATTTGATATAGATATAATTCTTGAAACCATAGACCATATCCTAAAACAATTCAATGGGTTATTATAAAAAAAAACATAGATTTAAGATAAAAAATAGTCACATTAGCTCACTAGTTAGATTGGTTAAAGTAGTCTTATTAGGACATTGAGTTATTTTAGTAGAGGTTCGAAACCCCGTATTTCATATTCTAAAAGCTTAAATGAAACCGTATAGAGGCACGATATACCATCAAAACCTTAGGCAAACTCGTATTCGACATCTTAAAATCATAGGCGTCCCCAATCATAATTGAGCATAATCGAAACGAGAGGTGTCCAGAGGCTCCAACATACAGTCTGGACCGTAGGATTGACAGATCCGACGACTGTGGTAGTCCACGGTTAGCTTGAAGCGCGGCATGGTTATACTAGCAAAGAACAGCAAGGGAGGAGAAAGGTGAGGCCAAATGCGAGACGATGACCATCGACACTTAATCATAAGAGCAAGGCCCGGTGAGGCGTAGGGCAGATGCAAGGGAGACATGGAGATCAGCTATGACGAGTTTGGAGCTTAAGTCCGGCGGCTATGGCGGAAAAGGGCGCTTAGAGAAAGCACACGTCCGAAATTATGGTTCAAAATTCAAATTTTAACTTTTAACTTTTTATTAAAATTTTCAAAAAAATATTAATTTTTTTATAATTTTTTTTAAACCAAGGCAGAGATAAAAATACGCGGCGACCGTATCAGATGGGGCCGTTGCTTATCGGCTTTTATTTTTCAAAAGAAACACTTCGAAAGTACAAAGCGCCCTTTTCATTTTTCGGGCTGTTGTCTTGTTGACCTCGGAGACGTGCCCCCTAGGGTATTTGGGAGGTGCCCGATCCATTGGAGCCATTTTCATTCATCCGGAGCTACCTACAAAAGTTATAGCTCTTCAAACTTGGGTCTTCCAAATGCCCTAAACTTCTTAAAACTTATATTCTATTACCTTAACCTAGCACAAAACCAAACATCGAGAGAGCCAAACAATCACTCTAGCTTAAATTCTCTCCCTCGACTACCCAAACTAGCGAGTTAGGGTTTGTCGGTGCTATGATTTCGAAAACCGAAATCACGGCTCTGATACCATTGTGGACGCTCCCGAACATATACGACCCTACGTAGATACATTATTTTGACTTTCCTCCCATGGCGACCAACTCGCCATGAGCGAGGCTCCTCCGCCTATTTCGGGCCATCTATACTATGATGCCCGAAAAGAAGGACACGGAAAGGGTCATTCGCCCACGCCTTCAATGGGGCTCCTACGTCAAGCGTGAATACAAGGGTTAGCACAAAGATAATTCACATATAAATAACCACCACGAAGGGTGGCGATCCATCCAAATACCAACGGCAAAGAATATACATCTAAACCTAAGAAAACACCCCAAACCCATGGGTCTACCCCGCCCAGACTCCGGTGAGGATCGACCGACGGCCAGGTCTCAAGAGATCGCCAGACAGAGGGTATAACTCCGGCGTTGGTGGCATAGAACATCGGCTAGGGTTGTCCACTCCATCCGCCCCTCCTGTGCACACTTTGCGGATGGGTCGAATCACGCTTATGGCTTCGCTTATAGCCTTCCCGGAGATGCAGTTCGAGGTATCACCTCTGCCGAGCCTACTCCGGGGTTCATGACACCGGTCCGATGAGGCAGTCGGGGAAGCGCCCCTTCCGGGATCACAAGTGGTTCCATGGGTGAGCTAGAGAATACGTGCCACATCACCCCGCATCCATACCCAACTTACTCACCCTAAATCTACTCAAAGTGCATGGTGCCCCATACGGGTCACACCACTACACCAGTGTCGGACCCATACCCGCCCCTCGTGACTGCCATCGTGCCTAGCCCAATCGTAGGGAGTCTCGTGAGCCTTTTATGTTCGTGCAAGACCCCACCCCCCCACTTCACCACATTGTGTCCCTTCTCGGTGCTAAGCCGCACCATAGCATCTACGACCGGTGGTCTCTTGTACAAAGCCGCATTATTGGGATAATACAGGCTCTATCTAGGAGCATACTACAACATATGGGCCTGAGAGGTCTCTACCCCGTAATCCCCATCTCGAGAGTGCTAACTAAGCGAGAGAACTATCAATCCATCCTTTGAGAGCAAAACTAGAATCAAAATATAAAGAGAACTTACCTTTTCAACCAAGGGTTAGTTCCTACTGAATAAAAAGCACGGAGAGATCGCATACAAGACAACACACAAGTGCCCGTAAGAGGCGCTACCCTAGAATTCTCAACTACACTAACCACCCACCTGTATTCTGCTTTCGACCCGTTATCGTTTGGTGCCTCCATCCTTCGAAAACTTCGATGCTCACTCACGATCACACAGTGCAAGTACTTGGGCAAGTTGGCGCCACTCAATCACAAGGTAGGCCCACCAGCTCGTCGATTATGGTGGATATGGGGGTGGTGATCCACCTTATTGGTCCAAAATAGCATTCACCATGCTGGCCAATCGGGTTTGGCCAGGTGGCGCCTTCCCAAGGGGTATTTAGCTTAATTATCCTTTGTTAATAATAATCCCTTAAATGTAGGTTATTATCTTTAACAATTAAATTAGCATAGCTAATTTAATCCTTTTTAGGTCAACCCCCTAGGTTACCATACCCCATGGTAGCGTATCTATACTGGGTGACGTGTCAATATATTTATACGCATACCGTATAAATACTTGGAACGTCACAGATAACTTAGCAGTATTCCACCAAAACAAATGCTTTCGCAGCCCTTCTATGATAATATCCCAAGCATCGGAGGCAGAAATATGAATGCCCATAGGAATACCAAGAAGTTTAATGGCCTTCCCATGAGGAAGCACTTTCCAAGGAAAATCAACAACACAAGGAGGCACAACACCATCAAATGCCCATAATGCAGAACACTTTGGCCAACCAACAAGGACTCCACATGCTAAAGAGAAAGTATCAAGAATAAGCTTTGCATTCTGAAGATTATCCGCACCAGCAACAAGAAAGAGAAACATGTCATCAACATAATGATTACAGATTTCCTATGAACCCATCCTCCATATTCAGACCCTGCACTATCGCATCCTCTACGATCTTAGCAAATAGCTGCGAGAGGACCTCAGCTACTATTGTGAACAAAAGTGGAGCTAATGGGCATCCTTGGCGGACTCCCCGCCCAACCGAAAATACAGTGGGGGGTTTCCCCTGAAAAAGCACAGTAGACCGTGCAGAGATATGCAGCTTCATAACATCACTGGTGAACTGCTGACCAAAGCCCAATGTCAAGAGGCTTTTTTTTCAAAAATTCCCAATCCACACTGTCATATGCCTTGGCAAAATCTAATTTAAGATAGACTATACGTTGGCCTTTCAATTTGGCCCATACATACCCTCATAAGCAGCAGCAACATTGTCTAAAATGCTGCTCCTTGGCAAGAATCCAGATTGAATAGGAGAGATTGATACAACCAAGACATCATGTACTTTGTTTGCAAGGGCCTTCACAAATATTTTATACACGGAAGACAATAATGTGATAGGGCGCCAGTCAGATATTGTTTTTGGCTCTTTACACTTGGGAATAAGAGAAATGCAATCAGTATTGAGGATCTTATCCAAACTTCTGAACCTTCGAAACTCACAGAAAGCATTGTAAAGATCGCAACCCAACCAATCCCAATATTCCTGGAAAAATTCCACTAGAAGACCATCTAGGCCAGGGCACTTGTCTTTCTTTAAAAGAGAAGCAGCTGAATGTAAGTCATTGATGGTGATGTCTGATTCTAAGTGTGCACGCTGCTCAGCTGACACTATGGGGTGGACCTTCGACAAGACTGCAAAAACAGAGTAGTTTGTTCATATCTTTATTTGATCTTCCAGGCTGCTTTTCTTAGCAAATGCAAACTAGACAGAAATGACAAGATGCCATTTGAGCATTTGTCATCATTGATTTTAACAATATAAATACTTTGACATGTAAAACCTGTTAAATTTGTTGTTGATGGAATGTGGAAGCCAACTTCCATTTCGGAATGGAGAGGATGCCACTTGGCATCACCAGATTAAGCCTCACATAAAAATGGAGACCCAACTTCCATGGTGTAAAGATGTAAAATGTGTTTTGGAGATCAAAGGAAGGGGTTTTACTTTCGTAAAGAGGACTTCAAAGAGGACATATTCTTCTCCTCTTTAGTTTTAAGTCCAACTTAGCGTGCTTGACTCAACTCTAGCTGTGAAGAAGTTTTCTTTCAAAACCTTTTTGGTACTTCCAGTAGCTTAGGAGCCATGTAATAGGGGACCCATTCAATCCCTCCAAGCCGTGTAATAGAGGACCCATCCGATCCGTCCAGGTTGTTCATGTTTCATACGTACATCTAGAGTATATCTTTTCATGTCATCATCCACACTACCATATAAATATAATACATTTTCCATAAGATAGGTGGCATGTTCTAATCAATTTTATAAACAGTTAAATGTTTAACAACAAAGACTTCATAGGCTATAGCATATAGGCATGTGCATTCTAAATATGGTTTGGCAAACTTTAGATGTACAATATGATTTTATTGGAATACTCCAAAGGAATAGAAGACATTATGTAGTTTGATGGACACGTGTATCATTGGTATTCTTTTTTTGTATAAAATGCCAATTCCCTAATGACCTTAGAGAGTTCACATAACATAATAACTACAAGAAATTTATCGCGGCGGCCAAGGCCGCCGCGAACATTTCTCTTGACCGACTTGATGTTATTTCAAGATGAAATTTTTCTACTAAATAACCTATTCATTAGTCGAGTTAAATGCCAGTCTAAAAGTTAATAGGCAACAACATTTAAATACATGAAATCAGTTTCTTTAAATGGAATGGTGAATTGGGCTTTTAAGAATTCTAGGAACTATGACCCTCAAATTGAATATTGTCTACTTCAAACCTTAGTGTTCCAATGGAACAAACAAATATCAAAGAAGATACAATCATGGTCTACGCCTAGTATTGTCCTTCTCAAAGTTAAATCTTGGGCAGAAGATAGAAAGCACAAATGACTAGGTCATAAATCCTTGGCAAACACTCGTCATAAATGATGTGACGCTAGGACTTCCTATTTCACAAATCATGGGGCCAACATGTTCAAAATCATCTGTATTATATGGGTTTTAAAATAGTAAGAATTTTAGATTGATTGATGAGATAAGGTTTGTTGCAAATGTTTTTACGAAAATTTTGGTCGAAGCAACAAAATTAAAAAAGAAATAATTGTTTGCAATTGTTGGGAAAACGAAAAAAGGAAGATTGTTCGCGAAAAAAGCACAAAAAAGATGTTGAAGAAAGAAAAATCTTCACGGCAGCGGCTTCTGCCAACCATGTTCGATTGGAAGCACAATGCAACAGCCCTTGACATGGAGCATCGCATTTTCTCTTCCAATTTCCATGCAGTTGGATGATTTTCGACTAACGGCCCCTTTGGAAGATTTTCTATGTGCATGCTTGATGGAGATGGGGGAGGAACTAAAAATAGCACGACAATTCCAACATCATGAATTGACAAAACATTTGCTGCAACTTGCAATTTCAATCATTACAGCAATCATTGGTCTATGCCTTTGTACTTTGTGTATATTTACAAATTTAAAAGTATTTATATGATTTATACTTCTACACAATGGCCACTACGCCAAGCCATTTGGAAACTTATGGAACATGTGCTCATACATGGACAGACTAGTTTTAATAAGATTTCGATTTCTGAGACTTTTATAAAAGTGGCCATTATTTATTAACTGAATGACATAGATCAACTTATGCAAAACTCCAAAGACAAAAACTTTAAATTGCCTTAAAAATATTAAGTTAGATGGAAGCTTTTGCCTAAATTTTGGAACAGATGCATAGTATCCATAGATTGCAACTGAAACCTTATGGCAGATGAGCTTTTACTGATCTGGGTTCTACTTGAGATAATCTAGAATTGACCTTTCCCTTCTCCAAATTTCTATTTTGCCTATTTATATTTTCCATGCAGATGTTCAATGTGCTGCTGCAACTTTGCTATTTCCTGCACAACAACAAAAGGAAGCATCATGAGAAAAAAATATCCATTCTCAACTTGCAAAAAGATGGAACTATGGAAAATGCCTATTGGACCAATCACTGTATGCATGCATTCTCAATGCCAAACTCAAACACATGCAAAGTTTTCTCATAAGGTAAAACCATATCTTTCTGGTTCTGTTATAGAGTTGGGCTGCGTTGTCATCATCGCATCACAGTCATCATCGCATCACAGCATATGGTTCGATAAGTGTAGGCGCGGCCCCAAACTAGAAATAATAAAAAAAAAGACTAAGAACACATGCAGCAGCCAGCTCTTTTATTTACATAAGCTGAACAGAGTATAAGAAACAGAGCAGAAGTTTTGTGAGAGAAATTATGGCCAATCCTTCATCTTCATGCTGCAAAAATTGTCTGTTTGATATAGGCTAAACACTAGTTCAAACTTATTCAAGCCATCATGCTCTATTATGCTCTGTGATACATGAGAAGAGAAGTCTTGCCAGTTCTGAAAGGAGTTGCTACTGCAATCCATATGCATGTGAGCACAACTTGGTGTCCCACAATAAATGGTCGTTCCAGCATCAATTTTACAATACATCATCCCCCTGTTTTTTTTAATCACTGTTCTAAGGGCAAGCCATCTCCTAATTTAATTTAGAATTCCTTACTCTTGCCTCCTCATAATCATTGGGCATCTCAACAAAATATTAGCATAATCAATGCCTCAGCCAACTTATTATTCAAAATGACGATTAATCAGCAAGTTGCAGCTTCCAATTTAAATGCCAAGAAATTCTGGCAAAATTTAGTGCAACCAAGCAACAATGAGCCCAAACAACACTGCCAAGGATGCGCAACACCCCTCTTCTCAGCATTTAATATGGGAAAGCAGGCAAACAAATGAGCACATGCAAGATTTAAAGTAATGGATGGCACGTGATATAAACAATGCATGCACTTACCTAGGATACCAGAAAGTATAAAGATGAAGACATGCAAGAAGAATACTATACCATTTTTGTAACTTTTTGCCCATGATGTTCTTTCCGAGAGATGAAAATGTAATTGTTCTCCTTTCCAAATTGATTTCCCTAGCGGTTTGGCATCAAATAAATACTTGCTCGGAAGAGAGCATCCATTTAACAAAAACCAAACTTACGTTGCAATCTAAACAAAATGTAAACTAGAAACACCGACTCTAAGGAGCAAACAAATGATGGCAACCATCAGGCGAATGGTCGCAGATGCAAAACCTTCTTGTCTTTGGCGAGCTCTTCTTATTTATAGACAAAGGAAAAGGAAACAACTTACGCCTTATTCAACCATGTTCTCGGCATGCTCATGATCCTACCACCGTGCGCACATATCCATACAAATTGTTTGGTTTTAAAGCAGATCCACCACAAATTTGTGATGTCATGGCGGGAGCACCAAGGCGCTTGCAGACAAAAACTTCGGCGAGCAGCGACCTAAGCGTAATCATGGCGGCGTCTATGGCGGAGAATAGCTCCGATTGGCCCGGATTAAGCGAACGCAGTTGCTCCATTGTCGGCGTAGATTTTTTTCAGGTTTTTTTTTTTGCTATTTTTTCCCCCACTCGGGAATCAAAGAGGCATCAAGGCATCGAATCTTGGTGTATATAAATTATATAAGAGTAGATAAAAACGGCAATGTTGGGATACCATATTCTCAAATTTCCAAGTTAGTAGTTCGCATGTAGTAAACCACCAGGGAGTTGAAAATTTTAGCTCTTTAGGTCAAATTTATACTTTGGGTAAATTTTGGGCTTTGAGATTTCTGGTGGCACAACTTAAAGCTCTGCCCCAACCACTGGAATTTCAACCCCTTGGTGGTTTATGTCAGATAGCTGCTGGGTGTCAAGGGTTTCTTGTGGAAAACCAGTCGCAGCAACACCACTCGGGGCTAACACCCCTCGTTTTGCCACGCTACCAGTTTCACAAAGGAAACCCCCTCATCCAAGCACTTACCTAGCACATAGTAAATTATTGGAATGGTTCCTCAAATCCTTAGTGAACTAGATATTATCAAACTTGACGCAATGATGATGCATTATAGAATTGACATGGAGATTAGCAAACTCGACATAATGATGACGCATTACTCCCCATCTTCATTTGAATAATGACTTTTAATTATGTATACTTTAGGCTAGGCACGAGGCAACTTGATTTTGTAAACAAGAACAAGTTGCAGGGATAAAGCATGAACACGACTGAATCAATTGTGTAAGCCACACAATTGCAACTGCTAGAAGAAGAAGAAGAAGAAGAGAGAGGGAGAGAGAGAGGGAGAGAAAAAGAATGCTCAATCCAAGTGGCTAAGTCATAGAATTACGACTGGAGATGGTGTTAAACATGCAAGAGATCATGGGAGGAACAATTCCACTTGTTGTTGGGCAATCTAGTTTCGTGGCAAGTCAGAGAGAGGTGGTGACAATGAACTGTGGGTGCGAGAAGCACGACTAAAGGGGCAGAGACTTTTGAGTGTGGGCACATGACACCGACAGAATACCATTGACATCCAAGGAGGGGGGGTGCCAAACATTCCTAAAGGCATAATAAAAAGGAGGTTGGTCCCCTAGACATTTCACAACGGAAAGGCCATAAACACGTAAAGGGCATAAAGGGCAAATTTCACAACGTAAAGGGCACTAGGACATTTCACAGCATAAAAGGAAGGCAGGCTGGGTGAGACGCGGCCGAATCAGGGCCGTGAAGGTGTAAGATATGGCGGGAATCTACGTGGCCCGTTCTGAGCCGTCCGAAACAAGAAAAGAACAAGACGAACGTGGTGGGCATACAGGGAAATGGGTCCCTTGCTGGAGGGGCAGATTGCCCTAGAAGAAAGGGGCAATAAGCTGCTATGGTAAGCCTATCCGGCGAAGAAATCGCTATGTCAGAGCTTTGCCTGGTCTCCGTGGTAAAAATCTTACCTTCCCAGTTTACCCCCCTTCCCATTGCTTGGTAATAAAGAATCAAGTTGTCTAGTGGGATGATTCGGTCTGCTATTGGGATTTGGATCGACATATCTGAGGGAGTAGTCAGATTTGGATTGGATTTGAAGCTTGGCATGAAGGATCGGACCTGCAAATGATCTCGTTTATTGGTTTTGGCCTTGTTATGGGGATGAATTAGAGTAGTGACCATGGATTGCTCGCCATTGCTTACAGATTGGGGCATTTCTGGGTCTTTGATTTCGAACTTCATCTTACGAGGTCTGGTCAAGCAGTCAACTATGAGCTATTTTCATCAAGAGCAGATGCAGTAGTCCGTTGAATATGGCAGCACTTCAGATGTGGCAGCTTCAAAGATCTGATTAGTCGAACCAATGAAGGAGTATAGGCACCAGGATCAACATAATAGATCGGGACAGAATGGAGCTTACCTAAGTTTAAGAATATGAGCACATGACCACAGGTTTGATTTGTTTTTTTTTTTCAAATCAACTTGGCTTGGTCATTCAAACGCATGGCCATCACAGGCAGTAATTGTGTTACCCTTGGAAATATAGGATTCAAAATGAATAATACTTGTGGAAGACCCATGGACACAAGGCTTTCTTTACAGCACGGTGATTGGCTATGTCATTCTTTACTTCACCTCTCTGATGATGTGACAAATATCAACCATCTTCGTGATTGGGCTTGAAGTGCATCAGCGTGAAAGATGATGACAGATCTTTGTTGGTAAAAGATTAATCAGAGACATGGCGACCAAGAAGAAGGAGGGTGCTGAAAATGAAGTTACCAAATTGAAGCTGTCTGAAGAAAAGAACGTTCAAGCCAAGGATACCAATTGGAAACTGCCTAGCAAACTGTTGAACAGAGGTAAGATAACTGGAAAATTGCTGGAAAAATGTAACATCAAGGCTCCAGATAGAAGTAAGGATGCTAGCATGGAGAAAAGAAGCAGAGAACATCATGTTTCAGGCCAAAGGAATAATGAAGCCGGTATGAACATAAATAATTCAAAGGATACCAATGCAGAGAAAAAGAATAGAGAACAAGATGCATCATGCGAAAGTGCTATTGACACAAGAAGTGCCATTGACACGAGTAAATCAAGTGCAGGCCATTCTTCTACGGACAAGAATGGCTTTACCAGCTGGGGTTCGGCATCGACACTAGGTTTGAATCCTATTAAAACACGTTCTGGGCCACTTCCTGATCAATTCATGGTTGGGAACATGAATGACCCTGGTTCCGCCGCTACAAGCACTATAACTGGGTTTTTCCTCGATGCGCAAAAGGTTACAAATGATCGAAAATCTGGAAAGCTTGACAAGCCTGATAGAGGTAAAAGGCCAAGCAAACAGGAAGGTAATTGGGAAACTAACTTCATATTTCATTTCAACATGCAGAATATATGCAACCGATTGACTATTTTGTTGATAGATTGCTCCATAGGACAAGGATACAGAGATGAAGATGGTTTGTCCAGCTCGAGTGGGAGTTTGTGGAGGGGCGTACATGAGAGTTCATCACAATCGATTGCCTTGGGTGGTTGTTGGACACAGGCGAGCAATTTGGATTGTGTTTCCATGGAAGCCCTATCAACATACAACACTTCTCTTAGCGTGGCTGGAGCAGCCAAGGAAATGCCGCAGGCAGGTATACTGGTCTATTTTGTTTCCAAGACATTCTCCCTCTCTTTGGGCTCATAATTACTCACTCACCATTGCTGTATTACTCATATGAGGTCCTTTCTTCCGTTTGTATTGCTATGGGTAACAAGTATGAACAAGCCTCGAGAAGAAACTCTTGTGATTTCATATTGCTTCATGCTTTTGCAGAAAGAAAATCCAGTAGCTGGCGTATACCAGGAGCCGATAGTAAAGCTTCTGATCCTGCTGCAGCAGAAGCTGAGGTCTGTTTGATGATGATTGCCATGTTATTTTTTATAAGCAGTTTTTCTTGCAAACAACCGTCACTGACATTGGATGCAATCACATACAACTACTATCAGAACGCAAGCCAGTCGGATAGTGTGAAAGAGACCGATTCCCCGAGGTTTCAAGCCTTGTTACGAATGACGGCTGGTCCCCGTAAACATAAGATGCCAAATGAAATCAAGAGCTTTTCCCATGAACTGGATCCAAGAGGGGTCAGGTCGAATGTCTTTTAAGCCCTCTCATAACCATGAAAGCATGGAGGTACTAAGTATGATTCAGTTTATGAAATTTTGTGAATGCATCTCTACAAGAAACCAGAAATGCCATTTCATCATTAGCTTCTCATAAATTTGTGTCATCCTTGTATCACTTGGGCAACAAATGCACAAAGCACATGTGTGGAGTCTAATCCCTCTACCTTTGTTTCTGTGTGATTCCTAGGAGGTAGTGGGAGCATTGCAGGCACGGTTTAATACTGCAAAAGAAGAAGTCAATACTGAATTAGCTGCTTTTGCTGCTGACCTAATTGAGATCCTTGAAAGACACGAGAGTGCTTCTTCAGACTGGAAGGAGAAAGTAGAAGACCTATTGGTGCAAGCACAGCGCTGTGCCATGATGACACCTGTTCAGTTTCGCCAGTTTGGGGAGAGTATTGTCCAGGAGTTGGATGATAGACGACAGGAATTACCCATGGGCACTTTGAAGCAACTTCACACACGCATGCTTTTTATTTTGACGCGATGCACCCGGCTTTTGCAGTTTCAAAAAGAAACTTTGCTCTATGATGAGCGTGCCCAACCACGTTCAAAAGCTGAAGACAAGCCATGGGCTACAGCTCCCAGGAAGGACAAAAGAGTTTATTGTGTCCAGGATGCACCACGTTTTTATAGCCAAGATTTGGGAGCACCCAGATGGAAAGACAAAGCAAGTGTTACTCGACTTGAAAGAATATATCCTGAAACTGAACCGACACCCCATGGGCAATGCAAATCTGACCTTCAAGGGGTTGGATCTGATGTAGTCGACTCAATAATTGCAGATAGGTTATCGTCTTGGAGAAGGATTACAGACGAGGAGGAAGAAAAGGTAAGGCAGTCTCCTCCTCAAGGTGGTAGACTTTCAAAGCAGGGCGAACAACCCAAACTATTGAAACCGGGACAAGCGGACATTTTAATACCTCAAGCTGTGACTAAGAAGCAGCAGAAACTGAGCTGGCCTCATTGGGGTCCCACAAGTTGAAACTCCAGAGGATATTAAACTTGTTTGTCGAATATCTTGAAGAAGAAGTGCCTACCTCCCAGTTGGAGGACCATTCACGTGTCTGTGCAATTGCAGACAGATGCGACCATAAAAAGTTTGGGCCTGGATGAACGGCTGCATAAGCTTGCTGAAACTTTGGAAAAGATGGTAGAATCTTATACACCAAGAAGTTCCCAGATTGGTGCTGGTGGAAGTCCAGATTTGAGGGTTTTGAATTTGAAGAAGGGAGACAGTTCTGAAGGCGGGTCACCAAAGCTTTGGGAGATCAATCGGGAGGCTCAGAGGATATGTTAGAGGACCTCCACGAAATGGATGCTGCTAGCTTAGAAGATCTGAGGGATATGTTCTTGTGAATTGCAAAACTTCGTTTTGGGCGAGATCTGAACAAGGATTGGCTGCGTCATCTACTGGGGAGTAGGACTCCTTGTTCTCCAATAACAACTCCAAGAACAAGCCAGCTAGAACTATTGTTGGCAGAGTGGTAGCATTGTAGAGCTGGAAGATGCTGCACAAGTAAGTACTTAATTGTTGTGTCTTCTACCAGGCATATGCTTGGGCAAACATGCATGCTTGTAATCCATTTACTTAATGCTTACATATGTATGATGGCGCATCTTATGTTTATTTCCTTCAAGTACCCACTGGAGAAGGGAAAAAGTGTGGGGAAAAAGCAAATGAAGCAATTATTATTAAACAAGAATGACTGAATAAAAGATGCTCAATTTGATACTTGTTTTGGCCTTTGTAGATATGTGAACTTCGCAGATATAGCCCAATGTGTAAACTAATGCGAGAATAACAGATGTGGGTGGGAGAATACTTGAATTACTGCCTGAAAGATCTTCATTTTGTACTCAAGCACAGTAAGGTTGAAGCCTTAATCATCGATACCTTTGGGAAGCGTATTGAGAATCTCTTAAGGTAATTCTTTTTGTTAAGAGGTGTTGATTCATTATGTTTGCATTTTTTTTTTTCTTTCTGTGCTTTCATGTCATGCGAAGTGTTTTTAAATGGATGCATATGCTGTATCATCATAAAAGTGGTATTATCATAAAAGTGCATTTTTTGGAAAACCTATAGAATGTTAGTGGCAATGGTATGGAAATTTTAGAGATAGGAGCTTACCCCTGAATTTCCCTAGTAGACATACCAAATGGGTGAGAGCACAAACAGGTTTGGGAACAATGTTTAATTTCAGAAGAGCAAGTTGAAGCTTTTAGCCTTAAGTCATGCGTATCTTACAGAAAGTGCATTAGGAGCATCACTATGGGCACAATAAAGTACATAAATGGTTCCCATTGGGCAATATGTTTAGCTTTGTGGTGTGGTTTGTTTTTGGCTCTTTAATAAAAATTGCTAGGATTTTTAATACCTTTCCAGGGAAAAGTGCATGTTCGTTTCTGGAGCGGCGGAGGATCCATTGAGTTGTGCGGATGAAGATGGTCTCATGGGCGAGGATACGGTTCACAGTCTGCGTTCCACTCCACAGCATCCAGCTTGCAAAAGAAAGAACTAGCATAGAAGATTTTGAAATAATAAAGCCAATAAGCCGAGGTGCATTTGGAAGGGTGTTTCTTGCGAGGAAGAGGACCACTGGTGATCTTTTTGCAATTAAGGTAGGATTTATAGTCCAGTATGCAAAGGTCCTTCTGGGTGCATAACCTATGGTTAGACTCATATTTGTATGGTCATGCTTTGGAAAGACATAGTACATGCTCCATATTCCAAATAGTCCTTTCCATCAGAGGTCGGGTATTGACTGTTTTGGTTTTTGGAGATTATAAAGAGCTAATCCTAGTTGTTGAATTTACAGGTTTTAAGAAAGGCTGATATGATTCGGCAGAATGCTGTTGAGAGTGTTCAGGCAGAGCGGAACATTCTTATTTCTGCAAGAAACCCCTTCGTGGTTAGGATTATCAAAATCTGCAATACCTGACATGTTGCACTTAGGATGCTTGGTGATATTCAATCTTAGGTGCTAAATATGGATATTCTGACATTTTGCTGACAGCTGCTTATAGTTGCATAGATGTTTGCCGAGGAATACACTAGAATGTCATGGATACTTAGTATGTATGTTTGAGATATAATACATGCAAAAGTATGTTCCAAATCAAGTGTTCAGAACTGGCAATGTCAAGTCTTAATAAATGTCTTGCACATAACCTAGTCTTTGCATGGAGTTAATAAGTCTAGGATGCAGTCTTCTGTTAAGTTTTCGGACTTGTCCTAGAGATCTTGGTATAGATTGTTTACAATGTTAGTATCCTCTTATATGATAGCTTTAATAAGCTTTTTCTGCATTCTGGCAGGTACGTTTCTTTTATTCTTTCACTTGTAAAGAGAACCTTTATCTTGTGATGGAGTATTTAAATGGAGGCGACTTGTACTCGATGCTGAGGAACTTGGGCTGTTTGGAAGAGCGAATGGCACGCGTTTACATTGCCGAACTTGTAATGTATTTTAATGCTTTTAGGTTCATAGGATATAAATATTTTGCCAAATGTTTTGCAAATTAGTTAACCGAGTGTGTAATGTAGTTAAACGATTTTATCTGCGTGAGTGATCTTTCTGCTGTGCTTAAAAAAGCTGTGGTGTATGACCAAGCTAGGCTATAAACATATAATGAACATTGGTATGTTCACATGGTGTTTTACTTTAATCTTATATAGTCAAACCTAATGGCTCAGTGCTTTGGTCTAAATCTTACCTACGAAAGCCTAATGGTTCATATATCCAATCCTACAATTGTATCACTGCAACCATAGAGATAAGACTAGATCTCAAAATGCCCATCGTTGTGCTGTTAGTGCCATCTTTGGAAGGTATTCCTCTGGTAGGATTTGGTCCGCAGTGTGGTGACATTGGTCACGTTTCCTTGCTGAAAATGATGATTAATATGGCAACCTGTAGGCTGCAGGCAAAAAGTCCGTCAGAGGCTATGCCACTGTGCTTAATGGCACGAACCTTATATGATATTGTCTATGACAGAGTTCCTTTTTGTACACTACCAGTACCATTTGCAATCAAGTCTTTTTGGCAATAGCAACAATATTTTCTTGCTGTCTATGCAATAAGTAGCCTCTTTGATGGGAAAGCCAGCTTCTGAATTGAAGGAAAAGTTGTGTGTTGACTTTACTCTAGGACGCCAAGTTTCCAGTATAGGTCTCACTCACCATCGTATGGCTACCTGGAGGCAACTAGGAGTATATATATTACAGGTAGGAGTTAGAAGTTAGGAGCCCAGACTTTCAAAGACAGCTATGAGACATTATTCTATGGTGCACTATGATTGGCATGACAATTAGAATAGCTAATTTTAATGTCATGGCTGTCTTTAAAAGTCTGGGCTTTTCATAACTTCTGACTTTAAACACAATTGGTATATGAAATTATGTTATATGGTCACATGCATTCTGTTTCTTTGGTCAAGCCTTTTATGTGCCATTCCTTGTTTTTGTTAAATTCGTTTTAATTCATTTTGTAGGTTCTCGCCTCTTGAGTACCTGCATTCTTTGGGCGTTATTCATCGTGGATTTGAAGCCTGACAATCTCTTAATTGCCCATGATGGGCATATCAAGGTAAATTTTTAGCTTTTGTGAAGTCCAGCCAAAAGGATTTCTTTGTAACTTTCACGAAAAAGCAAACAACCACGCGACCACAGGCCATCTGTCAGGAGAGAAACATTTGATTAGCATTTGCTTTATCTCTCATAATTTAGCTGTTATGGTGTTTCAGCTCACAGATTTTGGGCTATCAACATTTGGCCTTATCAATAGCACAGATGATCTGTCAGGTCCTGCTGCCTGTGGAAATGTACTGTTTGATGACATTGAAAGCAATCAGGCTCCAGATTACAACAAAAGAGGAACAGCGGCAACAAAGATCTGCAGTTGGCACTCCAGATTATTTGGCACCGGAAATTCTTTTGGGAACTGTTCATGGTGAGCCTATAATATGGTTATCTTACCCATTTGACATATTCGTTAACCACGTCTATTTCACTGTATATAGGTTCCACTGCTGATTGGTGGTCAGTTGGAGTCATCCTTTTTGAGCTATTGACTGGTGTTCCACCTTTCAATGCAGCACACCCACAGGTACTTACTTTTTTCTGGAGGTATTATTCTTCAGGGGATAGTCTATAGCTGATCTCTTCATGTTTAAGAGCCTCAGTTAATATGCTATTTATAATATTTCTTTTGAATGACGCAGATAATTTATAATATTCTTTTTGAATGACGCAGATAATTTTTGATAACATTCTCAATAGAAACATTCCTTGGCCCCATGTTCCTGAGGATATGTCTTTTGAGGCCCGAGATCTTATTGATAAGTATGGAAGTGCAATATTTTGTTTCTTTTAGAAATTCATGTCACTCTTCTTGGTTAATTATAGAAGCGTGATTGGATCACCTTAAGAACTGTTGCTATAATCTCACCTTTCAGGTTACTCTTGGAGGATCCAGATCAACGGCTTGGAGCACGTGGTGCAGCTGAAGTACTGGCCCATGAATAGTCCTTTGGCTTTTGTATATAGTGCAATGGGGCTGATTATGGTTTTGCTTTTACAGGTCAAAGCACATCCCTTTTTTCAAGGATATTAAATGGGACACCCTGGCAAGGCAGAAGGTGGGGATTGCTAATGTTTTTGCACAAAATATAAGTAGATTCTAAAGTATAACTAATCTTTTACAGGCAGCATTCATTCCTAGTCCAGAGGGCATTGATGACACAAGTTATTTCACCTCACGACATCCATGGGAGTCTGCAGACGGTCGTGTTTATGCAGAACATGAATTTGCAGACTATAGTGACTATGCAAGCAGTAGTGGTGGAAGCAGTAGCTCTTTGAGTAGATTGGACGAGGCAGTAAGTTGAACTAGTATATTTTCCTTTTAGATTAATGTTGAGGCCTTGTGAACATGAAGGTTTTTTGCAGGTAGATGAATGCAGAGATCTCGCGGAGTTTCAAAGCACACCATCTGTCAAATATTCTTTCAGTAACTTTCTTTCAAGGTAATATTATCGCTTGAAATAAACTGGTGCCATCAAGTTGTTGATTTATTCTACATGTGTGCAGAACTTATCTCAATTGGCATCAATAATTATGATCTGTTGGCAAAGGATACTTCCAAAGGGAGTCAATAGTCAACGCATGAAGAGCAATTAAATTTTGTCATAGGTTGGTGTATGTACAATATGTAATTCTAACGAGTCAGTCTTCCATCAGCAATAAGTCTTCATAGTTTTGAAGGTTGTATGTGGCCGAAAAACCAGTTTGTTGTGGCATCTTGGCTGTTGCTGGTCATGCTATGGGGATTATATCAGAAGCATGGGATGACGGTTCAGTATGTTCGATATGAATGAATATTTACCAGCACCTTCTGATGTTGACTCTGGCATTGCTGGCCCTTGTAAATATAAATTTTATGGCCGTCACTGACAGGTACTTTGGCGTGTACCTGGCATGCTGATATGTCTCAACTAAATAAGGTTTTGCGCGTTCATTGAATTAAACAGTAGGAACTAATACCTGGAACTTTAAAGGCTTTGGGAGCCTAGTAGGTTCCCCAGTGATGCTTTCTTGCAACGTTGTTTGCTTCTTTTTTTCTTAAAATTGCCTTAGGCTGTTGGATATTGGATAGGGCTGTTTTTTTGCCGAGAAGGTTCATCTGCAACGGGCAGATTTGTAGCACCCAGATTTGGAGATGTCCGAAAACCCTGGAGCTTGCATAAGTGTTGGATTTGCGTTTATTGGAGCTGGCGGAATCTGGCCGATTTTGCTGGATGCTGCGTTTGAATCAGGGGGTATGAATCAGGGATGTTGAATCAAGTTATTTGGTTATTCCATTTTCACGGCTGCTTCTGCTATTTATTACTCCGCCCGGTTTTCTGATGGAAGAGTATAGCTGAATTTCATGTATGAAAGATACAGATGTGATGAAAAGGTTAATTGATTATACTCCATCGCCAACCTTGCCTTCTGATTCAAGCAACCAGGGTTACAGATGGCCTCTATGTTCAATGGTTGAATTGAACGGTTCTTTATTTTTTACTTTGGTGGGAAAAGGGATTAGGATGATTAGGATGGGTTTAGCGTGACAGCTGCTGTAGCCTTTGCATTGGCAAACGTTACCCACAATGTCAATTTGGACCTCTTTTGGCAACGATTTCTGATCATTCAAGGAATATAAATAGATTTTGCTCCTGGCATTCTTAGAAATTTAAAGAAAACATAAGATTTTGGGGAATTGGAATTTCCTAAGGGTATTTTCTACGATTTTCTAAAGGGCAAAAATACATTGTACATCGACCGAAAGCATTCGGGCGCATTCGCTTAAAAGCAACTATGGATGACGAATCACAAAACTGATTTTCATTTGGATTTGAATGTCCTGGATTTAAAGCCTTTGGGAGCCTAGTAGGTTCCTCAACCCGATGCTTTCTTTGCAATTCAAATGATGCGCATCACCAAATGCGGTTTTATCACCGGAGAGGCCTTGGCTCATTTTTGCCGAGGCAGTCGAATTCCATTCACCCCGAACCGCTGAGATTAACGAAACCCCGGAGCTCAACCTGCTCGGCCCATCTTCATTGAATGGCGCGGAATCTGAGAAACAAGAAACAAAAGCCAGGAGAATCTAGCGAAGTGGTGATCCAAATAGATCCCAAAGACGCTAATTCGGTCCAAAGAGTGCATATTATCGAACAAGATCAATCTTTTGGCACAAGATGTTCAAGAATCGTCTAATTGATTAAGAAGGAACAAGTTCTGTGCAGAAATTCCCTACTTGATGAAGCAAAAGTCGTTGGTTGAAAATCACCGGCTTTTAAGATTAAATCATTTTTGTTTTAAGCGAAATCGCTAGGCCATTTTCACCTTCTCCTTTGAAAATCAATTTGCCATTTTTGGTCCGCTGAGACCCCGATTTGAGCCAAAAGGCAACTTTGATAAATAGGCCGTGGACTCAAGTCCCTAATAATGTATTATACCTAATCGATGTCCTAATGCTAAGCGCAGACGATCGAGGACCTTTCAAATTTTACTTAAATTCATTAGAGAAATTTAGTGAACCAATAAATATGGCTTTATAGCTCTTTCCAAGTTTGATTTGTCAATTTCTTGATCGGATATGATGCTTCAAGGCCAATGCCGATTTTGTCGGACTTATGCTTGAGGTTGCGTTGACATAATGAATATAGCCGTTTCTCACCCCACTTTGGACCCCAAGAGTTTCTCACACAGTCCAGCAATCTAGACCATCTTCGCGTTATAGCCAACAATATTCACCGCATGGTCGAGTTTTGTGCCACACTTGCCAGTGAATATGCCCTAGGGGTAGAAACGTGTGTTATGTTAAAAAGGACTCCAAGTAAGAAGCAATATATTTAGTAGAACGAGACTATACCTTAGCATAGAATTGGAAGTCGCCACTAGCCTCAATGCACACACTTACCGGTTGATTTGTAACTGCAGCCTTGCAATGTCAGTCTTCATTTTTGGTAGGCACATCCTCATAATCAATGCTTACAATATAATTCTTGATCTGAGATGAAGAAACATACGACGCACGCAGTCATTTTAAGTTGGTGCATTGGGAGAAAAAAGTTATTTTAAAGTGTTAGGAATGTTGGTGCATGGGAGAAAAGTCTTATTAAGTTAAAGGTGTTAGGAATTTTGTTGTGCCCTTGTTAGCTCATCTTGTTTCTTTTGCATTGCCCATCAGATGCTTGATATGGGTAGTTTTGTTCGAGTCAATGCCACCATTTTCATAATGTATTTGAAGGTATGGTCCAGCCAACCTCCATTGCAACCTTGATTCTTGTCTTTAGAACAGTCCATGCTGTTGTTCCAGAGAGAAACGAGCTTGCCCGTCGTAATTTGGTTGATGCCTTCGACAGACGCAATAGAGAACGCCCAACAACTCCCTACAAGTTGTACATACGTAAGGAATAATTCTCTTACCTTATTCTTTTGAATTTTTCTTTTTCTTGCAAAATTTTTCTTATTTTTCTTTTCATTAAATAAAAAGAAACAAGAATAAATATTTTGTTAGATGGCTCTTTACCACATTTTCTCCTGGTCTTTGATGGCCCCAACAGCCCCTTTCTTCGCCAATCAACGGATGAAGGTAAATCATTTGGCCCCAGATTTCATACTTTGAAATTGATGCCTGATCCTTTTTGCACCAGTTTTACCGCCTAAATATTTCTGCATAAACTCTTCGTTGCTCAAATCTCAAAAATTTGTTCAGACCCAACACATATGCCTTGCCTTCTTCCCCATTCTCGGCTTCAATAAATTTCAAATTATCCTTAAAAATATCATATCTGATCGAAGCTTCATCAATTCCGTTAAAACCCGCCGGTGCTTCATCATCCATTTTCAAAATAGTGCCCTCATGTTTCTTTCTGATTCTAAATCCTTTGCAGAATAACCCAAAACAGAGGATTTGTCATCTTCCATCGCTTTTGCAGAATATAAGATATAATTACAGGGATGATCACTCAGAATTCATACTTTGCTGCCATTGATGCCTGCCCTTTGCCTTCTTTTCGCTTTACGTTTGATTTATAGTGTTTTTTTAATGCTGTGATTATGCCTGTGTTTTGTGTAGATTGAGTGAGGATTTAGGGGTTGAGTGCTTCCCAAATGAGTGCTATATTCGTGAAATAAAGAAGGGGGTTCAAAGTGCGTTTTTCTGGTTAGAAAGATTCAAGGTTTTAAAGTTTGAACAGATTTTTCTTCTGGCGCTACCGAAAAGGACAAAGGGTTTTTTCGTAAATGATGCATATATTCAAAGCTTGTAACTTGCTGCAAACAAAAGATTACGTTCTATATAAGCTTTCTTTCTGACATGCACTGAAAGGTGGGCATGAGAAAAACAAAGAATGTACAAATAAACTGCAAACAAAATGCAGCCATTATCTACCTCCAACACTGGAAGTAATGCAAAGAACATCCGAACAAAGTAATTGCCCAAATGATCAAGTTCTATGCTTTTAGGTTCTGTGCTACAGAAGCAAGCTAAGGAGATATTTGCCACAGGGTTCAATTTTTTATTTGATACTTCTCGATTTTATTTTAGGGTTCAAATCCCACATAGTAATACTAATGCTAACTTGTTGCAAACTCCTATAACTTTACTGCTCACGGAATTAGCTTCCCACTTTCCATTCCAGATAAAATCATATTCTATTCTATTCTATTCTATTATATTCTATTCCAGATTGTAGGGATATGCCATTTGGCAGTGGCAGCCTGTGATTTATTTTTACACAGAAAAAAATGCTACCCACATTCCATGTTGTGTTATATTATATCAATGTGTGTTATTAGTACTGGAATACAACAACCAGAAGTTGATGATGCAATTGTTACGTTAGGTGTTTCCATGTTGTGTTATATCAATGTGTGTTATTAAAGTACTGGAATACAACAACCAGAAGTTGATGATGCAATTGTTAGGTTAGTGTTTCCATGTTGTGTTATATCAATGTGTGTTATTAAAGTACCGGAATACAAACAAACCAGAAGTTGATGAAGCAATTGTTAATTAGGTATTTCACTAATAAGCATTTAAGCTGCTTATATAGCTATTATTGGAAGATCTTAACCCCATTATCCTTCTCCTTATGATGGTGGAGAGTCCTCCTTATATACGCTCCTTTATACTGAGGAAAGTTTCCCTGCTCGATGATCCGCCTCTTGGATCGACTAGTAGGCCTTTCGCTTCCAACCATAACCGATTTGGGATGCCAAGTGCTAGGGCAGGGAAATGAGGTTTCATTGCCATTCTAATCTAGCCAAGAGTGGTGCAACTTATCTTTTCAATGGTTGCATATATACTCAAAATGGTTTTCAGATAAGTATCTAAAGGCTTTTAATTTAAATATAGAAGAAATTTATCGCAACAACCAAGGCTCCAAAGGCCCGATCCCATCCTTTGAAGATAAGTTTGATCATGGCGTAAAAATAGGATTGATTGGGCTTTGGAGTCTATTGCAACTTTGCAATGGTTTATAAGCCTTCAAATCGCCTTCTTGTGTGTTATTTTGCTCTATCCACATATTCGTGGATCGGTGGCATTTAAAATGCTTTTTGATTTTTATCTTCGTAATCAATCACCGGTTCGCATCATCAGGCAAAACAATTTATTTACGCTGATCTTATAATATACATGGTGCAATGCCAACTTAGTGTTTGCAACTCAAGGAACATTCTCAGATAGAAAGTGATTCATTGAGAGAATTATATTCTACAGTCAAAACTAATCATGATTGGTCTTTAATATATATGGTGCACGCCAAATTTAGTAATTTGCACTCATGCACACTTGTATCATGATCATACATTCATCAGGTATATATGTAAAAATTGAAGCGTCCATAGCATTGAAGTCTTTAAGATGGCATAACATCCATTATTTTATGCAACTATCATCTAAATCAATAGGGTAATTAAATGAAGATATCTCTGTGGTTGTTACAAGTTTGGTCAAGATAGCATATAATTGAACTGATGCATCAACATTATTATACTGACACCTTTAAAGTCGCCAAATAGCGAAAAGAGAGATCAAGTTTTTGTTGCCCTTAGGTGGCAAACCTGTTTATAGTATTTCTGATATTCTCGGTAAGTGAACAGGTTATTGCCAATAACTGGCTTCAGCCCTGGTATTAGAACCTGGCTTATCAGTCGTCGTCAAACACAATTGTTCAGACTTTATAGAGATGATTAGAGAAGCTTATATGTGTGCATACAAAAACACATCCAACACACGTTTCAAGATGGCAATAATGATCAATATTCATGAACACCGGAGAAACTTTACTAACATAGTGGCAACCTATACGAGAGAACGCTCCTTTCTTTGAAGATGGGTAAGCAAAAAATTAAAGCCGAAAGTAATCGTGAATCTCGTGACGTAATGGCTAGAATCGAAAGCCTTAGGGATCCACGCCGCCGGCCGGGAAAGTTCTAAGTGTTCTCATTCTTGTTTTCCAAGCACCTCATCACCAACTAAGAAAAAATCAACAAGTCAAAGACAATAATCCAAATGGTAACCACACAATGAAGACAATAAAAAGAGTATTTTGGTAACATATGATTTTTGAAGGTTTATTGTGGTATTTAGTATTGAAATACGTATGAGGATGATGTTGGTACCTCGAATTCATTTAGAAACCAACGGGAATTCCTTTAGAGAAGGTGCATGGTTTTTTCCCCACGTAAATGGATAGTGAATTGCACTAGGGGATGGCCGTTGTTAACATCATGCAACACGATTCTAACCGCCGCTTCAGTGTCGCAATGTACGCTTTAGTGGTCGGCTCAGTGTCGCAAATGGCCGGCTTGTATGCCTGCCTATTTTTTAATTGACCGCAGACGCACATTCTACTCCGGCCAGTTTTGTCAGATGTGGTTCTGTTTGGCATTTCAAGGTCGCAAAGCAAGAGGAGGCGAATGATCTTTGACAAGTTGTTCCCACAGCATTAGCCGAGCTTAATTCTCGCATATGTTTGTTTGTTCTTTTGTATTTGTGTCTCTTCATCATGTTTTGCCATGAGAAGAGAAAAGTCAAAAGGGCGTGGTTGCTTCAGCCGCATTGGCCCATCCCTGGATGCCAATGGAATCAGTTCAGTATTTATCGACCTCCGCCATGCTCCAGTATTCCCCGCCATGTCTTACCTTTGTAATAAAGCCGGATGCGCTGATTCTCCGACATCGGGTCTTTGTCCGGTCAAGACGTTCTCGTAGTTTCTTTCGATGCCCTTTCTTCATAGAGATGCCTTTCGCACCGCGTCTTCGGATACCTCGTCGATCACCTCCATGTGCGCCGTATGGAGCTCTGCCAAGACTCCTGGCACTCACCATGTTATCAAAGGGAGTTTAGTCTCTACGCCTATCTTAGTCACCGCAAGATCCCGCGAATACCGTGCTGCACTGCTTCGAGGGTACGCCGATACCGCATGAAAGACGCGGTGTATTCACTCTCGCCATCCGCAGAATATATCCAAAACGATGATTGAGAAGGGAAAATATTTGTGGCGTATGATGGGTGCCGGGACACAAAGGGCTCCGTATGTTGGATAAATGTGAAATCTTCCGAACAAGGTAGCCACTTCGTTTTTAACTACGGTGGTCGAGGTTGACCTCTTAAATTTGACCCATCATACCTGCGTGGATGTCGAAGTGGGAAATATAATTTTGCCGCCAGCTGGATAATTCCATCTAACACCGCCTATGTGAACGCAGCATAGAGTCCTGTACGCTTTGGAGGGTTCTCGCTTAACCGCCCATTGTATGCCATCCGGATAAGTTAGAACTATTTTAAGGTTTTTTGCAACGAGTATGTGTCCGTTGAATGGAATGGCCCGCTATTGGGATGGATTATGCGCCATCCGATGAGATGATTTTGATGATAAGTTTGCTGCGTGGTAGAAATGGAGACCCATGGGGACCACGGGAGACCCATCCCATCGCGGAGCTTGATCCTCTTTGATAAGTTCTAGGATTGACGCATTTATTCATCCCGACCGTGCTTATCCTCCGGTGGGGAGCAAAATGTCACCACAGGAGGAATTTATAACGAATTGGTTATCCGTGCTGGGGATCTAAGACCCATCAAATAGCCGCTCTTTAGGATCCTGAGGAGGCAGCTTTGACTGATTTTATGTGGCCATCGATTCAGCCGATCTTTATGTTGCTCGGGAGCGCCTTTGGTGTCTATTATCCGAAAGCTATGCTTTGAGATCACATGAGCCTCGCTAGGGGCTTGTTGACACATGAAATCCGCCAGCCTGATGCTGTGATCAGCGGGACGAGATCCGAGAGCCCAAGAATTAGGCCTTCTTGTTCTTTGATCTTGTTTTGCAATGTCCTTATTTGTGCCATTTCATGTGCAGCCATGCCACATACATTTTCTAAGCTTATGAATATGTGATGTTCTCATCCTTTTGATGTTGTGTGTTGTACATGCTTTTGTTCTCATTGCACTTTCATTAACATCTATAGACTTTCGTGAGGGCTTTGACCCTGGGCATAAGGGAGAACCCCTCCGATCTCCCTTATGCTCGGATGAGCATTGGCATTGGCGCTGGGGTTCACCCCAAGTTCACTAACATATTGTCTTTGCTGGCTTGCAGGCCATTCAAGGAACTATGCATAGGATCAATAAACGCATGCCATTCACGCTTGAGTTTGGAATGGCACCAATGGCATGTGTTGGATGCCTCCCATGCATGATCTCCACGCCTCGGCCCGTAAGCCATGGGCTTTGGATTCATCTAGGGTTCTCTCCTCACTCATGTGATTGTGTAATGTTCTTTTCAGTTGTTGAGTCATGGAGTGTTGTTTTGCAATAGTTCCGCTTCATTGCTTTCATAATACCACACAAAAAGCCGTAATATCTTTATCCAAGGTGTAGGCTTTAATAATGTTCCCCTTTAAAGTTAGGGTCAACAAGGGCAGCTTGACCTCGAAAAAGACTTGAATTGGCTGCTATGGATTTCATGGAGAGGGAATATGTTCAAATGTCAAGTATCCAACTACCAAGCCTCAATACGTATTTAGCCATAATGGATGCAAGAACAATATATAATCAAAGCTGCATTTAAACCAACTATAGTGGCACCAATATTTTTATACTAAACGGTATGAGAAAAAAGGAATATTCCAAAATATAGACTTTGTCATCAATATTCTGAATATTCCTAGCCCCATTACAAACCCAACAAATAGGGTTTTCTTCTCCCTAGCAACCCAAACAACAAGATACCATCACATTCCTTCATTTTTGGGATATTTCACAAAATACCCATGCGGCCACTGCAAATTGTTAAGCCAATCCAATAATAAGATGAGGGCTTATATCAAAGCCGCCTTTATTCTTTTTATTTTTTTTATTTTTTCTCTCTCTTACATACGGCCCTATTTACGTGATCTTCAAAGTTTGTGGTGCAACTCTAAAGCAAAGGGGAAAATGCCACTCTAAGATAAGCATGTTTCTTCATCTTTGCATGATACTTGAACCTTAATGGCCATTAAATAGTCAGAAATTCAACCGACAAGCACACAAAAACTTGTAAAGAAGTAAAAGACAAATCACACTTTGTCCAAATAGCTTTAAGTTGTTTAAAACCTAAAGGGTGGACAAGTAGATCACTAATAAAAACTACCACCAAAACTCAAAACCATCATATCACCAATCTACCAATATGCTAGAAATGTACTCTTATCCCGCCCTAATGAGGTTCCTTCCTGCTTTGTAACACGCTCTTCACCTTTGCTCGGCCCCCAAGTTCTTGAAGGCTTTCATCTAGCTTATAAAAAGTGCCAACTTTCTTATTTCTCTCGATAAATGCTCTCAATGCCATCCACATCCATGGTAGAAGTAGGAAGGTCCGAGTTCCTATTGCATAAACCATCATCGCGATTCTTTGTGTGATTCAACTTCCATCTCATTCACATATTGTTTGGAATGTTTCAAGAGCAAGATTCCTTGTTTTCAAGCAAGAATAAATCGAGTAAGATTGACAAAATTGCCATTGCCAATGCACCTAAAATAAGGAAAATCTTATATGCAACTTTGTCATTCAAAAAATCAAACCTTTTGGTAAAAACGTAGTTGTCCATTCAAAAACAAGATCATTCGCTGAAGAGAGACGAACTATTCTCTCTCAGACGGCAGTTTTGAAGCAGACAAGTGAATTGGTCGATTCGGGATCAAACTACATATCAAAATGCATGCGATAAAGAAGTCGGGCTTTAATGATGAAGGAACTACTGAAAATGGAGAACACTTTTATTTTCTATTTTTTTTTATGCATTTACTTTGTTTGCCAAACTTTAACAAATGGATTTTTTGAGGAGATAATATTATAAAAAGAAAAACCAAATGTTGTTTTGCTCATTTTCAATTTTTGCCAAATAATAATAAATAAATTGTAAAGTAATTCTTCATTCCCATTGAAGGGCCCCATTAAATGGAGGTAAAATTTTTCCTTTGTCATCCTTAAAATTTCTAAATATTTTAGCCGTTCTTTTGTTGGCTGGATCCAAATGAAGGAAATTAAACAAATTTAAATTCTATAGTGAGAAGTGAATTGCACCTATCTATTTTGTCTTTAGGTACCAACCACTTTATGACTATCTTTGTACCTTACCACTTTTAGTAAAGGATTATGTAAAAATTGTCGACAAAATCACATGCTAGTATATGAATGTTTGGCAAGAGGTCAACATCATTTATAAACCGCAGAGACTATTGGGCAAAAGTCACCTTTTTTACATTTTGCTGGCAATCTTAACATGGTCAAAAGTTATACATCTCGAGGGAGGTACATCAAAGGAATTGAGGATGCAATATTTAAGAAAATTGATGTCGAAAGCCATTTTGCCGATTTGATTGCATCATTTTCATCGTGTCTTGAATTTTTGCATAGTCCAAAACTGAAACTCACATATTACCTAGAACCAGACTATCAAATAAATTAAATGCATGTTTCTACAGCTACTCACCAACTGAGATGATTAAAAGAAATCAAAGTAATTTCCTGGCAGGATTCTTAGAAGTTAGAACAGACTAGTGCCCAAAAGCTGGCCGGGCTAGAAATGTTGAAGAAAGATTCTTGCTTGCACTTGCGTAAAACCACTTATGTTCATTCATTCTTCTATTCTTATGATGTTCTGTTGCATCCGAGCTAAGGAACGCAGCAAAATACAGAAATGCAATTAACACAAAGTCCAGAAAAGCTACATAAGATTGTAGAAAACGTGGGCTCATTATCCCGGCCGCCGCCAGTGTGGTTCTAAAAAGAGTTTTGCGATTGTCATTTCTTCTCTGAAAAAGGCCTCAAATTCATTCCTCGAGACATGTTGTCCCATAAGCACACAACAAGGTTGGTTGCTACAATACTAATGAGCCTTCCACCACATATTTTCATCATATCTCCATGGCTCATGCATTGCCGGTCTTCATGCTACTTGCCATTATTTTTGTGTATCCGCACGCAACAATGAAGGAATGGTGTTAGTCGGTAAGAACGGCCTTTGCATGCAACATTGATCAAACGATGCTACTCAAGCAAGGTAGATCTCGACTTTTTTCGTGGGATAATGTGTACAACTAAAGAAGGATGTAATATGTTTGAAATGCTTTGTAAATGCGCTTGTTGCTATATGAGGAGGAAGCTATGCTTTGTCAGCAGAGGGTAGGGATGCATACGCATGGAATAGTTGTGATATTTTTTCATGAAGTCTTGTTGCAATCCGTAATTGGATGTACCCTATCCATCATTTTTGATCCAACACATGGGATAAGTGTTGGATAAGAAGCCAAGTATGTTGTTATCGAAAGATTTTTCCCTAAAGAAACATAAAAAAGCTTGGGGTTTTTTAATTCTAGCAACAATTTTACTATGGTGTACCATGTACTAGGGCCCCAATGAGTTAAATTTATTTCGGGCCATTCTCTCTATTATAATTCCTTTTCCTAGCTAATATAATAAAGTCACAACCGAACGCATGAAAATCTTACTTTAAATTTAAAACCATTAAGAAAGTGTATCCAAAGGATGTATTATTCATGGGCCTTCCATGGAATGGTCACTACAAAGAGTTACTAGATTTTCAACGACTTTTTTTTACTCCTTTTCACCAACAATCCACTTGTTCAAGTATAATTCCATTTTGATTCTTTCTAAATCAGTGTTTTCACCCAAGGTGGGAAACCCTTATCCAACACCCCAAGATTAAGGCCGCCGCAATGGTTTTATGGAGAGGGTGATCACGCCAAGCTTTTATAATCGAAGGATCACATAACCTCTACCATGGTCCTATTGAAATGTCAGATGGCTTGCATATCCTAAGCAACACTTATGGTGATTTTTAGACTTTCCTTTGCTAAAGAGATTTAATTCCCTGCTAAATAGAAATGAGAGAAGCTATTTTTAAAAATTCCCCATTTTCTCAGATGTAGTCAACATTCATTAATAGATGTAGACATGTGTCAATCTTGTTCTCCAAAAAGTGCCCATGGCTTGATAGCTATCTATTGAGTTCTTTTCAAATTATTGGGAGTGGTTTTGGAACCAGACACATTTGATGTATTTGTTAGACTTCAAGGATTTAGTGCTCTCAACAGAATCCAACACATGTGTTATCTCATTAATTCATAAGGCCAATGAGTCGCGAATACTCCTCAAATTATGCTGCCCACACTATTGTCATCCTGGTTAACATTTTTGCCAAAGATTTTGTAGACCATTGAAATTCAATGCAGCCGAAGTATATCTTGAGTGCCCACGGTGTTCCTGAAGATACATTCTTAACAATGTGGTCATGACTAATGAAGGGATATATTGGGTTTCCGGGAACAACATTTGGCACATCACATATTATAGTTGGATGTCTCTACTGGCCACTGCCATGGTAAGCCATCAAAGATTTTTCCAATTGATCGGCATCTTCTGGGATGACCATTGGTCTTCTCCTTGGCTTCACTATTTCACGATGTTCTCACAATTTTTTTGTTGTCACAATCGATGGACTGCCGCAGGTTTACATGGTATGAAGATGGCCCACAAGAAGTATATATAGTCAATGCTGAAGAGATGTCGCGATGTTCCTCAGGAAGTTTCTTTTAAAGAATTTGATGACAAAGTCATTTCTAGCTACACATCTTCACTGCATCTAATGTGCTTGTTTGGCTAAATGTGCTACTCTTGAACTTTGACACCTCATTAATCGGGCTATCTCAGACTTCTGTATTTCCATGGAAGGTGCTACTCATGGCAATCCATTAAATCTCGCACTTCTCGCGGAATTTATGTCGGCAGGAAGTTGAGCAAAAGAGATCATCATTAAAGAGCGCTGCGTATATCTCGCTTTATGGAACATTGCAGTTATCACCTGCAAGCTGGCTACTGGCCAATTTTGTGCTTAGTAGCCGCATCGGCGTAGCGGTGGCATCTTACTCTTTGGCTTCCGCTCCACCTGACTGTTATGCAAAAACTCATACCCATGGTTAGAAATTTTCTCCAGGTGGTACGTAAGCATAAGGTAGTGTAAAGATGGCCCTCGTCCATGTGTGTCCTACAAGTGTAAGGTGGACTAGGTATGATAGACTTCTTACTTCAAAGTAAAGATCCATTTTAAAATTCATTTGAGGCTTTTGACCGGTTCTCCCAGTTTGCGTTCTCTCACATGGGCTTCCACTCATTGCATCCCACTCTGGGAAGATGGCGCTAAACCCTTTTACCGATGCATCTACTAACCTTAATTACAAATCCATATTTCCGTACGCCCGCTTCTTTTTTATGGTGGTTTATTATATGCATGGGTCAGGGTATTCGTGGTAAATCTCTTTTCGCCATGAAAGTTTAAAATGACCGTATTACCGCTAAGATATGCAAGCCATCTCGACAATTTCAATAGGGATATGGTGGTAGAGGTTCCGGCCCAACTCGAGCACTTTTCTTTCACTTCGAGCCCGGGCCTCTCAAGGTTTCGCTTTCTCTCCTCCCATCCGACCGTATCATTTTCCCTTTCTTCAATCCTCTCACATGACAAATATCGTCGACCTAATCTGGACGCCTTAACCTGCATCTACAAAATTGAGGGCCTTCCAGGATCTCCGCCTAGCTGCCAAGTGCATACCGGCCACAGTGAGGTTTGTTTATTGCGTTCTCCAAACTCCATGACTGTTTTTGTGTAACCTCTTTTCTACATGCTTTTGGTTTACAGTTTAGGCATCTACTCATCCCTAATACTATTTCCAGCCTACAAACCCTTATTATTCCCAACTTGTTCTAAAGACTGGGAACTAAACATGAAGGGTTCTGCTGCCACCTGCTAAGGTATAAGTTTCAAGGCCCAAGTTTGTTGAGTACTGGGGTTAAAGAACTCGCTTTGGAATAGATCAAGCTTAGTAATATATCCTGCAATGTCTTAGATTATGAAGTCCCACTAGTACTGATAAAAAGACCATGGAATTGTTCACATTTGAACCAATTTTTGCTTAGTGCTACCGCCAAGAGAAATGATGTAATAAAATTCTTTCACCCGTAATCGAAGAATGAAAGGGATTGTAGAATATGAACTTAAATCCAATCGAGGTTCTCCCAATTCCTACTTCTAGTGAAACCTAATTAATGACGTCATCCATGTCTTCGGCCAAGCACCTGGCCGATGTACCGGCCTACAATCTCTAAGCCCTCTCCTTAATCTCTAAGTGAATTTCAACTCACGAATCGAGAATGGCTTACCAGCCAAAGAAAACACACTCCTCTCCTATTCGAATTCGAAATAAGAATGGCTCACCCAAACACATCCTCACTCCATTCTCAAGTCCATTTCTACTACTCCAGTCGCATCGGCTTATCCACAGCCCGACACCTTCACTGTCTCGAAGCTCATTCTGACTCGCAAGTCGAGAATGGCTCACCCAAACAGCCACACTTCCCTCAGACATGCTCGACTCTTTGAGTAAAAAATGTTCAATTTCATGCATTCTACTCAAGCAGTCATAGAATGGTTTAGCCAAAGAAAAAGACAGATGCATTCTCGACTGTGATTATAATGGCTCCCAGCCAAGAAAGATACCTCGACTGACTCCATGAGTCGGTAGTCATCACCCAAAGCAAGAGAAATTATTTTCCTCTGTATTCGACCATGTAGTCGAGAAATTTGGCTTACCCAGCCTAGTAGAATATACTTATGCATTCTGACTCTAGAGTTCCAGAATGGGTCACTAAGCCAGCCCAACACTCTCACCGCGAAATCTATTCTCGCATCAATCCGTGAAAGTGGCGAAGCCCAGGAATGGCCATCCGTAATGGACCGATCCCTTCTACCCGACTCCCATGAGAGGAGCTTCAATCTTGATGGTCGAGGTCACAGGTTCTGGGATGCCACCACTACTCTCATTCTCCTCAACCTGTCAGAGCCATCCTCCTCCTCTACCTGCATTTGAGAGAGAGGGCTTAATCTAGATATAAGTATTCTTAATCGTGCATACAGAATTCATCAATAATCCTCTTCAATTCCATTCTCGACTTCGAAGTCATCTGCCTTTACCCACCGACCACTCTCCTTTCAACCCGCCCTTCAAATTTTGAAGGGAGAGCTCCTAATCGATGAGGCATCCTCATGAAGAGAGACCAAGACGCAAATATTCATCTAATTCATTCATCTAATGCTCTCTATTCATCTAACATCCTCTACTACTTGGCAACTGCTCAATAGTCTCGGTTAATTGTTGTTCTGTTCACATCTCAATGCAAATAATTTATTGATGTCGGCATGCTCAACAAGGAAAGAAGCAATAGAATGACAATTCAACAACCTCCGCTTCATTCAACTCTAATATTCCGCTCTAGACTTCCAGTGCATCCTCCATGCATTCAACCATTTACAAATAACCTTTCGTAGAACTGAAGGAAGGGACAATGAAAACACTCACCCATGTCGCAATAGCTCCTTGGACCATTGAACCAATGCATCCCCACCTTCCAGTATTTACTAAAACAACAAGCACTCCAGTCGACTTGAATTAGCATGATTCTCACAGGTATCCTTTCTCCATATGCGTTGAAGAAGGCTCATAGGCTTGAGTTTTCTCTCATCCCCACTGCATCTTTGCTTCCTCGCCATCAGCAACTCATCTAAAATATACTCAAGCTGTCAAACAAATATCACTCATAAATGCACCTTATTCAATCATGCACAAATGCGTGCTCATAGTAGTTATGTTATCAGGCCGCTCGCTACCGGTTGGCATTGAATCAAGGAGATCAAATGTTCTACCGAGGTTTCGCAATACCTCCGCTTTGGCCGAATCGCGGAATTCGGCCTCTTCAATAATTTGAAATATGCTTAGGTAATCTAATGCCCAGTATATAGTCAAGAACCCTGCGGTGCATTCAATGATTGCAACGATGTTATTTGAAATTCAAGATAACTTCTTTATGTGCAATCCTCAAGGCGATCCTCGCCAGCATAAAAGGCAACTTTAGGCACCTGCAACTTCCAGCGCGCACCAGTTTACCTGGCCGAGTATGTTGCCTCCATCAGCCGTTTGTTGAAAAGGGATCGCCTATCGCTAAGAAAGAAGAGAAAGCCATGCCGCGCTTCAATTGCATGTCTTTCTGTATTCACCAACTGGTTTTTACAAATTCAATGGAATTATTCGGCTGAGCATGGAAGAGGAACCGAAGAGTAAAGACGCATGGTCTGGTTGTGGGTGGCGAAAGCATCGCGAGAATAGCACATGTATTGTAGACCTAAAAGGATGCCCCGGCGCAGGACTGGCAGTCAGATAGGAAGAGGGAGGCAAGATATTGTCACAGACACTCCACCATCGAAGTACAACATCGCCATCACAAAATACTATCGCTACAAAGGTGTTACGGCCAGTAATCGCTATCACCATTCCTACAAATTCCATGTCTAGTCCTTAGAGTTAGGTAGGGCACTTCTTTGACTCTACATGAATGAGAAAGTCAATGTCAGCCTTTTCTAACACGGAGGGCACTTTCTCAATCAAGTAAAGATGCAAGGCCTCATGTCTAGCTCCTTTGTAACCAGAGGCTACTTTCACTCCAAATCAAGAAAAGTCCTCAATGTCCAATCTCTTTGACCTGAGAGTCGAACACACCTAATTCAATTTGGTCCACGCTTGTTTTTTATTGTAAATTAAGTGTTGTTTTATGCCAAAAACAACACCAAATGGTCCTTATTCATATGTGGCCTGGTTATCCCGGGATGTATCAAAGAGACAAGTATTTTTGACAAAAATTCTACCTGGTCTTTTATAGAAATCCACGCTGGAAAATTGACATAGTTTTTTGTAGAATTCTGCTGGTTAACGATGCAAAGCCTTCACGTTGTTTTTAATGGAATCATGCGTTGTTTATCTTCGTAATTACACATGCATAGAAGTCTCCATATTACCAACACGGAAAAGCTAAATTACAACGCATTGTTTTAAAAATAGTTACATATTATTTAACAAAGTACAACATGTATATTGAAATCTGATATTGTTTTTATGCTATTAAGTATTGATTTTTAAAATAAGAACATGTAGAAAAGATTATAACACATAGAACAAATGAGGTGTTAATTTCCAATGTGTGGTTCAGGAACCAATGAAATATTGATAATGCAGTCCCAATTTGTTAAATAAAAACACTATTTTATCTAATCAACATCGACATCAGAAGTGTCTTCATACATTACGTCTTTATAACATGTAGAAAAATCAAGATGAGTTTCTAATATGCTTGCTGACTAATAAAATGTCGCCACTTGATACTTTTAAATAAAACACAAACAAGGTGGTGTTTTTTTTTAACTAATATAGCATTGAAGACATATTATAACAAAAATCTAGCACTATTTTGCTTGTATTATACTCGTTGTCTAAGTGAATCATTTATTTATGTGTAAGTGATTATCTTCTTGTTTTATCATTAACCATTGGACGAAATGAAATTTCGTTAATTCAAGAATATAAAATACATAGATTCAAATATGTGAGCAAAAGCAGCTTCATTTAATGTCGTGATAATACATAAGTAGCCAACTAGCACAATAGGTGCTGACATTGGTCTTTAAACATGAAATATATCATTAAATAATAGCAAAGTATCTTCTAAAATAAGCTTGTGTGCAAAGTTAATCATATTGCATCCTGTCCAAACTAACTGCCATTTATTTTCCTACTAAACTCAATCTTATATTTCTACAAATTTAATCTTATATTTTATATATCTATAAAATTAATCGCTTGATGAAAAATGTAAAAAGAAATATCTCATGATCAACCAAGTTCAAGGTTCTATTTGTGGCAGGAAAGAAATCCTAAGGATTTACTTCATGATGCAATGTTAAGATTCATTGCTTTTTTTGCTTCCATATGCCCCAGATGACAAAATCCCAATGCCTTGAATAATAAGAGGCGTTAAGAACCATTCAAACATGCAAACACCCTAAAATAAATTAGATTGCATCCAAGATTTCGTAGACAGGAAAGGAATCTCTGACTCGTAACAAACTCTTTGAAGAAATCGCCAAAGACAAAATATTACTTTTTACGGGAGGTATCTTCGGTGGATGCCTTTGACAACCTCAAGGTCCTCACGGTGATATAAGCCACAATAAAACATTGAACAAAACCTAAAAAAAAAAAAAAAGCTATGAATAGATAAATTTAATAAGCAAATAGTGGATGGTTCGGCCAAGACCGAAAGGTTCTTAATTCGTTAAGAGGCAAAACCCGGAAATCAAGGACATTTTTGACCAAGAGAAAAGAAAGGGCAGAGGTTTTTGAGCGTATCCGCCTTTTGGTAAGTAAGAATAGAAAGGAGTGAAAAATATGTCGGAAATTGGCATCCAAAGATTCAAGAAAATGTTAATTGGTAGTCAGAAGCCTGGAATGACGGGCAAGAAAAGGGAAAAAGAAGAAAAAATAAAAAAGAGCATGTCTGATTCATAAGAGAACAGGCAAGGAGGTCGTAAGGGAATTAGGTGCATTGTGAGCCTTTGATTCGGCTTGGAGGAAGCCGTCAGGGAGCAAAAAAAAAAAAACCCAGCAGGAGGCGGATTTTTGGCTATTAGTCGCGGCAAATCCCGTAATCCATTTACTTAATGCTTACATATGTATGATGGCGCATCTTATGTTTATTTCCTTCAAGTACCCACTGGAGAGGGAAAAGTGTGGGAAAAAAACAAATGAAACTAATTATTATTAAACAAGAATGACTGAATAAAAGATGCTCAATTTGATACTTGTTTTTGGCCTTTGTAGATATGTGAACTCGCAGATATAGCCCAATGTGTAAGCTAATGCGAGAATAACAGATGCCCAGGTGGGAGAATACTTGAATTACTGCCTGAAAGATCTTCATTTTTACTCAAGCACAGTAAGGTTGAAGCCTTAATCATCGATACCTTTGGGAGCGTGTGAGGGAATCTCTTAAGGTAATTCTTTTTGTTAAGAGGTGTTGATTCATTATGTTTGCATTTTTTTTCTTCTGTGCTTTCATGTCATGCGAAGTGTTTTTAAATGGATGCATATGCTGTATCATCATACAAGTGGTATTATCATAAAAGTGCATTTTTTTGGAAAACCTATAGAATGTTAGTGGCAATGGTATGGAAATTTTTAGAGATAGGAGCTTACCTGAATTTCCCTAGTAGACATACCAAATGGGTGAGAGCACAACAGGTTTGGGAACAATGTTTAATTTCAGAAGAGCAAGTTGAAGCTTTTAGCCTTAAGTCATGCGTATCTTACAGAAAGTGCATTAGGAGCATCACTATGGGCACAATAAAGTACATAAATGGTTCCCATTGGGCAATATGTTTAGCTTTGTGGTGTGGTTTGTTTTGGCTCTTTAATAAAAAATTGCTAGGATTTTAATACCTTTCCAGGGGAAAAGTGCATGTTCGTTTCTGGAGCGGCGGAGGATCCATTGAGTTGTGCGGATGAAGATGGTCTCATGGGTGAGGATCACGGTTCCACAGTCTGCGTTCCACTCCACAGCATCCAGCTTGCAAAGAAAGAACTAGCATAGAAGATTTTGAAATAATAAAGCCAATAAGCGAGGTGCATTTGGAAGGTGTTTCTTTGCGAGGAAGAGGACCACTGGTGATCTTTTTTGCAATTAAGGTAGGATTTATAGTCCAGTATGCAAAAGGTCCTTCTGGGTGCATAACCTATGGTTAGACTCATATTTGTATGGTCATGCTTTGGAAAGACATAGTACATGCTCCATATTCCAAATAGATCCTTTCCATCAGAAGGTCGTGGTATTGACTGTTTTGGTTTTTGGAGATTATAAAGAGCTAATCCTAGTTGTTGAATTTACAGGTTTTAAGAAAGGCTGATATGATTCGCAAGAATGCTGTTGAGAGTGTTCAGGCAGGCGGAACATTCTTATTTCTGCAAGAAACCCCGCCGTGGTTAGGATTATCAAAATCTGCAATACCTGACATGTTGCACTTAGGATGCTTGGTGATATTCAATCTTAAGTGCTAAATATGGATATTCTGACATTTTGCTGACAGCTGCTTATAGTTGCATAGATGTTTGCCGAGGAATACACTAGAATGTCATGGATACTTAGTATGTATGTTTGAGATATAATACATGCAAAAGTATGTTCCAAATCAAGTGTTCAGAACTGGCAATGTCAAGTCTTAATAAATGTCTTGCACATAACCTAGTCTTTGCATGGAGTTAATAAGTCTAGGATGCAGTCTTCTGTTAAGTTTTCGGACTTGTCCTAGAGATCTTAGTATAGATTGTTTACAATGTTAGTATCCTCTTATATGATAGCTTTAATAAGCTTTTTCTGCATTCTGGCAGATGCGTTTCTTTTATTCTTTCACTTGTAAAAAACCTTTATCTTGTGATGGAGTATTTAAATGGGGCGACTTGTACTTTCGATGCTGAGGAACTTGGGCTGTTTGGAAGAAGCGAAAACGCAGCGTTTACATTGCGAACTTGTAATGTATTTTAATGCTTTTAGATTCATAGGATATAAATATTTTGCCAAATGTTTTTGCAAATTAGTTAACCCGAGTGTGTAATGTAGTAAACTTGATTTTATCTGCGTGGTGATCTTTCTGCTGTGCTTAAAAAGCTGTGGTGTATGACCAAGCTAGGCTATAAACATATAATGAACATTGGTATGTTCACATGGTGTTTACTTTAATCTTATATAGTCAAACCTAATGGCTCAGTGCTTTGGTCTAAATCTTACCTACGAAAGCCTAATGGTTCATATATCCAATCCTACAATTGTATCACTGCAACCATAGAGATAAGACTAGATCTCAAAATGCCCATCGTTGTGCTGTTAGTGCCATCTTTGGAAGGTATTCCTCTGGTAGGATTTGGTCCGCGGTGTGGTGACATTGGTCGCGTTTCCTTGCTGAAAATGATGATTAATATGGCAACCTGTAGGCTGCAGGCAAAAAGTCCGTCAGAGGCTATGCCACTGTGCTTAATGGCACGAACCTTATATGATATTGTCTATGACAGAGTTCCTTTTTGTACACTACCAGTACCATTTGCAATCAAGTCTTTTGGCAATAGCAACAATATTTTCTTGCTGTCTATGCAATAAGTAGCCTCTTTGATGGGAAAGCCAGCTTCTGAATTGAAGGAAAAGTTGTGTGTTGACTTTACTCTAGGGCCAAGTTTCCAGTATAGGTCTCACTCACCATCGGTATGGCTACCTGGAGGCAACTAGGAGTATATATATTACAGGTAGGGTTAGAAGTTAGGAGAAGCCCAGACTTTCAAAGACAGCTATGAGACATTATTCTATGGTGCACTATGATTGGCATGACAATTAGAATAGCTAATTTTAATGTCATGGCTGTCTTTAAAAGTCTGGGCTTTTCATAACTTCTGACTTTAAACACAATTGGTATATATGAAATTATGTTATATGGTCACATGCATTCTGTTTCTTTGGTCAAGCCCTTTTATGTGCCATTCCTTGTTTTTGTTAAATTCATTTTAATTCATTTGTAGGTTCTGGCTCTTGGTACCTGCATTCTTTGGGCGTTATTCATCGTGATTTGAAGCCTGACAATCTCTTAATTGCCCATGATGGGCATATCAAAGGTAAATTTTTTAGCTTTTTGTGAAGTCCAGCCAAAGGATTTCTTTGTAACTTTACGAAAAGCAAACAACCACGGCCACAGGCCATCTGTCAGGAGAGAAACATTTGATTAGCATTTGCTTTATCTCTCATAATTTAGCTGTTATGGTGTTTCAGCTCACAGATTTTGGGCTATCAACATTTGGCCTTATCAATAGCACAGATGATCTGTCAGGTCCTGCTGCCTGTGGAAATGTACTGTTTGATGACATTGAAAGCAATCAGGCTCCAGATTACAACAAAAGAGGAACAGCGGCAACAAAGATCTGCAGTTGGCACTCCAGATTATTTGGCACGGAAATTCTTTTGGGGAACTGTTCATGGTGAGCCTATAATATGGTTATCTTACCCATTTGACATATTAGATTAACCACGTCTATTTCACTGTATATAGGTTCCACTGCTGATTGGTGGTCAGTTGGGTCATCCTTTTTGAGCTATTGACTGGTGTTCCACCTTTCAATGCAGCACACCCACAGGTACTTACTTTTTCTGGAGGTATTATTCTTCAGGGGATAGTCTATAGCTGATCTCTTCATGTTTAAGAGCCTCAGTTAATATACTATTTATAATATTTCTTTTTGAATGGCTTAGATAATTTATAATATTCTTTTGAATGGCCTTGAATAATTTTTGATAACATTCTCAATGAAACATTCCTTGGCCCCATGTTCCTGAGGATATGTCTTTTGAGGCCGAGATCTTATTGATAAGTATGGAAGTGCAATATTTTTGTTTCTTTTAGAAATTCATGTCACTCTTCTTGGTTAATTATAGAAGCGTGATTGGATCACCTTAAGAACTGTTGCTATAATCTCACCTTTCAGGTTACTCTTGGAGGATCAGATCAACGGCTTGGAGCCGCGTGGTGCAGCTGAAGTACTGGCCCATGAATAGTCCTTTGGCTTTTGTATATAGTGCAATGGGGCTGATTATGGTTTTGCTTTACAGGTCAAAGCACATCCCTTTTTCAAGGATATTAAATGGGACACCCTGGCAAGGCAGAAGGTGGGGATTGCTAATGTTTTTGCACAAAATATAAGTAGATTCTAAAGTATAACTAATCTTTTACAGGCAGCATTCATTCCTAGTCCAGAGGGCATTGATGACACAAGTTATTTCACCTCACGACATCCATGGGAGTCTGCAGGCAGTCGTGTTTATGCAGAACATGAATTTGCAGACTATAGTGACTATGCAAGCAGTAGTGGTGGAAGCAGTAGCTCTTTGAGTAGATTGGACGAGGCACTAAGATGAACTAGTATATTTTCCTTTTAGATTAATGTTGAGGCCTTGTGAACATGAAGGTTTTTTGCAGGTAGATGAATGCAGAGATCTCGAGGAGTTTGAAAGCACACCATCTGTCAAATATTCTTTCAGTAACTTTTCTTTCAAGGTAATATTATCGCTTGAAATAAACTGGTGCCATCAAGTTGTTGATTTATTCTACATGTGTGCAGAACTTATCTCAATTGGCATCAATAAATTATGATCTGTTGGCAAAGGATACTTCCAAAGGGAGTCAATAGTCAACGCATGCGGAAGAGCAATTAAATTTTGTCATAGGTTGGTGTATGTACAATATGTAATTCTAACGAGTCAGTCTTCCATCAGCAATAAGTCTTCATAGTTTTGAAGGTTGTATGTGGCCGAAAAACCAGTTTGTTGTGGCATCTTGGCTGTTGCTGGTCATGCTATGGGGATTATATCAGAAGCATGGGATGACGGTTCAGTATGTTCGATATGAATGAATATTTACCAGCACCTTCTGATGTTGACTCTGGCATTGCTGGCCCTTGTAAATATAAATTTTATGGCCGTCACTGACAGGTACTTTGGCGTGTACCTGGCATGCTGATATGTCTCAACTAAATAAGGTTTTGCGCGTTCATTGAATTAAACAGTAGGAACTAATACCTGGAACTTTAAAGGCTTTGGGAGCCTAGTAGGTTCCCCAGTGATGCTTTCTTGCAACGTTGTTTGCTTCTTTTTTTCTTAAAATTGCCTTAGGCTGTTGGATATTGGATAGGGCTGTTTTTTGCGAGAAGGTTCATCTGCAACGGGCAGATTTGTAGCACCAGATTTGGAGATGTCCGAAAACCCTGGAGCTTGCATACGTGTTGGATTTGCGTTTATTGGAGCTGGCGGAATCTGGCCGATTTTGCTGGATGCTGCGTTTGAATCAGGGGTATGAATCAGGGATGTTGAATCAAGTTATTTGGTTATTCCATTTTCACGGCTGCTTCTGCTATTTATTACTCCGCCGGTTTCTGATGGAAGAGTATAGCTGAATTTCATGTATGAAAGATACAGATGTGATGAAAAGGCTAATTGATTATACTCCATCGCCAACCTTGCCTTCTGATTCAAGCAACCAGGGGTTACAGATGGCCTCTATGTTCAATGGTTGAATTGAACGGTTCTTATTTTTTTACTTTGGTGGGAAAAGGGATTAGGATGATTAGGATGGGTTTAGCGTGACAGCTGCTAGGCCTATTGGTTGCATTGGCCAAACGTTCTCCACAATGTCAATTTGGACCTCTTTAGGCGAATTGTCTGATCACATTCATTTCTTTTAGGAATATAAATAGCGGGGTCTTTTTTGGCTCCCGAAATCGGGGTCTTCAAAAATCGCAAAAGCGATTTTGGGGATAGATGCTTGATTTTTCTCGCTTGCGTGTGATTTTTCTGAGCGATTTTCTGGCGGGCTAACAACGTAGTCGAGGCAGCTTGCGGTAGCGCGTGCGGCTGCTATGGATGACGAATCACAAGAATCTGGATTTTCATTTGGATTTGAATGTCGTGGATTGCCCTAGATTCTTCGGCGCACTTCAACTGCGGCAAATTCAAATGATGCGCATCACCAAATCGTCATGCATCGTTGTTTTGCTTGAGGCCTTGTGCTCATTTTAAATGCAATTAAATTCCATTCACCCCGAACCTGCAGATTTCGAACAAGCTCAAGATGTCGAAAACCCTGGATCTTCAAGAATCGTGGAAATTGAGAAACAAAGAAAGCGAGTTATGGTAGGAGCTTTCTAGCGGCGGTGATCCAGTGAGATCCCAAAGACGCAATTAGGTCCAAAGAGTGCATATTCTTGAACAAGATCAATCTTTTGGCACAAGATGTTCAAGAATCGCCGAAATTCGTGAAGAAGGAATTGTTCGCGCGTAAATTTCCCTTAGAGATGAAGCAAAAGTCGGCGATTTGAAAATCACCGGCGTAGTTTAAAATCACGGCGGCGAAAATGGGCAAAGCGATTTTCACCTTCTCCTTTGAAAATCGCTTAAGCCATTTTGGTCCGCGCGAGACCCCGATTTCGGGAGCCAAAAAAGGCACCGTATAAATAGGCCGTGACTCCAGTCCTTAAATAATGTATTATACCTAATCTGATGTCCTAATGCTAAGCGCAGACGATCGAGGACCTTTCGAATTTTACTTAAATTCATTAGAGAAATTTAGTGAACCAATAAATATGGCTTTATAGCTCTTCCAAGTTTGGATTTGTCAATTTCTTGATCGGATATGATGCTTCAAGGCCAATGCCGCATTTGCCCGACTTATGCTTGAGGTTGCGTTGCATACGAATATAGCCGTTCTCACCCCACTTTGGACCCCAAGAGTTTCTCACAGTCCAGTAATCTAGACCATCTTCAGTGCCATAGCCAACAATATTCACTGCATGGTCGAGTTTTGTGCCACACTTGCCTGTGAATATGCCCTAGGGGTAGAAACGTGTGTTATGTTAAAAGGACTCCAAGTAAGAAGCAATATATTTAGTAGAACGAGACTATACCTTAGCATAGAATTGGAAGCTGCGGCCACTAGCCTCAATGCACACACTTACTGGTTGATTTGCAACTGCAGCTTGCAATCTTTGTCTCATTTTGGTAGGCACATCCTCGTAATCATCAATGCTTACAATATAATTCTTGATCTGGAGATGAAGAAACATACGACGCACGCAGTCATTTTAAGTTGGTGCATGGGAGAAAAGTCTTATTAAGTTAAAGGTGTTAGGAATAGTTGGTGCATGGGAGAAAAGTCTTATTAAGTTAAAGGTGTTAGGAATTTTTGTTGTGCCCTTGTTAGCTCACCTTGTTCTTTTTGCATTGCCCATCAGATGCTTGATAAGGGTAGTTTTGCTCCGAGTCAATGCCACCATTTTTCATAATGTATTTGAAGGCATGGTCCAGCCAACCTCCATTGCAACCTTGATTCTTGTCTTTAGAACAGTCCACAAGCTGTTGCTCCGAGAGAGAAACGAGTTTGCCCGTCGTAATTTGGTTGATGCCTTCGACAGACGCAATAGTGGAGAACGCCCAACAACTCCCTACAAGTTGCACATATACGTAAGGAATAATCTCTCTCTCTTTCTTATTCTTTTTGAATTTTGCATCATTCTTTTTCTTGCAAAATTTTTCATTCTTTTTCTTGCATCATTAAATAAAAGAAACAAGAATAAATATTTCTGTTAGATGGCCTTACCACATTTTCCCTGGTCTTTGATGGCCCCAACAGCCCCTTTCTCTCGCCAATCAACGGATGAAGGCAAATCATTTGGCCCCAGATTTCCATACTTGAAATTGGATGCCCGATCCTTTGCACCAGTTTTACTGCCTAAATATTTCTGCATAAACTCTTCGTTGCTCAAATCTGCAAATTTGTTCAGACCCAACACATATGCCTTGCCTTCTTCCCCATTCTCGGCTTCAATAAATTTCAAATTATCCTTAAAAATATCATATCTGATCGAAGCTTCATCAATTCCGTTGTAAACCCGCCGGTGCTTCATCATCCATTTCTCGTACAGTGCCCTCATGCTCTCTTCTGATTCTAAATCCTTTGCAGAATAACCCAAAACAGAGGATTTGTCATCTTCCATCGCTTTTGCAGAATATAAGCATATAATTACAGGGATGATCACTAAGCAGAATTCATACTTTGCTGCCATTGATGCCTGCCCTTTGGTGCATTCTTCTCGCTTTGCTGCTTCGATTTATAGTGTTTTTTTTAATGCTGTGATTATGCCTGTGTTTTGTGTAGATTGAGTGAGGATTTAGGCTTGAGTGCTTCTCAAATGAGTGCTATATTCGTGAAATAGAAGTAAGGGGTTCAAAGTGCGTTTTCTTGGTTAGAAAAGATTCAAGGTTTTAAAGTTTGGAACAGATTTTTTCTTCGGCGCTACTGAAAAGGACAAAGGGTTTTTTCGTAAATGATGCATATACTCAAAGCTTGTAACTTGCTGCAAACAAAGATTACGTTCTATATAAGCTTTCTTCTTTTCTGACATGCACTGAAAGGTGGGCTGCATGAGAAACAAAGAATGTACAAATAAACTGCAAACAAAATGCAGCCATTATCTACCTCCAACACTGGAAGCAATGCAAAGAACATCCGAACAAAGTAATTGCCCAAATGATCAAGTTCTATGCTTTAGGTTCTGTGCTACAGAAGCAAGCTAAGGAGATATTTGCCACAGGGTTCAATTTTTGCCATTTGATACTTTCGGATTTATTTGTGGGTTCAAATCCCACATAGTAATACTAATGCTAACCGGTTGCAACCTATAACTTTTACTGCTCACGGAATTAGCTTCCCACTTTCCATTCCAGATAAAATCATATTCTATTCTATTCTATTCTATTATATTCTATTCCAGATTGTAGGGATATGCCATTTGGCAGTGGCAGCCTGTGATTTATTTTTACACAGAAAAAAAATGCTACCCACATTCCATGTTGTGTTATATTATATCAATGTGTGTTATTAAAGTACTGGAATACAACAACCAGAAGTTGATGATGCAATTGTTACGTTAGGTGTTTCCATGTTGTGTTATATCAATGTGTGTTATTAAAGTACTGGAATACAACAACCAGAAGTTGATGATGCAATTGTTAGGTTAGGTGTTTCCATGTTGTGTTATATCAATGTGTGTTATTAAAGTACTGGAATACAACAACCAGAAGTTGATGAAGCAATTGTTAGGTTAGGTAATTTCACTAATAAGCATTTGAAGCTGCTTATATAGCTATTGGAAGATCTTAACTGCATTATCCTTCTCCTTATGATGGTGGAGAGTCCCTCCTTATATACGCCTCTCCTTCTTATACTTGGAGGAAAGTTTCCTCGTCGATGACTGCCTGACCGACTAGTAGGCCTTTCGCGCCCAACCATAACCACTTGGGATGGCCAAGTGCTAGGGCAGAGGAAACAGAGGTTTCATTGCCATTCCTAATCTAGGCCAAGAGTGGTGCACCTATCTTTTCTCTAATGGTTGCATATATACTAAATGGTTTTCGTATAAATATCGAAAGGCTTTAATTTAAATATAGAAGAAATTTATCGCAACAACCAAGGCTGTTTAAAGTGGCCTGATCTCATTGCTTTGAAGATAAGTTTGATCATGGCGTAAAAAATAGGATTGATGAAAATTCTTTGGAGTCTATTGCAACTTTGCAATGGTTTATAGGCCTTCTCAAATCGCCTTCTTTGTGTGTTATTTTGCTCTATCCACATATTCGTGACTGGTAGTGGCATTTAAAATGCTTTTGATTTTATCTCTCTGTAAGTAATCACTGGTTCTGCATCATTGTGCAAACAGTTTATTTACAGTTGATCTTATAATATACATGGTGCAATGCCAAATTTAGTGTTTGCACCTCATGAACATTCTTGTATTAGAAAGTGATTCATTAGAGAGAATTATATTCTATTAAAGTCAAACTAATCATGATTGGTCTTACAATATATATGGTGCAATGCCAAATTTAGTACTTGCACCTCATGCACATTCTTGTATCATGATCATACATTCATCATGTTATATATAGCGTAAAAATTGAAGTGTCCATAGCATTGAAGTCTTTAAGATGGCATAACATCCATTATTTTATGCAACTATCATCTAAATCATTGAGGGTAATTAAATGAGAAAGATATCTCGTGGCTATAGAGCCATGTTTGGTCAAGATAGCATATAATTGAACTGATGCATCAACATTATTATACTCTAGACACCTTAAAGTCTGCCAGCAGTGAAAAAGAGATCAAGTTTTTGGGTTGCCCCTAGGGTGGCAAACCCTTGCTCATATGGGTTTTCGGCATATTCTAAGTATATGCCGAAAACAGCGCCAAACTGGCTATTGCCAGTAAACTGGCGGTCAGCCCTGTTTCCTGTTCATTAGAACCCCATTGTATTATCATTTCATCATGCATCAAACACAATTGTTCTGCACCCTCTTATAGATAAGGGATTAGAGAAGCTTATATGTGTGCATTACAAAACACATCCAACACACGTTTCAAGATGGCAATAATGATATCAATATTCATGAACTCTGGAGAAACTTTACTAACATAGTGGCAACCTATACGAGAGAACGCCCTTTCTTGAAGATGGGTAAGCAAAAATTAAAGCCGAGAAGTAATCGTAACTCGTGACAGAATGGCTAGAATCGAGCCTTTAGGATCCATGCCGCGGCTGGGGAAAGTTCTAAGTGCTCCTCATTCTTGTTTCCAAGCACCTGCTATCGCCCAACTAAGAAAAATCAACAAGTCAAAGACAATAATCCAAATGGTAACCACACAATGAAGACAATAAAAAAGAGTATTTTTGTAACATATGATTTTTGAAGGTTTATTGTGGTATTTGTATTGAAATACGTATGAGGATGATGTTGGTACCTGAGTCATGTTTAGAAACCAACGTGGAATTCTTTTAGAGAAGGTGCATGGTTTTTTTTCCCCACAGTCGGATAGTGAATTGCACTAGGGGATGGCTGTGTTGTCGATCAGTGCAGCCGATCCTAAATCCGGCCGCTTCAGGTGTCGCAGCGGCTGCTTTAGGTGGCTGCTTCAGGTGTCGCAGCGGCTGCTTCAGGTGGCGCCAAGCCTATTTGCGGTTGCTGCAGACGCCGATTCCCAATTCGGCCAGTTTGCTGTATGTGGGTTCTGTTTGGTATTTCAAGGTCAGCAAAGCAAGAGGAGGCGAGCGACCTTGACAGTGTTCCCACAGTAATAGCTGAGCGACCTGCATATGCTTGTTTGTTCTTTGTATTTGTGTCTTCATCATGTTTGCCATGAGAAGAGCAGCCAAAAAGGGCAGGGTTGCTGCTGCATGGGCCCATCCCTTGTTCGATGCCAATGGAATCAAGTTCTGTACAGACTGAGACCTCTGCCATGCCCATTCCTGCCATGTCTTACCTTGCACAGAGCTGGGATGCAATAGATGCCTCCGTGACATTGGCCTTGTCTGGTCAAGACGTTCCCTGTAGTTTCTTTGATGCCCTTTCTTCGTTCTACATAGGAGATGCCTTGCTGGCACCGTTGCCCTGGAGATGGGGTCTTCTGTCGATCACCTCCATGTGCAGGCCGTGCTTAGAGCCCCCTACAAGACTCCCAAGGCCCTGAACGATGTTATCAAAAGGGAGTTTAATTGGCCCTCTAAGCCAGCCGGCGTTATCTTAGTCTGCAAGATCCTCAAGAATAACAGGTTGCACTGTTTCGAGGGCATGCTGGGATACTGCATGAAAGACGTAGGCAAGGTGCATTACTCCTGCCATCTGCATAATATATCCGAAACGATGATTGAGAAGGGAAAATATTTGTATGTATGATGGGGTGCTGGGGACACAAAGGGCCTGTGTATGTTGGATAACAGAAATCTTCTGAACAAGGTAGCGCACTTTGTTTTTTAACCATGGTGGTCGTAGGTTGACTCTTAGTTTGACGATCATAATTTGCAGGATGCTGAGAAGTGGGAAATATACTTTAAGCAGCAGTTGGATAATTCCATCTAACACTGCCCATGTGAACGAGCATAGAGTCTGTGCTGCTTGGAGGGTTCTGTTTAATCCGGCTCATTGTATGCCATCTGATGTTAGAACTATTCTCTTTGGTTTACCTGCAAATTATGTGTCTGTTGAATGGAATGGGCCTGGCCGCCGCCGATATTGGGATGATTATGTGCCATCTGATGAGATGGATTGTAATTTTCAGGATATACAGTTTGTTGCAGGGTAGAAATGGAGACTGATGGGAATCCTGCTGGGGAGACGGGCCATCCCATTGTGAGCTTGGATCCCTCTTTGATAAGCTCTAGGATTGACGATTCTCATCCTGATCCTCAGGTTTATCCTCCTGAGGGGGAGCAGCTGTTCACTACAGAGGAATTTATAACGACTATTATCCAGGTTGGGACGAAGACCCATCAAATAGCTGCTTCCCTTAGGATCCTGAGGAGGCAGTTGACTGATTTTTATGTGGCCATCGATTCAGCGATCTTTATGTTGCCTGGGAGCAGCTTGGTGCTCCATTATCTGAGTTACATGCTTTGAGATCACATGAGCCTCGCTAGGGGCTTGTTGACACATGAAATCCGCCAGCTTGATGCTGTGATCAGGAGGACTGCATCTGGAGAGCCCAAGAATTAGGCCTTCTTGTTCTTGATCTTGTTTTGCAATGTCCTTATTTGTGCAGTTTCATGTGCGTGGCGCCATGCCACATGTACATTTTCTAAGCTTATGAATATGTGATGTTCTGTCCTTTGATGTTGTGTGTTGTACATGCTTTGTTCATTGCACTTCGTTACTAACATCTATAGACTTTCAGAGGGCTTTGACCCCTGGGCATAAGGGAGAACCCCTCTGCTGGGATCTCCCTTATGCTCGGATGAGCATTGGCATTGCGTTGGGGTTCAATTCCCCAAGTTCACTAACATATTGTCTTTGTTGGCTTGCAGTCATTCAAGGGAACTATGCATAGGATCATCAAATGCATGCCATTCACAATTGGAGCTTGGAATGGCAGCCAATGGCATGTGTTGGATGCCTCCTATGCATGATCTCCACGTCTCGTCCAGGTAAGCCATGGGCTTTGGATTCATCTAGGGTTCGATTCCCCAGACTCATGTGATTGTGTAATGTTCTTCGTGTTGTTGAGTCATGGAGTGTTGTTTTGCAATAGTCTGTTCTATTGCTTTCATACAATACTGTACAAAAGCCAGAATACTGTTTTATCCAAGGTGTAGGCTTTAATAATGCCCCCTTTAAAGTTAGGTCAACAAGGGGCAGTTTGACCTGAAAAAGACTTGAATTGGGCGTTATGGATTTATGGAGAGGGAATATGTTCCCAAATGTGCCGTTATCCAACGGCTCAGAAGCCATAATACAGGGTTTAGCCATAATGGATGCAAGAACAATATATAATCAAAGCGTACGAAACCAACTATAGTGGCACCAATATTTATGCCCTAAACGGCATGAGAATAAAAGGAATATTCCAAAATATAGACTTGTGTCATCTGGAATATTCTTGAATATTCCTAGCCCCATTACAAACCCAACAAATAGGGGTTTTCTCTCCCTAGCAACCCAAACAAGATATGCCATCAAGCATTCCTTCATTTTTGGGATATTTCCACAAATACCCATGTACACTATAGCTTGTTAAGCCAATCCAATAATAAGATGAGGGCTTATATCAAAGCGCCTTATTCTTCAGTTTTATTTATTTTTTATTTTTTTCTCTCTCTATGGCGCTCGTCCTATTCTTACAGATCTTCAAAGTTTGTAGCAACTCTCAATACAAAAGCAGTGGAAAATGCCACTCTAAGATAAGCATGTTTCCTTCATCTTTTGCATGATACTTGAAACCTTAATGGCCATTAAATAGTCGTAGCCTCAACTGACAAGCACACAAACTATTAAAAGTAGCAAAAGACAATCACACTTGTCTGAAATAGCTTTAAGTTGTTTAAAAACCTAAAGGGTGGACAATATAGATCACTAATAAAAACTACTCACCTGCAACTCAAAACCAATATCATATCAGTCAATCTACCAATATGCTAGAAATGTACTCTTACCCTGTCCTAGCTGAGGTTCCTTCCTGTTTTGCAAATCACGTTCCTTCAATACCTTGGTTTCGTCCCCAAGTTCTTGAAGGCTTTCATCTAGCTTATAGTAAAAAAGTGCCAACTTTCTTATTTCTGCATAAATGCTCTCAATGCCATCCACATCCATGGTAGAAGTAGGAAGGTCTGGAGTTCCTATTGCAGATAAACCATCATCGTGATCTTTTGTGTGATTCAACTTCCATCTCATTCACATATTGTTTGAATGCTTCAAGAGCAGCATCCTTGTTTTCAAGCAGTAACAACTGAGTAAGATTGACAAATTGCCATTGCCAATGCACGAAATAAGGAAAATCTTTATATGCAACTTGTCATTCAAAAATCAGAAACCTTTTTGCAAAAAACAGAGTTGTCCATTCAAAAAACAGAAGATCATTCGGTTGAAGAGACGAACTATCTCTGTACTGAGTAGGTTTTGAAGCAGATTAGCCGAATTGGTCAGATTCAGATCAAACTACATATCAAAATGCATGCAGATAAAGAAGCTGGGCTTTGGCGGGACAGAGAAGGAACTACGGAAAAGGAGAACACTTTTGCAGCTTCTATTTTTTTTTTATGCATTTACTTGCTTGCCAAACTTTAACAAATGGATTCTTTGAGGAGGAGATAATATTATAAAAAGAAAAAAACCAAATGTTGTTTTGCTCATTTTCAATTTTTGCTACACAAATAATAATAAATAAATTGTAAAGTAATTCTTTCATTCTATTGAAGGGCCCTATTAAATGGTAAAAATTTTTCCCTTGTCATCCTTAAAAATTTCTAAATATTTTTAGCCGTTCTTTGTATGGCTAGATCCAAAGAAGGATACTAAACACTTCAAATTTAAGGCTTGCATGGAGGAGAGGGCAGAATTGCACCTATCTATTTTGTCTTTAGGTACCAACTACTTTATGACTACTTTATGTACCTACTACTTTAGTAAAGGATTATGTAAAAATTTTGGTTGACAAAATCACATGCTAGTATATGAATGCTTGGCAAGAGGTCAACATCATTTATAACCCGCAGAGACTATTGGGCAAAAGTCACTTTTTTTTTTGGCATTTTGCTGGTTAAATCTTAACATGGTCAAAGTGTTACATCTCGAGGAGGCACATCAAAGGAATTGAGGATGCACAATTTTAAGAAAATTGATGTCAGAGCTTCATTTGCCGATTTGATTGGTACTGCTTCTCTATCAGGTCTTTGAATGTTTTGCATAGTCTCAAACTGAAACTCACATATTACCTAGAACCAGACTATCAAATAAATTAAATGCATGTTTCTACAGCTACTCAGCCAATCTGAGATGATTAAAAGAAATCAAAGTAATTTCCTGTTATGGATTCTTAGAAGTTAGAACAGACTAGTGCCCAAAAGCGGGCTGGGCTAGAATGTTGAAGAAAGATTCTTGCTTGCACTTGCAGAAAAAACCACTTATGTTCATTCATTCTTTCTATATTCTATGATGCTCCTGCTGCATCCGAGCTAAGGAACGTGCAGCAAAATACAGAAATGCAATTAACACAAAGTCCAGAAAGCTACATAAGATTGTAGAAAAACGTGGCCTATTATCCTGGCCGCCAGTTTGTGTGGCTCCTATAAAAGAGTTTTATGTGATTGTCATTTCTTCTCTTCACACTTGAAAAAGCGTCTCAAATTCATTCCTCGAGACATGCTGTCCCATAAGCACACAACAAGGTTGGTTGCTACAATACTTAATGAGCCTTCCAATTCACATATTTTCATCATATCTCTCCATGGCTCATGCATTGCCGATTCTCTGCCTCATGCTACTTGCCATTATTTGTGCATCTGCACGCAACAATGAAGGAATGGTGTTAGCTGCAAGAACGGCCTTTGCATGCAACATTGATCAAACGATGCTACTCAAGCAAGGTAGATCTCGATCTCTTTTTCTCGTGGATAATGTACAACTAAAGAAGTGATGTAATATGTTTGTGAAATGCTTGTAATGCAGTTGTTGCTAAGGAGGAGGAAGCTATGCTTTGTCACAGAGGGGTAGGATGCATAGCGGCATGGAATAGTTGTGATATATTTTTTGGCGAGTCTTGTTGCACCAGAATTGGATGTACTCCCTATCCATCACTTTTTGATCCAACACATGGGATATGTGTTGGATAAGAAGCCAAGTATGTTGTTACTGCAAAGATTTTTCCCTAAAGAAACATAAAAGCGAGGGTTTTTTAATTCTAGCAGTAACAATTTTACTATGGTGTACCGTGTACTAGCCTCAATGAGTTCTAGAATTTATTTCAAGCCTATTCTCTTCTATTATACCTTTCCTAGCTTACGATAATAAAGTCACACCGAACGATGAAAATCTTACTTTAATTTAAAATCCATTAAGAAAGTGTATCCAGTGATGCTTGGCATTATTCATGGGCCCATGGAATGGTCACTACAAAGAGTTACTAGATTTTCAACGACTTTTTTTACTCCTTTTAGTCACCAACACCCACTTGTTCAAGTATAATTCCATTTTGATTCTTCTAAATCAGCAGCTTTTCACCCAGTGTAAAACCTTTATCCAACACCCCAAGATTAAGGCCAGGCTGCAATGGTTTTATGAGGGTGATCGACGTCAAGCGGACAATCGAGCGGCATCACATAACCTCTACCATGTCCTATTGAAATGTCAGATGGCTTGCATATCCTAAGCAACACTTATGGTGATTTTTAGACTTTCCTTGCCGAAAGAGATTTACCCTGCTAAATAGAAATGAGAGAAGCTATTTTTTAAAATCCCCCCTATCATTTCTGATGGGTCAACATTCATTAATAGATGTAGACATGTGTCAATCTTTGTTCTCTCAAAAAAAGTGCCCATGGCTTGATAGCTTATCTATTGAGTTCTTTCAAAATTATTGGGAGTGGTTTGAACCAGACACATTTGATGCATTTTGTGACTTCCGTTGATTTAGTGCTCTCAACAGAATCCACAATACATGTGTTATCTCATTAATTCATAAGGCCAATGAGTCGCGAACAATTTCAAATTGGTGCCCAAGCACACTATTGTCATCTGTTTATAACATTTTTGCCAAAGATTTTGTAGACCGATTGAAATTCAATGTTGCCGAGTCTATCTTGAGTGCCCAATTTGGGTTCCTTCCTTTGAAGATACATTCTTAACAATGTGGCTGCGACTAATGAAGGGATATATATTGGGCTTCAACAACATTTCACATCACATATTAAGAAGTTGGATGTCTCTACTCGGGCCACTGTCATGGTAAGCCATCAAAGATTTTTCCAATTGATCGTGGCATTCGACAGGGATGACCATTGGCCCTCCTTGGCTTCACTATTTCGGCTGATGTTCTCTCACAATTATTTTTGGTTGTCACAACGGATGGAACTGCTGCAGGGTTTGGCTATAGAAGATGGCCCACAAGAAGTATATAGTCAATATGAAGATGCCGCATTTATGTTCCTTGTAGTTTCTTTAAAGAATTTGGATGACAAAGCTGCTTCTAGATACATCTTCACTGGCATCTAATGTGCTTGTTGGCTAGCAGAAATGTGCTACTCTTTGAACTTTGGACACCTCGACACTGTCATCTGTACTTGCATTTCCATGGAAGGTGCTTACTCATGGGCAATCCATTAAATTTCTTGGCATTCCTGTTGGAATTTATGTCAGTGTGGAAGTTGAGCATAAAAAGAGATCATTAAAGAGTTGCAGAAGTATCTGTTTTGGTGGAACATTGCAAAGTTATCACTTGCAAGCTACATTACTGTGGCCAATTTTGTGCTTAGTAGCGCACCTATGTATGTGGCATCTTACTTGCTGGCTCCACGGACCAAGGTGCAAAAACTCATACCCATGGTTAGAAATTTTCTCTGAGGTGGTACAGAAGCATATGTAGTGTAAAGATGGCCTGGTCCATGTGTGTCCTTCACAAGTGGGCAGGTGATCTAGGTATGATAGACTTCTTACTTCAAAGTAAAGATCCTCATTTTAAAATTCATTTGGAGGCTTTTGAATCAGAAGGATGGCTCTCCTAGTCTATGTCTTCTCACATAGTCTACTCATTGCATCCCACTTGGGAAGATGGCGCTTTAAACCCCTTTTACCATATAGGCACTATTTCACCCACTACAACCATTCCTAAATGCCTCGCCTTTTTTTGCGAGGTTTATTATATGCATGGGCTGTGGTATTCAGGGTAAATCTCTTTCAGCAAGGAAAGTTTAAAAATGACCGTAAGCGCTGCTTAAGATATGCAAGCCATCTGACAATTTCAATAGGACATGGTAGAGGTTCCGTCCAACTCTGATACCTTTCTCTCTCTTTTCACTTCGATCCTCCTCCTCCTACGTTTTTGCTTTCTCTCCTCCGATCCTTCCGACCGATCATTTTTCCCTTTCAATCCTCTGCTTACATGACAACAGATTGGTCGACGAATCGGGACGTCTAATCCGGCATCTACAAAATTGAGGCTGAGATCTTCCAGTCTAGTTGCAGATACGGCTTCAGAAGAAAGTGAGGTTTGTTTATTATGTTCTCCAAATCCCATGATTGCTTCTTTTTTTTGTGTAACCTCTTTTCTTACATGCTTTTGGTTTTATAGTTTTTAGAGCATCTTACCATCCCCTAATACTATTTCCAGTTCTACAAACCCTTATTCCCAACTTGGGTGCTCCCTTGCAAAGATCAAACTAAACATGAAGGGTTCCTGTTCAAGCCAATCGGCAAGGTATGTTTCCAAGGCCCAAGTTTGCTAGATAGCTGAAGTTAAAGAACTCTGTTTGAATAGACTGTTTCTAGTAATACAGGACCCCAAGTAATGAAAAGTCTCTTAAGATTGCGAGTCCCACTAGCAGCCTTCTGATAAAAAAAAGACCATGGAATTGTTCACATTTGAACCAATTTTTTTGCTTAGTGCGCCCTGCTAGCTTAAATGATGTAATAAAATTACCTTTTCTGTCCAGAATCAGAAAGAATGAAAGGATTGTAGAATATGAATCCTAAATCCACTGATATTCCTCCCAATTCCTACTTAGTGAAACCTAATTAATGACGTCATCCATGTCTTCTGCGTCAAGCATCGGTCGATGTACCTGCCCACCCTAAGCCCTCTCCTTGCACTTCTCAAGTGAATTCTCAACTCACGAATCGAGAATGGCTTACCAGTCAGCAAAACACACTCTTCCTACTCTACTCCCGAGTCAAGAATGGCTCACCCAGCCAGCCCGACATCCTCACTGCACTTCTCAAGTCCATTCTCGACACGCAAGTCGAGAATGGCTTATCCAGCCAGCCCGACACCTTCACTACACTTCTCGAGTCTATTCTTGACTCGCAAGTCGAGAATGGCTCACCCAGCCAGCAGAACACACTCTCCCTGCATGCTCGACTCTTGAGTAAAAAATGTCTCACCCCATGCATTCTCGACTCGCGAGTCTAGAATGGTTTAGCCAGCAAAAGACAATCTCCATGCATTCTCGACTCGTGAGTCAAGAAGGGTTCAGCCAGCAAAAGACAATCTCCCTGCATTCTCGACTCATGAGTCGAGAATGGCTCACCCAGCCAGTAGAACACATTCTCCTTGCATTCTCGACTTGCGAGTCGAGAATGGCTTACCCAGCTAGTAGAATATACTCTCTATGCATTCTTGACTCGTGAGTCGAGAATGGGTCACTAAGCCAGCCCAACACTCTCACTGCAAATCTATTCTCGACTGAATCCAGAGTGGCGAGTCGAGAATGTGGCCATCCAGAATGGATCCCTCTACTCCAGGACTTAGAAGGAGAGGAGCTCAATCTTGATGGTCGCATAGTCGACTCCCGTGTTCGGGATGCCACGACCATCTCCTATTCTCAACTCATGGGTCGAGAATGCAGCCATCCTCCCTCTACTCCAGGACTTGAGAGGAGAGGGGCTTAGTCTAGATATAAGCATTCTTTAATCGTGCGTCGAGAATTCATCAATAATCCCTTCAATTCCATTCTCGACTCTCGAGTCATCGGTGCCTTTACCCAGTCTGGACCACTCTCCTTCGAACCCGCTCCTTCAAATTTTTGAAGGGGAGAGGCCTAGTCTGGATAGAGGCATCCGCGAAGAGAGACTCAAGAATGCAAATATTCATCTAATCTATTCATCTAATGCTCTCTATTCATCTAACATCCTCTACGGACTTACAACTGTTCAATAGTCTCGTCAATTGCTTGTTCCCTTGTTCAGCATCTCTCAATGCAAATAATTTATTGATGCTGAAGTATGCTCAACAAGGAAAGAAGCAATAGAATGACAATTCAACAACCTCTGTCTATTCAACTCTATTCCGTTCTAGATCTAGCATCCTATGCATTCAACCATTTACAACACCCAGAAACTGAAGGAAGGGACAATGAAAACACTCACCTTATGTCGCAAATAGTCTTTGGACCATTGAACCACAGATCCGGCCACCTCTCCAAGTGTATTTGCTTCTGCCGCCAGCTTAAACAACAAGGCATCGGGCTGAATGACTTGAATTAGCATGATTCTTGTGTATCCTTTCTCCATGGCAGTGCAGTGAAGAAGGCTCATAGGCTTGAGCTCATCCCCCACTGTACCTTGCTTCCGCGGCCATCGAGCAACTCATCTAAACATACCAGAAGCCAGTGTCAAAACAACATCACACAAATTCATAAATGCGACCTTAAAGCCTGAATCATGCACAAATGCAGGCTCATAGTAGTTGCGTGCCATTTGAAGCGCCTGCGCCTGTTGTCAGTTGAAGGTCTGGCGAGAGTCAAATGTTCGGCCTCTGAGGCTTCGCAATACCTCCTGCTTCGGTCGAACTGTGGCCCGCTCTCATTTCAATAATTTGAAATATGCGTTTAGGTGGCCTAAGAATGCCCGTGCTATAGCCGGCAACCTCTTGTGTGCATTCAATGATTGCACGATGTTATTTTGAAATTCAAGATAACTTCCTTTATGTGCAATCCTCAGCTCACAAGATCCTCGCGACAAAAAGGCACTTTAGGCACTGCAACTTCTAGCACCAAGCGACGGTGCTGGAGTATGTTGCCTCCATCAAATAAGCGCTTTGTTGAAAAGGATCGCTCATCGGCTAGCGCAAAGAAGAGAAAGCTTACAAAGCCAGGCAGTTTCTCAATTGCGATGTCTTTCTAGAGTCCAATTAACTTCTGGTTTTTACAACACCAATGAATTATTCAGTTGGAGCATGGAAGAGGAACTGAAGAGTAAAGACGTATGGTTCTGGGTTGTGGGTGGCGAGCATTCAGTGAGAATAGCACATGTATTGTAGACGAAAAAGGATGTCTCGCAGAGGATCAAGAAGCTGTATAGGAAGAGGGAGTGCAAGATATTGTCAGCAGACACTCCACCCATCGAGCTAGCCAACATCGGGCCATCGCCAAAATACTATCGCTGCTTAAAGCTACGCCGTAATCGTTTATCACCATCTCCTACAGTCCTCATGTCTAGTCCTTTGTAAAGCAGAGGGCACTTTCTTGACTCGCGAGTCGAGAAAGTCAATGTCCAGTCTTTTCTAACACGGAGGGCACTTTCTCGACTCGCAAGACAAAAAAGGCCTCATGTCTAGCCCTTTGTAAACCAGAGGCTACTTTCTTGACTCGCAAATCAAGAAAGTCCTCAATGTCCAATCTTCTTTGACCCAGAGGGAGAGTCGAGAACACACTGACCCCAATTTTTGGTCCACAGTTGTTTTTTAGTTGTACGGAAGTGTTGTTTTATGCCAAAAACAACACCAAAATGGCCCCAAAAGTCTATGTGGCCCGTTTATCCGGATTTGCACAAAGAGACAGTGGTTTTTTGACAAAAAATTCCCACGGTGGTCTTTTGGCAGAAAAATCCACGCGTGGAAAAAATTGACATAGTTTTTGTGAATCTTTGTCAACGTGTATTTTTTTTTTCCTTCGCTGTTGTTTTTAATGGAATCATGCGTTGTTTATCTTCAGAATTACATGCATAGGTCTCGATATTACCACACGTGAAAAGCTAAATTACAACGTGAAATTAAGATTGTTTTTAAAAATAGTTACATATTATTTAACAAAGTACAACATGTGTTATTGAAATCTTGCTATTGTTTTTTTATGCTATTAAGTATTGATTTTTTAAAATAAGAACATGTAGAAAAGCATTATTATAACACATAGAACAAATGAGGTGTTGTTTCCAATGTGTCTTGTAACTAATGAAATATTGATACGTGTCCTACTTGTTAAATAAAAACACTATTTTAATTAATCAAATATCGACACGTAGTGTCTTCTAAGTACATGTCTTTTATAACATGTAGAAAAATCAAGATGAGTTTCTAATATGCTTTGTTGACTAATAAAATGCTGCCACGTGACATACTTTTAAATAAAAAAACACAAAAACAAGGTGGTGTTTTTTTTAACTAATATAGCATTGAAGGCATTACATATTATAACAAAAATCTAGCACTATTTTGCTTGTATTATATTCTGTTGTCTAAGTGAATCATTTGTTTATGTGTAAGTGATTATCTTCTTGTTTTTATCATTAACCATTGGACGCAAATGAAATACAAGTCATTCAAGAATATAAAATACATAGATTCAGAAATATGTGAGCAAAAGCAGTTTCCATTTAAATGCTGCATAATATTACAAGCAGCCAACTAGCACAAATAGGTCTTTGACATTTTGGTCTTTAGAAACATGAAATATATCAAGAACACAAAAGCAAAGCATCTTCTAAAACAAGCTTGTGTGCAAAGCACTGTGGCTTTCGCATCCTTGCTTCTATCCAACCAATCTGCCATTTATTTTCCGCCCAACTCAATCTTATATTTCTACAAATTTAATCTTATATTTTTATATATCTATGTTCACTGCTTGATGAAAAAACAGAAAAGAAATATCCAAGATCAACCAAGTCAAGGTTCTATTTTGCAAGCGGTGTTAGAAATCCCAAGGATTTACTTCATGATGCACTGAAGATCTCGCTGTTTTTTGCTTCCATATGCCCTGCATTGTGACAAAATCCTAAATGCCTTGAATAAGAGGCAGCAAGAACCGTCCAAACATGCAAACACCCTAAAATAAATTAGATTGCACCAAGATTTCTGTATTTGTGAAAGGAATCTCGGACTCGTGAATAAACTCTTTGAAGAAATCACAAAGACAAAATATTACTTTCTTTTTTCCGGGAGGCATCTTCGGTGACAGCCTTGACAACCTGCGTCCTGCTGCATATAAGCCTACAATAAAAACATTGAACAAAACGAAAGCAAAAAAAAAAAAAAAGGCGATGAATAGATACCGGAATAAAGCAAATAGTGGATGGTCCGCCAAGATCGAAGTTGCTCCAATTCAAGAGGCAAAACCCGCAAATCGAAGGACATTTTTGACCAAGAGAAAAAAGAAAGGCAGAGGTTTTATTTTGCGGATCCAAATTTGCAAGTAAGAATAGAAAAGCAGAAGGAAAAAATATGCGGAAATTGGCATCCAAAGATTCAAGAAAATGTTAATTTTGGTAGTTGAAGTTTCGATGACGTGGCAAGAAAAGGAAAAAGAAGAAAAAATAAAAAAAGAGCATGCCGGTGATCTGCGTAGAAGAAAAAAAGGGAGGTCGTAAAGGAATTAGGTGCAGCATGTGAGGTTTTGGATTCGGTGGAGGAAGCCGCCGGAGCAAAACCCGCAGAGGCGTAAGATTTTTGGCTATTAGTCAGGCAAACCGGCCAGGCCGATTCCACCTGCGGTGGACGGTTGGTTGGGAGCTTGGGCGAGCTTGGGCAGATTGTCGGAAGATCCAAGCAGATCCAGAAACCGCCGATTGTGAGCATTTGGCAGTTGTCGCGGGTGATTCACCAGACTCGTTGGTAGTATTTTTGGCGCATTGAAGCATAGTAATTTGCTGCATAGAGTGTTGAAAAGGAGCCAATTTATCGCATTGCAGGAATTAAGGGGAGAGTTAAACCAATTTACAAACAATTGGCGTAATGGTGGTGGTATTGGTTTTTCTCTCGGGTTCAAATCCCGTGCACAAATTCTAACAAAGGGTATCGAGAAATTTAAGTTTGTTTACAATTTGTGGCCATGGAAAGGGATTTTGCAACAGTACCTTTAACTATTGATTTCGGGGAGAAAGGACCATTATTGCATCGAGAGAAGTTGATAAAAAATTAAAGGAATCACGAGACCCCTTGTGTACAAATGGGAAATGGTAATTTACACGGTTAAAGGTTGCGGAAAGTTGGAGTTCTTTCACAATGGTGAAGAAAAAGTGAGTTTGGAAAACGTGTTGTATACTCTCGGTATGTTGTTCAATTTAATTTCAATGTACTTGAGACTTGGTAGATGCACGTGGTACAAAGTAAATTTTGATGCATCTTGTTGTGAAATGGTGGGTAATGGTAGAAATATATATGCTAGGAGAAGGGGTAAACTATATTGCTTGGATGCTTTTCCTTGTATTGGGAGTATTAACTCTTTAGAATTATGGCATCTAAGGTGTGCTCATGTAAGTGACGGAACTATAAAAATTATGAGCAAACATGAATTGGTAGAGGGTTTGCCTACCAACATAGATGGAGGTGAACATAAAATATGCCATGGGTGTATGCTTGGGAAGCAGACTAGAAACATTTTTCGGTCTCGCATTTCTAAAACACTAGGAATTTTGAACTTGGTGCATAGTGACTTGTGTGGTCCAATGCGTGTTCAAAGTATGAGTGGCAAAACATACTTTATGACGTTTATAGATGATTTTTCTCGGAGGGCAAAATGTTATTTTTTGAAATCAAAGGATCAAGCATTCCAGGCATTCCAATTGTATCTAGCAGAAGCTGAACGAGAGACGTCTAGGAAGTTGAAACGCTTGCGTTCAGATTCAGGGGGAGAATATATGTCTGGGGCATTCATGCAGTTTTGTCGTGAAAAGGGGATCCGACGTCAATTTACTTGCAGGCATACCCCACAACAGAACGGTATTGCTGAGAGAAAGAACAGAACTCTTATGGATGCAGTAAGATCTATGTTAAAACATGCAGGGTTACCCAACTATTTATGGGCAGAAGCAGTACAGGCTGCATGCTACATCCAGAACAAGTTACCATCATCTGGTATTGAAGGGAGAATTCCTGAGGAGGTGTGGTCTGGACAAAAACAGTCTGTGGAAAGATTGCGAGCATATGGTTGTTTAGCATATATGCATGTACCTGAGGAATTGCGGTCCAAGTTAGACGATCGAAGCATAGAAACTTATCTTGTTGGTTATGAAGAGCAGGGATACAGATTGTATGATCCCAAAACTAGGAAAATCTATGTAAGTCGAGACGTGGTGTTTGATGAAACTAAGTTTTATAAAGATAGAGTTGTGACACAAAGTTTGACACAAAAAAGAGAAGAAAGTCAACCTTGGGCTCCAGTTGGTTGGTTTGATGATGATGCCGATGACATAGACAGGGAAGAACAGCAAGCAGAAGTTGTACAGGCTCAAGAGGTAGAAGATAATGATATAGAGGAGCAACCAGAAGGTGAAGTAGCAGAGCTAGAAGATCGGAGTATGGAGATAAGCTTGGAAGAGAAAACTGAAGAGCAAGTAGGGGATTAGAACCTGTAAGTGCGTGTAAGAGCCGCCCATGGAAGAAACTCGTTTGCATAGAAGTGATGCGTAAAGATTGAAGCGGGGAAGTATCTTTTGATACATCGTTATATGGGAGAAATGAGCATGGTAGAAGTACTTCGGGGTTTAAGACCACCATCAAGATTTAAAGAGTATGAATTAGGAAGCACGCGGGAGCAACGGCCACCTTCCGTGTCAAATATCATGGAGCCTAAAACATATGACTTAAGCTGTCAATTCAATCGGATGCGAGATAAGTGGAGGAATGCTATGTGTGAAGAGCTCGAAGTCATTCGCATTATTCACAGGTACCTATGATCTTGCACCTCGAACCAAAGAGAAAAATGTGGTCGGGTGTAAGTGGATTTTAAAATAAAAGAAAGGACCGGACGGGAAAAATTGAAAGGTACAAAGCAAGACTTGTGGCTCGTGGTTTTACGCTAAGTATGGTAAAGATTATCATGATACATTTTCTCCTATTGTCAAGCTAACAAGTTTGCGAGCTTTAATTGCTTTAGCAGTGGAGCATGATTTGGAGCTTGATCATATGGATGTAAAGACTGCATTCCTGAATGGAGATTTGGACGAAGAGATCTATATGGAGCAGCCGGTTGGCTTTGAAGTGCAAGGTGACAACGTCTGCAAACTAAAAAGGCGGTATATGGGCTTAAGCGGTGGCTAGACAATGGTATGTATGCATAAATGGGTTTCTATTATCTCAAGGATTCGAGAAATTAGAAAGTGAGGGTAATTTGTACATAAAGAAAGTGAATGGTAAAGTGCATTCTGACTTTTATATGTTGATGATTGCGTTATGAGCGCAAGTGATCAAAGTATTTTAAATGATTGCAAAGATATTTTGAAAAATAGATTTCAAATGAGTGACCTCGGTGGCTTGAGGAAACTTTTGGGTATGGAGGTTTATAGAGATAGACAAGCTGGGGTGTTGATTTTAACACAGGTACAGGGCATTAGAAAGATACTGGATGATTTCTTTATGACAGAATGTAAGCCAGCACCAACTCCTTTGGTAGTTAATAAGAGGATATGTGGAAATATGTCTCCTGTGACTGTAGAAGACAACAGAAAAATGCAAAGAATTCCATACAGAGAACTTATCGGGAGTTTGTTATATGTGGCAAATGCCACTAGACCAGACATTGCATTTGCAGTAAATTTATTGAGTAGATATTTGAATAATCCAGCCGGGAACATTGGATTGCTTAAACGTGTTCTTAGATATCCGAAGGGTACATTGCAGCTTGGAATCTGTTATATTAGAAGTCATGACAAAAATCCTGAGGTGGTCGGCTATGCAGAATTAACTGGCTATACAGATGCAGATTGGGCTGGAGACTTAGACGAACGCAAATCCACAACAGGGTATCTGTGTAAACTCAATGGAACAGGTTATCTCATGGTGTAGCAAGAAAGTAACTATGTAGCGATGTCTAGTGCGTAGTCCGAATATGTATCACGCATCTCCGCAAGCAGAGAAATCGTTGGCCGAGGCGACTATTAAGTGAATTAGGAGAAAACAAGCATGCCCGGTTTAAATTATATTGTGATAATAGGAGTTGTATTGCCATTGCCAAAAAATCGCCTTACACTCAAGGATCTAAGCATATTGATCTTCATTATCATTACATCGAGAAATAGTTGCCGAGGTGAGATTGATTTGCAATATATATCCACGGTGTAAACAACAAGCGAGATATCGACAAAAAGCATTGAATGAAGCCAAACATACGGTTTTAGGAAGACATTGGCATTACAGAAGATGAATGCCGGCCGAGGGGAGGCTTTGGAAATTGGCATCCAAAGATTCAAGAAAAAAATGTTAATTTTGGTAGTTGAAGTTTCGATGACGTGGCAAGAAAAGGAAAAAAGAAGAAAAAATAAAAAGAGCATGTCGGTGATCCGCGTAGAGAAGAAAAAGGGAGGTCGTAAGGAATTAGGTGCGGCATGAGGTTTTGGATTCGGTTGGAGGAAGCCGTCGTGGAGCAAAACCGGCGAGGAGGCGTAAGATTTTGGCTATTAGTCAGGTAAACCGGCCGGGCCGATTACCTGTGGACGAAGTTGGTTGGGAGCTTGGGCGAGCTTGGGCAGATTGTCGTGGAAGATCCGCATTTCGTAGAAATCCGCCAGATTGTGAGCATTTAATGTGTTGTCGTGGGTGATTCACCGCACTCGCTGGTAGTATTTTTTGGCGATTGAAGCATAATAATTTCTTTGCATAGAGTGTTGAAAAGGAGCCAATTTATCGCAGAGAGGAATTAAGGGGGAGAGTTAAACCAATTTACAAACAATTGGCGTAAGGCGTGGTCGTGTATTGGTTTTTCTCTCGGGGTTCAAATCCCGTGCACAAATTCTAACAAAATAAGTATGGGTGGTGTTAGGGCAAAGATTTGGAGTCCGGATATGAGCTTTTGCGGGTAAGAAGGAAGGCCACGTAATCCGCCATAGAAAGTGATGAAAGCTTGAATCTTGAAGTGAAGCTTGAGTCCGGAAGTGAAGATCGCCAATCCAGGAAGTGAAGCTCATCATTGATCCGATCGCATCCATTAGGAAAATAAGATAAGATAAGATAAGATAAGATAAGAATTTTTACGTCCACGGAACCCAACGGGTTATGGGGCCCAAGACATGCAAGGGCCTTGACCCATCTAAAACCTCGGGACTAGGCCCCATCACCAAATACAATAACCAAATATTAAAAAGCTACCAAGAATAAGAGAAGATAATGCTAATGCTAGTGGTAAATTTATGCTTCTAAAATTATCTAGACATAACCAGTCCAAGGATTGGAAGGCCATTGATCTAGAATAATTCTTTGCCCCCCCATTAATTGCCCATTTCTTTTGCAGGCGGGCTGCCCTCACCTTGCAGAGCTCCTCCTTACGGTTACACAATTGAAGAGGGGAGAGGTCCTCCTGTACTGAGAAACTAGTCCCTCTGAGATGGTTTCCATGCTGAAGAACATGTAAGCGGCTAAGAGTGTCTTGAAACCGAACCAAAAGATGGCGGGGACGATCAGGTCTTGCCGCTCCCACCCTAGTAGCGGAGACAACTCCACCAGCCTTCACATGCATGACATCAGTGAAAAAATGCAAAGCAGCATCCATATCAGAAAGGGCATCATCTTCTGCCTCTGCAACCCCTATAATACGCAAGTTCAGGCTCCTAGTAACAGAAGATACTGAGGCAGCCTGCTCCTGACTGCTAGCGCGGCACTGCGATTCCTGGTCCCCTTGGGATTGTGGAGATGTCTGTACGCCCACCTCAACATGTTCCCTTTCCAATGTCTGCACTTCTGCTTCAACACAATGTTTCTTCTGTGGCTGTAATTCTGTATCTAGTGTCTGTACTGAGGCATCACTTGTGCACACATACTGGGCTTTAGGGTCTGGAACGAAGGCATGTATTAACTGTAATAAGTGTGTCCATCTCTCAATAGACACGATCATAGATGTGGCTGTCATTCCTCCCTCAGAATGAATGAGTCGTACCTGGTCACGAAGTGTAGGCGGCAAACACTGAACTTGCAGGTCTAGAGCACTTTGGAGATCCTCCCGATCTTGGAAGGTAAATGTACCAGGCCTGCTTGTGCCGATATGAAGAGGCCGCTGGGGACCAAAAAGAGAAGATGGCAACTCCATTATTACACTGGAATTAGCTTCCCCCTGACCATGGAGCTGTATGCTAGACCGAGCACTTGTGGGACGGGGGACCTCCTGTGCAAACAATGATTCCTGAGTAGGAGGCTTTTTCTTTTCCCTGGCCATCCTTACACCAAATCTCTCCTTATTGCTGGCCCTTTCTGTCATGGTGAAGCTCTCTAAATGAAATCAAAGCAGCTATATACAAAATTTAAATCAAAGCAGAAGCCTCAATCTAAAAGATCTGAAACACAATATCCAATACTGCAAACCCTACCAAAGCCGCCGAGCAGGACTGCTTTGACAAAGAAAACGTAACCAAAGATGGGCATACCATACACCACCGGAAAGATCCTGGAAAGAGCTTTCCAACGCAATAAGCCTCACCTGAAACGGAGTCCTGGATCAAAATGTAACGGGCCCATGGTAGACCACTCGAGTATTCGAACCTTGAATGTGCCTGTGGGGCGTTCCCGAGACACCGGCATAAATGGGTAGAAGCGACTACTCATAAACGTCTAGACGGTTTTGCCCAGTTGGTTAAGGGCATGTCGGTTAGGAACGTTACAGTTGGTATCAGAGTAGGTCTCGAGTTCGAGTCTCCATGGGTGCCTATATGCATGGGTAATTTGCAAAGACTTGGTAATCATTGTGACATGGTATAGCCTTCGATGCTCGAGGACGAGCATAGTTCTAGTGGGAGAGACTGTAACGGGCCCATGGTAGACCACTCGAGTATTCGAACCTTGAATGTGCCTGTGGGGCGTTCCCGAGACACCGGCATAAATGGGTAGAAGCGACTACTCATAAACGTCTAGACGGTTTTGCCCAGTTGGTTAAGGGCATGTCGGTTAGGAACGTTACACAAAAGTTGGAAAATGGAAGTGGCTAGGTAAAATGGTTAGGTGGGAAAATGGAAAACGGCCAAGGCGGGGAAGTGGCCTGTTAGGTAACCACTAGGAAGACACGGACAGGATTGCCATCCTGGCCGTTCCTCGATCTAGACCGTCCATCCATTAGCTCAACCAATAGGATAACACTACAAAGATCACAATCTGGGCCATCCACGTCTACCGAAATCTGGGGCCTCCATTCTGGCTTGAATAAGATACTACATATTTTAATTCTAGCTTTAATTTTCCACATGTATGCTTTGTGGGGTATCTTTCCCAACTTCACCTTTTGTCCTAGATTATTTTAAAGAATTTGGTCTGTATATAGACAGTTGTACTCTGTATATCTTTAGTATTTTTTAATGTATTATGTATTTATACAATCGTTTCATAGGCATTCATTACCAGCATTGAACCCTATAAAATCATAGATATTGGGTGCCAAAGATGTTTTGTTTCCAAATCTCAAAGAATGCAAAAATGTCCTGATTCTTTTACCAATTCTTTCACTTCTTTTAAACATCCTACATTGTTATGTGACCTTCCAAGATTCAAAAGCATGTAAACATGTAATATGAACAATAGCGGCGCCATTGATGATTGCTCAAACCCTGTTTTATTCAACGGAAAACCAAATTAGCGAAGAAATAAACACATGTTCTAGCTTAAGAAACTTGGAAAAGGACCAATAAGATAAGATAAAGCCGTCATTTTAAGGCCCAATAAGAGAATAGGACGGGGATCAAGATCTCAGTCATCCGTCTTGGCCATTGGATAAAATACTACTTGCATGCATATTTTATTTTATTTTAAAAATATTATTTTTAGACAAAAGGGAGTTGTATTTCGCAATGGAATTAAGTTACCCATGTACTAGATCAGGGCAAGACTGTGGTTCTCTAATAGTTGTGAAGATATGATGGGCAAAAGACATTGGAAATATATTGAGACAAATGTTAAACAAACTTCATTATATGTTAGCTGACCTTAACAAATGTTAATTTAGAGTTGCGCCCCTCTACTTATCAACAAGATGTAAACGATGGTACATTCTTCAAGTTTCAGACACTATTTTTATTCACAAGCAATGCATAGAATATCAAGACCTATAGATTATGCTAAAATAAGTTATAACCCTAAGCATGACATCTCAACATCACGCAAGAATCACAAAACTTCATGATGTAGCCGAGGTGTTTCTTGCTACCACCTCATGTTAAAGATTCCCAAGTTATCATGCAAAAATCTTCTGTTTCAAAAGAGTTAAAAATAACTAGTCAATTTTTATTTTCCAAGTTGCCATGTCATGACACATCATTGCAGGACCAAACTTCCATTTAGCAATGTAGCAGAACCAAACTTCCATTTATTAACAACTATCATGGTTCAACCTACACTACCCTGCTTGCCCCATTGGGCAACATAATCTCGTGCAGTTTGTTCATTCTTAGACGCTTTGAAGATAACATGGCACGTACATCAATGAGCCATAATTGAAAATTGTCGGTTTGAGATATAAACATTGAATATATGAACAAAAGTTGGTTGAAGAACTACATTCAGATATGGTGAATGACATGGCAAGGTATGATTATGTGGGCGCAAGGTATTTCTTACAATCTCCATGAAATGAGTGGAGAAAATTGAGATTGCAAAAATTGACATGCGCATGATGATGTGGCATGTCGTGGGTGACATGTCATGCCAAGTAAGCAAGGCCAACTTTTGACTAGGCCAAAAATAAAAAAAATGTGCAACTTTGGTTTTCCATGGGGGGTGATGTGGCAAATTTTTGGTGACATGGCAAGATATGGGTCATGTGGACATGATGATGACCTTATGCAAACTCTCGGGCGTGTTTGTCTCCACCTTGATGCAAAAATGTAGGGTTCACGTTATGGGTCGCTCCCCTTGCCACAAGTGGCCGAGGATTTGACAAAGGCATGTCGTTACCTTTGTGGCACCAACAAACAACATGGAAAAGATGATGTGGCACTCCAAGTGGTGACATGGCATGCCAAGTAAGCAACGTCAAGTTTTGACTAGGCCAAGAATGGAAAAAAAGATGTCCATCTTTGGTCTTTTCATTGGGTGATGATGGCAGATTTTGGGTGACATGGCAAGATGGTGGTGACATGGACATAATGGCTATGACTTTATGCAAGAAGTATGGCAACCTTTGCAATTTTTGATAGAGGAGTTTGGCAAAGGATAGAATAGAGGGATCTTGAAGAACTTAAAGCGCTGACACCCTTCCCGAAATCGATCCAGGCCAGGACTTTGCGCGGCTTCCTCACCAGAGGGGAGAGGCCAGACCCCAGGGGACAGACCTCAGAAAGGTTGTCAAGGCAGCCTTTCCTGCCAGCGCTCCTCCGGGAGGGCAAATGTCAATGCCCCTCCTCCCGGAGCTCAGTTTTTCTATCTGACTGTTGAATCCGCCGTTCAAGTAACCTGCTTCGAGCAAGTTCAAAAACATCCAATATCCGCCCGGGAGAACTTATCAAACCGCGAAGCATCCTGTGGTCGACCGTGTAGAAACCCAAGTGTTTTGTCGTCCGGATAGTACAAAGGCGCCGAAATGATGTCATCCGGAATGACAAAATTACCCTAGGGACCAAGTTATATGGTCATTTTTTGCAACGAAAGAAACATGAACCCTCTGCATGGCATTATTCTGCATCCACCTCTTAGGCCAATTGACTATGAACTTCTTGGAGAAGAGGTGGTCTTCTGCCCACGAAACTTGGTCCCTAGGGTAATGTCAACATTTTAAGTCCATTGGCAGAGTCATTTCACATTTCGGGAGTGGGAGAATTGCCCGTTCGTGGCCAGGGGACTTCGAGACAGGACCTTTGGGGCGAACTGCTTCCGGAAGGTTTTAAGGGTCCATCTTCTGGCATCAACACCCTCCCTCTACGTGATGACATTGTGCAAGATCCTAATTGAATCTGACTAGGATATGGCCTCCGAAACATGAACCCTGTGTGTTGTTAGGTTATTGAAGGGTTTACGTTATGGAGGTTGAGTTCTAGTCTGTTTCACTTAGGACATGGCTGAGAAGCTGCAGTTGAAAATGCGAAGCAATAGGAACTGACAAAATGGGGTTTGGATTTATCCTCCTCTCTGTGTGGCAATTAGAAGTCAAGAGCACCTTTTGCAGTAGCAAAATTGTTTGGGATCATTCGGGATGGCCAATAGATCCAAACTCTATTATTTCAGTTGCCATTGCTTCCCATGCACGTTTAGAAAAGATGCACCTAGTTATCCAAGAAAACAACCATGTTTTAGCCTCTGAAACATAAACTCTACAATAACCTAGCAACACACAGGATTTATGTTTTGGAGGCCAAAACGTGGTCATTTTCTTGGATAACTAGGTGCACCTTTTCTAAACATGTATACGGAGCCATGGCAACTGAAAGAACATAGTTTGGATCTATTGTCCATCCCGAATGATCCCAAACAATTTTGCTACTGCAAAAGGCGCTCTTAACTTCTAATTGCCACACCGAGAGGAGAATAAATCCAAACCCCATTCCGTCAGTTACTATTGCTTCATGTTTTCAACTGCAGCGTTTTGACCATGTACCAAGTGCAACTGACTAAAACTCGACCTCCATAACGTAAACCCTTCAATAACCTAGCAACACACAGGGTTTACGTTTCGGAGGCCGTATCCTAGCCAGATTCGACCAGGATCTTGCACAATGTCATCATGTATCGCCAAAAAAGGGACCCTTAATCTTTCGGAAAGAGTTCGGCCCAAAGGTCCTCTCTTGAAGGCCCCTGACCACGGACGGGCAACTCTCTCACTCCGGAACTATGAACAGACTCTGCCAATGAACTCAAACCGTTGCCACTACCATGGGGACCAAGTTTCGTGGGCAGAAGATCACCGCTTCTCCAAGAAGCGCCAAAGTAGCTCATATCCAACACGTTAGTCAATTGGCCTATGGGGTGGATGCGTAATACTGCATGTAGAGGGTTCGTGTTTCTTTCGTTGCCAAAAAATGACCGTATAACTTGGTCCCTAGGGTAATTTTGCCATTCCGGGACATGGCAAAGTCGCCTGTGTATGCCCAGAATGAAAAACACTTGGGTTTCTGCACGATCGACCGCAGAACACTTCGTGGTTTAATAAGTTCTTCCGGACGGATCTTGGATTTTTTTGAACTTGCTCGAAGCAGTCGGCGGATTCAATGGTCAGATAGGAAAACTGAGCTCTGGAAGGAGGGGCATTGGCGTTTGCCCTCTCGGAGGAGCGTTGGCAGGAAAGGCTGCCCCGGCAACCTTTCTGAGGTCCGTCTCCTGGGGTCTGGCCTCTCCCCTCTGGTGAGGAAGATGCGCAAAGTCCTGGCCTGGTTCGATTTGGGGAAGGGTGTCGGCACTTTAAGTTCTTCAAGATCCCTCTATTCTATTCCTTGCCAAACTCCTCTACCAAAAATAGCAAAGGTTGTCATACTTCTTGCATAAAGTCATAGTCATTATGTCCACGTCACCACCATCTTGCCATGTCACCCAAAATTTGCCATCATCACCCAATGAAAAGACCAGCCTAGGTGGCATGCTTGGGCCTAGGTGGAATGCCTGAGCCACCTTGGCATGTTGGAGCCCGCGTGGCATGTTTGAGCCTAGGTGGCATGTTAGAGCCTAGGTGGCATGTTTGAGCAACCTTGGCATATTGAAGCCCACGTGGCATGTTTGAATCACCTTGGCATGTTGGAGCCTAGGTGGCATGTTGGAGCCCACGTGGCATGTTTGAGCCACCTTGGCATGTTTGAGCCACCCTGTCATGTTGGAAGCCTAGGTGGCATGTTTGAGCCACTTTGGCATGCCTGAGCCACCTTGGCATGTTGGAGCCCACATGGCATGTTTGTGCCACCTTGGCATGTTGGAGCAGGTGCGTGGCATGTTTGCCACCTTGGCATGCTTTGAGCCACCTTGTCATGCACCTTGGCATGTTTGAGCCTAGGTGGCATGTTGGGTTGGGAGCCCACTTGGCGTGGCATGTTGGGAGCCCATGTTGAGCATTTTGAGCCACCTTGGCATGTTGGAGCCTAGGTGGCATGTTGGTGCCTTGGTGGGATGTTTGAGCCACCTTGGCATGTTTGAGCCTTGGCAGGTGGCATGTTGGTGCCTAAATGGCACCTTGCATGTTTGAGCCACCTTGGCATGTTGGAGCACCCTAGGGTGGCATGTTGGGAGCCCACGTTTGGCAAGTTGGAGCCTAGGTGGCATGTTGGAGCCCGCGTGGCATGTTTGAGCATGTTGGAGCCTAGGTGGCAAGTTTGAGCCACCTTGTCATGTTGGAGCCTAGGTGGCATGTTGGAGCCACCTTGGCATGTTTGAGCCTAGGTGGCATGTTGGAGCCCTGGTGGCATGTTTGAGCCACCTTGGCATGTTGGAGCCTAGGTGGCATGTTGGAGCCCACGTGGCATGTTTGAGCCACCTTGGCATGTTGGAGCCTAGGTGGCATGTTGGAGCCCATGTGGCATGTTTGAGCCACCTTGGAGCCTAGGTGGGAGGTTGGAGCCACCTTGGCATGTTTGAGCCTAGGTGGCATGTTGTGAGCCACCTTGGCATGTTGGAGCCTAGATGGTGGAGCCCACGTGGCATGTTTGCGCCAACTTGGCATGTTGGAGCCACCTTGGTGCATGTTTGAGCCACCTTGGCATGTTTGAGCCTAGGTGGCATGTTTGAGCCAAGTGGACAAAAAATTTGGCCATTCCACATCCCTATGCCAGAAAAAGGTATGTACACTTAAATGACGATATCTTGAGTGTTTTTTAACATTTCTGGCTGATATTTGAAAAAGCTATCAGGGAAAACATGTATGAAAATGTGGAAAGAATTTTGGCTTGATTTAGAACTAAGGTAATGGAGAGAAATTGGATATATTTTTCTCTCAATGAACTATAAGAAAGAACCAACAAACAATTTTTTGAATCCTGGTTTCTTTAAGGTTTTTGTTGTGTAGTTTCAACTCCTGCAAGTCTGAATGGGACCTGAGATCATGTGCATATGCTCAAAAAATGGATTCGAGGCATAAAAACAAAAACCACAGCTCCTTAAAAAAATAACAGTGGACGTTCCTTGTCCACTTAAAAAACAACACCATTAGTTAGTAAAACCACACCTCCACAGATCCACATGTAGGTTTTTTTGAAATCTCTGAATAAAGAACATGTGGACCTAAGAAAACTATACTTTTCAACAGTGGACCAAAATTTGGGGTGAGTGTGGAAAGTCCTCAATGTCCATTCTTTTCTAATCCAGAGGGCACTTTCTCGACTCATGAGTCAAGAAAGTCCTCAATGTCTAGTCTTTTCTAATACAGCAGGCATTTTCTCGACTTGTGAGTCGAGAAAGTCCTCAATGTCCAGTCTTCTCTAACCCAGAGGGCACTTTCTCGACTCGCTAGTCGAGAAAATCCTCATGACCAGTCTTCTCTAACCCACAGGGCACTTTCTCGACTCCTGAGTCGAGAAAATCCTCAACGTTCAGTCTTCTCTAACCTAGAGGGCACTTTCTCGACTCGCGAGTCGAGAAAGTCCTCAATGTTCAGTCTTCTTTAACCCACGAGTCGAGAAAGTCCTCAATGTCCAGTCTTTTCTAATGCAGAGGCCACTTTCTCGACTCGCAAGTTGAGAAAGTCCTTAATGTCCAGTCTCTTTTAACCTAGAGGGCACTTTCTTGACTCACGAGTCGAGAAAGTCCGAGTTGAGAAAGTCCTCAATGTCCACTCTTTTCTAACCCAGAGGCTTCGTAGCGTCAGTTGACTAACTTGAACCTTATGTCTGCAGCCCCTATTCTGACCAAATAATACATGCAAGGCAGCAATAGAAGGCATTGGGATATCCACAATGGTCAAGAAGAAACAAGGCCTCTCCAAAAAAATGGAAGATTTTTGAGAGGTTGTGTAGGTTTCTACTTACAGAGGGCCACCAAGACGATGAAGCTGATGATGAAGATGGGAAGAAAAACAACCATACAAGAAAGGCCAGGGAATATCAGACGAATACGACCTGATACTGCGCAATGAAGAGATCTGGCAAAAGTGGACTGAGATCTGGGCATTGTGGCAGAGGGGTATGCTGAAGGACAACAATGGAGAGTTGCCAAAGAATGGGGGCGGCAAAAAGCTTTGGCTCAGCGTCGCAGGTTGGATGCCTTATATGCGGAATTGGAGTCTCTTAAAGGGCGGGTCTCTGATGGCTTGCATGAGCAGCAGGTGCTTCGTCAGATCGAGGTTGAGGAGGAGGCCAAGGTGTCGCAGGCCAGGTTCAAAGTGGGTTTGACGTGGCTGAAACGGTCTGACACTTGTTCTAAAGTCTTTTTCCGAGCAGCCCGCCAGAAGAAGTATGCAGCAGCCATGGCTGACATAGTTACGCCCCAGGGAGTGTTGTTACAGCAGTCGGATGCTATCAAGCATAGTTACCCGGAACGGGACGGGAACGTGGACCTAGAATTTGGAACGGGAACGGGAACGGGAACAAATTGGAACGGGAACGGCCAACATTCGAATTTTTAAAATCTAAAAACAGTTTTGGCGTTCCCTTTGTATGATAATCATTGTGGAACACTTAGAATTTAAAAATGATTCATAGAGGCCGCTTTGTAGATGGAAACATATTAAACTACTCCGTAGATGCTTAGTTTTTTATAATTACATATATAATTCTAACACAATAGAAGTCTAAAATAAACAAGATAGGGAAGTTAAGCTTAGGCACTGAGGCCTTTGACAAACTAAAAAAAATGCACGTTGCAATAACGTTTCTCAAAATCAATAGTGTCATTTAATATGTTACAATGCAGCACTACAAATCTCCATCAAAAAATAAATTCTACAGTTCTGCAGCAAGTTTTCTCAACTCTTTAACGCCCCTTAATGCTCTTAAACTTACTTCTCCTTTGCCGCCTATAGTCTTCCACAAGTCGTTCTTCAAGAACACATGGCTTCCTCTAATGCAAGACCCTCTGACTGAGCTGCGAAAGCAAATCGAAATTCTCATCATCAAAATGCAAAATCGATAGATTATAAATGAGACCGCAAATCGAGAGATATAGCAGAGGAGGAACGTAAATTAAACAACAAACAAGAGAGAAATAGTCGCGAAACACTTGTGTAGTCTGCTACAGAGCACTTTATGTGTATGTTTATGAAAAACACTGAGCAAAGAGCCATTGCCAATTGCACTACTCCTTCTTACCAAAAAAAGAAGAAAAGAAGGAGAAAAAATGAACTATAAACTATTGATTTTCTTACTTTTTTTGGGAACTTACCAGGAATGCCGTTCCCAAAGATGGGAAAGGCAGTCGGAACGGCGTTCCCGGTAACAAACCATCCGAAACTGGAACTTGGCGTTCCGGGAATGTAGAAACATAGGGAACGCGTTCCGGAATGGGAACGTGTTCGGAACGGCGTTCCCGGTAACTATGCTATCAAGGCCTTTGTAGCAGCGCACAATGAAAGGTTTTTCAAGGAGAGCCCGCTTCCCTCACAGAGTGTTTTTCAGGAGCTGGTGCTGGCCAAGGTATCGCCAAGAATCTCAGCCCTTCAAAGACATAGCTTAGAGGAGCCGCTGATGGCAGGAGTTGGGGACGATGCTTTGTTGGCTCGAATAAGTGTCCCGGATTGGACGGAATACCGAGTGGAGTTTTTTCAAAGAAGATGGGAGTGGGTGGGGACCTTGGTGGTGCGGTGTATCCGATCTTTTGGGGAATAACTCGATGCATCCTCATCAATACAAAGTTGTATTTCACTTATACCCAAATGTAAGCATCCTAAAACCATCAATGACTAGAGGCCTATTACTCTGTTATCTGTAGTGTATAAAATCATTGCTAAGGCTTTGGCTAAGAGGCTTAAGCCAGTACTACTAGCTCATGCCATTAGCGCAGAGCAGTCTAGTTTTCTCCCTCGGCGGAATATTCTTCATAATGTCGCTGCTGCTTTTGAGGGAGTGCATTGGGCTCGTAGGATGAGGCAACCCCTTGTTTTTCTTTAGCTGGATTTTGCCAAGGCTTATGACAATTGTCACCGGCGATTCTTGGCGGATATGATGCGAGCCTTTGGGTGTGGACCTAGTTTCGTGGAAACGGTTATGAAGCCGCACGGTTCCGCTAGGGCTTATCTTGTCTTTGTCGTGGTGAGACCTCTTCAATCTTCTCTGTGGGGCGAGGCATTAGGGGTGGATGTCCGCTGGCCCCCCTTCGCTCACTATAGTGGCGTAAGCTCTCTCGCGGCTTTTTGGTGGCGCTTTCGACAATGTGGTGCAAGGTCTCCGTGATGGATGATGGGTCGCAACAGGTTTGCAGTCAATTTGCGGATGATACATTCCTCTTTCTTCATGCGGATGAGGCCAATCTCCAGGCAGCCAAGAATATTTTGGATGCCTTTCTTTAGCTTCGGGATGCTTGCTGAACTAGAAGGCGTTTCGGCCATGTGGGTCTTGGAGGAACCTCCTCCTGCGGTGGTTGAGTCGGGTTTCCCGGCTCTTACACCGCCCACACATAGCTGCCAAAACTGTAGGGCATACCATTTGGCTTGGACATTAATGCTAGGGCAATTTGGGCGAGACATTCTGTAATCTTAGGCAAAGATTCGAACCGGTGGAGGGGAAGTAAACTCACCATGGTTGATAGGATTCTGGTAGCAAATCAGTGCTCTGTAGCACTCATATTTACGTAGCCTCCTGGATACTTGCGCCAGAAAGTGTGGTTAAGGAGTTGGATGACACCATTCGCAATTTTGTTTGGGGAGGAAATGAGGAGGGGCTACAAAGGAAGGAAGATGCATGGTGGAAGTGTGTGCGCCCCGTAAAATGCAGTGGGGCTTAGGTATGTTTGATGTGTCGTTGCACACGGAAGGTTCCGTGTCGAATCATCCGGCAGCTTGTTGCGGAGCAACAATCCCCGTGATTTGGCTCTGATACAGCCGCGCTCCGCCACGCTATTGTGTTTAGGAAGCCAGCAATTCCGGCTCAGTTGCCGTGGGCTCTGTTTGAGGATTTGCGGCCATTCCCTCATGCTTCGCATTTTCTTAAGGGTCTTCTGAAGGCCTGGAAGGTGGTCAAGGTTCTCTTTTCATTAGATCCTAGCAGGTGTATGGTAGCCTCATCGCCCTTTCTCTGGGTACCCAGGTTGTTACGGCACAAGCTCGGGGGAGCGGCTCAGAGGATTTGCAAAGATGAACACAGAGGCGAAATCTAGATGTGTCGCGGAGTTAAAGGAAGAAGCTATTTTAATATAAAAAGGCCATGCCTGCTAAAAAAGGCTAAAGTCGCAGAGAGATCTATAAATAGAATCTAAATTTCAGTTGGACATATCTCGGTAACCAGAGGTCAGATTGCGGCGACCTTTACCTCTTTGGAACCGGCTCGGAATCTAGTTTCCAAATTAGGTGGCAGATTCCGTAGTTCATCCATATGAGGGAGTAATGGCTGAAAAGGTGACGAGGGGTCACAAAATTACTGCGGCAGCGACATCACAGTTTTGTAACCAAGTCTTTATGATCCACAGTTGTTCCCGAGAAGTTATTCATCGAATAATGTAATTCTCGATTTCTAGAAGAGCCACGAGATCCTTTGCGGTGTTAGCAAACCGAGCCTAGTTGGGTGGTGAATTTGTGCCGTAAGATCCCGATCCACGGTCTTAAAGTTGTTTGGATTAATCAGGATCTAGTTTTTGCAGGTAGAAAAGACGGTTCAGATCCGCGTATTTGGCACGGTGGATTGCTGCAGGGTAACATCAATCCGCGGATCGCTATTGGGAGGGTCGTCTGGCACCGTGGGAGTTTTTTATGGAAAGATTTGGCCTTCGGCGGTGGGACATACGAACTTGGGCCAGAATTGCTAATGCTATTCCATTGCAGTTGTCTTCTCAAGTTAATCGTGTTTGGAAGTCGCATAGTGGACTTAATGCATCTCAGTTTGTAGCATCGGCTTATGGGCTTATGCCGCCTTCGGATTCGCTTAAGCTTCCAGGGAGTAAGTGGCCCGCCATGTGGAAGTGGGCGTGGAATATATTATCTCCTCCTAAAACCCGTACCCTTTTGTCGCAGATCTTGCACCGTAACCTCAGGGTGAATGTCCGAGTCCACAGGTTCAAGCCTCAGGTAGCAGAAACATGCCCTTTATGTGGGAGGCGACGAGAGACCATTGAGCACTGCTTTGTCCTATGTACAGAGGTAGGGGCAGCTTGGTTCTGGGTGAGAGCCCTCTTTGGGTCTTCACTGTGTAGTCGGAAGATTCTCTTGGGAGTCTTTCCTAGCAGTTGGGCAGTGGCCAAGCGGCAGACGTTTCATTTATGCAGAGCTTGGCTTTTGTGGCTGATTTGGAAAAGACGGAGAGCGAAGGTTTTTCAGAATGCAGTGCTTAGCCCTTTTCGGTTGGTTCTGATCTTAAGGCATAAGTTGTGGCAGGCTTACCAAGTCTCAAGCTTGTCTGGCACAGTTAAGGGGGAAATTTGGTCGACATTCCTACAGATTGTGGATCATGATGGGCACTTCATTTCTTAGCACCACACTTATCATTGTACTTGATCACATTCTATAGTGGTTTAATATAGTCTTATATTCTTCAAAAAAAAAAAAAAAAAAAAAATGGAGAGTTGCCACAAAGACCAGATCCAAAACTCTTTGACAAGAAATTCATGAAGAGGATACAAGGATTGATAGATAATGGAACGCTATATTTGCAAAGCACAATACTGGACGGCTCAAGACTGCTGAGGAAAACAAGAAGCTCAAAAATGCAAGATGCAAAGGACTATGCCATGGTGTTAAAGAGGATGCATGCGTTGGAGGAGGGCATCACAGAATTCTGCAACGTTGTCTGCAATGAGAGCCAAGATTTTGAGTGCTTTAAGAAAAAGGCTTGAGGATGAAGACATGAAGGAGCTAAAATGATTGTGCCAACTATACATCAACACCAAGCTGCTGCGGAACGTCAAAATAAAATCGTTTCTAGAGCGTGCTCAAGCACTTCTAGAATGCACGCTGGGTTTCGGCGTGCCTTTCAAAGCAGACTCGACCTCCCACCATACTTGATGACATTGGGTCACAAGGGTTTTGATGGACTGGAACTAGCCTGCGGGCCTGTGTCCTTATTCCTCATGAACATGATTGAAGATCCGACATTGTTCTATCAGAAGGTTGATCTAGACCAGTGGTACAAGACCTGTTTGGATAGGGAGGAACTGGATAGTTTCAGTTTGCTTGTATTCTGCATGCCTCACAATCAGGCGACGACAGTTTCACAATGGGCAGCAGATATTAACTTCTACAAGAGGATCTTGTATTCCATATATGAGTTAGAACGTGAGTGCAGAGTCAGTCTTCCAAAGACCTCAAGTTTTGCAAATGTTATATTGGATTTAGTGTCTCGCCATAATAGTCTTGACTTCGACAAATGATGGTCAAGTGAACTCCTGTACATGGATAAGTTCATGGCCTCGAACAAGAATCTAGATCCCTAGAAGGGCAAAAAATTCATGGAGGATGTGCCATCATTTGACAAGGTAAGCACAGATGGCAGCATAGGTCCTATCCATAAGATACCAATATGCCCCAGGGTTATCAAGTACTTTGTTACGAGTTTGGTTGAAGATGATCAGATCATGTGCGAGTGGTACATGAATGAATTATTCTCCCAAGGGGCTATTTTATATAGAACAAAGCCAATATCGATAATTAGTGACAAAGCCCTTCTTGACCCAATAAAGTCATATTTGGGTGCACAACATGACCACTTTGTGAATAAGAAGAATGAGTTAATCAATGAGGGGGAAAGAACAGAGAAAGAGATGGGAAACAACCACAATAATCCAAAGAATCCCTTGACAGACATGGAAGATCGGGCGCTAGAGAAAGTGCTGGCAAGAATACGAGGAGATGAGCACACTTACCAGAGAACCTCACCAACATTGCTAACTGGCATCATTCATCATTTCAGGGAACTTGCTTAAACGGCTCACCCAGTTTCATCATCCTCAATGTCACTGTCGGAGTTATCCGACCACGTTTGCGTCCCCATGACGAATTCAGAAACATGGCTCTGAAAAAAGTCAAGAATACCACTCTGAGAAGAATTATGAAGTAGACTCTCAAAAAAATTCTGAAGCAGACTTTGAGACAAATCAGGAAGTAGAATCCAGAAAAAATCCAGATTTGGTGTCAGAGGCAGATTCACTATAAAAAAAAAAGGTGCAGCAAACAGGATCCCAACTCTTGATCCGAAAATGGATTACTAGTTAAAGCCAAATTAAACTGGGATCCAAAAACATCGACCAAACTCGTAATACTTGATGTCAACAGAGTCCTATGTACCAAGATGTTGACGTACCAGAATTGAACATCTCGCAGAAGCCAAAGAAGACGCACAATAAGGTGAAGCGCAAGCTATTATTGAATGGTGCTTCCATAGCGGCTTCAAATGGCAATCTGGCCTTTGATGGCGAAGAGAAATATCTTGAATGTTCTGGGTGTGCTCGGGCTACTTGCAATGAAGTTTAAATTTGTATAGGGCAGTGAAAGGTGTGACCATGTGGCGGATTTGCCTCCAATTATCACAAAAGGAAAACCTATAATGCTGAAGAAGCTTCAGCGCATCTATGGGGCATTTCAGGAATAAAACAAGCATATTGTTACATTCGGATGATACAGGGTCCACCTGAGTGGAACAACGGCTAGAGCATGCTCAAACCTTTTCCAAGCTCTCGGAGCAACGTGAAGATGATGGAAAGCTTCAAGAGGAGGAGGCCCGTTCAACCGATCTAGCCATTCTCCTCCCGCATCCACTCTTCAATTGCCGGATCAAAAATTCTTCTCCCCCATCCTCCATCTATGTCATGAATTGTTTGCAAGATCCTTGCAGTTCATGAAATTCAGAAATCAACTTCCTAATGCATTTCTGTAATACCTGCGTTTACTATTGATCGTATCCCAAAGCCCTAGTAAGAATGTGTTCTGAGCGGGAAGCATGCCAGGTTCCTTGTCACCGAGAAGAGAGGAACATTGAAATTAACAATTACCATTCAATTAACAATTACAGTCCAATTAGCAATTACAGTCCAAACAAACAATTATAGTCCAATTACAGTTCCATTCAGGTGTTCCATATATTACAATTACACCAGATGGTTCACATATTTGTAGCTTTGAGCAAGAAGGCACTTTCTCGACCCGTGAATCGAGAAAGTGCCTTGCAACAGAACACGTCTTTTTTATTCTGCACAAAACATTACACCATATACATAGAACCATGCAGAGTCGTGTTGTTCAGATGAATCACCATAAACTTTCTCGTCCATCTCTGGATGATGATGCTGCTACTTTCTTTATCAATCTCCTTGATCTCTGGATAATTTTGCAGGACTTCCGCCACAAGAGTTGAAAACCAGGACTCAACCTAAACAGGAATCAATTTAAGCACAAGCCAATTATCTGTTACAATACGACCGCCATGATCTCTTTGTCCATCTTAAATTACATTGTAAGATATTATTTATGAATAAATATTTGTTGAAACTAGCATTTCGTTTGAAGAAAATAAATTGTGTCGGTGGTTTTAGATGTGTTCTATATTCTGGACTCGCCATCTGAGAAAAGGAGGCCATTGTAATGCTATCTTTTATTGATAAAAATTCATTGAATAATATTGCTTTGTTTGTAGAAAGTAAATTATTTCATTGGTTTTGTTTGTGATTTTTAGTTTCTCGACTCACCATCCGAGAAAAGGCCACTTGTAACCCTTAAGTTTTTTTTTTTTTCACTCCAAATCTATTGAGCTTGACAGACAAGCAGTGCTGAAATGGCATCAAAAAGACTGGGAGGCCCAAAATAGGATCATGGAGTATCTAAATGATACTATGATAGCTCAAGTTGAAGCTGCATCAAGTGCAAAAGAAGCATGGGAGTTTCTTACGTGAATTTATAAGAGAAAATATTTTTCTCAGTAGGCCAATCTCTATGTCATTGTTTTCATAACAAAGCTTAAAGATTGTGCATCGGTAGAATACATCTCCAAGATAAAATCCGCTGCTCTTCAGTTGCATGCCATGGAGAGGGGATTGGATGATGGTTTAATTATTGGAGCACTTGGTTTGACACTAATGTACAATGGAGTTAAAAACCTCATAGGGTCCTCTTAACACGTGGAGCTTGAATGAGCATGCCAACAGATTCTGATGGAAGAATCAAATCAGGCTTTAGCAAAGAAGCCTTCTGCTGTAAAGTAGACACATGCATTCAATGCTAAAGAGCAAGGAAGTGAGACTAGAAGACGCTTCAACTGCAACAAACTTGGTCATATTGCAAAAGATTGCTCAGAACCAGATAGAAGAAAGACAAGGAGACATAGCACTTGTAAGAATGAAGTAAAAAAAGAAATAAATAAAAAATGTGGATATACACGGGTGCATAAAGCCTCAAAGAAAGTTTCTTCAGATAAATCTGACGGGAATTAAGTGATAAATCAATGATTTCTTCTTCCAGGAAATTCATGGCCACACGCATTGAAGGTTGTGCATGGCTATAGTCCGACACTTGCCTACAAGGCTTTGTACTTAGTCTTGTATATAATCCGCCCTAATATCTGTGCTGGGTAATATTCTCAATCAGCGAACCCAATATTTGAAAATAGCACAATTCAAAGAGATGCATGGGAGGACATTTGGTCAATTGATGGCGTTGATTTTCTAGCAGGAATTCCCCAAAGCAAATGGTATTTGGTCTCTGGAGCCAGTGATCATATAACTGAAAGAAGGATCTTTTTAAAAATATAGACAGCTCATGTGGGAGGAAAGTAAAAATTGGAAAAAGGGAGACTCAAGATAAAAAGTATTGGAGTTGTTGATCTAATTCTCTGCTGACAGGAAATGTCAAATTCTAAGACATATTATATGTACCAGAACTTGAATTGAATCTCTTCTCTATTCCAAAATTGGATGAAGTTGATCCGACTGCTAAGTTTGGCGATAGGCAGTGCATCATAAAGGATAAGCAGCAAAATCTTCTTGCAAAGGATCCTCTATATCATTTGGATTGGCAGCAATCCAAACACACAAGTGCATCATCAAAATCAGATTTGGCATGAGAGATTGGGACATGTGAGCCTTCAGGCTTTGCAATGAGAAGAAATACGTGGAGCATCTTCCAAGCGACAAAGCACCATCTGGCATATGTGAAGGTTATGCCTTAGCCAGACTGAGCAAAAAAAACTTTTCTAAAACAGAACAGTAGAAGGGGAAGGATTCCTTTGGAATTGATTCATATGGATCTTTGGGGGCTGTGACACTCCCCGAATCCATACGATTCTCCCATCGTATAAATACGGAAAATGCCCCTCCCATGGCGAATCCATCACCACGGAAAGGCCCTCCGTCTGACTCGAACCACTCGTGATGGCCAAGTGTCCGGGTGAAGGACACAGAGGTGTCATTCGTCCCACGCCTTCTATGGGAATCCTATATAGTGGAAGCGTACATACATGTTAGCACCTGGCAACAATACTAATAATCAATATACCACCACGAAGAGTGGCACATCATCATCAATGTAACTAACAATAGAATATCAATGTAACAAAAAGAATGCACCATAAATAAGGTCTCTACGCTGGGCTCAGACTCATGGGGGTTGACTGACAGTCAAGGCCTCCGGATAACAGCAGACAGATGTATAACATGGCGTTGACTGGCATAGAACAATGGCTAGGGTAGTCCACTCCATCCGTCGCTCCTATGCACAATTTGCAGATAAGCTGAAACAGGCTATGGCGTGATTGTAGCTTTTCGGAGATGCAATCTCATGAAATCGCCCTATAAGACTACTCCGGGCATCTCCCCAGTCCAATGAGGCAGGTCAGAGAAGTGTCCCCTTCCCGAGCATAATGGATCCCTGGGTGTGCTAGAGAATACATGCCACCACGGTGCACACGCAGCCTTACCCGACTCAAAGCCCCCAAAATCCATGGGCGCCAGGCGTGCCCATCCTTAATTACCGTTCAACTCTCGCACAGTTATGAATTGCTCGTTACGCGTCATTTTAAACTTGATCACTTGAACATGACAACTTTTGTGTGGCTTACAATTTCGCTTTACCTCTTATAGGTGGGGAGACTTGCCTCTCGCATGCCATGTGTTGGCCCACAGCAAGAATAGTCTTGATGTTGGGGAAAATATCATTTTCAAGATGGGGACAATGTGCCATTCCACGATTTATATGTCTTTTAGGTATAAATACATACACGTCACTACGAATAATTAATGGTGCATTAATTATTCATAAGCTAACGTTAGCTATATAAATCATTAATTATTAAGGTGGAAACCTAACCTTAGGGCTTAACCTAATATTAAAAGGGGTTAAAATATTAAATTAGTTAATATTAACCAACCTAGAGTTGCCACCTGGCCCAAATCGATTGGGCAAGGTAGGCTTTACCAATTTGGGATACTAAATTTGCCCCAATTCGAATTGCGGGAGGGATTGGTGGAGGAGGAGCTGCTGTTCAATCTTGCCCAGCCAGAAGGATGGAAAACCAGAGAGATAGTAGATCTAGCTATGATTCTGGTTCGTATATAAATAGCTTGGATTCCTAGATAGTCATAGATTAACCCTTGTATGCTTAGAAGATAGCTAGGATTAACCCTTGTATGAATAGATGTATGATTAATCTCTATTTTATGTTCTATTCGAAGCTATGGATGGATGGATGTATAATGATAGTTCTCTAACTGTTCCTCCTGTGTCGTATGGGTAAAAAAGGGGTAGAGATTTAAAGGCCATCTAGAAGTAGAGATGTTCCTAGTTAGAACCCTTAAAACCCAGTAAATGCAGCCTGTACACAAGAGCCCACCTGGCTGTAGATGCTATATCATGATTCCGCACCAGATAACGGGTACAATGGTGAAACGGGGATGGGATCTTGCCTAGCATGGAGGTCAACGATTACAGGCATACGTACCATTATCTAGTATTTGTTCCAAGGGCCAGGAGAAATTTGCTCTAGTAACCTGCGCTTAGATTGGAATTGACAAATCGAGAAAAGTCAGAAATGCATGTTCTGGTTTCACAATTTTGACAAGTTGGGAGAACGATTAGATAGGAGAAACTGACTAGGAACATTTGTGCATGACAACAATTGTAAGCACATCACAATCCCCTTCCAATTGAACTCGACAGAGTAAAGGCATCAAATAGAATCCATTGTTGGACTTGTCTGTTGTCGTACAATAATCAAGTGTACTTGATTGTCAAATGCTGACCCGAACAACATGTTTGACTGGAGAATTACAAACACTGTCAGGGGAAACAATGCATGAGTGCAGTGTCTTGTACAAGACAATCAAATCTGCATTACAGCAAACCTGGCGTATGACATGCTCAATAAAAACCATAGAAATGTTGCAAGAATTCATCGTGTTTGCAGCTTCCTGACAAGCAATATTGGCCATGACGTTCTAACAGTGCAGCCTACACAGTAGGGGGGATTAAAAGCTCAATCTACTGAAATCAGATGAGAGAAAAATCAATATGTAAGTGAAAAGAAATGCTACTTCTAAGGATTTCTGTTAGATGCTTGTTTGCTACTGCTTCTGGGTCAGTTCGAAAGGGATTTAGAACATGCCACATTATTGGGAGGTGCATGCTTTCTATGGTCTATTTCTATTTCTGACCACTCGTCTTTCCCTGCTTCTAGTACAACAAATAACTCAAGGAAAAATAAAGAAAAGATCATACCTGGAGAAAGCAACCAACTCTAGCAAAAGCAGAAGATCTTTAGTGCAGATCCTTTGAAAACTTGCAGTTTGACATTCTTGGACATACAAGACATTGCAAAATGCCCATGCATCTCAAATGCACCTCTAAAGACTTCAAATGTTGTGCCCATGTGCAAGGGAAAGCTTATGAATTCAGATACAATGATAGGATGTGGAACTGATGCATTCCTTGTGATTATCTATGCCATGAAATGTATTTGGAGCCTCTCTACACATGTCCATTCCTTTGCTACAATGCCCAATATTTATGGTGATGCTCCATCATGGTTTATCGTTAGTAGAAATCTCTTGGAAATTTGAAGCCAATATTTTTCTAGCAAGGCTAATGAAATACTGCCTTTAGTAAGCCTCCATGAGCAACATTTATCATGCTGAACATAGGTTCCTCATATTACATATCCGTGTATGTAGAATGGGAGACAGCCTTGATAGATTGATTCATATAAATTGCAGAACCTTCTTAATCCTTTTCTTCAATATCTAAAAGCCTCAAGCTCCTTTGAATTGGAGCCTCTCTAGTCTCTACCCATGTCTAATCCTTGGCTAAAGTCCAATTAACATCCTCTTCACTAGCATCCTCTTTATTTATGACTAATCTAATTTGCCTTCTTCAACTGCAGAATATAGAGGCAGACGGAATTATAATATCTGTATTTTGGTTCATAGTAAAGCCCTAAACTTGGGCATCGATTATGGTGATGCCGTTGCAGAAAAGGCACAGGAAGAATTGCCACGTCGCTTCATAAAGAAACGTAACCTAATCTCGGTGCAAAGAAACCATAAATTATTGCACACTGCCTCAATTCTATGTAGCCCATCCCATATTTGCCAATGCCACTGCTCATCAAACTGGAACACGTTGCAATTAAGCTAAGGCAAGTACAATGGAAAAACCTCTACCATGTCAAATGCCTTCTGCAAAGACTTCAAAAGAAAATCCCTGTTTGATAGTAATAGTACATGCTTTTTGTCGCTAATATATCAGTCTTGTAGCGGTGCCAAGGGCGCAGTCCCAGTCCCAGCCCCAGCTGAAAGGGATGAAACTGCACAAAACATGTGTACCAAAAAGGCTTTTACCCATAGAAGTTACATTTTGGGGACGTGGAAAAGGCCTTTGCCCATTACACGTTACATTAGGCCTTTAGCCATTAGACATTACACATTACATTAGGCCTTTAGCCATTAGACATTACATTCTAGGCTTCCATTGGGAGATTCGTTGCCATGGCCAGAGAGAGAATGAAGAGAACTTGCGTTGTGAGAAGAGAAGCTTCTTTGGCAGCTGAAGAAGCTCTTCGATTGAAGAGGAAAAGAATGTTGAAGAACTCGCAGTATGAGGCGAAAAGAAGGAAGCTCCCTTCTCCAGAGTGGAACTTACTTCCTTTTGATCTTCAATTGAGAGTTTTAGCATGCCTCGAAGTTGACCATCTTTTTAGATCATGCTTGCTTGTTTGCAAACAGTGGAAAGATGCAATTTTGTCTTCACACTATTTTGCCAAGTGCCAATACAGGCACATGCAAAGGCACAATATGTGGGCTACACTATGGAAGAGATCTTATTCTAATGAAAAATCGAATTGGGGTCCTTACACAATACTGAATCTACCGCTTAAAAATCCGAGTGGAAGCACTGCTCTGATCAAGGCATAGTCTGCATAAGGAACTGGTGCAAAGATGAGAAGTATATCGGAGTTGGGAATCCATTAAAGAATAATTGGAAAGTGATTTCCGCTCCCTCTAAGGGATTTTATCCGTCTTGTATGAATGTGGATAGCTCAACATCACCAGTTTCGTTCAAGATAGTAGCTTTTTTCATATGATGGGATGCCATCTATTATGCATACAGAAATATTTGATTCAAAAATCAATACTTGGAACAAAGGAAACACCCTTACCTTAGATGGCCCCTTTCGAGATAAACTTGAGACTACTTTGGTTAGTTTTTGTCGCTACCAAAGGAAATAACCACATACAATTTTGAACATGATAGATGGAGTGTAAAAAGCTATGTTTCTCCAAATGATAATGCAACTGAACAAATTGTTCTTTGCGAGAAGAAGCCGATATTAATATCTTGTTTGGGACCCGCGATCATGCTTTGGAATGAGCATTCATGTTGCAAGGGCATCATCAAGTGGGGTTTAATTACCAAACTTGACATCAAGACATTCTTGGAAAAACACAATCTCAAGGTTCAATGGAAGGAATCAAAATGTTCTAGAACATATTGCATGGGCCATGTTATCACAGTCATGGTACCCTTATTTGGGAAAAGGACGGGTTTGCTTAATTACAACATGAGAAAGGGTTGTTGGGAGCTTGAAGGACCAATGAAAGGTTGGTCTGGTGGCTTTGACATGAAATTTACTCCTAGCTTGATGACGGTTTGAATGGTTGTTGGCATGAAGCTATGACATTTTGATTGTGAGACTAAGTTATTGAATTGTTGAACTATCATTGTAGAGAAGCAGCGATGGCAATTTGGTGGTAAACACTTGGCATAGTTTTCACATTTTGTATTGATGTTTGCACGCCCTATGACTTCCAATTTATAAAGTGACAACAATCCCATATAACAAGGCCTCATGTTCTAATTCTCTTGAATGAAGCAAATGTAGTTTTAGTGACTAAAGCCAAGCATAGTTAGATTGGCCCTGTTTTTGTCGAGGAAAATAAATGTGCATTTTAGAAATCTAAAACTGCAACTTCAAAACGAAAGTGGCTCTGCAACTCCTTCCCAACATGAAAAACACGTGTGCACATGATTTAGGGAATATTAATCATCTTCTCATTTGCAATTTTTTGCACTTGCATTACCCAACTTAATAGTGGACAATCTCCATTGAACTAAGAATGTTAAAAATTCATAAAAGGTCACTATTGAAAGAAATAGGATCCAAAAATGTATCCCATGCAGGATATTTTGAGTGAAAAAATGATCCACTTTAGAATCATCGTGATAACTTGGATGGTTTCTTGGCGCCTTCACGGCTAGGGCGGCCGCAGGGAAAGGGGCCGCCCCTAATCCTTGCTATCGGCACTGCAGTGGCTGCAAATTTCTTCTGTTTCCAGATCTGATGGCTAGCACAAGAGTTTTGGCATCTCGGTTTTTCTGATTCTGCCTCCATCTGCTTCCGTTTTCTGGTTTTCTTGGAGTTTCTTCATGGCGGCCTCTCCAGCCTTCTCAGATTATCCACTAACGTGGATCTTTACTCTGATGCTTCCGGTCTAGGTAAGCATTGTGTTTTTTCCATAGATCAAACAGAGATTAGTCTGGCCAGCGACCCATTCGTTTCTTTCTTGCCCTTTCTTGAAAGGCATAAATTCTTTTTTTGGGGTGGGCGTTGTTTCCTCTATTTCCTTTATGGATGCACAAGAAATGGCTCGGATTGCCTATAAGGTTGAGTAATTAAGATCTTGGGGCTATGAGAGAAGATGCTTCAAATTTCTAGTTAATTGGCGACTTTATTCTTTCCTCGGTTACGTAATGCGGAAGCCTTTCCTTCCTCTTGCTCTTTCCTACTAGCGGAAAGGTGTAGAGTTGTTTCTTGAAAAAGAAGAAGAATAGATTAGCGACTCTTGATTTTTGATGAGATCGGAACTAGGTCGGATTATGGATTTGGGGATCTTCAATGCAGGATGAGGCTTTTAATATTTTATTGGATTTGTTTGAGATGCCGAGCTAGGGAATTTTTTGAAGCGGGATGAAGTTTATATATATTTTGAGCGGACTTTAGGGAGGAGTCACGTAGGCGGGCTTTGGGGTCTAGTACAGGTGATTTTGCTTCATATCCAGAACAATGCGGCATTTTCGATGGCTACATTCATTCTAGGCCATTTGCATATATCGACAATGCGGCATATTTCTGGTACAATCGGTATTGATTAATTTGCGAGAATGGGTTATTTGGGAGTGTGTTAGCTTCCTTGAGCAATGCGGAGATTGCTCATGTTTTCTTCATGCCTTTCTCTGTTTCGTCTCTACTCTTGCAAGAGGTGGTTCATAGAGCATTCAAGGTATATTCATAGCTTGAGGAAAATTTATATTTGTCTCTGTAGTATTCCTCTATTTGGGGAAGATGTTGATTCGATCATGTAGTACTAGTTATTTTGGAAGAAGAGGTTGAGAAAAAATTATGAGTACCAAGCTTCAAATATTATATTTGATCTACAAGAGATCCTCGTACTTCAAGGTTATTTGATCCTTGTGGGATCTTTTTCGATGTAATTCTTCCTATCACGAATATAAATTTATCTTACCTTAAAAAAAAAAAAAAAAAAAAAAAAAAAGATGCCACTTGTTTTGCATGTAGCGGAAAAAGATACCAAGTCCATCCGGAAGCACTTGAGAAATATAAATGAGAAAAGATACCAAGCATCGTATTTTCGTGGAAGCGAAGAGATCATGGGACAGACCCACAATTTGCATGTAAGAAAAGATCTTGGTCGGTACATTTATTCTGAGATCTCAACAATTTGTAAAGAGGCGGTGAACTGGAGTATCGCCATGGATTTCGTGGCCATGCTTATTTCCAGAATACAGAGCTCTGTAAGATGCCATTTTAGGGTTACAAAAAGCAAGCAATTGTTTTTTTGTTAGGATATACTCCATGTGGCCTTGACCACGTCTACATGCAATAATATTTATATGACATAGCGCATAAATGGGTTAAAGCATGCAATAGCGTCTCAATTAGCTTGTCTCCCCTGTCCCCCCCAAACTAGTTCGAAAAGTAGGTCGTCCCAACTAACTTCTTTTGCCACGTAGAACATTTTGAAAATTCACCTGCAAGAACCTCGGGCCAAAGATTCTATCCCGCTCGGTGCTATCAGAGTCGGTCTCGAAGCTTGTACCAGAGGATGATCCCACGAATCAAGACTTACTGATGCGGCCATGCCAAAATCGTGAACCTAATAAGGTTTCTCAAATTCTTTTACAAAATTTCTTGCAAAGCAATGAAATGGACGAATTGTTAACGAATTGGAGCAACAGAAGATTTCAAGCCGCTTTCTTATTGCCAGGTTGGATATACTAGATAAACTTAGAGCATCTTTTTTTCAGATTGAGACCACCTTGTTGAAGCCATCCCACAAGGCCAAAGATATCAGTAAGCATCAATCCTTTCTCTTCATCTTCATAGTTAAACATGGGAGATGGGGATGCAAGCAAGTCAAAGGGGAAAAAGAAGAGAAACGTGAGCAAGAGACCTTAAAGAAAGAAGAGGAGGAAGCGTAGAAATGAGGAAAAACATGCTATTATGCAAGAATGTTCCAATGCGGTCGAGCAACACTAAAAAGCATAGAGCCTTGGCTAATATTGTCTAAATCATTTATGAAGAATACTTGAAATGGACACTGAAAACGAAGAAAGAAATTTTGAGTGACTTCATAAAGGAAAAAGAAATCAAAAAGAATTTCTTAGTGATGAATTCAAGAATATGGGAGTTAAGAATCATTTGATTGGCAATATTAGAAAAAGCATTCAATCAATAAAAGCTTCTACAAGCATAGATTCCATGGCTGCAAAGAAAAATGTACTTGCAATGGCTATTGGCAAGGATTGCAATGCAGTCAAATTGTTAGTAAGAGAAGTTTGGGAAAAGTTTTTGGGAGTCCATCAGAAATATTAAAATGGCAAGGAATAAGCGTGAACAAATAGATATTGATAAAGGTGGATGGGTCTTTTACAAGCGATCCGAAGGTTTGATTCAATTGGAGATGATGTTATTGAGCTGATTCGGGAGTTTTGGGATGCAAATACAAGGGTCTCGCCTAATCACGAAGGGCGTGAGATATAAAAGATTGGCAAAGAATATTAAACAAGAACATGCCACTCACTATTTGGAGGACACACGGTAATTCCCTTCTCATTCTTTGAAGGAACTAAAATTATGGTTGGTAAGGTATTGTTAGTGGTGAATTGAGTTAGTGCTAGACAATGGTTCTGATCGGGTTAGTTAAAGTTCGAGGGCTTCTGATGAAGTTAGTTCTAGTTGCGATTGCGGAGGGTTATAGCGAGGGTCGATTAGTTAAAGTTGCGAGGTCATGGCTAGTAGTCGGAGGATTCTGATTATAGGTACAGATTAGTTAAAGTTGTAGGTTTCTGATCAGTTAGTTCAAGTTCAGATTCTGATCGATCGATCGATTGCGATTCGATTCGCGATTCTGAGATTCTGATCGAAAGTCGAGTCGGATCCACGGTTATAGTTAGAGGTGGAAGTTGTAGGTGATAGATGTAGAGACAATAACAGTTATAAGTAGATGCTAATAGTTTTTTTAGTTCTTTGTATCAATTAGGTCTTAGTCTTCAAACTTGAGCATCTTTGTCCACTAGTTATAGCTTTAATTAGGTTTTTCATTTGTGAGGTCTTTGTTGTATCCAACATCTGAGGTTATGTAAGCTCACTACTCTTATTGTTGTGCAGATCGGAGCTGTTTCTTAAGTTCAAAAGAGCAATATCGGAGGTGCGGATCCGCCAAAAGAGCTTTTGAAAAATTAAAGCCATGGTATGTCATGAAGTTGAAGCAATTCAACTCTTGTTGTTGCATACATCATGTGAGGCTACAAATGCTTTTGGATGGTTTTAATAAATTGAGGAACCAACATGTGAATCCTTGCAATTGTGCATGTGAAGTATGTGGAGCGATAGAAAGAAGAAGTTTGTGTCACCAAGACAAAAAGTATAAGACAACTTCTGAGTTGTGGCGGTCTATTCTTTGCCCAAGAGAGGAAAATCAAGCATTTCATAAAAAGATTGCATATCTGAGGCTTTGTAGCACTTGTGGTATCTCTCGGTTGTCGATATGCCCACTAGAGTTATCAAATGAAGGATCTATTAGTTGGGAATCTTTGGGATTATGAGGAAGGTGTTAAGGATAAGAAAAGGAAACCCAAAGAAGGTTCTAAAAAGCTTATGGAGAGAGGCTGAACCACGAACTTTAATTCATAAATTGATTGAGAGGTTGGATAAATTTCCTTTGCATAGTTTAGGGCACAAGTGGCGGGCAAAGCGGTTCAAGGAGTTGTTGGAAAATCTTCCTCGGTATTCTTGTGTCGATTAGTGGACTTTCTTTGAGAATTTTTCTATCGGTGCGAGAACCAAGTGCAATCGCATATTGGACTAGCATCTGATTACCATCTTGGTGCATATTACGTACTTTGTAGACCCTATGTTATATATCGATGATACAAAGCCACGATACCTTTGTTTTGTTCGGCATGCATTTATGATGCATTATGAGTTTATGAAACAACAAGGTATAGATCGGATAAGCCTTTGGGTCTTTTTCGGATGGAGCGACATCACGGTTCAAAGCGGCAAGACCCTTCTACTTTGTTGGAAGGTATCACGGTTGCCACAAAAATTGAGATGATGTGGAATTTTTTTTGGCTCAAACCATGGGAAGGGAGAGCATGATGGCAAAGCCGCGAATTAAAAGCGGTGGCTTAGGGAATTGATGAAGAGAGTACGGTCCATAAAAATTGAAAATCACGCTGATATAGTTAAAGTAGCGAGGGGATGGTTTTTAGTCTAGTGCTCCATCTTCTAGTTTGAAAAAAAAACCGGTGAGAAGATGGTTTTGGGAAGTGGTGGGGTGAGCAGGGAACAACCTTTGGGCGTGAGATCTTGTGGAGGACACAAGGAACATTCATTTGTTCATGCATTCAATTTAGAATGCCCTACGCAATTGCATGTAAGGCGTTTGTCTTGCTTTTGTGCAAATTGCTTTGATGCGAGAATGGGAAAAATGCATGAACAAAGAATATGTAGGCGATTGGGAACTTGTGATTATTCAACCAAGCAATGTTCTCGTGATGAATATGAGGGCGTAAATCTCAAAGAACAAGATTCTACGAGCTATCTCTTTGTTCTAAAAGATAGCATAGGAGTAGGCGACAATTTTCTTTATTCTTTGCTCAAAATATAATGAAGAGGGAGCACTATTTTGGTTGGTGTGTTGTACAAAGGCAGTATGTTGTTAAGGAAGACTTTGAGGTAAATGGGCAAATGTTTTATGCGGGGAGAGGAGCTTCTTGAAGGTATTTATTATAAAAAGGCACCAAGATCCGCATACAAGCTATATCTATTGTTCAGGACAGGCCAAAAGCCATAGTCTACATAAGTCAAGTTTGTGCAATTAAATTGGTCATGCCACAGGCAAAACATCGATTGAAGAGAAACCGGGTTGTATACACACTTAGTGAAGGCGATAGTGAGAAGATTTTAGACAATCTCCCAGATGTTCTATCGATGATGAAGACTAGGTATCGACTCTATCATTTGTCTTTTTTTTGGCTATGTACCATATTTCTGATTTATCAGTTATCAGTTGTCACGATTATCAATAAAGTCTTTGTCAATTGCATGTTATTTTGGAATAGTAAAGCGGAATTTTAAATGCATGGTTACATTTTAGGAGTTTAGGCTTGAGATTTGTAAAACGTAAAACTGTATATAAACTGTGTAAACACAATATAAAACTGTTATGTCGGATTATCGGAAGTTGTACTAGACTTGCCAAGATCATCGATTTGCTTGGAGAGCTGTAAACATGTATAAACTGTTATGTCGGATTATCGAGAGGTTGTACTAGACTTGCCAGGACTTGTAGCAGACTTAGAGTTAGATCAGGAAATCAGTATACTTAGGAATTAAATATCCATCACAAAAACATTCGACATACTCTGTCACAAATTTCCCCCTTTTAAAAAACAACATGGAACACTTCTTCGTGCAATGCCCGGTTGGATTTGGCACATGGACTGCCACTTGGCTTGGCACATGGTGATGTGGCACATGTAGTGCCACATTAACTTACACTTAACATTAACATATTAACTTAAGATTAACATATTACCCTAAATAACTAGACCTCAAAAAAAAACTTCACATGGACTGCTTACATGGACTGCCACATGGGCTACTGAGGTGCCATGCCACATGGACTACTTACATGGACCGCCACTTGGACTAGGATGACTAGGATGTGGTGATGATGACTAGGATGGCATAACACGTGTTTGATGACTTGGCTCATTGAATGCTGACATGGACTGTCACTTGGACTAACAAGTTAACTCAACAAGTTGTAAGTTAACTTATTTAAGTTAACCTATAAACTTACAACATAATGATTAACTTATAAATTAACATATTAACCTTAATAACTACCGATAAAAAAAAAAACTTTTACTTGTCCACATATACTTCCAAATGCACATGGACTCCACATGGACTGCTTACATGGACTGCCACATGGACTACTGAGATGCCATGCCACATGGACTACCCATGGACCGCCACTTGGACTAGGATGACTAGGATGTGGTGATGATGACTAGGATGTGGTGATGATGACTAGGATGGCATAACACGTGTTTGATGACTTGGCTCATTGAATGCTGACATGGATCACTTGGACTGCCACATGGACTAACAAGTTAACTTAACAAGTTGTAAGTTAACTTATTTAAGTTAACTTATAAACTTACAACATAACATACAACATTAACATTAACTTGTACTAAACATTAACATATTAACTTAACATTAACATATTAACCTAAACATCTAGCCCTAAAAAAAAAAAAAAAAAAACAAATACTTGTCCACATGGCATCCGTGTATGATGACATGGCATGATGATATTGGCACATGCATTTTGATAGATACACAAATTTGTTTAAAAATGTAACATTTTCTTCAAACAAATAATATGGCATATTAGAATTATGGGCACATTAGAATTATGGCATATTAGCATATTAGAATATGGGCAAGAATATGCCGGGATATTTAGATCTAGGCTATGAAACCAAAAATTAATAAATCTATATAAGAATGTACTATTATTGCATGGCTAGGGGGCCTCGGGTTTCGAGCCCTACATGCAACATTATGACCATAATTGGCCCTTTGATTGGACGCTTCCTTGCTCCTATAAGAGAAGAACTTGTCCAGACTCGAGGCATTCCTTCATCCCGGCAAGCTCCCTCCTCTGAGATTTCAAGCGCCTATTTCCTATCTTCCTATCTTCCTATCTTCATGGCCAGGCTTAAATATACTGCCAAAAAGCCCAAGGTTGAGGAAGAGTCCTCTTCTTCCTCACATCCGGGCATGGAAATATTTGTTGTTGCAAAATTCTTTGCCACGGAGGTGGTTCGAATCACGAGGAACAAGGGCCAAAGTCTCGGATAAAGTGGAAGTGGGTCGATCGTGTTTGTCCCCACGAAGAAGGCGTCATTCTGTTGAATATGGAAGCTACAAGGGATTCTCCTTGTTGTTGAACTGAAAATGCCCCCACAGATTACTTCTAAAGCTGAAAATCCTATGACACTTCGAGTACTTAGTTTTTATGTTATTTTATGTTATATCGGATATTAAGGATCTTGAGAAATGGTTTTTTTTTTTTTTTTTTTTTTTTTTTTTTTGTGGAAAGGCGAAGTTTATTGTAAAAAGGCGAAGTTTTTCTGTACAAGGTCTTACGTGAACATGCTTTCTTGTTAATATGACACTATAATCAGATTTCTTTGATGGTAATATGACCGAATATGACATCTTTATCTTTGTTGATATGACAAAGGTATCTGAAATCTGTTTTTCGGTTTTATCGAAATACAAGGTTTATGTTACATTAAAAATTTTCGGTTTTATTATCGAAATACAAGGTTTAGGTAACACTGAAACTCGTTAACAGACCATTTCAAAAGCATTTCAAACAAACCATTTGGAAGATAAGAACCAATTTCACAAACCATTTCAAAAGCACTTCAAACAATTCATTGCAAACTAAACTACCTGCAAACTAAACCATTGCAAACAAAAGCAATGCAAACTAAAGCATTGAATAAACTATCGAATAAACTAGACCTGTGCAAACTAAACCATTGCTAACTAAACCATTGCAAACTAAACCATTGCTAACTAAACCTGTGCAAACTAAACCTTTGCAAACTAAACCATTCCACGTTTAGGCTAAAGAAACCTAAGCAAAACAATTGAACCTCTTAAACAATAGATCAAGATAGATCAAGGTCATGTTAGAAATCTGAAGCCTTGTGTCACCAACGTGTACCATTAACAGAACAGAATGCTTCACTTAGTTTTTTGGAAGAAGGAAACTAGTACTGTCAGTTTGAAAAAGATGTGAAAAGTTTCATGTGTGCAGAATGTTCAGCCTGCAATCCATTTCCAAAAAACTCCATAGACATGTGTATCCCAAAGAACCCAAAGAACATGAAGGCTTATACACAACTTATCAAAGAACTCCCTCAAGGCATGTATTTTATTAATTCAACACAAGAGCCAAGACTTGGTCACTTATCTTGTGTGAGAAAATCAGACAACGATTACAATGATACAATTTCACTAAACAAAACCATATTGATGTCAGCGATATCGTATTTCTTGAGAGTATCAATTGCTTTCTTGAAACCTTATCAGAAAGTTAGTTAATGGATTGGCTTGAAGATCACAGTTCCACATTCTCGGCTTCTAACAATGATAGTTCAGCCATGGTCTTAGATGTTGAATAGGAAGTCACCATCTCTTACGGATGGTTGATAAGTATTAGGGCATACCATTGTATGTGAATTTTGTTCTTAAAACCACGATGCGCCATATCATCGACTAGCAATGTATTTTTGTCCATCAACCTCCCTTTATTTCAGAATAAACTTTGCTCAACTCCTTCAACAAGGCGGGTTTCCTTTCAACTTTGAATGCCGTATTTGTGCACTTAATTTGAAGACCATGTAAAGCTGTAATTTTTCTCGAGCGAGCTCTTTCAAACATTTGATTCGAGAATAAGATTAGTTGCGTCTGCTGCTCAATGTTGTCCAAATGGCAATCTTGAAGTGCTCCATGCACCACTCTAGAAGCTCCTTGGCTCACGGGGGAGCAATACAACTATCTTTGTGTGATTAAGGTGCTTAAGTTACGCACCATCCATGACACAACTTGGCAATGGCTCTGTATTTTCAAATATCTTCATCAACACTCCATCTAGCTCAAAAATCAAAAGCTTTTTATGCGACTTTATCCTTTTGGTACATGGGGACTTGGAAGGACTGCCAAAAACTTCACAGCGTTTACTTTTCCTCGTTCGCGACAATTAAAGCCCTTTTATTTCACGGAAGAAAATGCTTTCAAATAAACAAACATAATCACTTCATACAAAAAAAAATAAAATTACGGTGAAGCAGATTCTTGATTGTGATCGATGAGATGTCTCTTTGTTTGTCTTCACAATTGGACTAAATGATGAAAATGGAAGACTCAGATGGGTTTCAATGGCCTTATTATCCTCTGCTACACCATCAAACTTTGATTCAGACAAAGTAGCCTTCCCATTGTCAAAAGCGGATTGCCCACATTAGGTTTCTTTCCAAAAGGTGATGGCGGTGTCACTCATATCTTTCCCATCTTGCAGTCTCTTTAACCCTACAAGCATTACAAAAATTGATAATATGTAATAACAAATATTTTCCCTCTGCAGAAAGCATGTATTACTGGCGAAATCATAAAATTCGTCTTTGGCTCGTTCTCTTCATGAAAAATTAATTCTTTGTTGTTACCTTCAACTTCTCTGATAGTACCTATCTTTGATGAGTGGCCTTGAATAGCTAGATCATACATAAAAAAAAAAAAAAAAAAAAAAAAAATTGTCATGAGTGGCCTTGAATATCTAGATCATACATAAATTAAAAAACTAGCAATCAAAAGACATGAATCTTGGAATCTAGGAACCAACAATCATTACTAGCAATCTAGGAATGACTTCACTTACCATCATTGTTGTCAATTTGTTCGTCTTCAGAAACATCATTGATCACATGCACATCCTCGGTAGTTTTTAAAGCTCTGCTCAAACGTCTAGGCACAAGCTTATGCTCTTTGATAAATGATAAGGATGCTGGAGTGGAGCCAATGCCTTTTGAAGGCAAATTTTCTGTTCCAATATCAAACCAGCAATAATTAAAAACATACTATGAAGATGAAAAAAAAAATATGCATATAGACCAACCATTCGAATATGCTATCATATTAATCTTGGTCCCATGATGCTTCTTTAAACCAAGAAAAAACAACCAATTGTCTGACATGCTATGTCCACAACCGCTATATCATAACACATCGTAGTGCCACTACACAAGAAAAACTATGTTAGATAATCCCTCTGATTTAAAAATTATAGATGGGAAGATGCTACCTGAAATGCGCTAGGCAGCATGTGACATGATATGCATGCTTGCACTCAACAATTATGACTGGTAGAAGCATCTCACTAGTATTGAGTGATTTTTCACAAAATGGGCATGTTTCCTTCAAATTGATGCTTGAATATTCATTTCTGCTAGCACCAAGAACAAGCGTTTGTGGCAAAGAGGGACTTAACTGAAATGGTCGGCACATAATTTGGCGGCTGCCAAAAGCCTCGTAAAAAGGCCCGGGGCCTCAAGTTGTTCAAGCTGCTCCGGCTCGCATCTCTACAAATTTCGGAGATTGACAAGTCTTTTGATGCTTGACTCAAAGCTAACTGCACCTCTTCAAGTTCCCTGATTTGAAGGTCAATGACTGCCTCAACACCTTCCTTTGCTGCACTTGATAGCTGTGTTATCAAATCACGATACTTTTTTATTTCAGTGGTCAAACGAACCTGTTTAACTTCTAAATCTTTCATATTTTCTCTTATGTCAAAGCACTTATCATCATGCGATTTTAGGTTCAAGTGTCAGTTTTGTGACATCATGTTACGCATTTGCAATCCATTCCTTCAAGATCCTTGACATTTCTATAATGCAAGAAGATAATTAGATTGAAAATATAACTAATTTAATGAAACTTCAGTTGAATTAGATAACAAACATAACTTCAAGACGGACTTAGGCAGGACTTAGACTTAGAATTAGACTTACACTTAGGCGGAATGGTGACTTAGGTGACTTAGACTTAGGCAGAACTTGGGCGGTGACTTAGATCTTGATTTAGGCCCGACTTAGACTTACACTAGCAGACTAAGACATACTTAGACGGACTTACACCTAGACTTAGATAGACTTAGACTGACTTAGACTTAGACGAGGAATTAGACTAGGCCTGACTTAGACTTGGGCGGACTTAGGCAATTAGGCCCGACTTCGGACTAAGGCGGAGACTTAGAGCGAGTTAGGTGACTTAGACTTACAGAGACTTAGGCGAGAATTCGACTAATTTAGACTTAGGCAGGACTTAGAGTTAGACGGACTTAGACTTAGATTAAGACTTAATTAGACTTACACTTAAAAATCAGACTAAAATTACTATGACAATGGAGCTAAGAGAATAAATGAATATAAAAAACTAGAGTTGAATAATACCTGGATTTTCTGTTGCATAATTGGCATCATTCGTCACGTTGGAGCTACCAAGGTTTTGTGAAGTTAACTTATGAGGAACCGGCGGTGCGATCGGAGACAAACCCTTTGGAGGAATGCGTTTACCGTGCCACTTTCTAGCTCATCATCCACATTGTTTGCAAGTGCTCTACTTTTTGAAGGCGATTTGCATGCTCGCCGAAGCTCATCCGGTCTATTTCCGCCCATTTACAATGTAGCGAGAAATGCCATTTCAGAGTGCTTGGGGTACACGCCCTCACAAACAGAGTTTCGATCATGTATTTTTGTATAATGACGAATTCTTCGCTGGCGAACCTTTAATAATTAATTTGAGCGCGTAACGGCCTTTCCATTTACCTTCCGGACCCACATCTTGGCATCTCATTATCATCAGCTTGTGCCTTCCAGATCTATACGGCTCTTTATGGGTGAGGCGGCACGTCGCTCGATGGGAGATGCATGAGTTTGGGCGTTTCCGTAGGATCACCGGTAGGGTGACGGGTTGATACGGCTTTTGCATTGGATTTGGGCGTCGTAAGATACCCGGTGCAATATGGGACAAAGGAAATGCTATGTGATTACGAGTGCATCTATTACTGTATCTATAAAAGACTCCATCTATTGCCTATCTGTAACAAATTATCAAAAGCCGACGTCTCACGCCTCGAGAAATCGGCATCACAACATAAGGAGTTCGAGAACACCATGATTAAAACCGCTACGTCTATCATAAAATCGGAAAAATAAAATGCAGGAAGTTTTATCACGATGCCATTTTGTCAAATTATAGTATTCCATCTTCCACAAAGAATGAAGCTTACGTAACATACATATTGATGTAAAAGCAGAGAAAATTGAGATAATTACATGCGCTATTCAAGTATTATTTGGTCGATTAAGGAGGCAAGAGAAGTAGAAATGTTCAATATATAACATAACATTATAACATGAAATAATGGCAATATAAGAAGGACAAATAACAAAGAAGTAATTGGTCTAAAGGTTGTTGAAGCATGGAATGTAATAAGTTACAAAACAAAGAAATCAAATGGTAGAAGTAGAGCTAACAAAAGGTCATATAAATTAGGAGCAAATATGCAAATAAAGAAATTAATTGAGCTTTATCGATGCCATTTAATCATGTGAAAGAAAACGAAAGCGTTATGCCACAACAAATCTGATTATGAAAGAAATTTAGAAAAATGAAATAAAGTCGCCGTCTGATGGAGAAATGAAAGTCATAGCGATTCCTCCCATTCTGGATTTCTTGCTATTTCCTCAGGGCGAATCCCTCCTTTTCCCTTCATAATTTTTAGCAAAATTCAAGAAAATACAACCTAACAAACCACACTACATTTTTAACTATTTTTTGTAGTTAGAAATTTGAACACTATATTGTGCTGACCCGAATAAATGTTGCATAAAACGCCCTTATTGTGTGATGGGCTCTAAACACTAGAATAAAGTAATATTCTCACACTACAAAGAGAATGCACGATTGCAAGTGAGAAAAATCGCGTTTAGAAAGGTTTCGTAATTTTTTTCAATAAACACTGTGAATGTCGGCGAATATTAGAAGCATAAAATCGGCCGAAAAATTGTGGCGAATAATATGGCCCGAAAAATGTGGCCGAAAACTATGGCCGATACATCGGCAATGCGGCGTAAAATATGATGAATATTTCGATGGTTATTCCCCAGCGAGAGTAGTATGGCTGATAGAATAGCGATAATTACAATGATTTTTTGATGGGTATATTCGTAGAATGTTAGGTCGAGAATCTCTGACATGGCTTTTTTTCTCATTAGAATATTTGATATATATTTTAACTTTAGGCATGGTGGGTTACACCTTTTCTAAGAGTTGCATTTGACTTAGTACATACGAAAGGAATGAGAAATATAAACTATGCATATGAAACATCTTACAACTATATCACATATCAAATGCCTACAGTCGAGTAAGTATACAATGTCATCTAATTGGCTTTGAAAAGGAAGTAGAATAAGGAGAAGATTGTAAATTCTGACGACGAAACCATTATATACAAGGGAATCCATTATGACTCTTTCTTGAGAAAAAATGTGTGCCAAATGCCTGTATTTGAACATAATTTAAGATAATTTTTTTTCTTATTCATTGTATATCAAACCTCATCAAAATCATTTTGAAGGTTTTCATTCATCATCATCTAGTGGTAAAGTAGCCTCTGGCATGTTTGAATACTTAGAGACGAGAGGCATTGGATAAGAATATTGGCCTTGTTCCTTAATGCATGCTAGATGCGTAAAGGTTCCTGGTTTGTGAGTGTGCAAGTGCAAAATTTGCTATCTTGTATACCAAGATTAATGAAATACTATGAGATTTCGAAATACTATATGAGGTGTTGATTTAGTGCGTGCAAAATAAATTATGAGGGGCTCTGCCAAACGCCCTCGTCACCCGTGTGAATATGCCTGTGAAAACAAAAGTGAGGTTTAAGGAATTTTAATTTAAATATGTTGGACTCAATAGTTGTATTAATTATATATCAATGTAGTTATAGCATTAGTTGTTAATATCAATGGTTATTATTATGTGTTAGGGGATTTAATTTTTATATGTTGGATGCCTCATAATTGTATTTTTACGCGTCTGAGTAACACCATAAAAACCGAAAAAACGAGGTATTCATTTGGCTTTCATGCTGTAACTTTTGGAATTTGATCACAATATAAATAGAACATAGTAAAAGTTACCATAAAGATAAGCGGTCCAGTCCATTATTACGAAAGTCATAAAGTTTACGCTCCTGAAAATCCTATGTTATTATGCTACGTATTGTTAACGTACAACTATTTCTCTTTACTTAATGACACCAGAGCTGAACATACGTCCGTATGATTTTGGTTAACCATCTCAGCAAAAAGGTAATGCATGTGATTCCGCGGTATGGTTCAAATAAAGTTCGAGCCCTCTGATATAAATGCATTAACGTGGCCGGTGTTTGGTACGATCTGCGTGACATGGAAAAGTGGAATAATCGCTTTGTTATTGCATAAGAATCAGTTTGTTGATTGAAGCTAAAGGCGTGCTTATGAACAATCGGCTGACCCGAGAATAATCAAGTTGGAAACAAGCGAGGCTAAACTCTAAATTCTTTTTGAATCTGCCGGCCAAATCTTAGGAAAACAAAGAGGGTTTTCGCGACGCACTACATTGTAAGTCGAAATAATTCCTTGTAAAAAAAAAAACATTATCTTTAGCGAAGAAACATTAAAAATAAATACCTTTGTAAGTGTGAGCAAAAAATACGTCTAGGTGGTAGTAAAATCCTTTCCGTGATAAAGTCAAGAGGGCAGGTATTTTTATGCATGCACACATGCACACATGCACATGCGCATGCTTGCACTTCCGCGCATACACAATACACATGCAGCCGTATACATGCACATGCACATGTACACATGCAGTACATACACATCGCGTGTTAAATTACCTGAAAACACTTATCTGAAGAAAAGACAACAACCTCGGATTGTTCAACCAAAATCCTTGACCCTCAGGAGTTACCCTCTAGAAATACTATTTGTCGCTGGCGAAATCTGGCAATAATCATAGAAGGCGTGTGAAAAGCGTATAAAAATCTAGAAGTAACCCCCACCTTGTTGATAACACGTATTGAGGTTCAACATTTTCTTCCTCTTCAATATAATCTTCTATTATTGTTGAAATTCATTGAGGCTCAAATTTAGTTAAGTTGCTTGATCTCTCTTGAGCATCATATTCTTCATTGCTTGGTCTTGCTTGATCTTCATGATATTTATGAAGTTAATGTGAAACCACGTTTTGCTTTTCCATTTCTCGTATATAGATGCTCCTCTTGGATGGTTGTGTTAGCGGCATGTCGTGTTGGGATTCCCGTCCGAGTTACCGTCCACCATTCATTTTTTGAGGGATTGACATGGAAAGAAAACTTGTTGAACATGATATTGGATATATATGCGACTCCTTAAATCTTGGGCGTGTGTGGAGTCACGCTTCAAAAACAGGATGGATGTGGTCTCGTGTTTGATTTCTTACGGTATAGAGGTTTAACCAGCGCCTTTAGTATTGTTTGTCCAGTAGTCGAAGTCCGCGTCAATGATATCATTATTAACTGACATATTCAATTTCTCCGTCAATGGGGTTAACATCTCGAACACTTTGCTTGACTCTTTTGGTTAAATGAGGGCGTGATTCAGAATCAAAAAGTAATCACGAGCTTTGTCCGATGCTATGGACTTCGAAAATGTTGACCATACCCCATTGAACTATGGGAGCTTTGCTTACAAATTTGATTTAAATATCAATGAGAACACTTATGAATATAAATGAAATATGCATATTATGTATATGGAACTAGCGATTTATTACAACAAATGCAATGTTGATCATCTGTTGAATTTTCTCTCCTTATCTTCGGCTTCTGCGAGCTTTTTGTCAACCACCAATTGGTAGGAGAATCGGTAGAGGCATTGGTTAATTGTATAAGCTCTTATGTCGCGGCGATTCTATGTTATATGCTTTTCTACTCGATATCTCTTTATTACTTTCAACTTTATATAATTCCACCACCCACCTAACAAAGTATCACGTGTTGTTCGTAACAAATTTATTGATACGCTCAAACATATCATCACTAACCTGGATTGTTTACCCAAAGCATACATATGCTCCAACGTGCCATGTGGGCTCCAACTTATGGCGAAATTGGCTCAAACATGCCATCAGGCTTTCGCTTTTTAATACCAAGGTGGCTCAAACATCTCGTGGACTCGACATGCCGCGTCAGGCTCGGCTATGCCGGTGAAAGTGAAACGCACATGCGGGCTCAAGCATGTTGCTGCCTAAACCAGCATGCCAGGGTAATCACCTGAGCTCCAACATGCCAAAAGGTGGCTCAAACATACCACCTAGGCTCCAACAAGGTGAAACAAAACGTACCGCACGAACCAACATCTGAGTGGCTCAAACATGCCACCTAAACCAGCATCTGGGGCGGCTCAAAGGCATACCACTCGGCTCAAACATGCCAAGGTGCTCGAGCAAGCTGCCCGCGTGGTTATAAGGCGTACCACCTAGGCTCAAACATGCCGATGGAGCTCCAGGCAATACCACACAGGCTCCAACATGCCAAGGTGAAACTCAAACCTCTTCCACCTTGAACTCAAACATGCCGTAGGCGGGCTCCAACGTGCGGGTGACTCAGCAAGCGCCATCAGAGGCTCCAACATGTTACACTGCTGGCAGGCCAGCTTTGTCTGGAGTGGCTCAAACATCTCTGCATGGATCAAACCCAGGGGACCAAGCTACTCTGATCATTTTTACAGCGAAGAAGCCACGAACCCTCTACATGGCGGTATTCAGCCACCTCTTGAGCCAGGAGGTATTCTGAAACAGGTTGGACATGAGCTGCTTTGGTAGCTTCTTGGAGGTGGTCTTACGCCCTGACGACCACAAAGTGTCTTCGTTTTGGAGTCCATTGGCGGGGGATTGGTTCCACAGTTAGGAGTGGGAGGTTTGCGTCAGGTGGGCGGGAGGCACTTTTGGGAGGACTGGGAAGAGCGCTTGGGAGGGTTTTGAGTCCATCTTAGGTGCATTAAGCACCCTCCCTCTGCGATGACATTATATGGATCGTTAGAATGGACTAAGTATGGCCATAAGCGTAAACCTTGTGTGTTGCTAGGTTATTGAAGATTCACGTTATGGAGATTTGAGGACCCTGAAATCGGTTACACTTAGGACATGGTGAAGTTGCGGTTAATCAAAACAGCAAGGCCCGTGATGAGTTTGATTTTATCCTCCACTCCCGGTCTGGCAATTAAAAGTCAAGCGTAAATAGATCCAAGCTTCTGTTGCCGGTTACTATGGCTCGCGCTACATATTTAGAAAAAGATGCACCCATAGTTATCCAAGAAAAGACCGCGTTTGGCTCCGGCGTAAACCCTAATAACCCTAGCAACACGAGGGTTTGCGGGATGCAAACATGGTAGTTTTCTTGGATAACTGAGTGCGGCTCCCCTAAACATGCATGTTGGACGGCGGCTGAGAATGGCGGTTTGGATGCATTGGCGATCACGATGATTCACGAAACGGTGCGCTCTTTGAAACTGACTTGAGAATTGCGCATGGGAGGTCGTCAGGCGCTATGGTTCCGCATTGGCACGGCGTTTTCCGAAACGCGGCTTCTCGATATCAAGTGCAACCAACTGGCTTCGACCTTCATAATGTAAGCCGCAATAATCTTGCAACGCGAGGTTTTACGTTCGAAGAACCTGGCAGCGTCTAGTCGAACCGGCGATCTTCGAGGTGAAATAACACCGAGCGAATTAAAACTAAATGCAAATCCTGCAATGAAGCTAATATGGAGCCGGGCAATTCTCCCACTCGGCACCCGATAGACTCAAAACTATCGGCAGCTCCACCTGAAGACCAGTTTCTACCATTCTTCTCAAGAAACAAAGTAACTCTCCGCCTTGTCCCAGCTGGTCGTGGATATGTGTAATGGCTTTAGAGATAACGGCGAAAACATCGCACGCTATCGTTGGTCTACAGAACAATCTGGAATCATTCGGGCGACATGGCGGTCGAATCTCCATTAAGACCTGTCGCTTTACGACGACAAAGCGATTGGGTTTCTGCATAGTGGGCGGGGCTGCAACTTTGATAAGTTCACCATGAGGGTGATCTTGGATTGTTTTGCTTGAACCTCCTCAAAAGCGGGTTACTTGAGCGATAAATTCAGCAGTGGGATCGAGCTTCTGGGGGGCATTAGCATTTGCCGGAAGGAAGCGGCGGTAGGAAAGAGCGCCTCGGCAACCTTTCGAGGTCATCTCACAGGGGTTTGTACTCCCCTTTGGTGAGGAAGCGGGGCAAATTCTACGGCTTTGGTTGAGGAAGGGTGTCGGTATGAATATTCTATCCCTTGCCAAACTCCTCTACCAAAAATTCCAAAAGTTATCATATTTCTTGCATAAAGTCTAGTCATCGTAATCACGTCACCACCATCTAGCCATGTGTCACCCAAAATTTACTGACATCACTGATAAGAAAGACCAAAGATGGACATCTTTTCATTTTGGCCTAGTCCAAAACTTTAGCCTTGCTTACTTGACATGCCATTTCACCACTTGGAGTGCCTAGGTATGTTGGAGTATGGCATGTTTGAGCCACCTTAACATGTTTGAAACTAGGTGGCGTGTTGGAATAGGTGGCATGTTTGAATACTGCTGGCGTGTTGGGTCGGCGTGGCATGTTTACGAGCCGCAACCCGGCATGTTTGAGCTGGGTGACGTATTTGGGCTGCATTGGCGTGTTTTGGGCCCATGCGGCATGTTTGACATAGGTTGCATGTTTGAGCCACCTTCGCGTGTTGGAAGCCTAGGTGGCATGTTGGATCCCACGTGGCATGTTTGAGGCCACTGTAACATGAATATGATGGGCACTTTGATTACGTCTTGAAACCATTGGTGGTTTGGACCCGGTCTATGGCATGTATATTTCAGCGCAGCCCTTAATGCGGAACACCTTGTTATCGTATACTAGATATTAGGAATAAGCCTGCCAGGACGAGATCCGGTTGCTCATTCTCATTAAAGAAATTATCCCCATTTTCTTATTAGGTACCATTCTCCCAGCAGACTACCACAAGAGAACAAACATTAGTTTACACCCTAATGTGAATTTGACTCGTGCATTTTGTGACGTGTAATATAATATAGAAGCGAGAGCCGAAAAGAAAGGATCAGTTGTTCGGCTCGTATGATGTATCATCGAGAAAATGAGAGCCCGAAGAACATGATTTATTAAGCGAATATAAAGCTTGTTTTAGACCATTTTTGGTGAGGTTTGGTAGCGAAGGATTTTGTGTTGGCTTAAAAAAGAAGCATGGAGTGGAATAATAATGACATCTTAGGTTTGACAACAATAACCGTGAATATGAAGTTTCATATTCAGCGATTCAATAAAAATGAAATTTTTCTGGATATGTATCTCACATGACAAATTGTTATGCATGAATGGAGTAAATACTACTACGAAACAAGCTTTGGAACAAAGTGTAAGGATATTTTAAAACAAAGTATGGGTAAGGAGTCAGGAGGGCAAAGAGGTAAAAAGGAAGGGCTAATACATAAAGGCCAAAGGAAATAAATGCATCACACTATCCACTTAGCTCCGAAGTATAATAATTGTGAAGAAGCATAATGAGGGTGGAAAAAGGACATTCGAAATTACATCTAGCGTTACACCAAAGGGAATGGAGTCCCTATCTTAGTATCATCCCAATGGGTCAAAATCAAACTTATCGCCATGCCAAAAATCCATGAATGCGGATATAAAGCTCCCATTCAAGAATTTATTTTGAGCAGATGGAATCATATAGGTCCTTTATAGCATGGTGATTTCAGCCTTTCGGTAATTGCTTCATTGTCAAGGAGAAACTTCAAAACACTTCAATTTGCCAATGGTGCTAGCGGAGACTTCTGATACATAAAGCTTTACAAAGTCTCAAACCTAAATATTGGGCAACTAGATATAGTTTTGTATATTTGCATCTGATTAAGCGCCACATCATCAAGAGATTACTGCAAATATGCGGATAGATAAACCAACATTTACAAAATCTGCGGATAGACAAACCCAACCTTCATATCCGAGAGCGGAAGTTTCAAAACCACTAGGTTGAATTAAGATCTCAATAGGCTAACAAATCGCATACAAGTGCATTTGAGCATCCGGTTACGGTAAAGAAGGCAGCGGCCTTCGGCGCAACAACGGTGGCCAGGTAATTTAGGACAATGGCATATTTGGAGTGGTTTTCAGGTATTAAGACTATCTTGGCATTTGGTGGAATATGCAGCGCCCACCAAAGGTTTTACCCCCCTCCCCCCTCCTCCCAAAAAAAGTTTGGCCCCTAGAGGCAAAACCAACATTAGAACTATGTAAATTAGGTAAATGTGGCCCCATTCAGCGGCCAAGATGCATGCATGATGAGCGACTGGAATTTTTGATCCGGTCATATCATCTGTGGTTAATAGCCGTTTCTTTCCCCTTCTTCCGCTTTAACCTTTCCTTACATAGTGTTTCTTTTCCCTTCTTTCAGCGCTGGCGGCTATGGCGATGGGCACCTATAGAGGCGATAGCTCTTCTACGCTCACTATCCGGCTTGCGCGCCGTTAACTGGCATATAGCGCCATCCGGCTTGACATCGGGTGGTCGACTGCTTAATGCGCATATCAAGGTAAAATTTTGGAAATTTTAGAACTATCTGTAATAGGTCACGGTGGACTCTGGCGGTATTTGGATTACGACTGAACTCCCACTTCTTCATGGCGGACCAGTATGTACAGCCATCATTTTTCCCTTGGTTTTAGCAGGCCTCTTTATTTTGAATGGTAGCTCGATTTGAAGGTTACCGTGGCACTTGCTTCGTTTTTGAAGGTTACGTAGCGCTTGATGATTTAGGTTGGGATATTCCCTCTACGCTTGCAAATCTATCTTGTCATCAAAGCTATCCACTTTCGAGTCCTTAGATAATGGCACTGCGTATTTTGCTCTCATCTCTTTCATAAGGGTGTGCGGTTTAATGAGTACGCTTGGTTAGATGCGGCTGGTCTTGCGGTAACCTCCTCGAGAGATGCGACCCTTGTTCTTCACCATGTTTGTTTCCCTTTATTTAACCGTTTTCTCCAATCCACCTCTGTTTTTCTATTAGTAGAATATGCTTTTTGCTTTATGTGCTTCACTACACCCATGTTGGTAGAATGACAAATGACAAAGGGCTTGTACGAAATGATTTTCCCTATTCTAATAAAAGTTTTATCTATTTTTGATTGTTGTTTCATGCTTTAAACCGATTTTTTTAATGGCTTTGCTCTTTTGTAGAAATGTATCATCTCGGTCGCGATGTACATAGGCCCGTTATCTCTTAGCAAAGATTTAAGGTATCTTTGAATTATGGATTATTACAGAGCTGACTAGAGTGTTAGTATAGCATTAGTAGGCGAATAGGCCTCATAGGCTGTTTTCCTTAAGAGGTGCAGCGAACATATTTGGTTTATTTCGGTTTTGCATTGTCTATTAGTACTAAATCAATGCAACTCTTTTATCCTGAGAATACATAAATTCACTTTCGTGGGCGCAGAGGAAAGATATTTGGTTTGCCTTTTCTATGTCGCGTGACGGTACAGGATTCGATTCTACGGGTTATCAAGGTCTTTGGCATCTCACGGGGCGGCTCCACATGGAAGAATAGGCACATATCGGATGGTCCGGGATCGAGCCATTAGCGTTATTTGTGCCCTACGATAGCCGAGGAGCCAATACGTTCTGATGTTTTCAAATCATAGTAATCGATGTTTGAACCTTAATTATTAATATAATTGAACGCTACCATAAATCAAATTTGAGATCTTACGTCCGAATGTTTTAGTTGAATGTCGAACAAATGTAATGAGTAAAATTTAGAGTGCAATCTAAATAGAAGCGATAATACAACTAAATTAAATATTATCTGGTATAACTTTCCAATCCATAATGGTAAAATTTAGAGTGCAATTAGCAGGCGATAATACAAATTAATATTATGTCGCACTTGTTGTTTGGGTTTGATTAAAGCTTTTCAGCGGTACTTTTAAAAAGAATGGGTGCCACATAATGAGGTTGTTGATTAGTTAAAGGATGTCCATATGTAAAAGAGTGCCACATGTCCAATTTGATTACTTTAAAAAAGATAGATGTATGCCGACGTGTTTAATAGCTCAAAGTCGCGGATATTATATTGGTTCTTACAAAAGCTCTTTCGCAAAATAATTAGAAATCGCGGTCTGCCCTTCCGCCATAATATTGAGAAAAATAATATTTAAAATAAACAATTATTTCCATATGATTCTTTCGCTCTCATTCGGCACCTAAAGAGAAACAATATTGACTTTAAAAAACCTGATGAAGACTTTCAAGCGAAAAAAGAAAAAGATCGTCTTTTTACTTAACTGTATGCCAGTAATCAGCCATCTGGTGATGTGGTTTCAAAAACAATGCATGACTTCTTAAAATATGGGTAATGAAAAAAAACCAAATTGAAGCAGTAAAACAATAATTTAAAAAAGGTTCCGGTGACGAAAGCAAAGTTAGCAGAAAAAAAGATAATGTCGCAGTTCTGTAGACAATGCCATAAGTCGGCTTCTACCCATATCTTTTTGGGGTGTCTGGGGTGCACATAGAGCACATTCAAGAGATTCCGAATCTTTCGGCGATTATGGGTATAAGTCTCCTTTAGAACTGTGCTGACCCTCCCAAGCATTGATTTGGTACCATGGGCCCGTTATAATTATACCTTTAGAACTATTCTTCCCCAACATCCAAAGATATACCATAATGCGTATACACTTGATGATTACCAAGGATTTTGTAAATTACCCCATATATAGCCGGAATCAGCCAGTGGGCAAATAAATTTTGAGCATTTATAGGTAATTACATTTTACCCATTTATAGGGTGTGCGAACCCCATAGGCATTGAGTTGATATTTCGGCGATTTTACCATGGGCGTTGAGATAATCCCATTTTGATAGTCGGTGAAGCATCATCCCTCCATTTGATGAAGCTATGGTTCTTGCCCGTTGTATTGATCTACAGAAGTAGCATCTTGTTTAACATCTAAAAATAATACTTTTCTTGATCTATGTAGATTCAAATCAGCGGTTTCGAAACGCATGCTTCTATTAATTTGCTGCTCTTTGAAACCACAACAAAGAGATGATAATAGAAGTCTTTGTCGTCATTCGGGATCATACCTTGAGAGGTGGTGGATAGAATGTTGTCAGTCACGTTAAATGCAGTCACGGGTAACCTCGTACTTAATGTATTATCACAGGTAATGCATACATCTCATTTAAAAGTACTTCATCGTTTTAAATTACTCATCACCCATTAAATAAGTAAAAATAAAACGCTTTTCGTGCCGTGCGTTAAATGCTATGTAATTTTTTTAAAACTATAAATTCTTGTATTGCATTTAAAATAGTTTGAAATAACAACTACTGAAGAACTTCAAAGTTTTTAAAATACTGAAATTTTGAACCAAAGACCATATTGCTACAGGAAGAGGCATTTATTTCATGACTTTAAAATCCCGAGAAATAATATTACATTTAGAGTTATATCTCCTCATGAGCTAGTTTTACTTCAACCACAAAATAAAACCATAAAAGGAACACAACAACATATTTTTATAAAATGATGAAATCCACGAATAATCACCCTTCTTCTTAGATCCTCTTTATCATCAGGAATACATTTTAACTAATGATTTCTAAGAATCTTTGATAGAACCTGCCAGCTCATAGCTCTTGAAGATGTGGAACCTCTTGGGGGAGCTCGAATCCAAGCACATTAGAAGTAAGAGTCGGAAGGAGAGGGAAGTTTGGGGTTTTAGGGGTTTTTGGTTTTCCACTACGAGATAATGGATTTTTCCTTTTTAAAAAGCACAATTTCATAATTTAGCTATTCTCTTTTAATAACATATAATAATATGTTCTCTAATGAATAATTTATCCCATTTATAGGTCTAATGTCATTTGCACTTTTTATACTCACGTCACATTATCATGCGTACTGCGTGATATCACGATTAATGCGGTATTAATAAAGCGAAACTCAATTTGACTGCATCAACCATAGGTATAGTGCATTATAGTGCGGCCAGGGAAAGGTGCGGGGCGTGCGTGGCACATTAAAAATATGGGTGCGTAAACAACAGCGTAGGTGGATATCGCGAGGAGCTTAAGTATGTATGATTTTATTTGACATGTATATATTTCATGATGTATATTTGCGTGGTTGCTCGATAATCTTATTCTTTAGCGGGTTTTCCTCAAGAGCTCGCCCAGGCGGGTTTCTTAGTCCAGGCAATGGTGATGCCGCTGTGTCGCTATTAGGGATCTCATAAGTCGATTGGTCTCTGATGATAAAAACCATTCAATCGCGATTCTATTATTAAAAAGAAAGTATAATTTTTAGTTCTCTCTTGGCCTTTCTCCATGCACTTCTTATGTAGATAGCACTCTGTACTTGAGAAAACTGATGGAGGACGGTCAAAGATGTAAAGAATATATCGTAGGACAAGGATGATGTGAGAAAATCTCTTTTAGTATTCATCTTGACACTCTCTAGTATTTGGATGCTTCAACAAATTAGACATCATTATTTTCTTGTAGTATTTACATACATGGTGGACCCTTGTGTATTGTGGGCTGGGATTTTGATCAAATAGGTTTGAGATTTAGACCTCGTATAGCGTTCGACATAGTTTGATAATGAAGAAAGTGCTAAGGTGTCGAAGGTTCTTCACTTACCCACCCATTCCTCTATTAGGAGAATTGCTTCGGAGATTTGCTTCAATGAGTATCTTAAAGGCCTTTGGCATCCTACCACAGCAATGTTAGGGCACTAACCCTCGTTTTTGCAGTCTTTTTGGGATGACTTTGATGTTTGGTTACAGCACTTTTTGCGAGCTGGTTTTGGCGGTCATGATTCTTACTTTTGTTCTCACATTCTCTAAAACTTTCTCAATATGGCGAGGGAATATCTTCCGGCCTCCTTTTGTTCAAGGATCCCCTAAACAAAGGATCAGCGAAAATCTTGAACAATATAAGATAAATGATCAAAATATAGCCATTAAAGTACAACAATAATTGCCAAAGATAAATAGTTTCAAATATGACACGCCCGGCAATTTGTACATACACCCTGGAAACAATACAATAACCCCGTTAAAGGTGGGAAGGAGGAGGAAGTTTTGGGGTTTTTGGGGTTTTGGTTTCCCTCTCTGAGGATGTGGATTTTCCTTTTTTTTTTTTTAAAGCCACAATTTCATAATTTGGCTATTCTATAACAATAACATATAATAATATGTTCTCTAATGAACTCATTTTATCATTTTTATGGGGTCTAATGTGTTTGCACTTTTTTTATACTTATAAAAGTGCATTATCATAGGTGCTTCACGTGTATCACGTTAGGGAAGATGCGGTATTAATAAAGCGAGAGCTCAATTTTATTTTTGTCAACTTATAGGTATAGTCACCATTGTTATAGTCTTTGTGGGAAGATGCGGGGCGATGCGTAAGCGTATTAAAATATGGTCACGTAAACAACAGCATACCATTGGATATGCGGGCTTAGCTATGTACTTTCGGACTTACCTATTTGGCTTATGTATATATTTCATGATGTATATTTCGTAGTTTATAGATAATCTTATGCGCGCTTGATTTTTCCCTCAAAACTCCTTCTAGGCGGGGTTTTCTTAATCCAAACAATGAAGTCTGCTATGCTCCTTTGTGTGGATCTCATAGAATTAGATTGAGGTCTCTAGATGATAAAAACCATTCAATGCGATTCTATTATTAAAAGAAAGTATAATTTTAGTTCTCTCTTGGCCTTTCTTGTGCACTTCTTATGTAGATAGCACTCTGTACTTGAGGAAAGGCTTGATGGAGGATGGTCAAAGATACTTAAAAAGATATATCGTGGACCGGGATGATGTGAAAATCTCTTTTAGTATTTCATCTTGACACTCTCTACAATCCAAATTTGGATGCTTCAACAAATTGAACATCATTATTTTCTTGTAGTATTTACGTTACATGGTGGACCAACTGATGTATGGGCTGGGGAGTTTGATCAAATAGGTTTGAGATTTAGACCTCTTTGTGCCATAACGTTCGGCTGGTTGATGAATGAAGAAAGTGCTAGATGTGGGGTTTGGCGATGACCCCACCCACATTCCTCTAGTAAATTGCTTACTCGGAATTTGCTAATGAGTATCTTAAAGACTGGCCTAGCATCCACAATGACTGGGGCACTAACCCTCGTTTTGCAATCTTTTTGATTGACTTTGATGTTTGGTTTACACTTACTGCGGCTTCGTTTATTTGGTCATGGTCTTACTTTTGTTCTCACAAGAATTTCTCCCCAAACTTTCTCAATATAGGGGAATATCTTGACATCCTTTTTGTTCAAGGATCCTAAACAAAGGGATCAATAAGTCTTGAACAATAATACAAGATAAATGATCAAAAATATGACATTAAGTACCGCGACAATAGTATAAGATAAATAGTTTCAAATATGACGCCACTTCCAATGATTGTACATACCACACTTAAAAACACATTTCACTACGGTTTGTCCCTTTCCATATCGTGTAGCTTCCATGTGGTCCACATTTTTCTCTTAGAGCTTTGTCTTATATGTCTCAGTCCTTGTCAATGTCATGCACCTTTGCTTTCTGACCAAGACCGAAATTTGTCTTTCATTCTTGGCCAGAAGTGACTATCCAGAGTGTATACTACCTCCTACAACCGTAGTGACCTACCTTGAGAATTAGAATAATAAGTAGTCTATAATATACAAATGACACAAAAATAAAAAGCTTATAATGTATGAAGCAAACCCAGAAGCGTTTCTTGGAAAGTCTTGCAAATGTTACATCTTCATGCTCATCAATGATTCCTCATGGGTTCTCGTCATCCTTTAGAATCTCATTTTTCTTCTTGTTCCTGTCAATGTGCTTGTTGATGGATTTCCTAACTATATGATCCAGCGGCTTCTTCATTTATTTGAAGCAAATTTAAATCAATCAGAAATTGAAAACCATGTCGGATTAATTACTATACCTCGATCTAACACTCTTGAAGAGCTTGCGTCTTGCTTATGACTATTGGCCTTTCTTTGTTGGTGTGATAGGCTAAACGCCTTCTCTATCCACAGAACTTGAACTTCTCCCAATTCATCTTGCTTCCAATCTTTCAATGTTTATTGTCAAATTAATTGGAGCCATCGCGCCCTACGGTGGTCGATAGTCTCCCTAGAGAGAGCTACCTCCTCCCTTCTTAGAGCTTTTTGCTTGGGGCCACTAAAAACATAAGAGAAGCAAATGAGCCACATGAGCAAACAAACAAAAGCCAAGAATAAAACAAAGAAGCACTACATAGGCACAAAGAAAAGGAAGCTTACTTGCAAGAAAGAAAGAAGATGATTAGTTTTTGTCTCTAACACGAAAATGTAGACAAAGAAATTTGTCAACATATGCTCCTTGGAAATGATTTTACCAAAACACGTACTAGTCAGTTAACGTGGTTTAGCAAGTATACGATTTAAAATGGAAAGGATCTTGAGAGAAGTGATAGTAAAATTCCTTTTATTCTTCTTCTTTGTATACGGTACAATTGAAGGAAATGGAACTACGCAGCCTCCACTTTGTATTATTTGCAGGAAGATTACGAGGAGAAGATCCGGTGCTAGTTGAACCTACAAAATTACAACTTCCACTTGGCTAACAAAAACATTAAAGGAATTTCATACTCTAAAAACAAAAATACGCAAATGCTTTTTAATGCTAGTGAAAATGAAGTTTGGATCTTCAATACCTAGGTTACATGTTCTTGGCGTGCACATTACTTGCTACTAGCTGGTCATACTTGAAACTCTCTTTTTCTTATTTAGGTGGCTTGTATGGAGAAAACAAGAAGAAATTGCGAGAGAACAAATATATCATTTGTGCTTACTTCAAATAGTTTGTGGTTTTAGAGACTTCTTCCTAGATAATATAAGTAAATACGGATACAAAAACAAGGAGATAGCATGTAAGCGACCAATTTAGCAAATTATTTCATCGCAATGTAAAAAAGAGTTATACCTTAAGATCACAACAAAGGCCTCCGTTTTGCGATCCGATTGCCCGGTCCCAAAGCCACCAATGTAAAGAGTGAGCTCGAAATGGAGTTACGGAAACGCCAATGTCATTGAACGGTAGCGAAAATAGTTTCTTGAAATAGTAAAATGTTTTTTTTAAGGAAATGATAATGGTTGTGTATTTTTGAGGAAAAAAACACGCTAGAAATAATAGAAAGAAATTGTGGCCGAATAATGTAGCGATTACATTGGCGATTTTTAAATTAGGATTTATGATCGCGGAATCGAGAATAAATTAATAAAATTGGGCATAGGATTACTTGATCGGTTTTGTTGCTTTGAGTATTAGTTTCTTTTAGGGCTTTTGTTGCTAGTCTTCCTTACGTCACGAGCTCTTTGCCGATTATCAAATTTGGGTGAGCTATCTCGGAGGATTCCGATGACTCGATAATATTTCAGAGTCATCATATACTTTCGTCTTCAATGCCAATGGTTAGCGACTATAAATTCGATAAGGTTTAGTATATACGTTTTGCATCTATCATGACTACATGCATATTTATAGTTGCTTTCGCTATGAATAGAGATGCTTCATTGTCTCGATCAAGTGGAGTAAAGCTAAAATTGGCTAGGGCCGAGTCATTGGAACTGACTTGCAAATCTGACCATTGTTGGTGTTACCAATGCAAAGGAACTAGCGAGAAAGAATGTATAGCGGGGCAACAACTTTAAAAGAGACATAGTTTGATGCCAAAATGCTCCACACCTCCATTGGAGGCGTGAATTGTGTGCAAGAAGCAAGCGAGGTATGAATATGCATTCTATTACTTTTTCATGGAACATATCTAACTTATTTGTTTACTTGATTGTTGTAGTATTTGTGATACTTGATGAAAATTACAGTCAGCCATGATACATTAGACATTTTCCCATGTTCATCCTCATACCGGATCATCTGATGTATTCCCTTGGATGGAAGTCATGGCTCTAATTCTAGTTCTGGCTCAGCGACACTCCAAGAGTTAAGAGATGTGTCGCACTAGGGAAGTAAATTGACCATAAAGTAAGAGCCATTTTAAGAGTATCTCATGATCTTACTCATGTATATGAGGCAAAAATGACTTGACTGATGAACTTCTAGGTCATCTCAAGGCCTCTATTATCCCATTTGATCAATCGACCTAAGTTGTTGGGAAGGGAACTACCTCAATGTTAAAGAGTTTATGTATTGGGGCCACAAGTACCTTGATAGCACCTTCTTTAAAAGGTACCGAGCTGGAAGAAGATTGGCAGCTATAATGGAGCCGCGTGTTGTCCCATCTGGATACTCAAAGCTGTGTTGATGGTTTATGGTGGCCCATACCCAGCCAGGGGGATATGGCATGTTTCGTCTTTTATGCCTAGTATGTCCATTTATGCCATGACATTGAATGCAACATCTTGGAGTGAGCAAAGAGATAAATGGAGAACATACCTCATGGAGTGCCTAGAAGTATATGTTGATGAGTCATTGAAGTATTCGCGTGACAAGTGCAGCACTTATAAAGAGCTCTTGCGGCCACCTGAGTTAACAAATCTTGAGTTTGAGGGAGACTACAGGACTATGATGCACACATGAATGGATATGTTGGATCATATGGCAGTATGTACCATCATGACCTACTTGCCACAGAGCGAGTTATTTGTCAACTATCCCTTCAAATAATAATAACAATAATTGATTGATTCACACTTGAGACCCAAAGGGCCATGAAGCGAATGAATTTATAATACATATCTCAAAGTTTGAGTAAACAATTTCTATATGATTCGAGCTCTTTGAGATAAGCTGCCTACAGATTTTGTGGGATTTCCATTTGGTGCTTAAGTAATAATGATATAAGCTATCTTATGTCTCTCTCTTATTTCTTTATAACAGCTGCGGTTCCAGAATCTGATGTATACTCATCTTCATGGCATCTGTCTCACCTAGCGTACATTTCCTCTCTTCCCTTGGATCTCGCCACCTACATCTCCCTCCCGACGATTGAGATCGATTACGTATCATGCTACAATTCTCTCTGCATACTCCACGGATATTGAAAGCTGGACAAGTAGCTTTGAGTTGTATACATTAGTTGTTCCTTCTGTAAAAACTCAATTACAGATCGATGGAAACAGAATTTTGTCCACATGTTTCATTTGTACGGATCCTGATGCTTCTCTCGGTATCAGGGCCAATCCACTCCTCTCAAATCCCCCATCTAGCCCCATTCTACAACATCATGGTACCTGCATCCTTTTGTTCCGGTCTGCTGCAGCAGCAAGATCACGGTGGCGTGTGGCTTCGAGACCTTCGGTCTAACCATGAAATTAAAGAGGCTAAGCATAAGCCCTCGGCTTCTAGGGGCCAGCGGTCCGTCTCGACCAATAGAAATTTGGTAAAAGGAATTTGATGCCTAACTTCAAGCTCCTCCTATAAGAAACTCTTCATCACATTCAATTTTCCTCCACTACCTTTGCATAAATAGCTGGACCCCATATTTGGACACCATAGAAGAGCTGTTTGCACGAGTTTTGAACAACATGCATCTCCGGATGCCAATCACGAATCGATGCATTTAGAGTTTCTCAACTTATCGATACATGGCTCGCTTGCCACCCATTTTCTTTTTATGCATCCCTTTCCAAGAAGTAGTTTGAACAAACTTCCAAGCCCGAATGTTATATGTCTCAACAACCGGGCTTGAATCGCTTTATAATTGAATTCGGTCTCTGCGTACCTATAATCATAATCTTTTATTTTGGGACAAATTCAGGGCATGCCTTTGGGTAGCGAGAAAGTGGCCATTATCGAGATGATCTTGTAACCCATTTGCATCCTCCAGAAATCAAAGCGATATCATGCGCATACAACAAAAGGCTGAATTCACGTAGCAAGCGTGTACCGCTTCACCTCTATCTCAACCAACGCTCCGGCTCGTCCGCCAGCTTACCCGAATAAAGATTAGGGATGGGACGTTGTTTCACTAGTATAGTCTTTATTTCTTCAGGGATATCAATGCCAACTTTGCAATAGCTTCTTCATGAGGTGACGCCAACTGCACCTTTAAGGATCTGGAACCTTTAAAGTTTCTCAAGCCAGCTTTCTGCCAAAGCGCTCAGTGAGACCGAGTCAAAAGCGGCTTTTGCAAAATCAATGAAAGCCAAAAGCGGTTTTCCTCGGGCTTTGCTCTTTCTATCAGCTCTCTGGCATTAGTATGGTCTAAGGTATTATGCCTTTTTAAAACCGACCTGCCCTATTGCTCGTTTATCCATAGTTTTCTAACGGCTACTTAACTTGGCCTCAATATCCCCAAGCGGTTTGCAAGCACACTCCCTATCGCAATTGTCCATTAATTACTCACATTTGATCTATCCACGGTTTATAAGCAGTGCTATCTTTGCAATATTTCCATTCTTTGGGCATGCCATCTTTGGCCGCTGATTTAAAGAGATCGGTGAGTTGGTACCAAGCTTTCCTCCCCATTTCAATAACTCATTTTGGCAGTCCCACCGCAAAATCCCATACTTTCCCATTTGCCGTCTTCTTTAGCTGATTTTAGGCATTCTCTCTGTGAACAAGTTATCATTCCACGGTGTGAGCCATAGAGCACTGCATCGAGGTGCAAATATAGTTTCGGGCCAGCTGTAACATATCAGAGATATAGCGACACACTATCTTTCTTTCCTTTAAGATGTGACGAATGATTCGGGTTATGCTTTCGAGCTGATAGACCAGTTTAGTGCATATTCTTGTAATAATCTCTTTTCTTTTCCAAAAACAACTTCTTATACCAGCTGGGTTTGATTCCACACAATCTTTGCCTGCCAAGCATGACCCTTACTGCCCTTTTCGTCATCCACCGCATGAGTTACCGAGCCTTTCCTTCTCTGTAGTCACTCCAAGAGAAGTCTTGCAGCTAATAGCAATATCTCCACAAAAGCATTTGGGCATCTGCTCTATACCCGATCTTGCTTAAACAGTCTTCAAGACTTGACAAGCATTCTGCATACTCATCTGCGTTTCGATGATTCAATTTGATTTTTTCTGGCAGGTTATGGTGGTGCTCTGTATTAATGCGAGAAACTTGAGTTCCAAACCACAAGGTGATGATCACTCTCACGAGCTTGTCCAACACACGAAAGTTTGAGATCAAATCTGATTTATCGGAAATAGCCGGATAATCTGTACTTTCTCCATTCGGAGAAGCATGTCGAACCACCACTTGATCTTTGGGAACGTGGGATTATCCCTTGATTTTAAAGATCCTAACAACTACCAAGTTCAAACAAAAATTACCCATATTGTTTCCAGTCTTGTCTTGCGATTTGTCTCTCGTATGCGGATCCTTTAGTTCTTATAGCAATTGATCTCCATCCGAGGTAGAGATTGTTTGCTGCCCTCCGTTCGTGCATTGGAATCTCAACAATGAATATCTCTCATCGTCACATTCAGGTCCTTGCATGCTTAGTTCATGTAAAGGCCGATCTCTAAACAATATGATCATATAAAGGCATGTTTAATGGAGCATAATAGCGGACTCAACAAAAGCCATTTTGTAGCTTCCTTTATTTTAATCCACATATGTTGCTTTGGTTGGCGTGCTTCAATTCTCGTTACATTAAGTGTGAGATGAGATCGCACATATATGCCAATTCCTCCGTATCCTTTCACCATGCAGTGTCCAAAAATTCCTTTCGGTCAGATTTTGTACCCTTGTAGATGTGGTAGACCATTCAGTTGGTGCTGCAGGTTTCACAAAAAATTAGATCGGCTCTATTCCACAAATGCATTTGTAGCTTGTACCTTAGCCTTGTTGATTCCATGCACATTCGGACGGGACCCTCGGTCTTGTGTATACCGCCAAAGAAATGGTGAACCTATTATTGTTGTACCCCTCATTTGTGGGAAGCGTCATTACAAATGTATAACCATGTACTTTTGGTTCACATATTAGTGAATAGCAATATATCATCATTATATTTCGTGCTTCATTTCTTAAGGTTAAGATATCTACCTTATCAAATATATATAAACATTATAGGAAAATTGATTCTTTTTATTCCTATCTCTTTATGTGACGCTTAGCAATTCTAGGTGAACACGATTAGTTTCTAACATTGTGTGTCTAAATTTGGTGAACCTCGAGATTTGAATCTTTGCTTCCTTTCAAGGCAAATTATGCTGAAAGCCTTAAATCATAGGTGCCGAGATCTTTTCCTCGCCCGTAGGCGATGTTGTGAGGCATAAGTCGACCACAGCTACTTTAAAACTATTAAGTTTTCAATTGATTCATCATACGAGGCTGTTTAAAGTTAGCTTGCTGCTGACTTTTGTCATGCATCTTCAAATCTAGCTCTCATTTACATAATTCAACCCAAGATAGCTGCGATTGTTGTAATGCGAGACATTCGCTTCATCGCTAGCGTCTCTGAATGGGTCGTTTTACACTGCGGTTATCTCATAAGTACATGGCAGGGGCATTTTTGTTCTGTCTTTTCTTTTAGTTCTGCTTTCAAGCGGATGAACCACTCATATTGAGAAATCTTTCCACGATTCCTTCCCAATTGATTAAAGCCCATCAATCGATTCATCTCGACTTCCTTCGAATCTTCATCGGGACTACCTTTTGCCCTGAAGCATTTAACATGGCCTTGATTTTATACCTTGGTAGCTATTATTTTCTTGGTCTTAGATTGATTTTCTAAATTGAAGGAATAATTTTTAATCCCATTATCTTTTATCTGCGAGTCTTAGAATAATTTGAGGACCACTGCGTCTGGCGATTGCGATAGATAATTGAAAATCATCAACTTAGCTAGGAGGCTAATCCGGTAGCTAGGATAATCTCCAATTTTTTGATCGTTGCTTCTAGGTCCAACTTTTACTGGTTGCATAGATTCCTTAGATCTAGTTTTTACGGGTCCATGCGTCACAATAGTGGATCATCTTGCTCAAATTACACCCTCAAGGCGCTATTTAGGTGCTTATATACATTTTTCCCCTTTTATAATATGGTTTTACACCATACCTACTTACGATCACGATATACCATGCCACTACTAGCAAAAATGAATTAAATTTGCTTCTTTTGGCACATATGCTTGAGTCGTTGTTCCTTTGATCAGCAGGAAATGTTACTTTGAAGCTAAATTTTGAGGGGCTAGAATGCTTGGCTAAATATGGATAGTGAACCAAGTGTTCATAGGTGAAAGGTGTCTAAATCATCATTTGCAATAGCCTATTTGAGGAAAACCCATGTCCTCAACCCTCATCTATCCTATCCTAGGCACAAAAACATGAGGCAACAACACGAGTTCAAGTCTCATAGTTCACAAATTCACAACCATACAAACCCAACGACCATCTTTCACACCATTAAAAAGATATTCCCATTTGCATTTCAAGAACACTTTTTACACCATTCCACATATCATATCATATCATATCATATCATATCATATCATACCATATATCATATCATAATATCATATCATATCATATCATATCGTATTAATCACCACTTGCACAGGATTCTTTGTATTTTTCTGTATCTATTTTAAGGTGGAATTTCACCTCCACCAAGATCTATTTGGGCATTTTTTTTTCCTGATTTTTTCAACTCATAATTTTCAACTCAGATTTTCACGAGAGAGATTTTCCACGGATATTCAACTCAGATTTTCACATACAATTCTTTCGAATACAAATTACATGAAAACTTCGGAATTCCCATAATTCCGAATACAAAAAAAAGATCGAATTCCAAAGTTCCAAAGTTTATAAAAGTTTAAACACCGAATTTTTAGATTCGGGGGAGTTGAAATTTCAATGACCTTTCAATGTTTTTTCATAGCTGCCGGACATTACATTGAACAACCGATTTGCATCGATGCCAAAATTAAAAGTGCACCGCAATAAAATTCCTGAATTATTCATAAGCGGCGCATGATACTTTCCTAGAGCTTCGTGCACTATCGGGACAAGCAATACTCAATTCTTTTATAAAACTCATCGCCGTACTCGCCGTCCAGCGGATCCACGAAGAAGCATACCAGTGAGTTGCATGTTAAAGCAGAATCTCCAGCAATCCCAATCTGACCCTTTCCATCGTTGTGCCGAACAACCTGACCAGCAGCCTCACCAGGAACCTGACCAACCTGACCAGCAATCTGATCACCAATCTGACCAGCAACCTGATCACCAATCTGACCAGCAACCTGACAAGCAACCTGACCAGCAACCTGCTTCGCATTAACTCCCCGACTATCTGGAATATTTTCTTGCTGCACCACGAAATCTGTACTGCGTAATAGTCTTGAAGTTGATTCTTTTGCAGCAATGTTATTGGACAAATCAACAAGTGGAGCCCTAGAAGCATTGGTAAGTGTGCTTTTGCAAATTTCATCTGGAAATTATAAAGCATAATATATTAGAAACAGAATATACAAAAAAAATACAGAAATATGAAGTGAGAGAAAATACCAGAAAGAACATTTGCAAACGAACGTGTGCTGCCATCTTGATTAATTGGATTCGAAACCAAATCCATGCATGCATCAATCTTCAAATCAAGTGTACGATCGTATCTGCCAGCAAAACCCAGCAATCAGATATGTTAAATAAATAAAAACTATAATTAAACATATTAAAACACTTACTTCTCATATGAATCTAGATTTTTTGTGCCACTGTAATAGTCATACCAAACCTTTGGCACATTTGCGGTGAAAGACAGACACTAATGATACTGGCGGACAGCTCTTATTACAAATTTGCGTCTCGGGCCCAATGGCTATTTGCCCATAACTTTCAAGCCACTTGGAGAGATTGTTCCATGGCCCAGGCGTAACAACATACCAAACCTGTAAACAATTAACAAAATATTAGAGAAAAAAAATCAAAGACATAAGTTCTAAGTTAACACTTACATTTTCTCTAGGTTTCATAATCGGTTGAAGAAACAGCGCCCTTGGCTTCGAATCCTGCTCCTTTGCAGGTAAATGACGTATGGACGTACTGCTTGTATGTCACAATAAAATCAAGTTCATGTGTCCAAATCGGCTTCCTGAAATGTCTCTCATCAAATTTTGTGATAGTTGGCTGGTGGTTTTCTTGATTCTCCCCATATTTTATTATCTCGCCACCATTATCAAAACCTAATGTGATATCAACATCTAACATGACCTTTAACTCTTTACCCCCGATACCAAACCTTTGTCAAGATGTAATCGCCAACCGCTTTATACAACCGGTTCGAATCGTTGATTTGATGGTCAATATCTGCCAAAATATCTCGTTCTTCAGAAAAGGTTATGGCAGGAGCTTTATTCCTTGGTCGATCATAATTCCCTTCCTGTCGTGTCTTCCTTATAGCACAGATGAAAGCCTCACGGCTCTGACAAAAGATAGGATCCTCTTGTATATCAAATGGATACTCACGTATCCCTGTTTTACGCTTTGAACTCTCTCCCTCTCCTCGACTATCCTACCTATACCTCGAAACAAGCAACTTAACCTAACAAAATATAGAACATTAAAATATGCTACAGAAAAATGAAAAAAAAAAAAAGGAGACACTTACGATGCAGGTGGATATAATTTCCCATTCTTTTTTTTCTTGGCCTACAAAAACAATATTATGTTAGAATCTAAATTTCTAAAAAATTTAGAAATTAATAAACTAGTAATGTCAATGTAATAATAAGGTACAGCAAATTACCTGAAGCATAAAACGTGTTAAAAGCTCGTTCAGCCTCCTCAAGGGAAGTTTTTCAACTGGCACACCAACATCAAAATTAAACGCTTTTCTCCACTCGTCAAATATACCTCTTGCCCACTTGTTAGCACTCTTTGGCTCCGACCACCGCCAAAGCATGCACCGCAGGAGATCTTCATCCAGAGGAATCCAATCATCCTTTGGAGCTTCCTCATCTTCGGCATCTAATCCATCACCAAGTTCATCCAGAATTTCCTGACGTTCTTCAACATCCATGGGACTGCTAGGAACTTCTATACCAGAATCCTCATTGCCCTCTAAGTCTCCACCACACAAATTAAAAGACGGTTCTGCCATACTGAGTAGTAGAAAAACAAGAATCAAATTCCTGAAATTCCAAACCATATTCAATATCTTAGAGTGCTGCTACACCTGCATGCAGGATCTTCAATACCCTGCAACACAGAAAAGCCAAGATATATATGTCAAAGACCTTGGTGTAAAACTTCAATAAAGATTTGTGTAAAAAATAGGATGCTTACCTTGAAAATTATGTCACAGATTCTTGGGAAGACTATAATCGAACTCTAGAGCGACAGAACAGACTGAAACCCTGTCAAAAAGGTTATGGTTAGTAAATAAAACATTAAAGATAGAAAAAAGAAACAAAACAAATCTTTGCATTACTTAATTTGCAAGACTCAGTATTTGTAGATGAGAAATCAAAGAAAAGAAGATCAGTGGCGGATGCATGCAAAAAAAAAACTGTTCAAGATTAACGGATGAAGCCTCCGGCGACTCGGACCACTCAGACGAAGAAATCCAGCAAAAGAAAGGCAGAGGCGGATGAATGCGGCAAAAATCTTTGTTCAAGATTGATGAGATGAAGCCTCCAGGCGACTCGAGACTCCCTCGGATGAAGAATGCTTCACAAAATCACTCCCAAAATAGTCTCCAAAGCCCTAAAATACCCGCAGACGAAACAAAAAAATGATTACGGCATCAAAACATAAGAAAAATTAAAAATCGATAAACATGTGCATTACCATGGGCGCCGGCCGGACGTTACTCAGTCAAAATGGCGATGGCGTGGGAGATCGCCATCGTTTGAAGCTTGGAACGAGAGAGAAGTTGTGGGAGAGAAAAAGGAATTTTTCCGCGTCGGAAAATTTGTTTTAAGTGAACGCCACGTCATCGCCGGAAATTTACGTAAGCGTAATCCGGCAAGTGGTGATTACGTTTGTTAATTTCGGGATTCGGGATCCAGGAAAATATTCTCGGGCGAGCCCGGTAAGGGCGGCAATAGCTGACTCGCCTCGAATATTTTCCGGCGAATCCCTCCTCGCCGGAAATTATCTAATACCATAATATCATATTATATCATATCATTATATATATATAAAGACACTTTTGATGTGTGGGACACATGAGTGTTGGTCTTCATTTAGGCCGCCGAATCAGAGAGGTTGAATCTTTGGCACATTTAGTGTATATAGGCATGTATGGGCATGCATGGGGCATGCCCCCATCTTTAATCAAAGGGGAGGTGCAGGATGAATGGCCTAGATGTTGCCACATAATTTGAGAGCAATAAATGCCACATGATGAGGTGGGAACAATATTTAATTGCATTTAATGCGAATTAATGAGATGGCAAGGGGGGGAAAAAAAAAGGCTTTTTCCACTTAAACCTCTACGAGCAGACATCCATTAGATTCAAGGCGTTGAAGCAAGCATGGCTATGGCGGAGTTGATAGAGTGTTGAATGCCGCAGTGAGAAGGTCATCCTTCTCAAGGTTTGGCAAAAATGATATTTATTTTTTGGAAGCAGAGAATGCAGCCGACTGCTTGGTTCGACCGGATTTATCTGCTTCTAAGCTTGGTTCGGCCGGACTGCTTATCTCTGATTCTAGCCCTATCATGCCGACCATACCCAATCTGCATTTTAACGGGGCACTAGCGGAATGCATTTGCGCGCTGGATGAAGCAAGACCACTGACTCAATGTTTTCTTCTGCCATTTTTTCTTGATCGTTGATTCCCGTGGGGTTTCCTGCCAAGGCATATGGTTGCAGACATCTATTTTCTGGCCTTTCCACCATCTGTTGTTGCAGCGGTAGCAGTTCTTTCTGCGCTAGAGCCATGGAGCTTCTGACATTTTTGGCACTCAATACCAAAAGTTTTCGGTCTGCCAAGGCAAACTCTCCTCTTTTGCGGCCAGCAGGGGTGCTATCTTCTACGTCACTAATGGCACCTAGATGACCGGATGCTTCAATTTGACTTCTCATTTCACTCGTTATCTGGAACATGGAGCTCGCATCCTTGGATCACAGGTAAAGGGTTTTGTTTGCTGTATTTGGTTGGTTTTTCGTCTAGCATGGATTTACCATTTCTGATGCTATTTTGTAGAGCCCAGAAGAGTGGCGTCCGATTCAAGCTTTTCTTAAACAACGGCTGCGGCCTGGTCTTTGAGCTTTGCAAGCTGAAGCATTTGATTCTTGCCTGTTGAAATCCGACCTTGCCTGCTCAGCTCAGGCTTTCTGTTAAGGTTGAGGTACGAAATTCTGTCTATCTTCGTTAAGTTTTGCTGGAGTTTTCACTATTTGGGGCTTTTTTGTATTTTAGAAGCTAAGCTGTTCTACGGTTCTTATATTTAAAAAGAAAAACAAAGTATAGCATTTGTTTGTTTGGCCGCTGTCGCATTTGCAATGCTGCATCTTAAATTGTAAAACGAAAACTACCCGGAGATGGCTGCCATTGCGATTTTGCCGCAGCCCTGTCCTTTGATTTGTTCTTTGCTATGATCAGCATCCATGTCCCTTAGCATGCTGGGCGCCCTGACCATGTCTTGTGTCTTCTTATTGAGACAAGCAGACCATGCATGGCACCATACCATGCTGCTGAAAGGATATACAAAGAATGGCCTGCATTGGCCATTTAAGAAGGGTTTTTTATTTTGGTTTCTTTTATGGTCTGCAGTACGGCATAGTTCAGGCTGTGGGAAGCTTTTGTGGTTCGCAAGCATATTTGAGTGTGTGGGATTCCGCTGTGGCATATTGTTGAGTTTCTGCTTTTGTGAATGTTCTTTGTCTGCAATTTCGAACAGCTTGATTTTGCTCTCGTCCATTTGCCATCCCATTCTATCGTTGAAGTATGAGTCATCAGAATCTGGGCTGTGCCTACGCATTGATAAATGGCTACCTTACAAACAATGCTACAGCTAAATATTTGTTGGAGAAGTATGAATATAATTCTGAGGAACGAAGCACAATGATAATAGAGCATTTTCCAACTTGAGCAAGAGATTTGGTTGACCTCTATTGTAAAAACTAGAAGGTTTACAAAAAACAAACTAGCAAAAAAGAACATTCCACTTGGTGGAAAAGGACAGAGGATCATCATTTGTAAAGCACAGATGCAATGTTTATTCCTTAACATGGCCAAAACTATTTTGGTTGGATGGTTTACTTTTCAAAGGGAAAAATCTACCCCTTTACCACCCAACATTGTAGGGCGCTCTGGTCCCGTTGGCCAATTAACTATACCAGATGTTTAATTAGCCTATTCTGCCAACATCGAGAAAGCCTGACAGAAAATAATTCCTCAAAAATGCTTTACCTTGCGTAGATGGGTCTGACAAACCAGTATCAGATCTATTCCTTGGTATGAATTCTAAATTAAAACATGCGAACTTGATTGCCAATTGATCTCGATCCTGTACTTAAGAATCTTATTATTTCTACCAGTTATTTTTATCGGCACAATTTAGATCTTCATGGAATTTTAACAAAAAGGGGGCTAAAGATATTTATATCATTTATAGTGCGTGCTTTTTATATAGTCAACTTCATGGATACTTCAACTTTATAGTGTAGAGATAAACTCAATTTGCAGCGTCGAGTCTTAAAAGTGAGATCTTGACCATAGAATCTAAAGGAATGTAGAAGAATATACACAAAATCTTGGGGAATCTAGAGGAATCTTGGGATAAACTCTCATAATCTGGAAGAATCTTAATGGAATCCTATAGAATCTTAAGGATTTTTCATATAATCTAAGGGAATCTAGGAGAATATACATAGAATCTTCGAAAATATATGCGAACCTTGGGATAATCTTTGAAATTCTAGGGGAAATGTGTAGGCCCTATATAGAAACTCATGGGGGTGGTTACAAAATAGCACATTATATATAAATCTTTGATCTTGGCCCTTGAATAAAAAAAGCTGGTGAGGTGGCGTAGCTTAAGCCCTTGGATTTTGATGGGGGCATGCATGAGTCATGCATGGGGGCATACACCCCATCTGTGGACCGTCGGATCAAAGAGGAAGGCGAAATCATAGCCCTTGATTTTTGTAAGGAAGGTGCAAGGAAGGTTCCTTAAAGGTGATTTGATGTAGCAAATCAAAGGTGAGCATAAATCCTAGCCATTAACTTTTTAATTAAATTGACTTTTTTTTTAAAACGAGGTGAGGTGGCACTTTTCATTAATAAAGAGGTAATGAGGTGGCAAAACATTTATGAATGACCTTTCTAGGAAGCTTCCTTCGGTTTAATCGCATTCAAAGGCACGTAGCTTGCAGTAGAGGGGTCGGATGAAGGTGGGACCCACGCCATTGGACTCCTCTCGTCGAGAGCTTTTCAATGAGTGGTGCTTTGCCACTATTTTGTCGCAGCTGCAGCCAACGTGATCGAACACTAAGAATCTTTTTGGAATCTTCGAGATTCAAGGAATCTATAGTAGGTTGAGGGAATCTAAGGGAATCTTTATAAGATCTTAGGGAATCCAGAGGAATTTCGTAAGAATCTTAGAGAATCTATGGGAATCGCAAGAGAGCATCTCTAAGAATGTAAAGGAACCTAAGGGGATCTTGATAAAATCCTTAAGAACCTAGAGGAATCTTGATTGAATCTTGAGAATTCTAGGGGAATCTTCATAGAATCTATGGGAAATAGAGGAATCTTAAGAGAATCTATAGGAATCTCAAGTGCTTCCTTGAGAATCTAGGGGAATCTTGATAAAATCTTTAAGAAGCCAGAGGAATCTTAATAGAATCTAGAAGAATCTAGGAGAATCTTGGAGAATCTATAATAATATAATAATATAATAATATATATATAGAAACTCACCATGGGGGTGGTTACAAAATAGCACATTATATATAAATCTTTGATCTTGGCCCTTGAATAAAAAAGCTCGTGAGGTGGCGTAGCTTAAGCCCTTGGATTTTGATGGGGGCATGCATGAGTCATGCATGGGGGCATACATGAGTCATGCATGGGGGCATACACCCCATCTGTGAACCGTCGGATCAAAGGGGAAGGCGAAATCATAGCCCTTGATTTTTATAAGGAAGGTGCAAGGAAGGTTCCTTAAAGGTGATTTGGTGTAGCAAATCTTAACCGTTAGATCAAAAGGTGAGCATAAATCCTAGCCATTAACTTTTTAATATTAAATTGATTTTTTTTTTAAAGGAGGTGAGGTGGCACTTTCATTGATAAAAAGGTAATGAGGTGGCAAAACATTTATGAATGGCCTTTCTAGGAAGCTTCCTTCTGTTTAATCGCATGGGGTCGGATGAAGGTGGGACCCATGCCATTGGACTCCTCTCGTCGAGAGCTTTTTAATGAGTGGTGCTTTGCCACTATTTTATCAAACACTAAGAATCTTTTTGGAATCTTTGAGATTCAAGGAATCTATAGTAAGTTGAGGGAATCTAAGGGAATCTTTATAAGATCTTAAGGAATCCAGAGGAATATCGTAAGAATCTTAGAGAATCTATGGGAATCCCAAGAGAGCATCTCTAAGAATGTAAAGGAACCTAAGGGGATCTTGATAAAAATCTTTAAGAACCTAGAGGAATCTTGATGGAATCTTGAGAATTCTAGGGGAATCTATGGGAAATAGAGGAATCTTAAGAGAATCTATAGGAATCTCAAGCGCTTCCTTGGGAATCTAGGGGAATCTTGATAAAATCTTTAAGAAGCCAGAGGAATCTTAATGGAATCTTAGAGAATCTAGAAGAATCTAGGAGAATCTAGGAGAATCTAGAGGAATCTTGCATAACCCTCTTGTATATATATATAAATCTCACTTCATAAGAGTAAGTCGGGGGCCGCCGCTATAAATTTCTTGTCTTGTATATATTCTTATAGGGGGCTGCGTGTTGACGACGGTTTGATGTTTGGGGCAATATGGGCCCTTGGATATGCCACGTGTCCAGATTGAACGGCTGAAATTGGATGAGACATTAAGGTGACGATCGTCGATAGTTAAAAGCATCCTGGCCATCGGTTGATGGTGACGTGGCATAACGGACGGATAAGAAGCATCACAGAGCATCGAACATAGGCGTCTGACGGCAAAGAGCAAATACTATTGCGACCACACTGCCTTTGTTTGCGTGATTTTGCTCCGAGTTGGATTTGGGAGTTTGTGCTTTGATTTCTAACATACCCTATGCACTAATAGCAATTTTTTCCCAGCCATGGTGATGCTTGGTGACGGTCTTTGGATTCTCCAACAGAGGCGTGATGAACAATAAAATTTTCTAACTGAGGTTTTCCGTTGGTTTTTTCCCACCTTAGATTGTTATTTTCATCAGCCATGTCTCCTAAAGAGGTTCGTTTTCAGGGTTTTATCTGTGCTCCGGCCCTGTTTGAGTCTCTACTGCACTTGCATGGCCAAAACATTTTCGTTTTTAGGTTGGATGACACTATTTTGGAATTCCGAGACTGTGCAAATCCACTCTTTGGTTGCTCGTGCAGAGCCAAATCAGTTTCTTCGGGCTCGATACCGACTAGCTGTGGCGTCAAATCTGGCCCTTGCAAGTGTTCTACAGGCTGGATAATTTGATATAAAACTCGGCTCCCATCGTAGCATATATTGCTTCCCTGTGCTTGCTTGATCCCTGTGTGTTTATGAGCCCAGCTAAGGAAGATGCTTATGAATTTTGAGACAAGTTCTAGAATCTTTTTTGCTGCAAGAAATAGCACATGGATCAATTGCAAGGAAACTCTAGGGATTTTTTATTTGCAAAACTGACTTGCTATTCTTCTGCTGTCACTAGATTTGTATGCTTCATTATTTGCGAAGCTATTTGAGTAACACTTTGATTTCCATTTTACTTTGTATGAGAGAAGTGGCTAAGCATTTGGGTTTGAAAACCAGGGATTGAATGCAGAGGGGTTTGATTTTGCAGGTTGCTTTGGCATTTTTTACATGCCAATTCTTGGGGGTGCGATTCCTGGGGCTTCAACATCTCCAAGTCATCTCCAAGAGGTTTCTTGAATCTCGATTTGGCAGTTGAACCAGCCTTACATATGCCTGGACTAACCTGCCAGCTGGATGCCTGGCCTTCTGGAATAGTGTCATGTTCAGTGTGTGGCTTGGAGCTTATGTGAAACCCTATAGATTACAGGTGCATTGTTCCCAAGATGAAGAGTTGCAGCCTGCATAAAGGGGAAAAATTTGTTCAGGCATGTATATAGATGGTTTGAGGAAGAGTTATAGTCTGATACTTTTGGCACATCGTAAGTCATTTTGTTATTATTATAGCATGGAAAACATTAAGCTAGATTTTCTCTCTTTCTTGAATGCTTAGCTTTGATTTCCTCTACATTTGTTGGTCCTTACCTGCTGCCAAATGCTCTGATGTAAGTTTATGCATTCCTTGTGTCTTGCCTTATTATGTTACCATGTACCACTAGATCCAACCATGGACTCAAATTCTTTGAAAAAATGCAGCTGGAACTGATCTATGCGAAATAACAAAGATGGAGTTGCCATATGACCATGTATATAAATGTGGTTCCTTCCATTTGTAATGTAGGATTTGAATCCTTGCATTTATTGGGTTCGGCTTGACCACCGGGGCTTTGTGTAAATTATTATACTAGCAGAGGTAGATTGCTTTATTTATGTAGATCTTATGTAGATAGGGCAAGCTTACATAATTCCTGCCACTGCTGAGTTGTGCATCCTTGAATGTATTGGATAAGGCCTGACCACCAGGGTTTTTTTGTTGGGCCCTTTGACACTCCAAAGCTTCTAAACTATATACTAGCAGAATTAGATTGCTATAATCTACACTAAAGGCCTGTTTATACTCTGAGACATGTAACACAATTGGATAAACTAGCTGCTTTGCCTCGCACAGACATGCTGTTATTGATCACTAGATAGGAAAAGATAGTATTCTTTGTAACTTAAAGAAGGTTTGGTATGAAATTAAGTTGTGTAGCTTGCTTGCACTTTGATGGTTTGATTTATTGCAGGGGGACAGTCTGGGAATGTTTGCATGGAGAGCTGGTGCTATGCATATAATGAAACTTGCTTGCTAGCTACAGTAATGATTTGGAATTTATAGAGGTGATGCAGTTGAATAAACTAGGTGCTTTGTCTCCCACGGTCATGCATGTTTCTTGAGCTCAGACTTTGCTTGTGACATGCATCTATCTTGCGACTTTGTTGCTAAGGTGTGCATCTTTGGATTTTGAGTGGAATTAAACCCATGCCTCGGTTGCCATATATGTTTCCTCGTGATACGAAGCTTGCCTCCATGATTGTATTTAAAGTGATTATTAGGATAATTTATGTAATGTGATTTTGGTGGAAATAGTCATCGGACTTCCATGCGAGGGGTAATATCTTTGCTAAAACATGTGCATGTTTTGAAACTTGCTTCCATGATGTTATTTGAAGTGAATGCCCCCTAATGAGGTGGCGGTCATAATTTAATGTTTCCTTAGCATTCGGTATCAGATAAACTTGAGATCTATTGAAATCGATTACCGGAGACCTTTAAACATTGTTCTAATTTTCTTCTTGCCTTACGATAGGCCGTTGTTGGAGAAAACTGCGTTTATGGAGCAGCAGTTTGAAGTTACTGAAGGTTGTCCATAGTCTGTAGATGGCTCTACCCTTTAGTCACCATGCATTCCCTCGGTTTGATGTTTTTGTATCATGTTCTTCATGCATCTCTAGCTAATTATTCTAACCGAACCGAAAGTGCATGGCAAAGCATCTCAGTCTAATGCTTCTGCAATCTCTGATATAGGTGTTGCAAATGTCTAAGCGAAAGTTGCTTCATCTGTGGCAAAATAATTTATAAGGGCAAATTTCTCCAAAGTTGAAGTTGCCAAATTTGAAGCAGAACCGGTTGTTTCAGAACCCATTGAGAGGTGAACAAATAGAATCTGCAGGAGCTTTTTTTACTCTGTTCTCAAATCCATGTCCCAATTCTTCATTTTACAGGTAACCAACTTCTTTGGCTGCAATCTGTTTAGCAGCTCTAAATCCAAAGATGCTCACATGCCTTAATTCCCGTACCATTTTATATTCAATTCTCAAATCCATGTGGTAATGTACCATTTTATATTCAATTCTCAAATCCATGTGGTAATATGACGTGCTCTTTATTTTACAAGTAGCCAAGACTCGATTTTGCAATATAAGGCATTGCTGCGTAGTTTTTGGAGTTGGTTTTTTTTTTTTTTTTTTTTTGAGAGCTAGAACTTGAAATTTAAATTAAAATAAGGAAAGGAAAACAAAAATAGAAGGCCCTAAATGGGGCTCGAGCTTAAAGCTCCAGTGTTGGGCACATGGCCCCCTTATATGTGCCAAGCCTAATGATCATTCATCACAAGGCGGAGGGGCATAACCACCAGCATCATTAGTCCATGAGCATTTGAAGAATAGATAGAAGCCTTGAACTGATCCTAGTCTATCCAGGGATTTGTCGTAGTTGCGCCCATATTTCCGAATATGAGCAATTGCCATAAGGGCCATTGCATGGTTGAAGACGTTTTTTATCTTTGCAATGGATACTTCCTGTCCTCCAAGAGCTACGGCACATCTATGCTTCCATACTGCCCAAAGGGCGATGCAAGTTAAAGAGTATCCCAACTTATCCGGTTGAGATAGAATTATTGTGGGCCATTGGAGCTGCCCCAAGTCAGCTTGAAGAATTGGTGCCGCCCATTCCCAAAAGCCTCTTGTTTTGGGACAATAGAACATGTGATTTATGTCCTCTACATTTCCATATAAGAGAGGGCAGTTCATGTCTGATACTATGTTCCTCCTTGAGAGCCATGTTTTGGTAGCTATACCACAGTGCCAACAAAGCCATATGAAGAGTTGGGTTTTCCTGTTGCAGTAGGAGGTCCAGCATCTTTTTAGTTGTTTGACATATTCCAGAACAGAAAGGTGCATGTGGGCTGGTGTGGATGGCATACCATCATCTGCTAGAGCTTTGTAAACCTCACGGACTGAGTAGGCTGGCTTATCATTCAACAACCAGATTTCTTCTGATCCTTCCTCCCTGGAAAGCAAGCATGCTAACTTGGCTCCTCACTTTGTTGTACACGATTCTATCAGATTGGGTGCCTTTAATTAGGTTTTTCAGCCTGCTCCAAGACCATCAAACTCCACGAATTGGGTCCCAGATGTGCTTGAGTCTAGTTATACCCGCAGCCTCCCATTTCCTGCAAATTTTGGGGTGCATTAAGGCTAAGGGATAATCCTCTTGAGGACTTACCATTGGACTCCAGAAGATGGAAAGATATCCTGACTGCCATTGAGCTTGAGCAGGCTCAAAAATGTCCTTGACAACTTGCCATGCTTCAAGGATCTTGCGCATTACTGGGGAAGTACCTGCTGCGATTTTAAAATCAGTGAAGCATGCTGATTTACATGAGAGATGCAAGGAGGGCTTGGTCTTTGGGCTGGCTTTGCCAAGCCAGAATCTGATGAAGAGAGAGCCAATAATGTTGTCACCATTAATTGCTCTCCATACTAGCTTGCTGACGAGAGCTTGTGAGTGCACCAGCATATCCTTGATTCCTAGACCGCCCTTGGACCTAGGTTTACAGACTTCCGACCAAGCTGCTTTGGCTGCACCTTGCCACACAAATCCCCTGATGAGTTTTTGCATTCTTTGGTAGATGTACTTGGGTGCTAAGAGAATGGATGACATGTAGACCAGCGAGCTGCTCAAAACACTATTTGCAACAGTAATCCTTCCTGCAGTAGAGAGCCCTTTGCTCGACCATAGATTGATTTTCTTCTTCAGCTTGTCAAGTATGCTGTTCCAGATTCCTTGTGGCTGCACTCCCATGGATAGGGGAAGGCCGAGTAGTTTGACACTATCATTCCTTCTTGAAACCTGAATACCTAGATTTAGGATACTTGTTGGCGGGTCCTCCAGATGTGGCCAGATAATTGAACATTTACTAAGATTGAGACACACTCCAGTTGCAGAACTAAAGGTTTTGATGACTGTTAGGCAGTTTGCAATGCTATCATCATCGTACCTTAAAAAGATGAACGTGTCATCCGCAAATTGTTGTATACTTAACTGGGATTCAGCAGGGGGTGGCAGCTCAATGCCCTTCATACATCCTTCCTGTATCTTTTTCAGAATTAGCAATGTTAGCACATTTGCAAGCAAGATAACCAGGGGGCATCCATGCCTGACCCCTTTCCTGAGAGGAAAGAGCTGTGTGGGGCAGCCATTTATTAGAATGGATGCCGAGGCTGATTTGTTTAAACCCATGACCACATCAATGAATTTCTGTTCAAAACCCAATTTGGCCATAACCATCTGAATTGATGACCATCTAACAGTGTCAAACGCTCGTTTGAAATCGAGCTTCAACATGATAGTCTTTTGCTGATTTCGAGATGCCCAATGCATTCCTTCACATGCAGCGAGGTAGTTGGCAAGGATGCTTCTGCCCAAGAGGAAAGCGGATTGTTCTTGCCTTATGATATTGCTGAGTATAGGCTTTAAACGATTTGCGATGAGTTTGGCCATCAGCTTGTATGTGGTGTTCGTGAGAGCAATTGGCCGCCATTCCTCCAGAGCCATTGGTCTTTGTACCTTTGGTATTAGGGCAATAAATCCTGTGGAGAGAGCAGGGTGGAGGCTGCCATGAAGCCAGGCTCCTTGCAGCACCACAGTGAGATCATCACCTAATTCTTGCCAAAATTCCAAGAATATTTCTGGTGGAAAACCATCCGGTCCGGGAGACTTCTCGTGTGCCATCATCTTGAGGGTTGCATGGACCTCAGCCTTTGTGATTTGTTTACAGAGGAGCTGGTTGTCTTCTCCAGTGACTACTCGGTCCATGACTTGCAAGCAAGCGTCCATAGCTTCTTCATGATCTGCTGGCAGGCTATCCTCCGAGAACAACTTGGTATATGATTCCAGAAAGTACCTCTTAATGTCATTTGGCTCCTTGATGATAGAGTTGTCCCTGTCCTTAACTTCATTGATTCCATTTTCCATGATCCTATTACCAGCTAGTCGAAAGAAGACTTTTGAAGTCTCCATGTCCATGTTCTCATGCCATTTTGCTTTGGCTCTAACTGCGGCGCCACGTGCCTCATCCTCTTCAATTGATTTGATCTTAGCATCAAGATTGGCTTCCTGGCTTTGTAATGACAGGTTTGCTGGGTTGGCCATGAGCTTGGATCGAACCATTCTTATCTCATCATACAGCTGCAATTTCTCCTGCTGAAAGGCTTTTGCCCTCTTGCTACCCCACTGTTTCACCCAAGCTTTCATTGCCTTGAGCTTATTTGACCAATCATGCATGCTTTTGCCTTGGCTAACCTTGGGTAGTGAAGTCAGATAGGCTTTGAAGGGAAGGCAGAATTCTGATTTGTTAAGATAACTGCTGTTAAATTTAAATGGTGTGGCACCCCTGTTGGCTAACTTAGAAGGCATATCTAGTACTAGCTTTTGAGGGATGTGGTCGGATTGCGTGAAGCCATGCTCACCTTCAACAAAATGTTTATCCAAAAATGGAGCTGACTTGCTTACTAGGTAAAAGCGATCCAAGAGGCAGTAGACTCGTTTGGCTCCGTCCTGCTTGTTGCTCCAGGAATATTCAGTAGTAGAGCAAATCCTATTGAATCCATAAGGTTGTCCCAGGACACCCTTTCCTCAGCTGAAAGATTCTTATGTAGACCAATCTTCTGGTCCCAAGTTTCGGTCATGTTAAAATCTCCTCCAAGGAGCCAGTTCTCTATAGATTGCTTGCTGACCCAAAGTTGTATCTGTCTCCACATAACAGCCCTCTCCTTCGGCTTCTTGGAGGCATATGTGTTGATAATTCCCCACAATATATTATCATGCTCCAGAATTAAGACTTGCCATCTTCCCTCCGGATGGCAATACGTGCCAGCTGCCTTAACATTTCTCCATAGCAGCCCAACTCCTCCCTTGGTGCCATTGGCCTTGCAAATAAGTGAGTTATAGCCCCCAACCACCCACTTGCCAAAGGAGTTTGCTTCAAAATCTCCTAACCTATGCTCCTGAATCAAAATTATCTCTGCAGCCATAGATCTGATTGCAGTGATGACCCTAGATCGTTTAAGTGCCCCCCTAATACCCCTTAAATTCCAACTTATAATCTTCATAACTGATAAGCAAAAAAGAGAAACAGTACCGCAAAACTTTCAGCCGCTCATTATTGAGCTCAATGTCCCTTCTTACTGTGTGCTAGAATCAGCAGAAGGTGGGTCGATTTCGGATCCCACCTCTGCAGAGATTCTAAGACCACTTTTCTTACCCTTTTTCTTTTTCTTCTTAGGAGCTGGTTTGTGCATTTCTGACACCACTTCAATGCAGGTCTCTGTTGCATTTGGAGAGGCAGCTTGCTGCCCAGGGATTTGTGTTTCAGCCATTGTTTCCATCATTGGTTGCTTGCCTTTTTGTAGCATGTCATCCACTGATTCCATCATGGGTTGCTTGCCCTTTCCTGGATATTCCATATTGCTAGTATCACTGTTATTCTGGGTAGTGAGGTGGATGCTGGCAGACTCTTGCATGCTTGGGGGAACACAAGCAGGGCTGGCCTTGTGAGCTTTCAAAACCTCGCAGGGTTGGCATGTAGTGCTGTCCACTATGTTATTAGCAGCCATTCCATTCACATTCATATCTGCTGAAGTTAACCTCACTGATTCTGGGATATTGGGGTTGCCATCTTCCGCCACGTGTTTGGCAAAGGCTGGTGCCAGGTCACCCAAGGCATCCACCATTTGGCCCACTAAGGCTGGTGTACCTTGAGGTACCATGCTTGACATCTGGGGTGCTGTTATAGGCTCAATAGCTACTATAGTGGGGGCTCCACCTGTAACTGCCTGTTGGTTGGTATGCAACTGATGATTGACGTTCCCATGCAACTGAATCTGTTCGTTCCCATGCATAACAGCTATTGGCAAGAGCTCCTCCATATTTGGAGGTGTAAGACTTGGTTTGAAGAGCAAACCACACTGCCTAGAGGATTCTCCTATTTCAAACACTGAGGGAGGCGGGTCACCTGATCCCTGTCCTCTCCCTCTACCTCGAGTACTACGGTTCTGCCGTCCCCCTCTACGCCCACGTCCTCTAACCTCTGTCCAGCCTTGTTGTTGACCCCCAACAGACTCATCCACATTCTGTTGGGGTGGTGCAAGGCCACAACCATCCCTATGAAGTCTAGCTTGGCAGCTGTTACAGAAAGGAGGGAGGCCATCAAGAATGAGCGGGAACTTGACCAGCTTGTCACTGTAGCCCATGAATGAGAGATATTCTGGGATTGGCCTTAACAGATCAATGGCCAGACGAATTCTTGGGGTGGCATCAGGCTTGATCTCAAGTAGGAGAAATTCTCCCACAGATGAACACATTGCCTTCAAAGCAGGCTCTGTCCAGTATTCAGCACTTAAACCCCTTAGGGAAGCCCATACAGGATAAGGAACTGCCTGAGGATTATCACAATCGAAATCAGCCTGCCATCTTTGCAGATAGAATTCACCCTGGTCACAAGAAATAACCCCCTTTCTGAGAAGCATATCAACCTCCTTTGAAGAGTTAAACTCCACTATGAAGTGTGGGGAGCCCAGCCAATAGATCCTTGGGATCAGAGGCACCCTGCAGATTCTTTCCACTACCCTTCTAACTTCAGCTAGGCATACCATCCCTCTTACAACCCTTCCAATAACTGCTTGCTTCTCCATTCTCCTGATCTGATCTGCTACTGCCGGAATTCTCAATGAAATGGTACCAGACGGAAGAGTGCAGATTTCCGGTTTTAGAACCTCATCTGGGGGTTCCTTTGGGCTGAGTTCCTCCATTTCCATCAGTGAGGCAACCTCAGCGAATGTGCGTTTATCTGTTACAGCTTCCATCACGTTCCTTTAATAAAGAGAAAGCTGTATGTTGCTCCCTAGATGGTCACAGTGCAGTAGGAAGGTGGCCTTTTCTTGTGGGTGCACTGTGGCCAGATAGTTCCACAAAATAGAGCTCCGAATGCTTTCAAAGAGGTCCCTAGTTGCCGAGCCAAGAACACAGAAAGAGTGGAAGGGGAACTCCCTTTGCTCAATTAGGGGGTACCAAAGACTACTGGACAGTCCACAGAACCAACCCCAAAACACTGTGTGTGGAGAAATAACAATGGCAAAATAGATAAGCTGCGTATCTTGTCCAGAGGAACTAACCACACTACTACCCACGCTCTCAGAAGGTGACATAATTCATCTCAACAAGCGCCTTAGCAGAGGGGAAAGTTTAAACCGAATATAGTTCAACCAGAATCTTGCCCTCTGCCCACTCACTGTGTATGTGAAAAATGCCTACTGCAGAGGCGTTAGGTTCCCCTATGTGTTCTCCGAGCCAGGACTGAACAAGCTCGACAGGTTCCTCTGGGGTGATCCCAGCTTCCCCTTCGAAGAGGTGGTCCGAAAAGACCTGCTCCTGAATCAGAGCCTCCCAGAGGTCGAGAATGGATCCAGCAAGCCAACCACAAATGTAATGATCCCCGTGAACGACTATTACGAAGTATCTAACAAAATTGGGCACTCTTGGGCGGAGCTCAACAGGGAGAGGGATGCCCATAGGCGAGGAACAAAGAAAGGAGGACGCGAGCCCCTACCAGGCCCGCAGAAATAGCCCTGGCCGCTACCAGTTCTTGCTCAGATCAGGAAGCAAGGAGTTCCAGCGGGGGGCGACAGATAGCAGAGGCATAAGCAAGAAAGCCGAGGAAGGCGCCAGGCGCACACGCCATCTCCGATCATTTCGCCCAGAATAGTTGTTCTACCACCGGAGTTGGTTATGTGATAAAGATTTTAAAGGATCAAGATAGTGCAAGACTTAGGAACTGTAGGAACTAGCTTGCTCTCTCTTGCTTTATAGAACCTGGTTTCTTCTTTTATCGAAGCTTTTGACTATAGTTTCTCCTGATGCAAAGCTATATGCAAATATTTGGAGCGTATTTTTTGGAGTTGGAGTCGTGCTAAGGGTTTCAAAGGATCAGGTTAGCGCCATGATTCATGAATTTTAGGAAATCTTACTTTCTCTTGCTTTATAGGATTAAAATCTCTTTCTTTACATGTAATCATCAACATGGAATTTGGGTTCAGTATACAGGGTAGAACTTCCATAATTAGGCCATATTTCACTGCATCTTGCATGTCTTTAGACCTTCATTTCCATTTGAAGTTTTCTATCTTGACATGCAGCCAACAACTTGCACATGGTGTGTTGGGAAGCTTGCTTTCACTTGCATCATCCAGGGATTGATGAGACTGTATCCATGGGATGCCATGGGTTCATGATCTGTCCTTTTGGCTAATAGATGATACACAACAGAACATACAGGCTCTATTTCTAGGTGCAGAGCCAGTAGTATCTAACACCCTAGATATTTTAGAGCTTAGGCAGGGATTAATTGAAATGCTATTGTTTGATAGACATAATGGACATTCTTACTGAAAAGAAGAGAAATGAGATGTGATATTGTTAATGCAGCAAGTTTAATTGTATTTGTTTCCGTTTATTGGAAATAACGGAAACAAATACAATAAATGGCCATAGTTCCCATACTCCAGAATTCTATAATTTAGCTCCTAATGACCAGTCAGCATTAATTTTCTACTATTTCTCTAGGTGGACAGCTCTGCGCTGACCATTCGGCATCACTTTCTTATTTTGCTTGCATGGCCGACACACATAATAAGATCCATAGAGCAGAATTCTTGAAATGGCCTCGTTGCTTATGCACGCCCGTTGACCTTGTGGTTTTTGCAGGTTCGAGGAATCCAAGAAGAGGTTGCTAGTAGAATGTGCACATTTTGGAGCGTAAGAAACGTTTAGGCTTCCATTTTGGAAAATTGAAACAACTATAACTATATTCTAATGCACAAATTCTTACAACCTTCATAACATCTAAGAGAATCTTATAAAGTCTAAAAGAATGTAAGGGAACCTAAAGGTATCTCATAAAATTTAAGAGAATCTTGGGAATATCTTGGAGAACCTAAGGGAATTTGGGGAAGCCTTCATGGAATCTTGCAAAGTCTCATAAAATCACATAGAATCTTGGAGAATCTAGAGGCTTCTTGGGATAATTTTTGGAAACCTAGGGGGATTCTAAAACAATCTCATAAGAACTTGCACCATATAGCAACATGCTAATTATGAGCATAGTAGCTTTTGAAGGAAATCTAAGGGAGAATCTTCATAAGCCCTTAGAAAACTGGAACATGCACAAATCGGAACATGCACCATATAGATCGATGCGTAACTTGTATATATATATATATATATATATATATATATATATATATATATATATATATATATATATATATATATATATATATATATATATATATATATATATATATATATATATATATATATATATATATATCCTTACTGTAACTGTAGAACTTTGAAGTTGATGAACATTTGTTGTTGCTTTAGTTGTGATCTAAGGCAATACATTTTTTTTATCTCTCTTTATTTTAACAACGTATAAAAAAATCAAAATAAATATATCGTGTTGTATATCTGCAGTTATTGTGGTAGTGTTTCTCGATGATATTCTCATCTTTAGTAAAAATGAGGCAGAGCATATGGCATCTTGAAACCCTGCGTGTGCCATCAACAAGCATTGAAACCCTGCTGCGCATCAACAAGCTGTTCATTAACCGACAGAAGAGCACTTTCTTTGAGGCCAAAGTTAAATATCTTGGACATGTTGTCTCTGTTGCGGGTATTCATGTTGATCCTGCCAAGGTTCGTGTTGTACAGGAGTGGCCAGCTCCACAGAATGTATCAGAAGTGCATTCTTTCTTGGGTTTGTGCAGTTGCTATCGCCGCTTTGTTCGTAATTTTGCTCAAGTTGCTTTGCCCCTTACTCATTTGTTAAAGAAAGAAACAATTTTCTATTGGGACCGGCCTCAACAAGATGCTTTCCAAACTTTGAAGGGTCGCTTAACTTCTGCTCCTGTGTTACAATTACCAGATTTTGATGCTCAATTCTTTGTGTGTTGTACGGATGTCAGCGGATCTTCGATTGGGGCTGTGTTAGAACAAAATAAATATCCCATCGCCTTTGAGAGCCGCAAATTGAATGCTGCAGAGCTGAAGTACACGGTTTATGAGAAAGAATTATTGGCCATTGTTCATGCCCTTAAAATTTGGAAGCATTATCTTATGGGTTCTCAGTTTGAAATTAAAACTGATCAGCAAAGTATTCAATTTCTTCTGACACAAGCTGCTGCTACCCCACGCCAAATCAAGTGGGCAGAATATCTTCAAATGTTTGGTGTTGACACAATCAAGTATCTTCCAGGTAGCACCAACAAAGTTGCCGATGCTTTAAGTCGGATGCCAGATCCGCAATCTCGGTCCATTATTCAGGTGAATAATTTCTCTTCATGGGAGGAACATACGCTTGTGGACATGAAAAGTGCATATGAGCTTGATGCGGAGTTTGGGGAAGTTTGGGCGTTGTTAAAGGATAGCCAAACACGAGTGGTGGACAGTTATTACATCCGACGGGAGTACTTGTTCCACAAGGATTGTTTATGTGTGACAAAAGATTTTCGTGATCTTGTCTTTGAAAAGAATGTCACGAGGTACCCCTCTGCAGTCATGGGGAATATTCAACACCTTAGACTTGGTGTCAAGGTATTTTTATTGGGAAACTCTTAGAAGTGATGTAGTCACGTTTGTGGAAAATTGTTTGTCTTGTCAAAAGACAAAGGATTCACATGCAAAGACTCCAGGGTTACTCATGGCATTGTGTATACCAGAAAAGCCTTTTCAACACTTGACAATGGACTTTGTTTCTGTACCTCGTAGTGTGCAAGGTAATGATCAGGTATGGACCATTGTGGATAGATTAAGCAAGTATGCAATTTTTATACCTTGCAAGAAATCTTTGAAACCAACCAAACTGCTCAACTTTTCTTGAGAGAGGTGTTCAAAAATCATGGACTTCCAGAAGTAATCATATCGGATCGTGATTCTAAATTTTGTAGTAAATTTTGGCGTGCTCTATTCATTAGTCTGGGAACTAAGTTGAAATTTTCTACAGCATTTCATCCGCAAACGGATGGTCAGTCGGAAGTGACTCATAGAACTTTGTTGTCTATGCTCCGAAGTTATGTGCATGAGCACGTAGGGGAATGGGAGAATTATTTGCCTATAGTACAGTTCGCCTAAACATGGCAACACATTCTGCCACAAATTTGGCACCTTTTCAAGTCATTCAGGGAAGATTACCACCAACTCCTGTGATTAAGGTGGCGGAAGGAGTGATGGAGGCTGACAAGGTGGCACATAATATGGACGAGGTTTTAAAGGCAGCCCAAAGTTCAATTGAAGTTGCTCAAGCAAAGTATGTTAGACAAGCAAATCGGAGAAGACGTGATGTGCAATTTGAAGTTGATGATTGGGTTTTTATACAAGTCATCAAAACGAAGAGCTCACCCTGAACAAAAGAAACATAAGTTGTTGACACGCAACTATGGGCCGTTCAAGATCATTGAAAAGATAAATGACAATGCTTACAGACTTGAACTACCTTCGGAGTGGCGAATGCATAATGCATTTAACATTGAGTATTTGCGGCCATTCAAAGGTCTTAACCCTCAGTCTGCCTATTGAGGCTGAGCCGCAGTTGGAAGAAACAGACCCAGTCTATGTTCCTGAGATGATTCTCCAACACAAGGGAAAGGGACAACGACGTCGATACTTGGTAAAGTATCAAAATATACCCGACACAGAAGCAGAATGGAAGAAAGAAGAATTCTTCCAAGACTATCTTCCTTTGTTGGAAGCTTATAGGGAAGTTTTTCTGTCAGCTGAAAGTGGGAGGCCTATCTTCTATGAGGCTGGACCATCTGGCACTGCTGGAGGTTCCGACAACTGAGGACAGTTGTCTTTTACCCCGGTGGGCTGTTACCATTCTGAGTTAGAATCTGGTTAAGTAACAGTCACCGAGATCTGTGTAGACAGATTAGAGCATGAAGCTTAGCCTTGGGAGGAGCCTAGCGCCCCAAGAGGTATTAGTCAGGCTAATACTAAGTAGTGTACACCACTGTGCCTTGGATAGGTAGAGCGTCCATAGGGACATGGCATCAGAGGAGGGTCTGATGGCCAAGCCGTATGTATTGGGAGTCATGACCCCAAACATATGCTGGTCCTTACAAGTTGCCTTCGGCCAAAGGCAGCTAATTAAGGCCAGAGGGAAAAAGGCTAAAGGGGGAGTACAGCTTATAAATAGAGAAGAGGACTTATTAATAGAGAGGAGGACATATGAATAGGGGAAGGACGTTGAAGGAAGGGACGTGAGTTTTGGCCATTGGGCTTTTGTTGTCTCTCTTGCTCAGGGGTGAATCTAAAGATTCTATGGTTGGGTGGAGAGTTCTGCCTTTTCCCTGCTGTGTGCTAGGATAAGAACTTAACTGATTTCAGAGTTGGATTCGTAACAAGAATGGGAGACAGCCTTGATAGATTGAGTCATATAAATTGCAGAACCTTCTTAATCCTTTTCTTCAATATCTAAAAGCCTCAAGCTCCTTTGAAGACTTCGACTGAACTCAACAACGTTGCTCCAAAACGAGTAGAAATGCTTTTACGTCTGATACCAATGAAGGAAATTATTGTCTCACCTTAGAGCAACATAAACATATAAAAAATATATAAAAAATGCCACAACACATTAGGTCAAGTGCAAATATAAATGTTATTCCTCATGCAAACAAAAAAAACATTTCAATGCCAATCCTCCAATCCACCGCCATCGAGTGATCCAACTCCAAATGAAAATGATCACACATATACAAAAGAGCCTCCAATTTCAAGAGTCCAGAGCAAAAATTGTCTTTCATAATACAAATGAAAATTCAACCTGACAAGCTTTCATTTCATGACAATAAAATTCTCGCTATTTTCCCAGTAACTTACTCTTTTTGCTACAACAAAACATTTAAACAGGCCTTGATCGAAGTAGTATTAGTGATACACTGAAGGCAGCGTTGTACAATCAAAACCAAGATCAGTAACCTGGCTTTATTCAGCCTTTCAATACAATCCACAGACGTCATACAATGTGCCTATGCTGAGTTTTTGAATCCTACTTAGTTACTCTAAACTGTAGTATTTCGCCCATAAGCACCATATCCTTTATGGTGAAACCAACAAGATTGCAACAGAGAATGATGACTTTTGGGTATTGGTGGTGTCAAAGAACACCATTTCAGAAACAACAAGGCAAGACTATGCACTAGTAAATCTTGTGACAGCTTTGGTGCTTCAGAAACAGCACGCTTTGCAAGCTCGCCAGGAAGAATCAACCTAATAGCAGTCTGAATCTCCATGACGAGCAGTATCGGACATGAAATTCACAGCCCAGTCTAACAATGCAGGAAAGATCAGTCTACTAAAATCAGGTGAGTAAAAAATCTATATGCAAGTGAAAAGAATGCTATTTTTAAGGATTTCTGTTAGATGCTCGTTTGCTACTGCTTCTGGTCAGTTTGAAAGAGATTGAGAACATGCCATATTACTGGGAGGTACCGCTTCCTATGATCTGTTTCTATTTCTGACCATTCATCTTTCCCTGTTTCCAGTACGACAAATAACTCAAGACAAAGTAAAGAAAAGAACATACCTGGAGAAGGAGCACTATCAGCAGCGAAGTCAATGCAGTCTACAGAGTGGGGGGATTTACAAGCTCAATGTACTGAAATCGGATGAGAGAAAAATCTACATGTAAATGAAAAGAATGCTACTTTTAAGGAATCTGTTAGATGCTTGTTTGCTACTGCTTCTGGTCAGTTCGAAAGAAATTAAAAACATGCCACATTACTGGGAGGTGCGTGCTTCCTATGATCTGTTTCTATTTCTGACCATTCATCTTTCCCTGCTTCCAGTACAACAAATAACTCTAGAAAAAGTAAACATACCTGGAGAAAGCAAATCCACTGTAGCAAGAGCAGAAAATCTTTAGTGCAGATCCTTTGAAATCTTGCAGTTTGACATTATTGGACACACAAGACATCCCAAAATGTCTATGCACCTCCGATGCCTCTAATCACTTCAAATGTTGTGCCCATGTGAAAGGAAAAAGTTAGAAATTCAGTTACAATGATAAGATGTGGAACTGATGCACTCCTTGTGATTATCCATGCCATGAAATGTATTTGGAGCCTCTCTACCCATGTCTAATCCTTGGCTGCAATGTCGAATTAACATCCTCTTCACTAGCATCCTCTTCATTTATGACTAATCTAATTTGCCTTCTTCAACTGCAGAATATAGAGGCAGACGGAATTATATTATCTGTATTTTGGTTCATAGTAGAGCCCTAAACTTGGGCATCGATTATGGTGATGCCGTTGCAGAAAAGGCACAGGAAGAATTGCCACGTCGCTTCATGAAGATACGTAACCTAATCTTGGTGCAAAGAAACCATAAATTATTGCACACTGCCTCAATTCTATGTAGCCCGTCCCCTATTTGCCAATGCCACTGCTCATCAAACTGGAACACGTTGCAATTAAGATACGACAAGTACAGCCTTCTGCAAAGGCTTGAAAAGAAAATCAATGTTTGATAGTAATAGTACATGCTTTTTGTCGCTAATATATCAGTCTTGTAGGGGTGCCAAGGGCGCCCTCCCAGCCCCAGCTGAAAGCGACGAAACTGCACAAAACATATGTGTATCAACCTCCTTGAATCCGTAAATCTAAATAAATAAAACAAGCTCTCCCAACGTCCCAACAAAAATTTACGCTTTACATCCTTTGTCACGTTCCAAAGTGAAGTACGTAAACCTGGCTAAAACATAGAATGGGATGAACAGGTCAAGGAGAATAGGGCCAGGCAAATGGAGATAATAGGCAATCCATAAATAAATGATATCCCTCTTCACAAAAGCTCCATAATTAAAACGATCTGGCAAGGGTAGCACTCTCCAAATAGAACGAGGGGCATTGGTAAACTTCTGCAAGATTGGGCCAGTTATCATAGGTAAATTAAGAACTAATTATCTTCCTTGCCATTGCTTTCATCTTTTTCATCGATTCTCTGCTTCTATTATGAAATCCCTCATGCTCTTTCCTGTTTCCGGAGAAATTTCTAAATGACATTTGGCTTATGCTCTTCTTGTACAAAAAGAAGCTCTGACTCTGGGCAGTACTTACCTCAGGGTTTCGCCTCGCCTCCGACCGCCCAGGCCCAGCAGGAAATCCGCTTCCACCATCAAAAACACTCGCAATCCGGAGAATATAGTGATAGTCCATATTTCTGTCGTCAAAATTTTGGGCAAAAGGAAAAGGCTTTTACCCATAGAAGTTACATTTTGGGGACGTGGAAAAGGCCTTTGCCCATTACACGTTATATTAGGCCTTTAGCCATTAGACATTACAACATTTTAGGCTTCCATTGGGAGATTCGTTGCCATGGCCAGAGAGAGAATGAAGAGAACTTGCGTTGTGAGAAGAGAAGCTTCTTTGGCAGCTGAAGCAGCTCTTCGATTGAAGAGGAAAAGAATGTTGAAGAACTCGCAGTATGAGGCAAAAAGAAGAAAGCTCCCTTCTCCAGAGTGGAACTTACTTCCTTTTGATCTTCAATTGAGAGTTTTAGCATGCCTCGAAGTTGACCATCTTTTCAGATCATGCTTGCTTGTTTGCAAACAGTGGAAAGATGCAATTCTGTCTTCACACTATTTTGCCAAGTGCCAATACAGGCACAGGCAAAGGCACAATATGTGGGCTACACTATGGAGGAGATCTTATTCTAATCAAAAATTGAATTGGAGTCCTTACACAATACTGAATCTGCCGCTTAAAAAATCCGAGTGGAAGCACTGCTCTGATCAAGGCATAGTCTGCATAAGGGACTGGTGCAAAGATGAGAAGTATATCGGAGTTGGGAATCCATTAAAGAATAATTGGAAAGTGATTTCCGCTCCCTCTAAGGGATTTTATCCGTCTTGTATGAATGTGGATAGCTCAACATCACCAGCTTCGTTCAAGATAGTAGCTCTTTCATATGATGGGAAGCCATCTATTATGCATACAGAAATATTTGATTCAAAAATCAATACTTGGAACAAGGGGAACACCCTTACCTTAGATGGCCCCTTTCGAGATAAACTTGAGACTACCTTGGTTAATTTTTATCGCTACCAAAAGGAAATAATTACATACAATTTTGAACATGATAGATGGAGTGTAAAAAGCTATGTTTCTCCAAATGATAATGCAACTGAAAAAATTGTTCTTTGCGGGAAGAAGCCGATATTAATATCTTGTTTGGGACCCGCGATCATGCTTTGGAATGAGCATTCATGTTGCAAGGGCATCATCAAGTGGGGTTTAATTACCAAACTTGACATCAATACATTCTTGGAAAAACACAATCTCAAGGTTCAATGGAAGGAATCAAAATGTTTTAGAACACATTGCATGGGCCATGTTATCAAAGTCATGGTACCCTTATTTGGGAAAAGGACAGCTTTGCTTAATTACAACATGAGAAAGGGTTGTTGGGAGCTTGAAGGACCAATGAAAGGTTGGTCTGGTGGCTTTGACATGAAATTTACTCCTAGCTTGCTGACGGTTTGAATGGTTGTTGGCATGAAGCTATGTTGACATTTTGATTGTGAGACTAAGCTATTGAATTGTTGAACTATCATTGTAGAGAAGCAGCGATGGCAATTTGGTGGTAAACACTTGGCATAATTTTCACATTTTGTATTGATCTTTGCACGCCCTATGACTTCCAATTTATAAAGTGACAACAAACAAGGCCTTATGTTTTGATTCTCTTGAATGAAGCAGATGTAGTTTTAGTGACTAAAGCCAAGCATAGTTAGATTGGCCTCTACATTCTGTAACCATTATTGAGTGATGCAAGTTTATCTGCATGCATGCACTTCCTCAGTACACATTGCCCTGTTTTGTCTGAGGAAAATAAATGCGCATTTTAGAAATCTAAAACTGCAACTTTAAAATGAAAGAGGCTCTGCAACTCCTTCCCAACATGAGAAAACACACGTGTGCACATGATTTAGGGAATAGTAATCATCTTCTCATTTGCAATCTTTTGCACTTGCATTGCCCAACTTAATAGTGGACAATCTCCATTGAACTAACAATGTTAAAATTTCATAAAAGGTCTTTATTGAAAGAAATAGAATCCAAAAATGCATCCCGGATTATATGACATAGCCCATAAATAAATGTTGCATAACTTCTAAACACTAGAATAAAGTAATATTCTCCATCAACAAACTTGCATATCTGCATTTCCTCTGAAAGATCTCTCTGAATCCAGATTGAACATATACAACACTTAAAATTTGTATTATGGGAAGATTATAAGAAAATCAGTCCAAGTTCTCCATATAGGTGAAGTTGTAGTTATATGGGTTTCATTTTGCACATTCTCCTTTGTCTAAGCTCCTTTCCCTCACACAGGCAGGCTTTAGACCCCGCCACTCAACGATTGACCATATCTTTACACTGCGGGCACTGATTGAAGACAGCCGGAATCATCGACAGGACTTGTATTCTTGCTTTGTGGACTTAGAAAGGCTTTTGATACGGTTCCCCGGGAAAAGGCAGGCTAGGCTAAAGGTCAGCTGGGGCTCCCGCCACCGTGCAAGGTAATGCTATATACAGTTGTATGAGAGTTGTTTGGATGCGGTACGGGCCAAGCATTCACCGGTAGTATCGGGTCCGGGCCCCCCTCTCGCCAACACTTTTGACCTCTACATTGATCGGTTAGAGCCTCGGGCTTGAAAGCATGGGGGATGGTGACTTTTTGCACCAGGTCATCCACCAGCTCATCATCGCGGGGACGATGTTGGCTGCTGGCCCACACCGAAGCTATGCGATCTCACCGGATGCCCTAGACACATTTTGTCGGGCTCTGGACATCTTGCGATGAATCGGCCAAGACGGTGGTTCTCATATCCTCTTCACGTCACCCCATGCCTCCTGCACTCACATATCCGGGGGCGACCGTGGACGTCCGCCCACCTACAAGTACCTAGGGGTGGAGTTCCCCTCCTCGCTCTCTTTGAGGCGTCTATAAAACTATTGGACAAACAGTTTGGAAAGCGCTTTATGCCATGCGAGAACTCTTGATCACCGTGCGAGCTCTATGATTGGGGCCATCGATCACATCCGTTCGGCACCGGTGAGGCTGTCCTTCCAAATGCGGGTCGAGGTTTGGGGCGGTCGTCTCTTTGGCGACACGGAATGACTTGGAGCAGGTCACGAGAAGCATTTTAGCCGCAGAGGCGCAGGGTGGAACCTTATGATCCCCTATCAGTTGGCTACTGCGGAGGCTGGATTCTTGCCGCTTGAACAGCCCTTGATAGACACATCGTCTATTTTTCAGAAAGTGGTTACTATGGGTGATGCTTTCGGCTCCCTTGCGGCTTACGTGGCAATGGGTCCTTGTGGCTTAGAACTTTGTTGGAGGGTAAAGAAATCGATGGTTCGCCCGGATGGAGCGTGCGAGAACCGCGGTCGTGCCAGGTGGACCTGGCCCGACCCATCGTGGCAGCTTCTTGAGGCCATACTGGCAGCTTGTTTCCTTGGCAAGCTGCGGGACCCGGCGGCTCTAAACGGTCAAAGCGGCCCATTACAAGGAGCACATCAGCCCGATGTTAGCCGGGGCCGCGGCTCTACTGCGTTCCCAGCTGCGCCACGGCAGCGGACTCATTGCCTCCATTAAGCACAGTGCCCACCATCTTCGCATCCCGAGGCAGGCGAGGGTGGATTAGGGGAGCCCGCCCGGGGCAGGCTCTGTCGGTCTTTGTCAAGCGGTGCCATTGAGGATGGTCTCACACTTTCGGACTTGCAGCGTTCCGGTCGGATCCAAAGGACGAATCACGGCTCCCTTCGGCTCCTTAATGCGGCCCGAACTTGCCCGCCCATTTGCTGATGAACCTGCGGGTCGGTCGTGCCACGCAGGGTCGTACATTGATCTTGGGACTGCGAGGTCACCTTTGCCCCCTTTGCTGCCGTGATTAGGCACTAGGGTCGCGTTGCATGACTGTATATATTTGGGTGTTTCTGCATTTTATATGCGGACGGTTTGTCCGGGCTGATTGCTGCCGCGGTTTTCCCTCGAAACCGCCCGGCGGTGTGGTTTTTAATCCGGCGGTAATCAAGCACCACCAGCGTTTTTGTATTGGGTCCCATAGACCGATTGGTCTCCGTGAACGATAAAAGTACCTTCCTTCCTTCCTTCCTTTAGAAAAATACAACCATATGGTTGTGTCACACCTCTTTCAAATATGTTATTTCATGATGTGAATACTAACCTTAATATAGTTCCTTTGAGTAGGATCGTTATCTAGTATAAAAAAATCCAAATAAACATTTGTAGCTTCTAAGTTATTTCTATTTCCAGCTGTAACCTTTCAGATAATGTGATGTTCCAGTATAATATATGCTAGGAATCTGCCATGCCACAATACACATCACCAAGATGACATGTACAAGGGTAGATCACAATCATATTGGTATATTATACTAATGGTATAATACTACCAATGAGCCCACATGTGTGGCACATGCCCCATTGCATATGTGACACATGTCAAGGGGAAACCCCTCCCCCTTTCCAAATACCTATTAATAGGTATTTGCCATAAAGGTGCTAGTGGCCCCACTTGCCATGTGGCAAGGCATCATTGGACCAAGTACCCAATCGCAGACCAAGGCACCAATTTCGAGGCCTATATAAGGGAGAGAGCATAAAACCTAAAGCTTTTTGGGTTTCTGGGCTAGTATCCGATTGAGGAGCTTCCGGAGGTCATTTTGGGCTTTGGAGGGCAGAAGGCAGTCTAAGAGCTCGAGTAGAGCTCACATATCTAAGGCGCTGCCCTAGCGCCTTCGTATTTGGTGGAGAGCACCATGTCAAGCAATTTCTGTGGAGAGTTGGGTGAAGGAGCAGGTTGGTTATAGTTTGGGTTGTCAATCCTAGCTTAGCAGTAGGATTTAGGCTAGGAAGCACCTTTGTTTTAGTGTTACATGCTCATAGACCATTAACCCTAGAACCTGACTGACCAAAGAACACTGACCCTTGTATTCTTTAGGAATTAGATATGATGTATTAGAACTATTCTTCTATTATGATGTTAGATGATCATGGTATGATACTCTGTTTTGCACCTCTTGTGTATGGGGGTAATGGGGTAGAGACCCAGGAGCCATGTGTAGCATGATTCTAGTAGTTAGACCTCTGTAATTCCCATTACAATGTGGCCTGTGCATAGAGAGCCCGCCTGATCGTCCACGGGCCTAGGGCCTTGACTGGCTTAGAATAGGGGACTTGTTTCGATTGCAGAGGAATTCAGGGTGTGCTTGACTGCCGAGGATCCATAGCAAGCTAGGCCTGATATCTTGTCACTACGTGAGGGCAAGGTATGGGTTTGACCCCTCCTAGGTGATGCATCACCTCAGAGTACGAGCGGAAGCAACCTTGTCTCTCTAGCTGCCTGCTACGGCAAGATACCTCTTGGAAGGAGCAATCTTTTTACCTCACCGGACCAAGGGAGATGTAATCTTGGAGTAGCCTTGGGGTTACGTCTCCGACAGGCTACAGTCGAGACCTAAATCCTTTTTATCTCTCTATGCAATGATAGATCAAGATCAACACTGGCCATTAATCCTAGTTGGAGAACTAACCCAGTAGAACTTGAAGTTTGGGAAAAATCACAAACTATGACCTCAAAACTATGAGGAAAAAAAATTCTCATATGCTAGAATTATAATTGTAAGGAGTGATAATCCCTAGAATAAGTAGTTAGTTAATAGTTAAATAGTTGGAATGAAATTGAATAAAAGTTGCAGGGAGATAAAAATTGTCTTGGCCAAATTGGACCTTTGCTCCAAAGTTGCACCAGAGCCACTTTTGGCAACCCCAGAATGCCCTCAGGCATAACTCTAGAGCAAACCTTTTTTTTAGATCCATAATGACTCCAAAATGAAAAACTAATAGGGAATCGAGCTTAAAAACATGAATTTAGTTAGGATAACATGTCGAAAATCCCAAAATAGCTAAGGAACTTGGAAATTAAGGCTAATTACTCCAGAGTCCAGACTTGCGCCAGAGCCACTTTTGGCAAGCCCAAAATGCCTCCTGGCACAACTCAAGAGTAAAAGTAGCATAACACTGCTAAAGAAATATAATTTTTAAGACAAACATATTCCATTTATGGTAAAAGTTAGATATATCCCATAGGGAACCCTAAATTTGCCAAGCCTATAAATAGAGGTATCACCTTCTAAAATTAGGGTTTTATTATTTTCCCTTCTCTTGCTCCCACCTCCTAGCATATTTTTGGGCACCTGATGTCGAAATCCAATTTTGTTTGATGTGGCGCGCACCAAATAGACTGCCAGAATGCCTTTGAAAGTGCAAGAGGCGAGCACCCAAGTCGGTGCCATGAAGCAGAAGGTCAAGGAGGCTCGAGACAGAAGTGAAGACGAGGAGACAGAAACAGAGGTGGAGGAGGAGATCAAACACGCACCATCCTCACCCGAGCAGAAGGAAATTCAGAAGGATCTGGGTTCATATAACGAAGAGATCCAGGAAGAACATGCCAAGGAGGAGAAGGCCGACGAGACAAAGGCCCCAAAGAAGAAACTTACGAAGAAGCAGAGGCAAGCCTGGAAGCTACAGAGGGAGCTTTGGAGAAGCTCGAGAACGCAAGGAAGGAGGAGCTTCAGAAGAAACGCCAAGCAGAGAAGGAAAAGAAGGGGAAAGCATGCGAGCAGCCCCGCAAGAAGATGAGGAGGACCAAGACCACGAGCAAATCGAATATCGCCATAGCGGAACGGAACCCGGAGGACGGCCCACCCTCGTCATTCGACTCAACTGACTCTGAGTTGGATAACATGTACAAGCTACAGAGAGACCTTCTTTCAGAAGAAGGCAGATCGGGAGTGCCCAAGAAACCCTTACCTGCTAGAGATTCTGAAGAAGAGCAAGCAGAGGAAGGGGAGCTGCCAGCACCACCACCTTATCCAGCATGGCCCGAGCCGGAGAGGAAGAAGGGAGGCAAGATGTCTAAGGATGCCTACATCCTGAATGAAGAAAGGGTGTAAGAAAAAGGTGGCGATATCCAAGTAGTATATGAAGATGTACGCTGCTAATAAGAAGTACTAAGCACAAATTCATTAATTTGAGAAAAAGTACATTCTCGTTTTGCTCGCAGGGCACTCGATGCTTAGAGAAGGCAATATACAGACTTAGCAAAGTTTTTGCCTCTATGAATTGACTGATTGTTGCTCTAGGAGTCCTTTCCAAATTTAATTGAAACTTACCTTCTATGCAGGCCAAAATGGCCTAGAAGATCCAGTATAATAGAATAATACATTCAATTACTATCAAGAAAAGAATTCCGTCTCGAAGAATTTCTGAAAGAAAAATGCTAATGGACTAAATGCACTGCACATATTACATAATTTACGAGCAATTTTTATGATTAATCAATCCTTATAGATCCGAGTCTCAAATATGCATGTTCAAACTCTAGCTCCTACATGGAAATCCATCAAGTATGTACATATTACAAGATAAAAATGATGTTAAAGTTGTTGCGAGAGTATCTAGCTGCTAGATACTGTCAATATACACTTGATCAAATTCCATATAGTAGATATGAGCCTTTTCTGCTTGCCCTTGCAAAGCTTTGAATATTTGACCTCCATCAATAAAAGGAGATTTTCTCCATTCTCCATCTTGCTCAAGTACCTGGTTTTGCCAATAAAAAAGATGTTTAATGAAGGAAAAGAAAGGACCAGACAAAAAGAATTGAACTAAAAACATTTAATGTAGTGGCTAAGCTGCAAAAAAGTGTAAACCAGACACCAAAGTCATAGAGGAATGGGTGGGGCTGCCAAGAACCTTCGACTATGCCGGAATGTTATGGTACAGAGGTCTAAATCTCAAACCTATTTGATCAAACTCTAGCCAATACACATAGTGGTCCATCATGTAAGTAAATACTACAAGAAAATAATGATGTCTAATTTGTTGAAGCATCCAACTACTAGAGAGTGTCAAGATGAATACTAAAAGAGATTTTCTTGACATCATCCTTGTCCTACGATATATCTCTTGGCACTTTGACCATCCTCCATCGTCTTGCTCAAGTACAGAGTGCTGTCCACATAAAAAGTGCATGGAGAAAGGCCAAGAGAGAACTAAAATTAAAATTTTATTTAATAATAGAATCGCATTGAATGGTTTTTATCATCTAGAGAGACCAATCGACCTATGAGATCCAATAAAGGAGCATAGCAGATTTACTATTATTTGGATTAAGAAAACCCCGTCTAGAAGGAGTTTTGAGGGAAAAACCGTGGCAGTAATAAGAATGCTGACAAACTATGCAAATATACATCATGAAATATATATACATGTCAAGTGGTTGTTCGAGTACATAGCTGAGCCCGCATATCCACGACCTCCTGAAGGTATGATCCCAGCATCTAAATTGATGCCGTGTTTAATAGCACATGCAGTGATTGGTCGAGCCTGACCAGCTTAGCAGAACATGTCCGTATTTGTTCATACGCTGGATATCTCTACAGTGTGTGACATTCATCTCTGCAGCTCTCCCTTGGCAGCACTGGCAAACCCTGTCCCACTCCATCTGCCTATCTCCATTCGGGGATGGTGTGCACCTATGCGAATCGAGACAATGAGACTGTGTTTCTTCATAGGCAGGTAGCATTGGGGGCGCCATTTCAATGTGGGATTTATATGTACTGGTAATTTGTTGTCTTGATTTCTTAAAATAGACGATGTGGCAATTAAGGGCTACCCTCTGAAGATGCAAGAAACATGTCTCTTGCAACAAGATTTGATATGGGACTGTGGACTTCACTCCTAGTGCCCATGTTCTGTACCTTCTCCAAGTCATTCCATATAGCAAGGGATACTACCGGGCCACAGACTTCGACCCCATATAGAAGGATGGGTTCCACCAGGACCTTAAACAGATGGGACTGACGGGTCAATTATACAGTTCCGCTTTGTGGCTTTTGTTTTTCATTGTATACAGTGCCTTCCAGCTCGTTGTCACTCTTAACCGGATGGAAGTGTTCTAGCATATTGTAGAAGGAAACTCCACTCTCAAATACTTCCACATTATGCCATTTTGTCCCCGATAACTGAAGGACAGAGGCCTTGGCTGATGTGAGGATGATAGAAGGACCACCTTGGTTTTGGCCAGGTTGACGCGAATGTCAGTGGCCTGGCATAATGTGTTCAAAGCATCAAGATGACGCTGCATGTCCTCTGAAATGTGGGTTAGGAGGTCCACATCAAACATATATTAGCTGTCTGGTGATCTGCTGCAAGAATTGAGCTCCATTGCCCTCATTTTCAGCGAGCCAGCTCTTTAACTGATCAATGTAGAGTCCAAACAGAGTGGGAGAGAGAGGGCATCGCTGGAGAACCCCCGATATGGCTGTTGAGTGGTTGGCCTGACGGCTGCAATTGGTTTAACCATGACTCATATAGCCAGTACACTGCATTCTGCAGATCTGTAGGGACCCCAGAGGTCACAATCTTGCCCACAGCTTTTTCCAAGGCACAATATCAAAAGCCTTGGCAGTGTCAATGAATGAAGCAACAATACAGGTCTTGGTGACAGTGCTTGCTATCTTCAACTAAAGCCTGTAGCGTGAATACATGGTCAATGGTTGAGTGACAGGGCGTAATTTTTGTCGGTTGAGGGGCCCCAGATCTATTGCCTCTGCCCAGCCCATCGACTACTACTCGCAAGTCTCGGCTACCAGTTTTGCAAATACCGAATTTATCATGATTGTCTGATAATTGGCGGGGTAGTGTGGGTCACATGTCTTTTAGATGGAAACAACTCTTTTAGTGGTCCATTGCGGGCGAAAACCATCCTGTAACACACTGTTGAACAAGACAGTTAGGATTAGTACTATAGATAGCCCTGCCCACTTCAGCAACTCTGCCCGCATACCATCAAAGTCTGCTATTGTAAGTCCTGGACAACATCTGCCTCTGTATTTTCCACCGATGGGCCTTCCTGCAGAGGTATTGCTGCTTATGCACTATGAGGATCATAGAGCTACTACAAGTATTTCCTCCACTGCTCGAAGGTGTTCTCTACAGATTGTACTGGCTTTTCGAGCACCTTTGCGAGAAGGTCTTAGAATGATGATCCATGAGACAAAACAATTTCCTTTGTTGCCCCACAATATAGTTGGCCTTGAGGAAAGCGCGGTACTATCTGGTCGCATGCGGGCGTAGAGCGGGATCTGTAGCCTAGCGGAGCCAGCATTTGATTTCTTTGCACTCAGCATCAAACTATTGGTTATGTGGGAAGGTTATGGTCCCCGAGGTTCATCCAGAGCGGCTTCTCCCAAAGCACATTTCTACAGCCATCCCGAGCACATCAATCGACTGACTTATTTGTTGCTCTAGCATGGGATACTGCCAGGTCATCTAAGCATATAGGCGTAACCTCTGCATAGCTGAGGTATACGAGGAGCTGTTGCACAGGGTGGTTCAAACTGCCTATCAGGCCAGCTGCAAAGGTGGTCTAAGTCGACCTCTTCATCCCCACTATTTGTGCCCACCCAGAGGTGTTTGACCAAATGCATGTCTTGCTCAGCCACCAACACATAGTCCACCACACTGGATCCACCCCCTGGTTCTCTTGCATGCAAGAGGACTTGCAGGATGACGACCACTGTGCCAGTACATCAAGTAATTTAGATGCCAAAGATCTCCATATCTTTCCTACAAAAGGTAAGCATTACATGACTATAGTAGTCATTATATAACTTCAAGTAATTATATAACTTCAAGTAATTATATAACTTCACACTTTTTTTATATCCTTGCTTCTGCTTTTTCTTAAATACCTGACTATGCCAGAGTAAGTACTTCAAAAAAGGGATGGAGTTCGACATCTTCTCAATTAGGAGAATCAATACAGCAGAAGCATTACAACAGTATACCATGCCAATGCCTCATTAGGGTGAGTTCTATTACATTTCATCATCCCACTTCTCTAGGAGGAACTTAGAGGCAATAGCCTTCCCTCCACGAGCGGTTTGATGTTGAATGTAAAGAACTTAAATGCTGGCTTCAACAGGTTACTGATCTCGCTTTATGCCTGCATGCGATTAGACAATACCACATCTCAAGGGAAAGAAAGACATGTATATTAGGGAGCAACAGAGAGGAATGTTCTATCTCCTGGAGGTACAATACTTGCAGCGGCTCTATGATCCTCTTGGAGGTTTGAGCAGCGATACGTGCATAGGTGGGCCCAGTGCTAGTAATCACAGAGGAAGAGGTCCCACAAGGCTTATAGCATTTTGCCAACAGAAAGGCAGCAAATTTAGAAGGCATGCAAGCAGAGATGCTCAAATAGGCAGGCCACCTATAGTGCCCATCCTAACTGCATTGTTCAATAGGGTGTTACAAGAAGGCTTGCCCCAACAGTGGACCACTAGCAGGGTTATTCCCATCTATAAGACAGTTGACCCTCACTGCCCAACCAATTACCGAACAATCATGGTTAGTTTGTTATTTGCAAAACTAATGGCCAGCATTCTCGAGCAATAGTTGACGATGTGGGCAGAGGCGGCAGAAGTATTGGCCCTCGAATACACCGGATTTAGGACCCGACACTCAACCATTGATCATATTTTTGCACTGCGGGTCTTGCTCGAAGATAGCATGAATCGCTAGCAGGACGTGTATTGCTGCTTTGTTGATTCTGCAAAGGCCTATGGCACTATGTCGTGGGAAAAGATGTGGAAATGATTGAGATAGTTGGGGGCACTGATGGATCTGCAAAATGTGATTTACATGATGTATAAGACATGCCCAGGCCAGTTGACATTGTTAGGCCAACCATTCAACAATGGTGTTGGTGTGCGCCATGGATGTCCACTCTCTCCAATATTGTTTGGTCTTTACATTAATAAGTTAGAAGGCTGTCTTATTGAATATGGAAGAAAAGGGGCTCAGCTCATGCAATAGATCATAAACATGTCATATACGTCGACGATGTGGAGCTCTTAGCTTACATCTCAGATGATATACAGTGCCATCTGGATGCCCTAGACACTTTTTGTTAGGCATGTAATATATGTGTTAACTTGGCCAAAACTAAGGTGTTTCTCGTCTCCTCCTTACGTCAACCAAGGTATCCCTGCATTCTTATCAAGGACAAAAGGTGGAGGTGATGCCCAACTACAAGTATTTAGAAATAGTTTTTTGCCAATCTTGCTCATCTTTCCAACCTTGTCTCCATCCCCCTTTCCAATACACAAGAGGTACAAATATGCAATCAATCAACATCGTATATCATCATAACTTAAGAAATAATAAGAAGAGAAACTAATCCTAAGCACATGCAACTAACTTAAGGTTAGAGTTCATTTGTTAGGGTTCATAATCAAAACAGCAGGTTCTATAATAGCTCTACTAGAAGTACAACATACTAACTCATCTGGAATGCTAACTTCCAGATGAACTAGCTAAGAATCTACCCGAAATACCTGCCCCCGAAGAACTTCCTCCCACTCCCGTGGTCTCTATACTTGCATGTGGTTTAAAGTAGTTGCTTCTCCCTCTGTTGCATGTATGCTCCTGGGGGGGGGTTGCTATGGAAGATGATCCTCAAATCGGAGTTGTGAACATGAACTGGGATCAGAAGCTGGTGGAGCTAAAAGTGGCATATATTTAGAGTTTGGCCTTTTTTGTGTTAGGGTCCACATGAAATGCCACTTGGCTCAATAGGAAGCGTTCGTGTGGTGGATCACCTATAGGGTGAAGCCATGTGGATTTGGGTTCCCTCCTAAGGTTCTCTAAGATATATAACTTGGTGCATACAAGTTTACTAATGTAGATTTATATAGTGGCATTGCTTAGGATATACATATTTATATTGTATATTCTAGGGGAACGTCACATTCACCCCCAGCATAATTTTGTCCTCAGTATTACGTAAGGTAAAATGAACCTGCATCAACATTATGCAACAATAACAATATTTAGGTTAACAACTAGAATTTATCATAGAAATAACTTTCGATATTTAATTGTATCGATAAACATAAAGGTTATATTCACATATACAAAATTATATAGCTTAACAACAAATAGGAACTGTGCCTCCGGATGGTATCTTGGAACTGTCGGGGCTTCCCTTGGCAGAAAGGGGAGAGTCTCAACTCTATTGCACCAGATATGGATCTCATTTTCCTCATGGAAACATGGGAACATGGAGGGCAGAGACTGCCGAACCTCCCAGGCTATCTGCATTTCTCGGTATTCAATGAATGCACAGGCAAGCGAGGACATGCCGGGGTTGCCTGCTACTATCGTGCAACCTTGGGGCACTTAGTCTCACTGCACAAAATAGACAGGTACAATCGCTACTTGTGAGTGCGCGTGCAGCATGACAGTGGCAACATTCTCTTCATAGCAGCATGCTACTTTCCACATGCCGAGAGCAACTTTTATAACACTCATTCGGATGTGGATAGATTGGAGCCCTATGTCGATCTATATGATGACATACAATAGCACAAACAGTTGGGCAAGGTTATGTTGCTTGGCGACTTTAATGCACGCACAGGAGCTGAGCAGGTCCCAAAATTTGAGCCCCTAGCAGAGGACGTTTTGCAGTTGAACCCCACAAAGGTGGCTTGGTCAAGGATATCAGATGACAACCATATTTCGCACTATGGCAGGCAGTTGTTGTTGCTGGGTAGTATCTTTTAGGTACTAATGACGGCATTGCAAGATTCCCTTAAATCATGTATATGATCCAGGAGTTGGTGACCGAGATCTGCCATCTATCTATTTAGGGCCCAACGGCATTGTACTATATATATCAGTAGAGATAGATATCAAGTTTTTAGATGAGACTTAGTGCTGTCTTGTTTCATTCTTCTCGCTTAACGAGAGTTCATGTACTCTTATTGATATTCAAGGAGCCTTATCTTGGCATATAGTCTCTTTGTTTTCTGTTTTGTTTCCTTCTTTATGCTTTGATCTCTTTGCAAAATCCCGCTTGACACTCTACTAGGATTTGTCTGCTTGATCCAAGGGTCCTTGATATGGTCTGTGGGGTATGGGATAAAGCCTAGAAAGGTTGGGGACCATTGGATAACAATTTCCTTGAAGGATCTAGTTATTTGTAATGGGTTGGCACAATGGCCATCTTCCAGTCGCTGCACTTGTCGACAGGAGAACCAAGGGGGCGGCTCCAGTGTGGTGGATTATCTGCAGGTTAAGGAACAAGATCTGCACCTGGTTACCTATTTTTCCATTGGAACAGACACTCGGGATGAGGAAGTGGACTTGGACCACCAGCCCCTGTTCGTACATCTCCATTGGCAAGCTCCCCGTGCATCTCGCCTCAACACCCGGGTGCCCCGGTGCTTGGCTGGACTCACGACCCGTCGAGGGGACCTATGCCCAACTGCTTGAGCATGACCTGGCAGGATTGTTGCAACTCCCCACACTTCAACAGCAATCAGCTCAGCTGACTCACCTGCTTCTGACAGCTGCTGAGAGATGCTTTGGGAGAGGTCGCTCACGGTGAACCTCGTGCGCTACCACCTTCCCCTGCAACAGATGGTTCGATGATGAGTGTCGGGAGCTCAAATGCACACTCCGGTGCCCACAGGCCATCAGTCAATACCGCTTCTTCCTCAAGAACAAGAAAACCAGATACCTCAGAGCATCAGCAAGAGATGTTTGGTCTCCTGGATCGGCACCCCAAGACATTCGGAGAAGGGTCTTGAGCAAGACCGCCGCGACCCACGGGGAACATCACCTCGGAGCAATGGGTACAAGTATTTTGCAATAGCTTTACGACCCACTCGGGGGCGGACACCCGATCCCTTCACGAGATAGGCATGGCTCGGGTCATCCTGAGAGGGGATGTCATCATGGGCTGCAACATCTAGCTAATGGAAAGGCAAAGCAGATTTAGATGGCATGCGGCGGAACCGAAATGGACTGGGCCTCGCTAGTGCCCTGCCCTCACGGCATTATTCAATAAAGCATCGCAAGAAGGCTTCCCTCCGCAGATGGACCACTAGTAGAGTTGTGCCCATATACAAGGCGGGGGACCCTCAATTCCCGACCAACTATCATTACTATTATTATCGGCTCTCTTTTTGCAAAACTGTTGGCTGGCATCCTTGAGCGGCGGTGACAATATGGGCGAGGAGGCGGATGTCTTGAGCTCTCCGCAGGCGGGCTTCGGGGCGGGCATTCCACCATTGATCATATCTTCACTCTGCGCACATTGATTGAGGATAGCGAGAATCACCAAACAAAACACATCTTGTTGTTTCGTGGATTTATATAAAAGCTTTTTGACCACGATTGCCACCGGGCGGGTTATGGGGACGCATTGCAGCGGCTAGGGACCCCTTGACTTGCGAGAATGCGGTGTATAGGCTATCGAGGCATGCTCGGGCCGTATCACATCGTCGAGACGGCCCGTGTCGGTAGTATTGGAGTGCATCGGGGTTGCCCCTCTCCCCACACTCTTTGGCCTATACATTGACCAGCTAGAAGATTGGCTCTCGAGCATGGGGGTGTGAAGCCCATCTCATGCATCACACAATCAGGCAACTCATATATCGCGGCGATGTCAACCTCTGGCCTATACTCGAGGAGGACATGCAAGCGTCACTGGATGCTCTTGACACTTTTGCCGATTCACGGGCATGCGAAGTTAACTTGGCCAAAACTAGGGTCTTTGCTAGTTTCATCATCCCGTCAACCAAGGCTTCCCTCATTCACTTACCAGGGACAAGATGTAGAGGTGGCTCTGACCTACAAGTACTTTGGGATCGAGTTCTCTACTACCATCCATTGGGATGCTGCCATCAGGTTGCATGTCACGACGGGTTGGAAAGCACTATATGCTATGCAGAACAACAGCCACAAGGCAGAGTTGTATGCCTGGGGCCACCAGTCACACTTGTTTCGGGCCTTGGTCGAGCCGGTCCTTTTGTATGGGGCAGAAGTGTGGGGTCCAGTGATATCCCTCAACACCTGAAATGACCTCGAGCAAGTGCAGAAAGCCTTCTTGGCACGAGCCCTAGGGGTAAAGTCCACAGTTCCATACCAGATCCTACTCCAGGAGACAGACCATATGGGAATCAAAAGAAAGATATGGCATGAAAATCTGTTAGAGAATTGAGCAGTCAGTCCAGAACTGAAACTTTTCAAATAATAGATATCTCAAATATAGAATTTTAAGCACAAAATTATTAAGGATGGTCTATATAAAGCACGGACAGAGATGTAAACGTGCTTTCATCTCTCAGATTTGTTCAATAAACTTTGCAACCTCAGTAATGAAGTTATCAAGAGTCTAAGCATTGTTTATGGCCATCATGTCACAAAATAGAATTTACTACAAACGAACTACCTCAGTTGTAATTGTGGTTATCTTTCTATTCTCCTGACTTCAGCAGACAATGACATGATGCTTGCTAAAACGTACTGTTTGTTTTTAACATTCTTTAACATTGAAATGAAATCGATCATTTACTCTTCTAGGATATATGCAACTCTGAATAAACATTATGTCTAACAGTTCTGGCATTTTTGCAGGCCTTCTATCATAAGGCTATCATTACAAATTTAATAAGGCAATGCGGCTTCTTATTCATACTACTTATTTTTTATCATTCTTGGTGGCAGATCTTTTGGCATGCATTGAAATCTACCAAAGCATAACTTGGGCAAAGGAAGTCCTATTATGATTTGTAGAAAGGGAGAAAAATACAAACTATCCAATAGTTCTAAATCTGTCAACAAGAGTCACAAGGCCCCCAAAAATGAACTGCTATATTTAACCAATACTAGATCATCCCGAAACCATGGTGTACGTGATTTTTTATGCATGAATTTATTTGATAGAAAAGAACCACCCTCCATAGTGGTTTGTCAAAAGTGATAGTGGTTTATGATACAATTAATAATAGTGGTTATGAATGTTATATAGTTTATGAAAGCTTATGTGGTTTATGAGATAGATTTGTGCACAGAATGATGGTTCATTACTGATGGTTTGAAAACCATCATAATATTGACGTGGTTTTGGAGGCTAATTTTATTATGACCAACATTGAAGTGAAATGATTTATTCCTGCTCCTTTGGAATCTTAAGGTCATGAAATGCCATTTGTAAAAAGTTTATCTTTCAAAGCTTTAAAACTTTTCAAGGGAAATGCTATTTGTCTTTCATTAGCTAAGATATGTCCATCCAAAACTTCAGATGGTGTTTGAAGAACATTTGCATTCGATCAAGGACCATGAAGAAATACTTTTTAGTATATTCATATATTCTATACGAGGTGCTAAACCACCTCGATCATTGGATTCATCTATCCTATGACACAAATTGTATGTTATGGTCCCTGGGAGCTTTTTATTTCGATTATAGTCATCTATAAATGGGAGTGACTATGATGTTGTAATATATAATACAGGTTCGGCTAAGGTTTTAAAATATGAAATACGGAGACTCGAACCGCTACCAAAATAAATCAATATCTTAATAAAAATATTTTAACCAATAGAACCAGCAAGATAACACACTTAATTTATTTTAGAATGATGACAATTTCATCCATATCAAATCCCCTGGAACCCCCTGTTATTGTGCATCAATGCAACCAGCAAGCTAACATGCTTACTTAATTGTCCCCTTTTTTTCCAATAATAACCCATTCAATTCTATTAGGGGTATGTTCTATGGTCTCAAGAATAGTCTCAAATCCCCCTAGAACCCTCACTTAAATGGGAGTGACTATGATGTTGTAATATATAATACAGGTTCGGCTAAGGTTTTGAAATATGAAATATGGAGACTCGAACCACTACCAAAATAAATCAATATCTTAATAAAAATGTTTTAACCAATAGAACCAGCAAGATAACACACTTAAGTTCCTATACAATTTATTTTAGAATGATGACAATTTCATCCATATCAAATCCCCCCGGAACCCCCTGTTATTGTGCATCAATGCAACCAACAAGCTAACATGCTTACTTAATTGTCCCCTTTTTTCCAATAATAACCCATTCAATTCTATTAGGGGTATGGTCTATGGTCTCAAGGATAGTCTCAAATCCCCCTAGAACCCTCACTTATTGTGCTATATATTCTAAATGAGGTGCATCTTGGACTATCTCGTTTATCGGATCCGCTGATCCTATGGCCCAAGCCGTATGTTGGGGTCTCTGGGGGCCTCTCATTTTGATTATGGTCATTTATGATTGGGGGTTTAAGATATGAAATACAAGTTCGCCCGAGGTTTTGGAAAATGGAATATAGGGAGTCGAACGTGTATACAACTTCGCCTATATAAGGTTTACAATAGGAAACACGAGGGCTCAAACCTCTACCAAAACAACCCAATATCCTAACAAAAATAATTTGGCCGATATAACTAGTAAGCTAAGGTAATTATTATTTTTAATCTTAAATCTATATTTTTTTATACAACCCGTACATTTGTTTTACGGATATGGTGATGGTTTATGGTTTCAGAAATTCTCATTTTTATATCCATATCAAATCCCACTAGAACCCCCTATTATTGTGCTACTTATTCAGAGATGGATAAGTTGCTATATAGAAAACAACTCTACAGTTATACTACTACTTTTATTATTGTTATATTACTTTTAGATTGAGGGTGACCAGATAAGGGGCGATCCGTTGTGCCTTATTCCATCTATAAAGGGAATGTAGTGCAATTATGGAACACCAATATCAACACATGGCTAACTTGCAATGCATTCATTATGAGTCATGCATTTCCAGTTTATTGAATTAGGGCAAGAAAGCACAAGGTTCGTTTTTTACTTTCAATCCTCTCAATGTGTTAGGCAGCTTTCAAAGAACAAAAAAATAAAAAGAATGAATTGCCTGGAATTGATTTTTACTATCAATGGAAACCAACCCAATACAATGGAGAGCCAATAAGCTCATTACTGTGTAGGATTATCTCCACCCATCCCAGAAAGGATTCTCAAGAACAAAAGTATCACTGTAACGAACTTAAGAATACTACATGTCAATATGTTGCACATCGACCCAATTGGCATTTGGTCAAGAACCTCCATGATATAATATGCTATTACCATCACCGCATATGTCGGTAGAAATACGTGCAATGATTGGTTAGATGTAAATAAACTAGTATACTTTGCTCCCTTACTTATAATTGTTGGACAAATTTGACTAATATAGCATTCATCTTCAAGTTTGTCATTTGGCAACATGCACTTATTGTTTTCACATGGTTTGTTAGCCCATCGATCGATTTCCATTTCAATTCTAAGTTGGTTCCCACATACTCTTCTCTTTGTAATGTTCCATCTTAACCATTTCTATTGCATTGGCATCCGAAGACTTACCTAAAAAGCAAACATCTAAATATTGCTTCCAACTAATGATATGTGCATTGCTATTCAGTAGTAGATACATATATACACAAACATTCCAATAGCCAACCCTTATGATCCTACTTCCAGCAGGCTTTAAAAGCATATATCCATCTAGAGGAATTTGCACAAATATTTTCACTCATAATTTACCTCTTTCAGTTGTTTTGGCAAGTTGCATATATCTATGTTAGAAGAAGTTGCTCTTGCTCCTAGTTCAAGATTCAAAAGATTGACTGCAAAGTGTCATCTGCAAAAAATCTCTCGTACGAAATATAGGCAAAGGAAGCACATAGTATAAACAATACAAGAATGTATTATTATTTTCCTCAATTTAACTTGGATCTTATAGTTTATTTGCCTCATTAGAAAGGCTTATGTGTTTTTTCTATGGAATCTACAACTCAAACTGATTTATATGACAAGAAAATCATCCATTGATGCTATTCACATGATTTGGACAATGTTTCCATTTACGTAGCGTGATTCGTCCAGTAAACAAGATATGTCCAACCCTCTAGATTGCATCATTTGGTGCTGCCTTTTTTTGCAACATATTGGATATGTTAGTTAAGTGTATATTGGGAGATATGCAAATGAGGCAATGTCAATGTACGAGATCTCCGTATAGACCTTTTGATCCTTGTGAATGATAAAAGTCAATTGAATTCACTTCTCTAAAGATACATGTCCAATATGCAATAAATCTTGAACTTGGCATGCTTGATCTATAACTATACTTTGCATGAATATGACCCCATATTTTAATTCTTGGCTTGGAGTGGCAATAGGAATTGAATTGAACTGGTTTGGAGTGGCAATAGGGAAGGGTGTTCATCATCTCTGCCTTTGCTTGCATCATGAAGTGAAAGTTTACTCAGGTTTGAAAGAAATCCAACAATAATATACTTGTATATTGTCTGAAATAAAGAAGTACAGTCTTTTGCACTGAGTGAACAAATTCAAGTGCCAGTCAATTCAATCCGGCAGTTTGAGCAAAATTCATGCGCCCAAAATAGTGGATGAAGAGCCCTATTTCATCTCGATTCTTGGCATTTTAATAGATGTCAATTTTCTGCATTTATAATCATGCGATAAAAGCTGAGTGCAAGAACATTTTTTCAACTTCTGAATTGTTGATCTTATTTGGTACATGAAAGTCCTAACGATACTAAGTAAATTGTTTCAAGCGGATTATGTTGATGTTACTTGCATGCAAGAACATGTGGACACTGCAATTATGGCAATACGTGCATATTACATGAATGAACCTGAAGCTGATCTGAATGCATGTGTACGAGATACACGAGGATACCCCATAATTCCTGATTATGGGCCTCCTGGAGGATGGCTAGTAGCTTTAAGGTCTTCAATTCGAGGGAATACATATAGAGAATTTTCCATCACAAGGGATGAGCAGGGATTTGATCTAGAAGATGCTATTGAAAAGCAAAAAAAGTTTGCTGATGCTATTTGTAAATCTTTAGAGTGCAGGTTTGCTGATGCTTCTGTTTTAAAGCATTTTAAAGTGCTTGCTCCATTGAATTTTCCAAAAAATGCAGGTTTATCAAAGAAGTTTGGGCAGGCCAATCTAGAAGACCTTATAAATTTCTATGGTACATCTAAGGATTTGAGAGGTTCGTAAGAGAAGGTACCGGCTTTGATTAATTACGATGTACTCTGAAGGGAATATCGATTATAAGATCCATCTTTGCTGCAAATTGGCCGCATAAAAATATTGAAGAAGTATGTTTGATCATTGCATCAAATCCTTTCAACGAAAACGAGGTTCAAGAATATTTTGATATTATTGCAGGTTGCATTAGTACAATGTGCAAGTAATGCAATATGTGAGAGGGTATTTAGCACACCGAACAAGTCTAAAAAGATAGATGGCGTCCTCGTCGGGCATTGGCGGCTTAACGCATGCATTTGGTATAGCGGTGAATGGTCCAAAATCAGCTAAAGACTTTGATTTTGACGAAAGCATTCAGATTTGGAAGACAAAAGCAAATCGCCATGTCTACACTGGAAATCCAAATAGTCACTTGATGTAAATGTTTAGATTTACGTGACTTTGTTTTTTTCTTTTCGTTTCCAAGATGATCATTATAAGTTTTGGCATAAAAAAGTTTGAAAACTTAGTTTTTGTTCTCATTTCTGGTTTAAGTTTTATAAAAGGGCATTTATCTGACAAAAATTGATTACTACAGGATTTTCTGATTGCAAATTTAAAAATCTGGTTGTTATACATATGGACAAGGGAAAATCTTGTCCATTAAAAATTATTTTTTGAACCCTGATGCTTTGCCTTTATTTGGTTTTGTGAAATGTGGAAATGCTCACAAAATGATATTATATTTTATATATTAGGGTGGATCCGTGGATATAGTTTGGGTTAAAACCCTAATACGGCAAAACGGGAGCAGTTTCTCAGTTTTGTACGCCACCTGAGTCCGGCATGCTCTCCGTCCATTTGTTGGTGAGTTGCAGAACTTCTCCTTCATTTTGCAAAGCTAATTCAGAAATGAACCTTGCGAACTTGTAAACCTGGGGACTTTTCATTTGCTTTGTTTTAATCCTGCATTTTGTCCGAGTGATTCTCCAGCTTTGGGTGATTTTAAGCGAACTCCTTGGTTATTTGCTCTTGATTTTGGTTTTACAGATGTTTCCCAAGTACTTCTTGGCAGTCGAGTGGTGGAGTAAAAAACTTCATCATGGTAAGCCTTACTTCCTGTATTTGTTTTGTTTTTTCCTATGTCAAGCAGCGACCTGCTATTTGCCAGGTATCGAGTTTTACATTCTTTTCCTTTCTTTTCTTCCCTGTGCACAGTTCCCTGTGCACCAGCTCGAATCTTGTGAGCTTGCTGGATTGGAAGATTTGTGTCGTAAAGTAGCTTCTCATAAGGCAAATGACATGAAAGCTAGGTATTCGAAAGCTCTGTTAATCAGTTCTGAAGCTTGAGATTAAGATGTTGCTTTCTTGACTTGTATGTGATCTCTTCTTCTGCTTCTTCAAATCTTGACAGATTAATCTTTAATTGCTTGCTTTATGATCTTGTTAGTAAAGTGTGGCACAACATGATGCATGTTTGCATTCTGCTCCTGGTCTTGTCTTTTGCTATTGGATTATATAAACTGGTGGTTGCCAGGAGGAGCACTCTAGTAAGCAATTCTTAGAAATTAAACAAAATAGAGCATCATGTGCATACTGAACTGCAGGTGCAGAGGTATAAACATGAAACTATTTGATTTTATTCTTGTTTGGCTGGCTAGCGAAGATGAAGACGAGAAAGAAACATTAGTTGCATTATTGAGACAGACTTTATATTATTCCATTAGCATTAGCATTATCTTCTTCTTGGTATCCTATTGTTTAAATTTGGTTTTTCCGGGGTTCCGAAAACTTTTTGGATTTTTTTTTGGGTTGGTTTTTCTAAGGTTTTTAATGTTTTTGCAGCCGGAAAATATTTCCGAATTTCCAAAAATCGAGAAAATTTTTTTTGGTATGATTTCTAGATTCGAGATATCGTAGTTAGATAGTGTACCGCAGGGAGATCGTGTCCTTAGTTTCCAGCATGGAGGCCGTGTGGAGGACAATGATAGTAGGTTTTCTTATCTCTCTGTGAAAATCCCTGCATGAATCGCTTTTGTGATGGCATGTCCACTTTCACGCTTCTATCATACGTTTTCATTCGGATATTCAGGATGATGTCCATTTTCGGTTCTTCTATATTACATTTTCATTCATTTGCTTTGCAAAAACTATGTTGTCCTATTCTAGATTTAACTTTGGGGGCACCAAGAGCGGCAAGATGGAAAACGTCATTTGTTTCTTCGTTTATGTCTAAGCTTTTTGATCGGCGGTTTTTCTTCTCTCGCCCGCGAGGGTTTTATGTGCCAAACATGCACAAAGAACTATGAAGGAACTTGGAGGCACGATAGCCATAGATGATTTCTGGAATCCATACATCGATTCTATCCAATTCCATTTCGCTGACCTAAGTCCGCAGAGCTACCTCGGTATTGTCTCATTACTTTTCGTCTTTGCAATCTCTTTGCCTTCTTCGTTTTTTTTCCAATTGATTTGTGCTTCTATTTTCTATTCTTCTTTTCTAGGAGTCCTAGCTCTCCATGCATGCTCTAGCAAAACCCGGTGATTAGGTATGATAATCATACATTATTGATCGTCCTATTTCCATCCCGCCATTTTGGTAGCCACAGTAAATAGACATTTTCATCCAAAGTCGTCTTCATTGCACAAAGCTCCTTATTGACTTGCTGGCAGGCAACTATATTGTGTTAGCTGAGATCTCGTGGTTTTCATTCGGATATTCGGATGATGTCCATTTTTCGGTGCTTCTATATTACATTTTCATTCATTTGCTTTGCAAAAACTATGTTGTCTGTTCTAGATTTAACACAGGGCACCAAGAACGGCAAGATGGAAAACGCCGTCATTTGTTTCTTTGTTTATGTCTAAGCTTTTTGATCGGCGGTTTTTTTTTTCTTCTCGCCACGGGGTTTTATGTGCCAAACATGCGGCAACTATGAAGGAACTTGGAGGCACGATAGCCATAGATGATTTCTGGAATCCATACATCCAGTTCTATCAATTCCATTTCATGACCCTAAGTCACAGAGCTACCTCGGTATTGTCTCATTACTTTCGTCTTTGCAATCTCTTTGCCTTCTTCGCTTTTTTTTCCAATTGATTTGTGCTTCTATTTTCTATTCTTCTTTTTCTAGGAGTCCTAGCTCTCCATGCATGCTCTAGCAAAGCCGGTGATTAGGTATGATAATCATACATTATTGATCGTCCTATTTCCATCTCGCCATTTTCAAGAGTAGCCACAGTAAATAGACATTTTCACAAAGCTCCTTATTGACTTGCACACGGCAGCAACTATATTGTGTTAGTTGAGATCTCGAGGGCAAGAACATATGATGGCAAAATATTTCCTAGACAATGATGTTTTTGATGAGGAAAGAGCTTCAAAGTGCAAAAAACACACAAATGAAGGATAAGAGCCCTCCTTTGTGGTGTTGCATACACCGATGCTACTGCTGCACAAAGAAAGCCTCGGTTATTATTCGTTGCACTAGCTGTATTTTTCTTCTTCATGTTGGCTGCACATTAAATTTTCAAAAGCAGAAAGTAGAATGCGAGTGGTTTTTGGTCGCACACAAACTTCTCTATTTGCCTTGATTATCCATTTCCTCTCTTATCTGTTCATTTTGTATTAAAAGCATTAAAAGTTGCTTTCAATGCTACACCTTGCCTCAATCAGCTTCTCGGCACTAATACTTTGTTCTGCCCAATAGCTTCTTTGGGCCGACTTTACCTTTTTTTAGGATTATGGTGCATGTTCTTGAGCAAAGTTCTTAAATGCTAGCCTCAGATGTGTGCAATCGATATAGAGTTTCACAAGGCATGTCCTGAAATGCTTTCATTTGTAAATTTCTATATTGAGGCATGAGCGAGACCAATTTACCATGGATGGCATTACATTATGATGTTGATGCATCAATTAAACATGATGGCGATTACAATATAGTTGTACTATACTTGCCATATCAAGATAACATTATCACAACCCACTTGAACATGATGGCGGTACTTGCAGTAGTACTTGCGATTATCTGATGGGTAATATTTTTTTTGGATGGAATGGTTTGTTAGGACCATGATTGATTTATTTTCTTATTTTCGTTCTTTGAATCATTGTATATTTCGTGTTGCAAATTGATCAGCGTTTAGAATTTTAGAGCAGAAACCCTTCCAAAATTTTCGGGACTCTAACCTTATTTTCCCAATGACCTCCAAGCATGACATATGAGATGAAGAATACAATGAATGGAGCTTCTAGAGGTATGCTTGCTCAGAGGAGCTTAACAAATTGTGTCATCGGCTTGCCATTGGTGCTTGCTTGCAGATTACATGGAGATACTTTAGCATGCTTAATGCATATGGTTCTACATATTAAACTAGACTTTCTCTGCCCATTCCTTGGAACATCCTCGAAATGATGATATAAAAATTATGTTGGGCCATTTGTGTTTTGCACTATCTTTAGTTGCGGTTGAAAACCTTTGTTTCTTTCAGTCTATTTGTATCTACATTTCAAAATTCAGGTAGTCTTTGCATTGATGCTGGAGCATGGGTTATTGAGCAACCTTAGGTAAATGTTTCTTTCAGCTACTCATGTTAGGTCTTCTTTGTTACAGGCAATCTATAGTGGGTTCTCGATGAATCGCATGTCACAAGCCTAGCAATATTGCAAAACCTGATTGTAGACCAAGACATAATTATAAATGATCTATGATACCTTCTACAGCTTACACAACTATATCATCTATGGATTTCATAGTGCAGGAAGTTCGCAATTGAATGGCACAAAAGAAGCTTGAAGATAGGAATGATATCGCATTTTGAGCTCATGTATATCCGAGAATATTTTTTATGAAGGTTATGATGTGATGGATGAGTCTACAAATCATCTGACAAAGCCATCATGCAGGAGTCTATTTGGAATCTTTGGAATTCATCCCTGGGAAAATATGAGATAATTTCAAAATAGTTGTAATGAGATTGCAGATCTCGAAAGTGATTGTGCAAACATTTGGAATTTCATCCATATTCATTATGTGGAGTTCGTGGCATATTAAAAATGCAACTGTTTACATTAGAAATAATATGCATTTCCTCTTGGAGCTTTTTCAAGATGCTGCTTTGTGCTTTGTTTGTGCTGCTTGGCCGAATTGGAGTTGGAAGTCCCGTCTCAATTCCATTCTCAGTCACTCCTTTGTTGTTTGACTATTTGACTGCGCAGTACAGCTTCCATTGAAGCATTGAATCTCATTGAATTATGTACTATAATCATTGTATGTGGATTGTCACTCCTGTAGAGCTAGAACATTATGTAGTGTCCAAAAGATGGAAAAGTCCATCACTCCAAGCTATTATTTTTGGCAACAGATGAAAGAATCCATCATCTCAAGCTATTTTTTTTCAACAATTACCATACCAAAATTTTGTTAATTCATTAACACCGCTTTTCACCGCTTTGTGAGCTGTTTCATTCCCCAAAATAACATGTCAAATCTTCATAAATTTATTTGGCTGAATGGATTAAAGTCCTAATGGCATTTCTTTATCATTGTATTGCCATATGTGCAGAACTTGCATCCACCTAGAAGAGAAGATAGAATAGATAATAATGCTAACTCTAGAGTAGGGTCACTTGCATCCAAGCAACAATAATGTTGTGCAACAATTTCGCATCCATATAGAAGTTATGCAATAATCTGCAACAATAATGTTGTGCCACAATTTCCCATCCATCTAGAAGATATGCAATAATCATGTTGTGAAGCAAACTAAGATAAGATCAAGACACAAATTGTAATATGGCTAAGTGTATAGGTTTGCTCAACTATATAAACAAGACAAAGTTGCTCATAAAACTAGGTTTATAAAATCACTCAACTATTCAAATTGAATACATTTGTCTTTCTCACTTTGCCCAACCATATAGGTGAGTTGTATATCATATTGCTTTGTTTTAAAGTTTGGCAATGCCAATATGTGAAATATTAGTGATAGAAGGCTATTTGATCAATATAATTTGATGAAAAATATATTATAATCACATCCTCATGTGCTACAGGAATAACGGAGGTTTGGAAATGATTGCAATGTCAATACGCACCAAATTGAAAATATGAACATAAGGACAAGAATATGAACTACAAAGCTTAGCTCAACCCAAAGGGCTCAAGATTGGAACTGCGAGGAAGACTATCGAACGCATTGTCAAACTCAAGTCAATAACATTTTTCTCTTTGTAACGCATAGATTGATGCTTGCCCAACACTGTATATTCTTTACACATATTTATAAGCTAGATTTTGACTCAACCTAGCTCAACAAGCAAGCCTAGCTCAACTCAAATCCCATATTGGAAGTACCACAAAGCTACATTTCCCAACTCAAAGTAAGAATATGCCTCTCTTTGTAATTGATTAGGTTGGTGTTCACCCAACACTGTATATTCATTGCACGGATATCAGAAAGAAGATTTTAGCTACTTTTGTCAACAAACAAGCATATTGCCCTCTGAAGCCTAGCTCCACCCAAAGGGCTCCCATAGTAGAGGTGCCTTTTGATGTTTTGCGCAACACTATATATTCGTTGCACACTTTTTTAGGAAAGAAGATTTTGGTTTTGACTGCTTTTGTCAACAAGCAAATCATTTAGCCCAAATCAAGGTAATAACTCTCTACTATTTGAAATCACATAGGTAGATCCTTGCCCAATACTCCATAATTGTTGCACGCATTTAACAAACAAGATCTCATTCACAACATAAAAATCTGTAATAACTCCAACAAATGTTCTTTATGGTGCCACATACGGTGCCAAATCAATGCTATCCACATTGACACTATATTGGTCTCCATGGACAATAAAACTCAGTTCAATTCAATTCAATGCAAATCTAATGATCACCTCTTCATATAGCACCAACAAACAAATTAGGTAAATGCTTCCACCACTATTTCTATCTCATTCCTACATAATAATACGTTCTAGGTAAAGCCCGGCAACGCCGGGCACCATTACTAGTTCTTTTAATATTTGGTTCTTGTGTTTGGTGACGGGGTCTAGTCCCCAGGTTTTAGATGGGCTGTTGCCCTTGCATGTGCCATTGGGTTCCAGTGGACGTAAAAAATCATCTTATCTTATCTTATCTTATCTAAAGTGTCTCTGCATGTAATGTGTTTCTTACTTGTACATATTGTGGATGGCAGATCTTTACACATCATGGCAGCGACTACAACATCAGTATGGACTCGAAAAAGGGACTACAACTGTTTAGTGCAAACGATAAACATAAGGAAAACTACTGTTGCAGGTATATTTTGCTCAAGATCATTACTGCAGGCATTGGCAGTGGCAGAAATATAGAAGAAAAAGCAGGTGTCAACCATAAAAATGACGAGATAGCTTCTACCCAGGTTACAAAAATTTCATGGTATCTAAATTGCAATGTTTGCAATATATTCATGTCTGTGGTTAGTTCTATGTGGAAGCATGCTATGTTTTGGGGCTTCTGTGGCTTCGCTTATGGGTTTATGGTTGCCTCATAATTCCACTAAAAAGCCTTTCATTAGGGCGGATTTGGGGTCTCAAAATGGCCCTTATCTTGGATGCCAGAATTCCACGTCATGTTTCTCGCGACCAATGATGTTTTGCATTTTTTTTCCAAAGTCGATATTAGTTGGCAAGTAGAAAGAGGAGCGGGCTTACTTGGCATCCACATGGCGAAATTTCATAGGACATGTTTGTGCATTCATTGCAACCACATTAATGGCCGCATTTTTTGAAAATCGTATCGCGGACCAAAATAATGGCTACTTTTCCGCCCTCATTGCACATGCCCACATGCACCAACCACTTTTCAAATTTTGGCACCAAGATTTCCATTGTTCACATTAAGCGCCGCTCACGTGCATCCTCTCGCCGCTCTTCATTTGGAATCCAAGTCTCCAATAGTGTATGCGTGTTTTTGGGCGAGCATAGAGTTAAGCAACAACGGCGAGGCGATGTGCGGACAAGCAAGCGTGCGTTACATGCCATGTTTTACTACCCAAATTTTCATTCGAAGTTTTCCTAATTTTCAGCTCTTCCCATTCATCGTATTGCTCCCTCCCATTCATTCTTACAATTCAACGACCGTCTGTATCTCTAATTGCATCCATCATTGCTCCTAGTACTCCTACATTGCTTGCAGAGTTCATCACTTACAAAACAATAAAGGCATGGCGGTGGAAGGATATCTATCCATAGGCTTGTGGGTGAGAATGCTATCCTTAACGAAGGATGACTATGGAGTTACATCGCCGGGGCGACATTCATTCATAATAATGAATAGGTAGAAGTATAGGGTTCAAAATAAATGCTATGGATAGTATATTGCAAAAAAAAAAAGGGAAGGAGGGGGGAAGGGGTTTGAAGAGGAGGATATTTGCAAATTTGCACCCTCAATAATACATGGATCACACCATGCGAAAATGCATATGCACTTTGTAAATGTGTAGTGAGATTTGGCGTCATGTGATCCTTGCTTCTTTTTTTTCTTCTCTCTTCTTGATTTATATTCACTCCTTGAATCAAAATTTTTCTTTTAGGCTATATTTATCGGATGTCGGGATTTGGGACTAGGGAAAAGCATTGGCATCGTTGTTGTCTAACATATGGACATAAGAGACATGCTTTTCCAAGATATACATTGGGGCAATGGGCATCTAGTTTTACGTTGTAAAATTGTGGGAGCCGAGCTTGAAAGTAGATCCCATGACCTCGTTTAAGCGAATTGTGCAAGCCTTATGAGAATGGTGTCCTTGCAATGAAGAAATGTTTGATAAGGCGTGCATCCGGGGTTGTTGAAAAAATGAGTTACAAAATATTTGCTCCATTAGAGGTGTTTACTAATGCCACGACACAAAAGCTCCAAAGACATATTGTATAAAATGTCGCGCTTTCATGAGCCTTTGGATCAGTTAACTCAAAGTGTCACATATGGAAACATTGTTAGGTTTGATAAAATAACATAAAAATCTTATTTAATAAAGCTTTGGTTGTTGGTAAAGTGTTGGCTTATTGACTATGTGTTTGTATTTTGCTTTGGGACCCTCTTTGAAAAAAGTTTAGTTCATAAAACATAATATAACTTGGAATGATACATATTTTATATGCAAATGAGAGACTATTGATGAGGACTTGGTGTTATTATCTATTGACAACAAACAAGAAAGTGGATCACACCATGCTAATTTAGTATATTCCAACCTTTTAGCTTATACAAAATTAAGCTTGGTGTGATCTTTGGAAAAAACATGACTTCCTATAGTAAAATTACTTTGATTATCTTTTAATAAAAGAAATATATATGTGTCTTATTTGAAGTTAAGTGTGGATATGTGGCGTGCTCATTTATTGATAAAGTGTTTGCTTTTTGAAAAGGGCTAATAACTTTATGTACTACTAGAGTTGGTAAAGTATTTTAGATGCAAATAGGATGCTTGATGTGATCCTTCTTAAAAAAAAAAGATATGCTCTTTGAAAATGCTCTTTGAAAAGGACTAATAACTTTATGCACTTGGGGTGGTAAAGCATTAAATGAGAAGGGGTACTTGTGTTTAATTTTAATTTGACAACAAATAAGAAAGTGGATCACCGCGATGCGAATTTAGTGTGTTCCATTTTTTTGTTGCATATGTACTATTAAACTTGGTGTGATCCTTCTTGAAAAATATTATGCTCTTTGAAAAGGGATAATGACTTATGTACTTAAGAGTGGTAAAGCATTTTAGATACAAATAGGAATGAGTACTTGTGTTTAATTTTAATTTGACAACAAATAAGAAAGTGGATCACACCATGCTTAATTTAGTGTGTCCCTTTTTTTTGCATATGTATTATTAAGCTTGGTGTGATCCATCTTGAAAAAAAAAAATAGCTTTCAAGTAAAAGGAAAGAAAGAAATATCTTATTTAAAGTGTAAAGTGTTAGTATATAAAGTGTTGGTTTATTAAAATACTATTTGTTTTACGCTAAGTTGTAAGTTGAATATTTGTGTTTCTATTTACTTTATTACATAAAAGGATCACACCAAAGCGAATTTCTTATATGCAATTACTTACAGCATGAAGATTTAGCATCATATGATCCTCTTTAAACAAGGATGGCTTTGACCTTCAATGTTCATAAATTTTATGAATGTTTGCATATAAGAATGTCACATATCATATTTTCTTAAAAATGGTCATCAAATGGATAACTAGTCAAAGAGTTCTTCTACTACTTAAAGAGTTTCAAGACTCATTTTTGCTATAATTTAAATAGCAATAGAGTTTTAAAGGAATCTATTGTTAAAGGTAGTCAAAGCCTTCTTGTATTAGCGGTATCTAAACACAAACACCATAACCTTTGTACTTCAAGAATGTATAAACCTTTCACATTGCAAAGTATAATGTCATTTATTAGCATCTTCACGGACATTTCCCTCCCTTATCGGAAGCAGCTCATCTCAAGGAACGTATTCGATTCGAATGCCTTCATCCTCTCTCAATCTCTCACAATATCCTAGGAGGCGGAGTTACCGTCACCACAAAATCGAACTAAACTTGAAACGTCCTGAAATGGCGGTTTCTTGCCACTCAACGGATCAATGGATATAAACGCCATCCGCCCGGATGTCAACACTTTTTGAGCACGCAAGACACAATACGTCGAGGTCTAAGTTCTTATTTTTAGACCTCTTTTTTTGCGATTGAAGACTGGAGCATATTCGCGGAGTCGGTTGGATCCTTATCCACATATCATTTGGAGCTTCCATCTTTGCGTGGATCGCACGGTAGCGAAATGAAGGTGTACAATTTGTATGCCCCGGCACAATTAAGCCGTGTGAGCGAGCGTCCGTACTAACCGTTTTTGAAATTTTAGCGTGCATATGGAAATCGAAAAGTCCATTCTCCTACAATCCATGCTTTTATACATTAAGCAAATTCAAATTCCGAATTGTAGGGGCGGAAAGCTTTGTATTGGGATGAAGTAAAGATCGGTTAATGATGGGTTCACATGGAATGAACCGCTGGCTTAAAACTGCTGAACTTGGGCTGAGGCAAAAAATTCAACCCGTTTTGGAAAATCAGCCCTTGCAAGATCCAACTTGCGTAGCTGATCTGTGGCTTGATTTTTTAATCGATCTTTGACTCCGCCGAGAACTTCGGCGGAGGGCCTAAACTTCTTCATGTGAACCACCCATAAAAGAGCGGCCATGCAGCCCTCGAAATGAAATTCGATACAAAGCTTCAACCTACACATTCAAATTTTGAAATGTGGAAGGCGGGGAAGCTTGTATGGCCATAACCTCTAAATGAAAATAAGCAAGAATCGGTGACACGCACGCTTGGTATCGACAAACCAAGAGGCATCGCCATGAGTTCTGGTATGCTATAATGCAAGTGGCTTTTAGAGCGCCACATGTTGCATCAGCACATGTCGACAACCAATGCAATTAAATACATATGGCGCCATGAATCGCAATCCCCTTATTAGGAGAATATTCCAAGTAAATCTGTAATGATGAGATTTTGTATCCTAGGTGGCATGGGAAAAAAGGAGCGGAAATATGACGTGGAATGGCTGATAGGAGGCCATTTTCAGACCCCAAATCCGCCCTAATGTAATTGTTGTTGTATCAGGTCTAATTGATGTGACGATAAAATAGTTTTATGTTCTAGTCTGTTATGTGAGCAAATAGTTTTGTTACTCTAGTGCATAGCGGTCTATGTATTACCATCATATTCTAGGAAACTTTGGGATGTCTTTTTGGAATGGTTTCTGTTCAAGTATAAAATGGATCAAGCATCAAATGTCCTTGTGTTCTATTAGAATCTCGAGTTGTGCTATCAATTGTCAATGATTAGTGACTATGTAAATTAACTTTTGGTCTTTGATTGATTTGTATAAGGATGAACCTTTTTAGAAAGTTTAGAGTTCTCCTTTATAGCCATTGGAAATGCCAGGGTTCAAATCCTTGGGCGCTTGAATTTGCTCCTAATGCAATATCGTATATTGTATATTTAGCCATTTGTATACGAGGGTTCGATGAACGTCCCTTAATTTTTATTAAAACCACTATCAAGCTTACATAACAAAAACATTAAGATTTTGATGGAGGAAGTTAAGAGAATTGCTGTCTTAAAATAACAATGGTTTCCAAGTTGAACATGTGCGAATACTTTTGTTAAACCAATACTAATTGCTTTGTCTCAAGCACCACTTGTTCTTTCTAATATTGAATAGGTTAGAAGGTGCAAGTATTTACTATCTTGATGAAAAATTAACAGTTAGCTTATATCTTTTGATAAAATGTTGAGATATTTTATTGTATAGAACAACAATGGTTCATATAAAAAGATGTCAATAACTTCATTAGGCAACCGCTTTAAGTTGCATGAACTATAAATCGTTACTAGTTTATTGCCCACATACATAGAACATAGCAACAAAGCACTATTAAAACCATAGTACTAAACCACGCAAATTAACTATCATAAAATACCATAATCTTGAACTATGGAAAAAAACTAGAACAATAGATCACAAGTAAGAACCATACTACATAAGTCTTCATGGTTAATCAACATATTAACCCACAAACTTAGATTAGTTTATTATCGTGGTTTTATGAAAAAACTGCTATGAAAAACTAATAACAATTATTTTTTGGGGGCCTTGTGAGTGTCTTCGGAGCAGATTTTTACCTTTTGGTAGCAACAAACTTTGAGTAACACGGCAACAAATCCCTTTTCGCAGCAACAAAGGCTCTGCTCCTTAGCTCTTGATTTCATATTCAGCACAGATTAAACTTCATAGTCAGATTAAACCTCTCAATTTCATTTGAACTTTATACATCTTTTTTTTTTTTTGAAGAACGTGTTTTACTTCATATTATACACTCAAAATATTACAAAGTACTTCGAGTAAGAAATGTCCTGAAGCATCAATCACTTTTAGATGATCACTCCATATTGGAATTTTAATCTGATCGGGCCAATTGGAATCCGAAAGCAATTATACAACTTCTTCACGAATTTCTTGAAGCACCCTTTGAGAAGAAATACGGCAATAAAAGACCTTTCTTAAGCCCGGCTTCCATACACTCCATATTAGCCAAGACTTTGCCATGTGAAATGCAATCCTTTTAGAAGCAGTCCACTGATTTGGATAAATACCCAAAAGAAAGTGCTGACTATCCAAAGATACTCCAAAAAGAGAATGCAGCTAGGACCTAAGACTACTCAGCTCTGCAGATGAACCATCTCATTAACTCTCAAAGAGCGATGAATCACCTGCCAAAGTAGAACATTTACCTTTGGAGGATTATATTTAGACCAAACAAGGTTCCAGATGGATTGACATTGAGAAGGCAAAGTCTGTAAGTGCCATTTTCGAGAAAGTGATAAAGTACTTGAGAAGGTAAGCAATCTGCAGCATGAACTTACTAGCTTCTTGCCTTCTTTAATACCTTGAACAAAGTTCCAGCATCTCTTGTTACCCACCTTCTTAATTAGAGGAAGAGCACTTGCTACATAAGCCCATATACTGATATCTTTATCCAACAACCCATATGTCTCCTGAAACCATTGCCAAGGAGCAATGTCAATACCAAAATACCACTGTTCAATAGAAATAATACCTGCTCTCCTCCACCTCGCTTGGGAATGCGCATGCATAAATTCTACAACTGGGTGTAGTTGTCCATGAGTATACAAAGGCAACCACAGAAAGGGGGAAGATGCATCTTTATACATCTTTTATAACAGAAAAGGAAGCATTATAAAAAGCAAGCTCTGTAATAATCGTTGCTGTTAATTAGCTCCCCTCCTCAATTTTTTTTTGATATCCATCCTGCTCAGAACATTTCTCCTCTCATGAGAAATTTGGTTGTAGCCTGGAACATAATCTCAAAAATCTTGACTCACAACAATCTTGACTAGTTTCAGAGGAGCACATCCATTTTCTGGAACCCTTATTTATCTCAGGTAAATGGCTATCCTCTAGCTATCAATCACCCTAAGATTTATAAGAAATGATTTCAATATGGTATTACTACTATAGGGGATCTCAGACAAGACAACAGGTGGATCTCCTGGACTGCTCTCAAAAGGAAAGTTCTGGGAACCTCCTCTGATAGGAGCCTTTTCAAGCATCTCAAAGCAAATTTATTTTCCCTGAACTTGGGTCCTCTGAACTCCCATATTGACTGGTCTTGCAAGGGGAAGTATAACTACAAAGTTTCCACGGTTTATAAACTGTTAGCTTACAATATTTCTCCTTCAAAAGCTAAAGTCTATTGGAACCTTAATGATGATGAGGAGTCAAGGCTTCACAAGAATATCTGGCTATCTTACTGCCCTCCAAAAGTTTCTTACTTTATCTGGTTATTGGCCAATAAAAGTTTATCCAATTTAGAGAGCATTGCTAAGCATTATAATCCTAATAGACAGAAATTTGGTCTTAATCCTATTTCTGATAACTGCCCTCTTGGTTGCAATAACATTGAATCTCTGGATCATATTTTTAATTGTCCGAAATTAGATCCCTGTCAAAATGCTTTGTTCATAAGTAAGCCAAATAATCTGATTGATCATGCATAATGATAAGTTTATTAATATTTTATTTTTCAATGTCTTATGGAATATATGGAAGCCTAGGAATAGATGTCTATATGCTGGACTAAGATTAATATCAGGCATGACTTATAAACATTTGCAACTGCTCATAGGCTTCAAAGTGAAAAGAACAATTATGATGATAAATGGAACTCTATTGGTTGTTTTTTTGGTCAATATAATTTGTTTAATTTACAGTGCTCTCAAATAGATACTAACTTATCTTCTGATGTTGATGTCAGAATATCTGGAGTTCTGTAAACGAATCCTGGATACAAGCTTTGATTGCTTTGAGGCAGAGAGAAATCTCGATCACTTTGACACGCAAGTAAATGCCTTTGCTGATTATGACTGGAAATAAAAAATACCAGACAGGCTGTTGCCAAAGCTCCATGAATTTCTAGTCAGGGAGATTCAATGGGCATATGAGTTCTGCAAGAGTACCTATCAGATGACTATCCTTTTTTGGTTTTCTGGAAATCAATGATATGCAGATGACAGATAGTCAATTTGAGTTTTACAGAGAGTGTTACTATTATCATAGAGGTAAAGCAGATGCGTATGGAAATCTCATGCTAATCATGGCTACCTCTTGTGTTACTGATCTACTGGAGGCTTTGGATTGGGGAAATGCTACCAACCATATTTTACAGCCAGCCTTCACTGACCATTTTTCCTATCTTGACCATTAAACTTCACATATATCATAATTTTCCTACTTCTCATTCATTTTGGCTCAATTGTGTCTACACAGGTTCTCTTCAGCTTGATCATCTTGCTTGATCATCCACATGAGAAATGCAGAATTCGGAATATTTGTGTTGCTGACACATTCTACAGTACTTTTGAAAGCATTCAGCTGCTAAGACTATTAAGACTGGTTTGCCTTTAATATTTGCCTTTAATATTTATGTTTAATATTTACTTTAAATCTCATAGCAACACCATGTTGCTTATAATGTACATTTTGATCTTTAATTAATGGAAAAAATATCTCATTCTCTCAAAAATAAAAATAAAAATAAATAGTATACAATAGCATGGAGTTATGATGAGGTTTTTAAATAAAGATTTTGTACATGGTTTAACATAAACAAAAAGTAGGAGTAGTGCAATGTACCTGGCAAAAACTCACCAGTGCACAGCCTGCGTTACTTGGTGACGGTAAAAGATCCTGAAGAATAAAACTTAATGAGAACTCCAGAAAACTACCTTCCGGAATTTCTACCTTGAGAATTCCAGAAGCCAGAGAGCGAGAGATTTGTTTTCTAGAAGTTTGAATCCTGTATCCTGAAATATAACAGCATTACAATTAGTTTTGATAACAAAAGTTTTAGGTTCTTGCTGTGTTGCTTTGTTTCCCTCTTGAATATGCTGACCTATGACGATGCCGCCCAGCTTCCAGAGCTCCAGTGAGGATCGGACCCAGCGTAAGAGCCAAAGGCGCCAAATAACTGAGATTCGTAGTGAAAGAAGTGAAAGAAAACTCGTAACAAATTTGTCGTCATTGAATGGGGAAGAATTTATGCAATGAAGAATGTGTTAAACACAAAGAGGCCACATAATGACCAACAGGTTGTCAGGGAGAATGTAGGACAGATTGTTAAAACAATTGCCAACAATGATGAGATAATTTCCTTGCTTGATGACCCTTCAAACATTGGCCTTAGGAAAAGAGTGCTCGAACATGTGTTGGCGAGATATACTCTAAAATTGATGCATCCAAAGTTCAAGAGGTTTGTGATACTGTAGGGATCAGTAGGCATGGCTACAAGTTGCTGTTCAAGCCATTTTATGATGCTTTGAAGTCATTCAACACAAAGAAAATTGTCATCCCTAGACCCTACAGCTTAGAGCTAATTAAAAGGAGGAAAAACATTTCAGTAAGTGAAATATTAGGGAGCATGCATTCTCTGGAATGTGGTTTTCCTGTTGCAGCTCCAGTTACAGTTGGGAACAGTAAGGGTGCCAAAAAAACTAGAAAAGATCCCAAAAAAGGCTCAAGAAGTAAAGAGAGAGATATTCTTGGATTGCATGCCAAAAATAACGTGTGGTTTGAATTGGATAAGGTTTTAAGTTTCATGGTTGTTTACTATGACATATAGGAGGCAGAGGTGAATGGGCAACTCGAAATTTGCTTGAAGCTGGATGAGATGGAGATGTCACACAGAACAAAGTACGAGAGAGTATCCATAACTCTGATGAACAGACATTCACGAGCAAGTATGATGAGGAAAGGAACAAGAAGAAGAAAATTAGGGATCCAGATTGCTTTTCTTGGTGGTTGGGCATGTTCCAGGTTCAGAAAGAGAACTACAACGTTTTGAAATGGGTTTTTGACCAGATAGATATCCCAAGGCTGCTAGGTATGTATGGCAATGGTGAGAAATTAAGTGTTGTAGGCCATGGTTCCTTTATTGTTAATTTCCATTTGGCATGTGACCTGAAGACAGAAAAGGCTATGTACAACATAAGTTCTTTAGGCGCCAAGACCACAAAGAATTGTATTTATTGCTGCTACACATTGAAGGAGAAGAATAAGAAAGGGTCCAAGAGCACTCTTGAATGTGATCAGAACATGCCTCCTGATCGTCACTTGAAAGATGACACATTTGATCCAATACTCCCAATACCACTAGAAAGAGTGCACATCTGCACTCTTCATGCACTTGTCAGGATTGTAGAGAAGATGATACATCACTTGGAGTGTTTTGTTTGGAACATCCAAGGGGAGAAGGAGAGGGAAGAAGGCATTGAGCGGGTTGAAAAGGTATTGTCTGAGGCAGGCTTGCATGGTGGATGTGTCAAACTGGAACAAGACCACAAGAAGTCGGGTAATGGAAAAGCTGCCTCAGTCCCAGCCAAGGTATCCATTGGTGGAGTTAGAGCTAGGCATTTCTTGAGCAGGCCTGGGAATGCTAAAGGTGGTGTTTATGAATTTGGTCTGAAATTAGTGGAGGTTGAAAAGGATAGAACAGATGGCGTGAATGGTACTGTGAGAAAAGTGGCTGCATGGAATGGCCTGTCAAATTTGAACACCCTTTTACAGAAGACATATTTAACTGAGGCTGAAATAGCCAGGTTTAAGGTGGTGGTCAGGGAATTTACACATGCATACATTCAGGCTTGGAGTGAGACATAGGTCACTCATTACATCCACATCATATATGCTCATGGGCCTTGGTTTGCTCAGAAGTATGGAAGCTTATCAATTTGGAAGACGCAAGGTATGGAGAAGTCCCACAAGCAGGCCAAGGTTGCATATAACCGGAAGACTCGGCATGGAGGGTCACATTCTTTGTCAAATCCACTCATACAGATGGCACAATGGTTCTACAGGAGAGTAATTTCTCGTCATGAAGAGAATGTGGCGAGATGGGCTGCTCCACAGTTGCACTAGCACCCCAAATTTTGGTCCAATGTTGAAAAGTATAGTTTTCTTAGGTCCACATGTTCTTTATTCAGAGATCTCAAAAAAACCTACATGTAGATCTGTGGTGGTGTGGTTTTACTAACTAACGGTATTGTTTTTTAAGTGGACAAGGAACGTCCACTGTTATTTTTTTAAAAAGCTGCGGTTTTTGTTTTTTTAGGACGAGTGGTCGGTATGTTTTTTGTTAAAAGAACTGTGGTTTTTTCTTTTGAGGTAGTGGTGTTTTTAAGGAGGTGTAGTTTTTGGAGGTGTGGTTTATAAGTAAGTGCAGTTTTTTTTTAAGGAGTTGTAGTCTTTGTTTTTTAGGACGTGTGGTTTTTTAAGGAGATGCTTTTTGTTCAAGGAACTGTGGTTTTTTCTTTTGAGGTGGTGATGTTTCTAAGGAGGTGTAGTATTTGGAGGTGCGGTTTATAAGTAAGTGTAGTTTTTAAGGAGGTTTTTTCTAAAGGATGTATGGTTCTCTAAAAGGGTGTGGTATTTTAAGGTTACAGATAGCCAATTATGTAAGCATCATTATACAATCGATTACCTTTGCTCCCATCCATATGACACCCCATAAAGTATTCATGTTGTCATTACATGCCATGTGTAAAAATGCAATAGATAAACTAGAATGCAAAGGCATTATGAAGATCCCAAAATTGAATTGAATTGAATTTAACTTTAACATCTATGGGGAACAACAAGTCTATCAGATCCGTAGAGAGAGAAGAGAGAGACACACAGACACACACACACACACACACACACACAGAGAGAGAGAGAGAGAGAGAGAGAGAGAGAGAGAGAGAGAGAGAGAGAGAGAGAGAGAGAGAGAGAGAGAGAGAGAGAGAGAGAGAGAGAGAGAGAGAGAGAGAGAGAGAAAAGAGAGAAAAGTGAAGTGTATTACGTCTTTTGGGAGGCCTCCCAGGCCTATAAGACGACATTATTATACATCATAGTCATAAAAAATTAGATGAGTTTCCAATTCCTCATCCAATTCCTCACTCTCACTCAATGCATCCTCTTCTTCTATTAGGGTATTTACATTTTTAGTACAACTCTCTATCTTTGTAGAGTCTCAATTAAAAAAGGATCCAATTCTATTTCCTTCCAATCCAAAAAGATATGTAAATCGAGCACGCGTTGATGCCATATCATCTCCTATTATACTATAGCCTGGACACTTAAGTATGACATGGTCTTCGTCTTCTATCTCATCTCTGTCGCATACTTTGCAGCATCTCATGGTTCTCGGAGTAGTACCCCATCTCCCAACCTCCACACCTAGATGGTGCGAGCTGAGCCGGATTCTGCTAATATTGTGCCTCTTCTTTATCGATAAGTTCTCCTTTAGATGTATTGCCTCATCCAATGTAGGATTCATATGCATCTTGTACAATATCATCTTAGTCTTTGGGCTCATCCACATTTTTCTTCTAACCTTTTCATAGACCCATGTTCTCAGGTTGTCAATGGAAATTGCCTCTTCCCACATGATATCCCATCTTTCAAGCCATGTCTTGACATCAGCAAACCACCCTTTATGTTCAGTGTTCAGGCAAACATAATAAGGAATGCGTGTGGCATCCATCTTTTTTATTTTAGCAAGGTATCTAATGCATTTGAGTAAAGCTTCCCCTTCAAGTGGCATAGTGCCGCATTCGGCTAGCATCATCGGATATGGAGTTTGCGCTTTACACCCAATTCAGCAAACGAGAAACTTCTTGTGTACCTGTTCAATATCATCCCAAGAGCCTTGTGGCAGCCACGGTCCCCAAATTTCAGCCCCATATAATACTATGCTTTGGACTAGAGATTCATACAGTTTTTTCTTTAGTGGCCATGCCCATATGTGGGTTTTCTTGCACATGCTTTGCATAGAATACAGTGCCTTCTGCCCGCTTTCAATTCTTTGTTGTATGCATTGATGCCATTTATGATTCCTGCTAATAGTAAGTCCCAGATATTTATATATCTCGCATATCTCAACTTTTTCACCCAAATAGAGAAACCCCGTCCCTCGCTTGAGCGCACCCTCTTTGTCATAGTTTTAGTCTTTCTCGATTTACTTGCATCCCCGCTTTGTTGTTGAAAGCAGCCAATTGATCAAGTAATTGATGCATGTGTACCTTGGATCGTGCAAATAGCACCACATCATCAGCATATAAGAGCAATTGGATCACATATCCTTGAATCTCAGTGCCTCCATCACAGTTATTATGTAACCATTCTTCCAGGCTGTCAATAAAGAGACCAAATATAGTAGGAGACAAGGGGCATTCTTGTTTAACTCCAATGTTACTTTCAACTGTATCTGGTATCTCGCTTTTGAATGGCATCGATAACTGTACTAAAACTTTCTCATAGAGTATTTGAACTGCATCCTGCAAGTGTTTAGGGACACATAATTGCTCCACTCTTTCCCATAATCTATTCCTGGGAACTTTGTCAAATGCCTTGCGAAAGTCTACAAATGTGACATATAGAGGTTTCCTGGTCCCCTTGACCGAACCAAAAATGCATTTTAATGCAAGCAAATGGTCCAATGTGGACATTTTAGCCCTAAAACCTGCTTGGGTTTTGGCTCTTTTTCCATTATGCTTAGCCCAAAGACTAATTTTTTTCTCTACAATATTTGCAAATAATTTAGAGAACAAATTACTTACCATGAGAGTTACGTAATTGTTTAGTCTAGCATGGAACCACTCTTATGCACTGGAACAATTCGGTTGAGCTGCTAATCCTGTGGGAATCCTTGTTGCATTGCTAAGGTAAACATGCGTGCTATTATGGTATGGATGCCGCCCCCTGCCCATTTAAGATGCTCGGCACATATCCTGTTTTGATCCTTTGCTTTGCCATTTGCAAGACTATCAATGCCGCAATGACCACTTCTTCATTTGTAAAAATCATATCAGACCTCACTTTTAGTGGGGCCTCGATGCTATCATCATGATATAAGTGTTTAACTTGGTTCCATAGCTCACTTGCAGCAAGCGGGATTTCTGTGTGCTTAGTGCTTTTGAGCTTTTTCCAAAACGATTTTGGATCATTTTGGTATTGGCTGATCAAGGTCTCCTGCTACTTTAGTATAAATTGTCTCTTTTTTTGCCTTATGATCCTCTGATATGCCTTCCTTAGGGCTGTTTTGCTATCATCATGGCAGTCCCTCCATTTCCTTTTGGCTATTGGCATGCTTGATCATACCAAGACTTGCCTTTGTAGCCCTTTACGTACTTCCTTGGCTTACATTGCTCGTGGCTTACATTTATGATACCCAAGCAACTTCTTATTCATGTCATCCCGCAGTGCCATCCCAAGTGCTTTGGCCAATTTTGCCTTCTATATACATCCTATATGTGGCAGCCATACTTGGCCTAAGCATGCTCAATTTGGATGATCTACATGCTCCATTGCAAGAGGTTTTAACCAGGCATTCATGTAAAGAGAATCGATTGGTACATGATCGGATTCAAGGTATTCGTTCTTATATCAAAATCCGAAATCAGCTCCAAATCATCTCGTGAGATGATCAAATAGTCTATCACACTTCTTGCTCTGCGGTACATGGCCAGGGGGGCGGGGAATTTCTCGATTCCATTGCATATCAAGAGCTCAAAGATTAGTGCATAGATTTAGCAGCTGGCGACCAGACCTAGTTATGAGCTGATCCTCAGAGCATCTATTCCAGCCTTGCTTGGTCATCTCCTCTTCCTCCATGGTCTCAAACCAGAGAGGATCATCTTCCCAAGTATGGATACTAGCTTGCTTGTCTCCGGTTCTTCCATTGAAGTCTCCTGTCAAGATTACAGTCCCTTGCATTTGAAACCTCAAAATATCTTGTTCCAATTCAAAAAAGATATCATCCCCCTGTGGCTCCATCCGAATAAGCCTTTTTTATGAGTGTGTGTGTGTGTGTGTGTGTGTGTGTGTGTGTGTGTGTGTGTGTGTGTGTGTGTGTGTGTGTGTGTGTGTGTGTGAGAGAGAGAGAGAGAGAGAGAGAGAGAGAGTTTTGCTTTTTTATACCTCAAATCCATTTTTTGAGCATATGCACATGATCTTGGGTCCCATTCAGGACTTGCGAGGAGTTGAAAACACACAATAAAAACCTTATAGAAATCAGGATTCAAAAAGTTATTTGCTAGTTTTTTCTTACAGTTCATTGAGAGAAAAGTATATCCAATTTATCTCCATCACCTTAGTTCCAAATCAAGCCACCGAACATACACAATGTGGCTCAAACATGCCACCAAGGTGGCTCAAACATACACAAGGTGGCTCAAACATGCCATCAAGGTGGCTCCAACATGCCATGCGGGCTCTAACATGCCATGCATGCTCCAATATGCCAAGGTGGCGCAAACATGCCACGTGGGCTCCACCATGCCACCTAGGCTCCAACATGCCAAGGTGGCTCAAAACATGCCATAGGCTTAAATATGCCAAGTTGGCTCAAACATGCCACCTAGGCTCCAACATGCCATTGTGGCTCTAACATGCCACCTAGGCTCAAACATGCCAAGGTGGCTCAAACATGCCACGTGGGCTCCAACATGCCACCTAGGCTCCAACATGACAAGGTGGCTCAAACATGCCACATGGGCTTCAACATGCCACATAGGCTACAACATGCCAAGGTGGCTCAAACATGCCACGTGGGCTCCAACATGCCACCTAGGCTCCAACATGCCAAGGTGGCTCAAACATGCCATCTAGGCTTAAACATGCCAAGGTGGCTCCAACATGCCACCTAGGCTCGAACATGCCAAGGTGGCTCAAACATGCCACCTAGGCTCCAACATGCCACCTAGGCTCAAACATGCCAGGTGGCTCAAACATGCCAAGGTGGGCTCAAACATGCCACCTAGGCTCCAACATGCCAAGATGGCTCCAACATGCCACCTAGGCTCAAACATGCCAAGGTGGCCCAAACATGCCACCTAGGCTCCAACATGCCACCTAGGCTCCAGCATGCCAAGGTGGCTCACAACATGCCAAGGTGGGCTCAAACATGCCACCTAGGCTCCAACATGCCACCTAGCTCCAACATGCCAAGGTGGCTCAAACATGCCTCATGGGCTCCAACATGCCAAGGTGGCTCTAACATGCCACCTAGGCTCAAACATGCCTAGGTGGCTCCAACATGCCACCTAGGCTCCCAACATGACAAAATGAAACCGGACATGCCACCTAGGCTCCAACGTGCTCAAACATGCCACGCGGGCTCCAATATGCCACCTATGCTCCAACATGCCAAGGTGGCTCAAACATGCCACCTAGGCTCCAACATGCCAGGTGGCTCAAACATGCCAAGGTGGGCTCAAACATGCCACCTAGGCTCCAACATGCCAAGGTGGCTCAAACATGCCATGTGGGCTCCAACATGCCAAGGTGGCTCAAACATGCCACCTAGGCTCAAACATGCCAAGGTGGCTCCAACATGCCATGTAGGCTCCAACATCCCATCTAGGCTCCAACATGCCAAGGTGGCTCAGGCATGCCACCTAGGCTCAAGCATGCCACCTAGGCACCCCAAGTGGTGACATGGCATGCCAAGTAAGCAAGGTCAAGTTTTGACTAGGCTAAAAATGAAAATATGTCCATCTTTGGTCTTTTCATTGGGTGATGTTGGCAAATTTTAGTGACATGGCTAGATGATGGTGACATGGATATGATGACTAGGACTTTGTGCAAGAAATATGACAACCTTTGAATTTTTTGTAGAGGAGTTTGGCAAGGGATATAATAGAGGGATCTTGAAGAACTTAAAGCGCTGACACCCTTCCCCAAATCGAACCAGGCCAGGACTTTGTGCAGCTTTCTCACCACGGGGAGAGGCGGACCCGGGGAGATGGACCTCGAAAGGTTGTCGAGGCAGCCTTTCCTATCGGCTCCTCGAGGAGGGCAAATGCCAATCTCCCCTCCCCGGGAGCTCAATTTTCCTATCCGGCGTTGAATCCGTCATTCAAGTAACCCCAGCGGCGGGCTCAAAAATCCAAGATCCGTCCAGGAGAACTTATCAAACTTGAAGTGTCCTGGCGGGTTGACCGTGTAAAAACCAAGTGTTTTGTCGTTCGAAAGCAATTACAAAGGCTGCGGAATGGAGATTCGACTTTGCCATGTCGTCAGAAGCGGTGAAATTACCCAAGGGACCAAGTTACATGGTCATTTTTGCAATGAAAAAAACGAACCCTCTACATGGCGGTATTCCACGACCACCTCCTAGGCCAATTGACTCTGACGTGTTGGACATGAGCTACTTTGGTGCTTCTTGGCGAAGGGGTGGTCTTCTGCCCACAAAACTTGGTCCCCAGGGTAAAGTCGACATTTTGAGTCCTTGGCAGAGTCAGTTCACAGTTTTGGAGTGGGAGGCGGGGGCCCGGAGAGGACTTTTTGGGCGAACTGCCACGGAAGGTTTAAAGTGCATCTTACAGCATCAACACCCTCCGTCTACACGTGATGACATTGTGCAAGATCACGGTGAATCGACTAGGATCGACCTCGAAATGTGAACCCCGTGTGTTGCTAGGTTATTGAAAGGTTTGCGTTATGGAGATCGAGTTTTAGTCGGTTGCACTTGGGGACATAGTCAAGAAAGCTGCGAGTTGAAAATATGAAGCAATAGGAACCGAGGGAATGGGATTTGGATTTATCTTCCTCCCAGTGTGGCAATTAGAAGTCAATAGCACCTTTTGCAGTAGCAAAATTGTTTGGGATCATTTGGGATGGCCAATAGATCCAAACTACATTATTCGATTGCCATGGCTCATATGTGTTTAGCAAAGGTGCACCTAGCTATCCAAGAAAACGACCGCGTTTTGGCCTCAAAAGCGTAAACCCTACAATAACATAGCAACACCGGGGTTTACATTTGGGAAGCCAAAACGTGGTCGCTTTGATAGCTAGGTGCACCTTGCTAAACACAATCGCGAGCCAAATTTTGCTGAATAATAGAAGTTTGGATCTATTGGCCATCCCGAACGATCCCAAACATTTTTTGTTTGCAAAAGGCTCTTGACTTCTAATTGCCACACGGGAGGAGGATACCTTCAAATTCCATTCCATCGTTCCTATTGCTTTTCATGTTTTTAATTGCGGCTTCTCAACCATGTCCCAAGTGCAACCGACTAAAACTCTACCCCCATAACGTAAAACCCTTCAATAACCTAGCAAACACGTAGTTTACGTTTGGAGGCTATATCCTAGTCGTTGACCAAAATCTTGCACAATGTCATCACGTGGGGGAGGGTGTTGATGCCGGAAGATGGACCTTTAAAACCATCCGGAGGCAGTTCGCCCCAAAGGTCCTCTTCCAAAAAACCCTGGCCACGGACGGGCAACTTTCCCACTCTAGAACTGTGAACTGACTCTGCCAATGGACTCAAAACATTGACATTACCCTGGAGACCAAGTTTCATGGACAGAAGACTACCCCTTTTCCAAGAAGCGCCAAAGTAGCTCATGTCCAACATGTTAAAGTAGTCAATTGGTCTAAGAGGTGGCTGCGAATCGCCCACAGAGGGTTGGTGTTTTTTAGTTGGTAAAAAAATTTGTATAACTTGGTCCCTAGGGTAATTTCGCCGTTTCGGATGGCATGGCGAAGTCGAATCTCCATTCTGGAGCCTTTATACTACCCCAACGACAAAACGCCTCTACCACAAATTCCAAAGGTTATCATATTTCTTGCATGAAGTCCTAGTCATCATGCCCACATGGCATGTTTGAGCCACCTTGGCATGTTGGAGCCTAGGTGGCATGTTGGAGCCACCTTGGCATGCTTGAGCTACCTTGGCATGTTTGAGCCTAGGTGGCATGTTCGTGCCTAGGTGGCAACACCTTGGCATGTTGGAGCCTAGGTGGCATCACCTTGGCATGTTGGAGCCTAGGTGGCATGTTGGAGCCCACATGGCATGTTTGCGCCACCTTGGCATGTTTGAGCCGAGTGGCATGTTTGAGCCACCTTGACATGTTGGAGCCTAGGTGGCATGTTGGGAGCCCACGTGGCATGTTTGAGCCGCCTTGCCATGTTGGAGCTTGGGTAGCATGTTGGAGCCCACATGACATGTTTGAGCCACCTTGGCATTTTTGAGCCACCTTGGCATGTTGGAGCCTAGGTGGCATGTTGGAGCCACCTTGGCATGTTTTGAGCCACCTTGGCATGTTTGAGCCTAGGTGGCATGTTGGTGCCTAGGTGGCATCACCTTGGCATGTTGGAGCCTAGGTGGCATGTTTGAGCCACCTTGGCATGTTTGAGCCGAGTGGCATGTTTGAGCATGCCACCTAGACTCAAACATGCCACCTAGGTTCAAACATGCCAAGGTGGCTCCAACACGCCACGCGGGCTCCAACATGCCATCTAGGCTTCAACATGCCAAGGTGACTCAGGCATGCCACCTAGGCACTCCAAGTGGTGACATGGCATGCCAAGTAAGCAAGGTCAAAGTTTTAACTAGGCCAAAAATGAAAAGATGTCCATCTTTGGTCTTTTCATTAAGCGATGTTGGCAAATTTTGGGTGGCATGGCTAGATGATGGTGACATGGATATGATGACTAGGACTTTATGAAAGAAATATGATAACCTTTGAAATTTTTGGTAGAGGAGTTTGGTAAGGAATAGCATAGAGGGATCTTGAAGAACTTAAAGTGCTAACACCCTTCCCCAAATTGAACCAGGCCAGGACTTTGCGTGGCTTCCTCACCAAAGGGGAGAGGCCAGACCCTAGGAGATGGACCTCAGAAAGGTCGTGGAGGCAGCCTTTCCTGTCAGCGCTCCTTTGGGAGGGCAAATGCCAATGCCCCCCCCCCCTCCCCCCTCCGGGAGCTCAATTTTCCTATCCGACCGTTGAATTCGCCATTCAAGTAATCTGCTTCGAGCAGGCTCAAAAATATCCAAGATCCGTCCGGGAGAACTTATCAAACCGCGAAGCGTCCTGCGGTCGACCATGTAGAAACCCAAGTGTTTTGTCGTTCGGGCAGTATAAAGTGCCCGGAATGGAGATTCGACTTCACCATATCGTCCGGAATGGTGAAATTACCTCAGGGACAGTTTTGCCCAACGGATGTGTGGTGAGTTGGTATAGGCCTAGTAATGCCAAAATAAATGTGCACTTGATCGGGGGTTCAAACCCCGCCAGTGTATGTTTATATTTGGGAGTTGGTTACTGGGGTTATACGGCGACCTTTGATACGCTAGATGCCACAATTGGATCATAATTCTAGATCAGACCCTAAGGGATGCAATTCCCACTTGATAAAACTGATTGGTTGGAAGATGTATGTGAAGAATTGCCAGTTTTATATGCATTCTCAAAATGTACATGTTTTTCAGTCTTTATTTTGGAAGAATGCATTGGCTTTTCATATTGCCCCTGTAAAGAACTAATCTGCTCGTTTTTTTTTTTTTTACAAACTTTAGTCTTGCATAGTTTTCAGATGGAGCTGGGGTCCTTGAAGAAATGTGGACTTTTGAAATATAAAAATAACTTGTTCAATCCTTATGTTGTAGGACGCGTGTCTGGGTGGCATTCAACTCTATGCTGCCTATGGTATGATTCTTACTCAAGCTTCAAGTGAACAGTATTAGCAGAGAATCCCTTTACAGATTTATAAGGATCTAAATTCATGGCCTATTAAGACCATGAAAATGAAATTTAAAAATCTCTGATATGTTAGCAAGATGTTTTGTCCACCATGTTAGAGCTGATTCTTCATATACACCTTCCAACAAACTGGCAAGGCTTAATCAAGAAAATGTATAGTGAAGGTATATAAAAGAGAAATAGAGCAGCAAGTTCAACTGCTTAATGTTATAGTAAAGACACAGCTAGTACGTTGGAAATTTTGAGAAATTTTCATACCATAAAACCATGATAGTACCTTTGGAAGAAAACATAAAGCATTGTCTCTTAGTGAGAAGAGATCCACTGAAAAACCTATGTGTAATCTGCAATATAAAAGGACTGATTAGAAAGCTCTATTACATGTGCCAAAGCGAAAACCCACACTGCATTTGAAACGTGTTTGAAAAGACATTTATCTTACCTGTGTGTAACCTGCAACAGAGAGAAGAGACACTGCCCAGTTGCCCAGCAAAAAACATGTGTGTATACTGCAATATAAACAGGCATATATAGACTTCTCATAGATATAGACAGTTGCTAGGATCTGTTGGAGCATGGACAGAAATATCTTGAGCATTGAAGGCGGATATACATGCCCTCTTTTGCAATAATTGAAACCCTTGCAGCAAAATTAAAGCATTATTTCGAGTCTGATGGCAATCTATAAACAACATTCCCATTCCGGTAGGCATTCTAAAAGATTACAGCTTAATTTTCGAGTTTTGTCTATGGCTGAGCAGATTTTGCATTATTGTTTCCATAAATCATGCACCTATCACACGAAACATATTTTTTATGAATGATAGCTAAATGCATCAGGGTGAAAGCATGCTACGGTGTACCACTTTTGGAACCCTCAAAAGTACCTTCACTGGGTACTTTTAAAACTGGTACTTTCTATTCTTTCTTCCCATTAAAATCAATTTAAAACTTTTGAATTGAAGGTCAATCTATAGTATTAGAGGATACCAATACTATTAGAGACTAAAATTAATGAACCAACTCTCAAACTTATTGTTTATGAGGCATTTATGCAAGTTCCCAGTACCCAGTGCTGGGTACTTTTTTGGGTAGTTTCGCACTCCCTAAAAAGAACTTTAGATGGTACACCCTAGCATGCTTTCACCCATCAAGAGGATCTAATAGATGCAAAGCAATACAAAACCATGTCCAAGATCATAGAAAAACCCAGATCTCAAGATCCAATTTGAGTCACCTGTGTCTAATCAGCAAAAATCCACAGAAGCCTTGATCTAGAAGCGTTGATCCTGGCAAAAACTGTAAAAGGACTTAGGGCATTTTAGTTTGTACGTAAAATGCATCAGAGTTCATTCAATCATCATTTCTAATACTTACGAAAGCACACGACCCAGCTCAAGCTTGAGCGCCAAAATTGTGAGCGCCAAATAAAATAGAAGAGCAAGAAGGAAGAAAAGGATAATTCGTATCCAAATTCGTGGAAGTGGAAGCATTAAGGACCTCGGCCAGTTCAAAACCTGGCATTCAATGCTGCCAGCCCGTATCCCGCAAGAGGAGCCGCAAGATAAAAGGGAACACCGCATGCGGGTCCTCCACTTTGGTTGCCTTGACCGGCAGTAGGATATTTCTAGCTAGTCTGTACAAGATGATATTCTAGTGACAAGACTAGTCTAGCTGGACCAAAAATAAAAAATACAAAAATTTCCGTGACTTCCTAAGGCGGGAGATATCCTGCTTACAAAGTGTGCATGTATGGCTAAAGTTTTGCCCAACGGATGTGTGGTGAGTTGGTATAGGCCTAGTAATGCCAAAATAAATGTGCACTTGGTTGGGGGTTCAAACTTGCAAAAGTCGAGAAATGGTCTAAATTTTTTATTTTTGTTTAAGGTCCATGCTAGACTAATCTTGTACAGACTAGCTAGCTATATCCCACTGCCTTCATGGCTTGTCAAAGTGGAAGACAATTATAGGCTTTTAAGTTCTACCACGTCGGGAATCATCATCATTATAACCCCAAGAACCAACTCCCAAAGATAAACATATATTGGCAAGGTTTGAACCCCGACCAAATGCACATTTATTTTGACATTACTAGGCCTATACCAACTCACCACACATCCGTTGGGCAAAACTTTTGCCTTACATGCACACTTTGTAGGCAGGATATATATCTCCGCCTTAGGAAGTCACCAGTATTTTTTATTTTTGTTTAAGGTCCACTAATCTTGTACTAGACTAGCTAGCTATATCCCTTTGCCTTGCGGCAGCCAAAGTGGAGGACACGTATAGGCTTTTAAGTTCTACCACGTCGGGGATCATCATCATTATAACCCCGGTAACCAACTTCCAAAGATAAACATACATTGGCAAGGTTTGAACCCCGACCAAATGTACATTTATTTTGGCATTACTAGGCCTATACCAACTCACCACACATCCGTTGGGCAAAACTTTTGCCTTACATGCACACTTTGTAGGCGGGGATATCTCCGCCTTAGGAAGTCATTTAGTATTTTTATTTTTGTTTAAGGTCCATGCTAGACTAATCTTGTACTAGACTAGCTAGCTATATCCCAACGCTTTTGCAAAGCCTAAGTGGAGGACGTATAGGCTTTTAAGTTCTACTCACGTCGGGGAATCATCATCATTATAACCCCAAGAACCAACTCCCAAAGATAAACATACATTGGCAAGGTTTGAACCCCCGACCAAATGCACATTTATTTGGGCATTACTAGACCTATACCAACTCACCACACATCGGATTGGGCAAAACTTTTTGCCTTACATGCACACTTTGTAGGCGGGGATATCTCCGCCTTAGGAAGTCACGTAGTATTTTTTATTTTTTGTTTTAAGGTCCATGCTAGACTAATCTTGTATGGACTAGCTAGCTATATCCCAACGCCCTTCGGAACCAAAAGTGGAGGACACGATAGGCTTTTAAGTTCTACTAAATCGGGAATCATCATCATTATAACCTGGTAACCAACTCCCAAAGATAAACATACATTGGCAAGGTTTGAACCCCGACCAAATGCACATTTATTTGGGCATTACTAGACCTATACCAACTCACCACACATCCGTTGGGCAAAACTTTTGCCTTACATGCACACTTTGTAGGCGGGATATCTCCGCCTTAGGAAGTCAAAGAGTATTTTTTATTTTTGTTTAAGGTCCATGCTAGACTAATCTTGTGCGGACTAGCTATTTGTATCCCACTTTGCCTTGCGGCAGCCCAAAGTGGAGAGGACACATTATAGGCTTTTAAGTTCTACCACGTCGGGGATCATCATCATTATAACCCAAGAACTAACTCCCAAAGATAAACATACATTGGCAAGGTTTGAACCCCTGACCAAATGCACATTTATTTTGGTATTACTAGGCCTATACCAACTCACCACACATCCGTTGGGCAAAAATTTTGCCTTACATGCATACTTTGTAGGCAGGATTGCTATGGCGATGGCAGATCCTTGGTGAAGCTCCCTTGGCTATGGCGATACCAAATCCGACGCAGGCGACTTTTTGACTAAAGAGCAAAGACAGAGAGCTATGGAGGAGGAAGAATGAGGTATGCCATTATCTATTTTTTCTTATGTTTTTGATCTCTAGTTCTAGCATTACTAACTCAGATCTTTGGGCACTTTAGGAAATGATATCTCAAAGCAACAAAGGATTCGACTGGGGTTCTTCACACCTGGAAGCTCGATTTTGTGGACCAAAGCTTAAGAAATAGAACAGTAAGATCTGGACTAGTTTTTATCTTTAAAGTAATTGATCTTGTGTTAGTTTTGAGTTTGTTCCTTAAATGATAGGTGACTCTATTTGCAGACGTTGTCTTATTCTATTCTATTCTTATTTTGGGAATCAAGGCCAATCAAGGCAGGCTTGCAGCTTACCTATTGAAGGATTGAATCGGTGCCTACAGGGGGGATAGTAAATGTGACACCTGCTATAACGTGAAACCTTCTCCATTGAAAAAATGGATCAGAGATGTTGTGAAATGAAACTAAAGGAACAAGCTATTATATTAGATTAGCCTCAAAAAACCCGTTCTAAAATCTGTTGAAGTAAACACAGAGCAGAAACAAGAAAAATAGCTTATTTCTTTATGTTCGCTGCTTCTCTTTTTAACATTCAATTTGTTTTTCTCAAAATACATTCAAAATACATTGAAAATACATCAACAAAATTGTCATCCTGTTCTTTATACAATGAGCTCGCTCTATATTTTGAATATTGATTCTATGTGTTTTCTTTCCTTTTTTTTTAGGTGAACAATAGCCAAAACCAAAGTGGAATTCTTTAATAAATATAAACAGTAGCAAAAAATGAAAGTGGAAAGTGGTCTAAGTGGGAGCAAATGGTTTAAATTATAAATTAGTTATAAGACATTAGAAACAACAATTGTTTTTCCTACATGTAATAATAATATTTTTTTATTTCAAAAGCATGCCACGTGTCAATATCACATTAATTAAACAACCACATTAAACAACCACATTAGAAACTCACGTTTTTTCTACGTGTTATAATATTACATTTTACACGTCCTTATTTTAGGAAAACAAAAGCTAGATTTCAATAACACATGTAGTGTTTCGTAAATAAAAAAAAAGACTATGCGTGATTTTTTTAATTTTGCAAAAACAACACTTGAAACAACGTGTCTATATTTAGAAAAAGAACACTTGAAAACATCATTTTTCATTTCCTACACATTCTTTTTTTGTAGTCCTTTATTTCTAGTGTTGTAATTTAGTTTTTCAGGTGCAGTAAAATTAAAACCTACGCGTGCTATTTTAAAGATAAACAACGCATGGTTCCACAAAAAACATTGGCCTAAAGACACATTGGAAACATCATCTTTCTTTTTCTATGTGTACTAATAGTGCTTTTTTACATGTCTTTATTTTAGAAAAACAATAGTTAGTAGCATTAAAAACAATAGGTAGATTTAAGTAACAGGTGGTACTTGGTTAAATGACATGTAATTTTTTTAAAAACCCATCTTACTTTGACGTTGTAATTTAAGTTTACACGTTGACGTTGTAATTTAAGTTTACACGTGTGGTAATATCTAAACCAACGCGTGTTATTTTGATGAACAACAACGTATGGCTCGTAAAAAAAACCACACTCAAGAAAAAACCACAAGTTGACAAAATTTTGCGAAAAACAATAGTGAAAAAAAGGACACGTTGACAAAAAAAAAGGGTGCCAAAAAAACCACAGTGGAAATTTTCTGCCAAAAAACCACTGTCTCTTTGTGCAAATCCGGATAAACGGGCCACGTGGACTTTTGGGGCCATTTTGGTGTTGTTTTTGGCATAAAACAACACTTCCGTACAAGTAAAAAACAACTGTGGACAAAAAATCGGGGTCATAGTGTTGCATAAGGCATTGGCTGAGGCCTCAAAGAAAAGAAAAGGCGAGGCTTGGAAAAGTTCTACTGCTAGCCAGGCTTGTTAGCATGGAGGCAGAAGAGGCAGAGAATTGGTAGTACATATTGCTCTTGAAGTTTGGTGAAGACAACTTGTGAGACATGTGTTAACAGAAGAATTGTAGATCATGTGTGTATTTCATTTAAAAAGCAAGCTTATTTCGGTACAGATACTGGTATCAAATAACCTGAACCGATATTAACATGAACTGAAAACATAATAACGTGAACTGATATTCACATTAACTGATATTAACACGAACCAAGTACATAACTGAACACGTTTAATATCCAACAAAAGAAAAAGATTACATTGATTTTCAAAAATAGTATAACATGAACTGATATTAACTTGATCCGATAACATAACAACTTTGAACATGAATAATTATAATAGCCAGCAACCAAAAAAAGGGAGTTGCAGTCCATATTAGCCGAGATTTTTTTTTGGCATATAAGGTTTGATATTTATAACTGATCCGGACAAAACTCGCAGGCGTAGGAAGGGCTGAGGACTTCATACATGCACCAGGAATCCCTGTGCCTCACAAAGGTTACTTCCACATGCATCATTTGGCGCAGTGGTGCTGCCTCAGCCCAAGCTAGAATTTGATCCTTTATTTTTATGCCCATCTCCAGGTACGCCATCACGACCCTCTAGGATATGGTCTGGTGGTATCTCTTGATATCCAAGGGTGCAACTGCCTCACACTCAACAGTGGCATCAGATTCCTGACTACCCATACCTCAGAGCAGAAGATCCGAGCAGCAATCCGAGCAGTAATCGATCGAGCAGCAATCCACAGTTGCATACAAGGGTCGAAAAGATGAACCCTAAACCCTAAGACAGAATTTTTTCTGCCAGCATATATCCCACATGTTCAGTTAAAAAAAGAAGACATCATATCTAAGCAATTCCATATGAGTTGCAATTGGTTTGGGTCCATGTGGAGAAAGAAATCCCTTCTCCACATGGATCCATTCCTTTTGTCAAAAATCTGGTTCAATCCTTTTGTTGATTGATGTTGAAAGTTTACGTTGAATCTACCATTGTATACGTTCGTGGCATCCATGTTACAAGTTTTCGTTGAATCTACCATTGTATACGTTCATTTACGTTAATTTCTGTACTGAAATTTGGTGAAAGCCATTGGATGCATGATTCAAAGCATGAAGTGCATTTTCGAAGTTGGGTCTATAGCATTGTCATGACTATATTAAGATATTGGGTGTTCTAACATACTTAGTTAGAACAGCGTCATCACCGATTCTTGCAAATGTAAAATTTGAATTTTAATGTGATTACATCCTCATTAGCATTGCCCTTTTCCAAATTGCTAAATGTTTACAGAAATTCATTTCTTGTTTTCTAAAGTGTTATTGTTATGCTTCCAATATGCATTAAACATTGTTAATACTTCATCTGTAAGTAGTAGAATTTACAACTGTTGTCCTCCTTTTTCTATAGCATGAACGTCTGACATGATGGCACGTTCATGTTATCAAATTTGAAAACACATTTCTATTGACTACATTTAAGTTAATTGGGTAACCCATGCAAAATCGTGAAAGTGTCTTCTAAAGTTCTTTATATGCACTTCCACTCGTTGAACATTCCAAACTAAGTGATTCATAATGGGTTTTCTATGCATGGTCACATATATTGAACATCAACCTATATATTGAACATTTGCAAAGATATTGAGGTGGGTGGCTCGGGTCCCGAGGAAAAAATCGTATGCATGCAAACATCCCTTTCCTCTCTTTGCCTCATTCCCAAAATTTTGCCCTTCAGCTCCAATCCGTCCATCTTCCTCTCCCGAATTCGAGCTCCATGGCAAGGACCAAGGTTACAGAGGCGAGATGTACTCCATCTATTGTTCCTGCGAGCTCGGCGCCAGCTCGATTAGAGTCTGTTTCTTCATCAGGAGGCCATCCGTTTACAGTGGTGGCTAGGTTCACTCCACCCGAAGTTGAGAAGCTTATCGAGGTTGCACAAGGGGCCCAAAAAATAATCATTATTAGTTCTCCACGACAGTTTTTACATGAAACCACTATAAACAAGGTGCTGCGCACGGAGGGTTGCCCTCCGTGGCCGGAGGTTGAGGTGGCTTAAATCATACTTGAAAGTTATGTTGTTATAATCAATCAAAATTGCTATTTTAGAACATTGTCATTTTGTGAAGGTGATGGTACCCATTTGCATCATTAACTCCTCACCAGCCGCACAGCAACAATGGCGACCGAGAGTTTACATGTAAAGAGTAGGTTTGGAGCAGTCATAGCATATCCTAGGTATATTCCAGCATATACCTAGGATATGCCAAAAGCCCACTTAAACAAGGGTTTGCCCCTCTAGGGGCAACCCAAAAATGTATTAATCCACATTGTGACCAGAGACCATTAGTGTTCAGAACAAAAATGCTCATTTTATACCTCTCAAACATTAAAAACCAACAACAAAAACCAACAACGTGTCTCTGAAAAAAAAACAATCAATATGTGTAAAGTATTTTTGTTTCTGGGAAGAGCTATTCGACATAGATGTTGAAGTCAAGAGTGTGTAATAAAGACAACATGGTATCCTCAAACCTTTACATCATATAAACTCCAATGGATCTTGACTTCAACATGCATGATAGATCATTGCAAAGAAGTAATCCAAATGTTTAGGTGAACACCATATTAGTTTAACCTATTCGAGTGTTTTCCTAGCCTAAGGCCATGTATTGTCCACGTAACATCTTTAGATGGTTAGTGATATTTTGAGTTTCTTGCTCTTTGGGATTATAGCCCTTCACAGACCAGAGGTTTGTAAGGTCTTTGGATTCGAATTTTTGGCATTTCATTCTCTCTCTCCTATCTTTGTTTTCTTTTTCTCAAAGCCCCCATGACATGAAGTGGGTTTTGTCTTTGTTTTCTTTTCTCAAAGCCCCATGACATGAAGTGGGTTTTGCTTGATCCTCAGGGACAAATACCTGGACAACTTGATCCTCAAGCCATTTATTTTACATAAACAGATTAGAACAAATTTTGGCCCCCTTAATATTGACAACAGGTGCAAGCATTATAAGTGATACATTCTATCTTAAATCTTTTCTACCAATCTTTGCATTACTAAGTCCGCGGAATTCCCATAATTATATTTCTATGATCAACAATTCCCCATGTCTTTGCCGATGAGCCACATATTTTGCAATGGCTTATAGTTACTTGTTGAAAATTAGAATGTGAATCCTCTATTGCTTTATTCTCATTGCCACCAACTTAAAAAACAACAAACAAAGAAAATAAAAATAACCAGGGCAAAAGGCGCGGGCATAGGCATTACCATAAGCGGTAAAACACGCAAGGCACGCATATTTCAAGAATATAACCAACAACATAAATGAAATCTCGTTTATGAGAAATATAAAAGCTTTACACAAATAACAGATCAAATCTAGTGTTTATCGCCATCGGGCTTGGGTTATTTGGCCACAACTAGAAAAGATGGGACATTAAGCTAGACAAGGCATCAAGCGTGGGCATTCCTAACTCTAAGAATAGCAAGACGGATCTAAATCTTACCGCTAGTTCCAAATATATGCTTGAGTGCATTGTTGAAACTGTTGCACAACCATATCAGTTCAAGCTTCCTGCAAATACCACAAGCAAAAGTTAGTGCAAAGTCATGGTTTCTCCATTCATTTGCAGAAATAAAGGTTTCTCCCTTCATTTGCATAAATAAATCTTTGGTCTTTCAGTAGATCCTCTGCTTGACTGCGATTTCCGGTCATAGCATGCCCAAGTAATACATAAAGAGTATATCTATCCACATTTTTCCTTATAAACAGAAAGAATTGCATGCACACTGAACATAGATATTCAATTTTAACCTAGTGTCAATTCTAACCTCTTATTGTGTGAGCCAATATTCCTTGATAACCCGAGAGTCCTGCAGATGAATGCTTCATAATAGCATCTAGAAACTGAATGATGGAATATAAGATGTAGAATCGTTGTCATGTAGAAAGTAGCATCCAGTTTTTGCTTGGACTCTGGAATTCATTGCATATTGTCAATTTTATGCAATGCACGTTTATGCAGGATGACAAATCTATATAATAATAATAATAATGTATTGAATCATGCCCTTTTTGGACCTTAAGGTCATGGGGCAGCAAATGTACAATGTAAAAACTTCATAAATTTGAAAGAATGTGAAGTCCTGATATCAACAAATCTCATAAAACTATGTTCTGCACTACCTTGCCCTGACTAGGTCTCAAGAACATACTGATGTTACCTTTGTGTTTTTTCGACTCTCTCTACTTTATGATCTCTTGAAAAAGCGCATAAAGGTATAATGAACAGATGCAGAAGATCTAAGCCTTTTGAGCAGGCCCTCGAAATGACATCTTTGGAGGATACAAACTTAGTATAAATACACAACACGTGTGTCCAATCTTGCAAATACCTCCAATTCAGCAGAAAAAATCACTTGAATGCTATTTCAACACCTCTAACTAAAAAGCTTCTGCAAAGTGCATTTCAATTTGGAAACCTTAGTATGCTGCCCAAACCCGAGATGGAAGCGAGATAGATTTAATCGGCTTTTAGAAAAGCCATGTAAAAAGTTTTGAATCCATGGGACAATGAATGCAAATCTTACAAAACTTCCAAACTGGGAAAAAGGGACAACACCAAGTTTAAATAAGAATTTAACATCATTAGAGATGCCAAAGATCATCGTCCAATCAAAGATAGAAGGAGTCGTGATACATTGGCAAAAATGACTTAATGATTGTCGTAGCGGTTGACTTAGACACTAGGGTCGTCGGTTCCTAACAAAATAAATGTCTTAAGAAACCATACGTGCAGAATAATCATTTGTTTTATTGTACATTTGATAGATTACATGCTCATGACCTAAGCATGATGTCCAAAACACGTAAACTTAGCATGGTGATAAAGCTATTTGCTAAGATAGCCTATCCGGCTATGCTTAAAGTGAAACAAAACCTAGCAAGACCTTAACCTACGAGTGCATCATCAATTATCTAAGATCAAGAGAACAAAGGAAAGAAATACCTTGACGGTGGCTTGTATTGAGCGAGAATGTATCCATGAATAAGAACTTGATGGTTGCACGAAATCACTTTAATGAATTAGAGTAGCACGTTTCCACCAAGCAAGGCAACTGGGGCATCTTGGCAAGATATTTGCATTTGAAACCTTCAATACCTATAGAAGCACAAACACAAGACAAATATCATCAACATTTAACATCCTCTTAAAAAATTTGAGAAAAGTAGAATATATACCCTCAAATAAGAGCATCTTGCGGACATGGGTGACGATTGATTAGAAAAGTATACAATAAGTCCAACACTTTCAATGCATGTCACGTCAAAGCACTAACAGCAAGCCGCAGGCATGGGCAAGAAGCCAACATAAGTGATTGTATCATGGGACATGCATTTGCGGTGGTTGCCAAACAGTCATCTCCTAGTTTTGCGAAGGATCAACTATGCAATAAGAGGCATCAACGTTTAACAACCTACGACAATATAGAGTCAGCCTCGAGATAATTCCACGCAAGATTTAATAGCAACAAATATAAGAAATAGGACCCAAAACAGAGATGCATTTACTATCAACGTTACAATCCACTAGAGCAAACATCAAGGCTTAGAAGCCCGACTTTTAAAGGAAAACCAAATCATGCTTGCATTGCGTTTTACCTCACAACATCAAGGATCAAAGCATCAATCTTGGCTACATTTTATTTTCAACCATTAACCGATCGCTCCAGTAACTCCGCCAAAATGTGAACATTCGAGACTTAGATCTTTCCAAAGATATTAAAGCACAAATATGAAATGATTCGTCTACTCGGTTAGATTAATTTGAAGCAAAGTTACCATCCACATTTTTGCCTCCGCCACCGGATAAACATTGGGTCGAATCTGCAGAAATGCCTCTTCTTTGCGCATGACGCCATGCCCAAAGCTTCGTGTGTTGACGACTCCCCTTCCTACTCATCCTAATCATCGCATTCATCCGCTATTTCTCCCTCGCTTTCGATATGAAATAGGCGACGCTCTAAACTTGGTGGGAGATAAATTCTTCCAATTCCCCTTCTTCTTGACACCGGTTCCCACACCCGACTTATGGACCTCATTTGTAATGCTTGGCGGTGCGGTTAATCCAGGTTCCACACCAGCGACATCAACAATGGCGTAGAGGCATTTCTGGTAAAAGTAGGTTTTTAGCGATCCAAAGATATCCTAGGTATATTCAAGATATACCTAGGATATGCCAAAAGCCCACATAAACAAGGGTTTGCCCCCCTAGGGGCAACCCAAAAAGAGATGTCACTAAGTGGGTTAATGTGTTGAATAACCACTACTAGTTATAGGGTGTGATTTTTATATATGACTTATCACTCTAGTTTGTTACCACGGTTAAGCATCATGGTTCTTTACGATAGTTTATTTATTTGGTTTAATAATGCTTTATTGCTCAATTTTAAATGTGTATTGATTAGTAATGTATGTATTCTATTCTTTAAATGTTTGTGTAACTTAAAGTGCTTTTGTAATGAAATTATCTACCTTATCTCATATGAACTAACCTTGCTTCCTACAATAAAATGCATTAGTTTTTTGTATCGTAGAACGTGGCCATTTCAACTCATAGAATGTGATGAGTTTCTCAATCACATTATTAGTGTTTTTTTTCCGAGTAATTGATATTTAATTTATGCCACAAATTAAATACCTAGTTAATTAGTTGATTCATGCAAATGTGATAAGTAACCTCCACTATTGCAGATGATTGCCGCCTATAATAAGTAACATCATTAACGTTTCTTTATTCAGGATAAATAACGTTGGCAATGAATTATGCGCATGTAATAAATAATGATTACCTTTGCAATAAATTATATCCACCTGATGAATATTTATTTTTTTGGGTTGCCCCTAAGGGGGCAAACCCTTGTTTATGTGGGTTTGTGGCATATTATAGGTATATGCTAGTATATGCTTGGAATATACCTATGACTGCTCCAAACCCGTTATTGGCTGTAAACTCTCGGTCGTTTTCGTTGTTGGGCAGCCACTATTGAAACTGGCTAACCGGAGAGGCCTGCTCTGGGATTTAGTATCTGGCCTTCCCATCTCCCATCTGAAGCCTATCTGAAGGGGGAGGTTAGCAAGTCGATCACGTCATTTGTGCATCCATATATTCTCAGCACTGTACAGAAGATTTTTACTTGCTTTTTCTGCTTGCAGCCATACGATGGGACCCCTGATTGGCAAACGCACCTATGGTAAGCTCTTTTTTAATTCATGCTATCGTGGTGAAGGAACTCTGCTTTTGCGCTTGGCTTTGGCAACCGTTTATGAACTTCTCTTCTAAAATGACAACTATAAATGGCAATATGGCACATATGTTGGCAGGTCACAGGTAATTCTCCTTTTTTTTCTGTATATTCTTTCTTGCAACCTAAAAACAAGTGTTAAGAGTGTTTATTCTCATTTTTGTTCTTGAATCTTGTGTAGACGGTTCTCTGGGCATAATCAAATAATACGCCTAAATCTAATGATACTTTGCTCACTGTTTCTTTCTAGACAGGAAATAAGTTGGAGCCAGTCTGCACTTAAGGCGTTTCACAAAGGATTTATGGGTGAACCGAATGAAGTGAAGCCATGAGGAGGTGAGTCCCATAAGAGCCCAGTTGCCTTTTTTTATCAAAAGCATTAGCCTAGCATCAATTGTTCAAATTTGAGCAGGATGTGGATGATTGAAGAGAGAGTGAAGCCAGTTCTCATTTTCGATTTGCCTGATCCATTCGTGAAGTTGTTGCGCCAAGAATTTGCCATTTGTGAGGTAATTAATGACGGATTCCATATTTGTTCAATGTCCTGAAAGGGAATTTCGGTGTTTGTAGTTAGCAATGGATTTGTATGCAGGTGCATTTCAGCATTTTGTAATTCGAAAGTGGTGTATGCAAGCTGTCTATGGATCTTAACTAACAATAAGCCAGCGAAAATCTAGTGATAGGAATTGTATCACTAGATTGGGTTCCGTCACTGATTACATACCAGCAGTATACTCTGATCCGTGTAAAAGACGTAACTGCAGAAGGGAAAGTTCTGGGCTGGGAAATAATCCAGCGAAAATCTAGTGATAGGAATAGTATTTTGAAATGCTTTGAAAGATGGTATAGCAACGGTTTAGAATAGAAGATGTTATTACAGAAGGGAAACGTCTGAGCTGGGGCATAGGCCATTCATTGTTACAGCTAGCATATGCAGATACTAGTTCTCCAAGCCATTATATGCTGCATCAAACTTAACAACCTAGTATTTTTTGTTTCTTTACCTCAATCTTCAAGACAGCAGCGCCCTTAGCCAAGCATGCCTTCTACTGGAATTCAGGGCTTGACTAAATCTGTGGCACCATAAATTCACATTGTCTGAGGCATCAGACATCTTACTGCTGCTAGAGAGTTACGGCCTATCCAATTCGAAAATATACCTTCTACAACCTGTACAGTCTCATCCTCCTGTATAAATGGTTTCTCTATCATTTCATTTCTATTCTCGATATTTACAGGCTCATTATCACGCAGCTCACTGTTGCTTTCTTCAACATTCAATGCATCTGATAATGCATTTCCTTCTCCACTGGTGATGTATTACCTTCATTTTCAAGCTTTTGTTGGTCTCCATGTGCATTGCAATAACTTTCAGGCAAATAAACCTGCTGATCACAAAACTTCATGCAATCTGGCAGTTCAGGTTGACTCATGCGTGAGAGTATTATAATAAAAGTAGCACCCATAGTCACTGTCCCATGCAAAAATCCATGCATTGTAGTTCAGTTAGCTCAGCATGCTCTGGCCCTGAAGCTTTAAAGAAAATCACAGAGTATATAGCGATTCCATTAACAGGTTTTATTCATTCAAGAGATGGAAGCCAAGCATGCCATGCTCCCCTAGTTTGATAAGAGGATGGCAGCCGCAGCCCTTGAATGCACAGCCGTAATAGCCTTAGAGCAGATTCTCATGAACTCGCCTCCTTTCGCCTTTTTCATGTTGGTATTAGTGCTTCACATTTTTATTAAAATGGTAAATTACGTCTGAGTTGGAGATAGTTACACAACTAGTGTTGTACATTTTAAAATTATTACTTCACACTAGCCTCGTTAAAATGATAAATTACATCTGAGTTGGAGATAGTTACATAACTAGTGTTGTACATTTTAAAATTATTACTTCACACTAGTCTTGTGTATCATGTTCATTCTAAATCTTATCTATGGATGTCTGCAGCATCATACTATAACCATAGAAGCAATGTTGGTCCTAGAATATGTTCTAATGTGCTTCACCAAAATCGTGAACCAAAGGAGGGAAAAAATGGCAGAAAGAAAAAGTCTTTATGTGTGCATTGATTATGAGGTTTTTCTTAATAGTAGCACACATGGCTATCCTTGATAATTAATCCTATCTCTTTTACTTTTATTCTCCAGGACATAGAGGCCCGACACTGCCTTAATATTTAATAAAGACTAAAATGGGAACATGGCTGAAGTTCAAGGATCTTCAGTTCTTCTTTACTGCTCTGTTAGCACATTTTTGTGGTGAGATTCTTATGCAATCTAAAATAAGGATAAAAGTGTTAAAATAGATACTTAAGTATTCTAATCAGCTGCTTGTTGCAGCAAATTGATTCCAATTATGAGGTATTCTCGGAATTTTTGTTTTCACCTGTCCAGGTTGACACTGTGTTATTTCTTGCATGTTGATGGTTTACCTTTCGTATAAAGATTAGGAAAAGATATAGTTGTACAAAGAAAGAAAGGAGCTTCCAGAAGCTCAGCCTTGTGATAATGTCATTTTATTTGCTAACTTTACTATTTTTCGTGGAGCCATACATACAGTGAACACCTAGCTTTTGTTATACCTCTAGGGAGCACGACATTATTTGGGCGGCATCTTGCAAAACTCTTATTGTGCTAAACTCTTATTGTGCTGGTAGCTTGGTTGCACGTAAAGCTCTTTTGTTATCTCTCTATTGTAACTGTTATGCAAAGTGTTAAAGTGATAAAATGTAAATCTACGTGATCATCTTGAAATCAGAAACTGGCTGTCTCACATTGTTCATGCCTTTGAAAGGAAATGTTAATGCATCAATATAGTCTATAGTTGCAGTAACTTCTATTTTAACATCGGCAATGCATTATGTAAAATGTCAGTAGAAGCAGCATTGGCAGCTATTTCAACTTGATTTGGTTAAATAAAACTTCGTGTGACCTTGAGAAGATCTTTGAGGTATAGATGCGAAGACTGTTTACTTCGTCGTGCAAGTTAAGTTCAAACTTGATATTGAAAAAGATCCAATGGTTTCTCTTATTATCATGCCATGGTTTTATAACTGTAAGTGACCGATATTCACATGGTTTTCCATAGATTGTTCTAGCATATAAAATTAGTTTCTAGTAAAGTAAAATCTAAGAGAACCTCAAAAAAAGTAAAAAGGGAATCTAAGCAAATCTAAGTAAATCTCATAAGATCTTCAAGAATCGAGGATGCCTTTGAGAACCTAAAGCAATTTTGACGGAACCTTAATGAATCTAAAGAAATCTAGAGGAAACTATGAAATTCTACGTGGAATCTTGGGCAATCTAGAGAAATCTTGAAGCAGCCTTAGAGATTCCCATTCCTCGTCATTGGGTTTTGCCTTGGAAATCTGTGTTTGCCCGAGTTGCATTCGTTTAAGCAGAATGATGGTTCTTTATATATTTTCACTCCTTTTTGGATTGTTGCCATTGTTGAGAATATTATCGTAAGGATGAGAGTGCATAATGACCACGATGTATGGGTCGAGGATTTAGGACTCAGGACAGAACTTCCATTTTGAGCTTCCTTCTGGTCTGTCAGTTCTGCTATTGAGCATTAGAAGTTGGTATTTTCGTTGAATTTCAATGACAATGTGCTCATTATGGTTGGTCATTTAAAATTAATATTAACACTTCGAAGTGGTAGTATTTACTGCTTAATTACTGGCATGAAAATTCATCAGAATTTTAGTAGTGGCATTTATATACATACAAAGCCTTTAAATGCTTTTCTTCAGTTTTCTTATGTTTGAATTCATATCTGACTTCAACATTTTGACAGGAACAGACGTTGTGGCTAAGGAAAAAACTGGCACAGGCACACTTCTATTTTCAGCCACAGTCCCAGATGAGGTAAATCTGTTCCAAGCTTCGACATGACATTTAGCACTGGTTTGCTAACAATATTGGATGTGTTGCAGGTCCATGGAATTGCAAAACTTGTTTTGAAGTGGGCAAGGATGATGACACCCATGCAAATGTGTGGAAAACTCTATTTGAGTCCGTGGTTGTTTGTTCTCATTTGATGTGGGCTGCAGGTTAAGCAAGATTCATTAATAATAATATACCCGTTTTACTTTTCTCTATAAATGGCTAATGAGCTGTGCACCTTTTTGGTACTTTTGTTTTGCATTACTACAAATATTGCAAAATGTGTGGCAGAAATTCACAAAATTCTCAGTCTTATAGAACAGGGCGGGCAGGCAAGAAGGGTCAGGGGGTTTTTGGTTGCTTTTGCCTTGGGAAAGTGCCTTTCTCAGAGCTATCTAAGATTTACTGGTTGAAAGAATTGATGCTTCATAAATGTTTGCCAAAAATGACAGTTTAGTAAGTGCAATTAATGTTTGTATGTTGCTTATAACTTTTTTGTTGATTTTCTTTGTTTCTACGATGCTTCATAATCTCAACATATACATTATCATCCTTTTTAGAATAAAAGGTTTTGTCCAATGTGGCGGTAAGCACCAAGCAAAGCTTACCAATCTCGTGTTGTTGTGGCTCTTCTTTTCGGGTAATTCTTAATGTATTTTACAATTTGGTTCCATTTTTAACTTCTTAGAGTGGCTACTTTAAATGAGTGAACTTTTATTTTCGGATAATCCTTTTCAAAGAATAGTCCAAAGCACTTTTAATGTCTTGACTTATCCTATGCTTATAAGTGGCCATTAGTAGTTGGTCCAAGATGGCTTTCTTATCGCGAAAACCAAAGATAGGTCTGTATTTTTTCACATCATCTAACACCATCATCCGGTATGAGCTTACGCCTCTCATGCCAATGGTACCTTGTTGCACAAAATGCGAAAGGAGTCAAGCAAACAAGGTTGCAATCGCTATTCTTACACTTTGTGACCGGGGTTATAAGATCTGTCAAAATATCATGGCGAAGCTTCTTCGGAGATGGAATTATCTCCCTGAATTAGTGGAATTATTGCAACCATTGTACTAGGTCCGTTTGCGGCTACTTTTTTCCTCCGCGCAAGATGCCCAAATCACAACACTTCATGTTTTTGCTCAATGCGGCAATCTGCTTTTCATTAACTTCAACTCAAAAGCGTGAATGTTCCACTTAGTTTTACATATTTTAAGTTGTTGAACTGTAGTGTCATCTCATGCCCACATAGGAAAGCTTGCTTCAACACATTAAAACATCCCATGCTAATAGCATTGTCAATATGTGCGTGGTTCTTAACATTGCTATGCCTCAAGAGATGAGACAAAATCCTCGTTATGAGGAGCATTAACTAGAATCGAGTTCATGCACAAGCTGCAAGCGATATTGTTCTTCGGAGTCGAGAGCATAAAGGAGGGTTCCAAGCCGAGGCTATACTAGTGTTCTTCCACATACACAAGCGGCCGGTTGTCACAAGGGACTCATATGCCATATAGCTCGAAATCTTACAATTTGTTTTAATAGTTCTTCTTTTGATATGAGAGGAGGGAAGTTACCGAAAGAAGATGAGGCACCGAGAACATACCGGACTTGGATAATAGGGAATTAAAAACTAAGAAGGTACATTGGATTGTACATTGTCTTATGATCGATGGATGATCGAAATAAAATATCTCTTTATTCTATCTCTTGCTAAATAGACCTGCTCAACTTCATTGTCGCACATACTATGGAAGCCCTAGCATCTGATAGCTCTTTGAACACCCATCATGGCATTTCTCGAATGCTTCATGACTGGTCAGTCCAAAGAAACCCATGCATTATTTACATCCAATTAGTTCAAAGAAACCCATGCATCATTTATGGCATATTTTGAGAGAGTTCCTAGTTGGATTTTTATTCCTTGATATCGCATAAGTAATCTTTCGCCAGCCATGTATCCACTAATTTATGGTAGAGCATCTTATTGTATAATTGTTGACCTTTTTTCTCGATGACCATAATGAAAGGTGTGTCTTCCTCTAAAGATGTTCTGTTAGCTACTAGATGTTCTGTTAGCTACTGGTTGTAGTGGAACTTGACCCATTTCTACATTATGACATTTTCTTCAAAGTACCTTTCCAAGTACGTTAGGCATCTAGAGCTACAGTTCGTCTTTTAGCTTCAATTATTTAGAATACAACAAAGTCGTATAGAAGTTTGTCTCAGCTCGGATCTTGATTATTCATGAAAGTTCTTAGAGAGAAACAATAAACCCGAAATGTCTGTTGCAAAATTACTCCAGGTCTTGAACCTAAGGCATTTGGGGAAAATAAACTATGCCTAAGGCATTTGGGAAAAATAAACTATGATTGGCACAGCATGCTGGTCCTTTATTTTGTTGCAGAAGCCAAAAGGTATTTTGTGGCCATAATGGGCATAGTTAAATGTCTGTGAACACTGTTATCTTTATATATCCTGGTAATATATGCCTGGTTTGGATGAGGGTGCTCTATTATTGCCAATAATTTGGTCACTCAAAAAGGAAGAAAGAACGTATGGCCTATATATAACAAGTAATAACTAGGACGTGTAACTCTATTATTGCCAATAATTTGGTCAAAAAGGAAGAAAGAACGTGTGGCCTATATAGGGGAGGGTCGCCATTCGCGGCGCCCGTCCATTGGCGGCCATCAAATTTGTTTTTTTTTTGTGTTTTTAGGGTTTCCATGACGATTTTAACGGAAGACTCATGCAGCTCCTATGTCGACAAGTGAGGGCTCTACTTTCACAGCCAAAGAAGATCTTGCCACAGCCATTACATGCGTGTGGTTGCACCGATTTCTCAGGGGCTCCCTTCCTTGACTTAATTCCCAAAAAGCCCTTCGTATTTTTAAAATTCCCAAAATGCCCTTAAATTTTAAATATTTTCTCAAAAGTTCGTTGACTAGAGAGGATTTCGTTTCTAAATGTTCGGGGTTATGGTTTTGAATTGACTGTCAAAATATGACTTTGAACTATGATTTAAGCCACTTCACCCTCCGGCCATGGAGGGCAACCCTCCGTGCGCAGCACCTTGTTTCTTTCTTGTTTTTCTTTGTTCTACTATTTATTCATATACTGCCCTCTCAGAAACAGTTGTTTTAATCATTATTTTTCTTAGCTCTACCTTTTGGGAATCGAACCCAAAACAGGTCCATAAGGTATGATATGCTCATGAAATATCGATTAAGCACAGGCCATCAAACAAGTAGCGAAACAAAATTACTTTTTGCTGTCAAACATGAATAAGATGCAAGTCACGAATGAACATTCAATCCAGTATAATGGATAATCTGTCATTGCAATGCATTGTTCTTGATAACCTATTGATGCTCTGCAACCAGTGCAGATTTAATGCAAGCAATAAAGTGCTGAAAACCAGGGCTATAAAGCATTTAATTCATTTCAGGATGGGCTAACATGCAATTTTCCCCTGGCCTTCTTCTGATACAGTCGATGGCCTTCTTCTGGCACAGTCCTCTTGGTGGAGATATTCACGCATCAAAGCTTGATTTAAAAGTAAAAATTTTTAAGCCTTCAATGAGACGAGTTATGCGAGCATGGAAAGGTGGAAGAGAATAATACATATGAGAAAGATCAGAATGATACCTCAAGCTTGATATTATTCCCTTATCTCGACAACCAGGCAAGCATTTTTCCTTTCCTCAAGACTTGTGTTGCGCCCAAAACAAATAAATCAGGAACTCAACTCCAGGACATGGATATTTTAATCCATTTACTTTCTGTCATTTCATTTCGGTTCAATGAAAGAAGTAGAATGAGCTGTGAAACGAAAGAAAAGAACAAAATAAAATAAGGAGGAGCAAGCGAAACAAACCTCTTTGTAGTTGTGACATCTGAAAGAAACAGAAAAACAATGAAGAATAGAGAAACAAAATAACTCATCTCTGGCTGGAGAGGCAATGGAACCCATCTTTGGCTGGAGGCGCCAATGAAAACCCGCCCCAGGGTTCCGTTCAATGCTTATTACTCTAAAGGCGCTGCAGGGAGCTCTGACGATTTTTGTTTTCTCTGATGGCTAGTAGAGGCGCCGCAGGGATCCGTTTTTGCTTGCTCTGATCTGAAGGAGGAGGCCACAACGACGTTACGAAACCCTAGAAGAATTTCATTAACGGCATGTTTCAAAATAAGATGGCCTCACAATTTTGAGGCGATAACATAAGAAATTTTGTAATTGCTGGCATTTTCTACTTTAAAGACTCCCAATATGACAACCACAAAAAAGGGAGAAATTTCACTCATCTTGAAATTTCTCTAGGAAATTTTGAGCTGACCGAGCGGGCCACGAGCGGCGGAGCCGCGAATGGTGCTGCCAAGTCTGCTCAAAATTTCCTAGAGAAATTTCAACGGTGAGTGAAATTCTCCAACAAAATTTTATCCACCTTAAAATTTAGCAGACAAACTTTGATGCAGCCGGATTCCTGATACAAAAAGAAGGAAGATTTGTCTATGGCTGCCGTAAGAAGAAGTCCTGTCTATGGCTGTCGGAAGAATGGCCCAGTGTTGTCCATGCCCTAGTCCACTATTTAAACCGTAACCTAGTGTTGCCTATGAGAAGAAAAATGGTTCGTAGCTGCAGATTTATGTCTTCAATCTCATATCCTGTGGCAAATCTTCTTTGAAACCGTAAGATTTTGACGTTTCGAGCCAGTCCGCCCTTGTATAGGCCACGACTATGGCGTTTGCATCCCTGGCTTCTGTCGCGACAGAAGCATGAAACAGACGTTGAACTCTACCTAAAAATATATTGAACTGGAAAGTCACGAAATAGAGATGAAGAAGTAAAGTAGAAGCCGATACTGTGCGGAAAGAATAGAAGGGAGCGCCGCCCAAAAACACTGCTACAACTCAGCAGGATTCTTCGTTGTATAAAGACTTGTTGAATAATAGCGAAATTTTAAGGTGGTTAAAATTTCGTTACTATTAGCTGTGCGTTCTTCCTATTCCTTCCTTCCTTCCTTCCTTCCTTCCTTCCTTCCTTCACCGCGCCTTTGCTGGCTCGGGCGCCGCTGGCGCTGGGTGCTTCGGGGTTGCTGGCGTAGTGAAGGATGGGCTAAGGAGGATGCGATTGATGGATGGCGCTGTGAGCGCGAGGCGTGCTGCGGGCGCTGAGAGCATGCCCGGATCGGTGGAAGAGCGGTAGTGAGGAGGAGCACCTCCAGCGGCGATTTCCACCGGCGAAGCGGCGCCGCCTTCCCGAAACGCCAGGCGATTGGCGTTAGGGCGTCATTTTCCAAAGACAGTTGTGAAGAGGTTACGGTTCGGAGGGGTTGGGTGAAGTCCTGTATGTTGGAGGTATGCTTGTTGCTTCTTGCAATAGCATGGATTTTTGGATGCGTAGTCATCCTGGCAACAATTTTTTCCCAGGTGGTTTTTAATCTGGGCCATGGTGATTATGTTTTTGTGGGCCCGGTCCGTGTTAAGTTAGGGACTTGGTCCGATCTTATCTTTAATGGTCCCATAACCCGATTGGGTTCCGTGGACATTAAAAGTTTCTTCCTTCCTTCCTTCCTTCCTATTGTCGTTGAACTTTTATTCTACTTGGCAATATGAAAATTTCACGGCAAAAAATAATGTCAATTATGCAGCCACACAACTAAGGGAAAGAGGGATGAACGACAAAATCTAACGTGGTTATTTCCTATTGGCATCTATTTTAAATGAATACTGCCACTGCCATTAGGGGAAATCCGGCCTAAGGCGCACATGTTATATTGATCATTTCCCTTTCTTTCTATATGGTATTACATGTATTGGCATATACAAATGTGCCGAGAAATGACATTAAGTTACCATTGGTTCAAACGGCAGGTTCCCTAAAATACTATGGAAACAAATACGTAATGGTTTAGCTGGAATTCACCAGCTAAACCATGACTCCACACAAATCTTTGATATGCATCCTGACATGTGAAATAACTGCTAATAGATAATGGGTTTGGAAGGCCATTATGTTCACTTGTGTAGAGGTCATTTGATTTATATTATGGTATATTGCAATAGTATAGAAGAATATATTGAAGTATACTAAAATATCGAAACCCCAATGACTTATTCAAAGGGTCATTTGTCTAATGCATGGTATATTCTATAAAATATGCTTGAGAATGCTATTGTGCCTACTTGTCAAGAGAATGTCCAACCCCCTTAAATGGTATGTTATATGAATATGCCAAAATATATTGAAATAGCCTATCCCACACCCTTCCCACCGGCCGTTTAATTAGATCTAAAACAAACAATGAGTTTGTCAAAATGCAACCCTAGCATATTTCGTCATTATAAATCCACAAACCTTTAAAACTTGTCATATGGCCAAAATTACACTTATACCCCTCAAACTTGCAAATATTCAAAAAGCTCAAAAACTTATTTTTGGCTCAAATAGCAAGAACACTTTGTGATCAATCATTGAAGAAAATGTCCTTCCCAAACACTTGTTTAAAACATTAGAACTTCAATTGTCATTGGACAAATCTTATTCTCCTCTATACGTGTTTTAGAAAACAAATCAAATAGGCATAACCTATCAACTACAATAATGTGTTTGATCTTGTTGGAAATATCATATTTTAATTTGCAATTCACGAAGACAACTTTGGTAGTGATCGAGCATCCTTCTTCTTTGGCAATTCCCTTCTTCTAGTTTACAATTCGCAAAGACAACTCTGGCATTCTTCTTCTTCTATTAGGATAATTGTGGTATATCTAAAAATGCAATATACGCACCTATTGATGATTTAATGTGAGCAAAATATTGGCATCTTCATAAAAGGAACATATTAGTATGTACATCGACCATTAGTATTCCCTTAATGCTTACCACTCACTTTAAAGTTATTATATGTGATGATCCATATGATAGATAGATAATAATCGTAATGGTTAGATCAATTTTTTATTTTTTTTTTTTTTTTTTAAGATGTGGCATTTGAGAAGAAAATTGGATTGAATTCAAAAGAGGACGATGATGACGATGAGGATGGTGGTGGTGGTGGTGGTGGTGGTGGTGGTAATAGAATAGTTATTGTTAGCCTGCAACTATAGATAGAATTTGTTTTATGTCCAAAGAAACCAAATTGGCCTATGGAACTTGAATGTCTTGATACATCTATGCATATACATACAATACCACAAGTAGAGATAAATGACAAAATGTGAGTTAAAGATTGAACATTCAAAACAAGATATCATCATCTTGAGACCAACTTCTTGTTGTTCATTCTACCAAAATTGTATATTGAATCGATAGTTATCACAAATCATTATGCCAACTAAATACTATGGTATGTCCTCAAAAACCTTTTGGAGTGAGTTTGTTTAATCCCAATAGTAATTAAATCACTGATGGATACCAGGTTAGTGCAGTTCTATCACCACTGGAATACCAAAAAATACCATTGACATTTGACATGGGTTTCGAGGATGGATTTGGCCACCGTAGAAACACTCACATCATCATGCCACAATAGCAAATTGATGAGATCATCATCCTAGTCATCAAAATTTCCACATCATCCATATTTTACCTTGGTGACATGTCACGCTAGGTGGAATGAGGCTAGAATTTTAGGAAACGTTGTTTTTTTTTTTTTTTTTTTTTTGGGGAGGGGCCAAGCCTGCTAAAGAGAACAATTCAAAATGTATTGCTAGTTTTATTTCACATATCTTCTTTATTAAAATGAGATGGCATTGGTATTTGTGCCTAGAAGCCTTGGTTAATTGTCTTGAGCGATGCGGCATTCACATATGCGGGGACATAAATTTTCAAATTCTTGCTTTCTTTTGGCTTTTGTCCTTTGTTTCCCTGTCTCAGTCTTTCCCCCGATTGTGGGCGTGACCCAGCTTTCTCTATCTCGGCTTTCCTTGATTGTGGGGTGGCCCGACTCTAGGAGAATCGAATATAGGAAACAAAGTGATGTGAGAAGAGAAGGAGGGGCGTCATATTGGGTTCTTGAACTTTAAGCGTTACGATAGCTTAGGGACCTGAGGAATCGGGGAGCAAGATTTCTTAGGTGTTTTGAATCGCCACAAGCACCATATTTTTTGTTCCCCGATTGCCATCGATTGGAGCGGTGAATATTAAGACTCTAAACCGTCTTCATTCTTATCTGTTTTTATATATTGTACGAAGCTTGCCGACTTCTATTCTCCTTTTCGCTTACATTTGCGAAGCTTGAGGTTTTTATTTCTTTGGGAAAAGAGCTCGGATCATTCATTTGAAGCGAGCATTGAAGCAGAAAGCAATTGAAGCCCGCGGAGTATAGTGGGCTTAGGCCCTTGGATTCTTTTTCGACTTTTTGCTTTTCCTTGCTTGATATCTGTATATCCAATCGGCCCACGTTTACTAAGTGTGATTTTTGAGGTCGTCTATCATGTAGACATGCTTTAGGGCCATTCTATGAGAGGATTGGTGCTTTCTGCTCTTTGCATTGTTGGCCATTCTGAGCTATGTTGTTTTGAATTGCGCTATTGAATACATTCGGCTTTGGTATGAACTGCAGCTCTATAATGTACTTCATATAAAACATGTTTTATCCATACCTTCCCTTACTATATGTTGATCTGGAGTATAGAGTTGAAATGGGAGATGGAATAATGTTAAGCACAAAATGCAGATAAAAATGGTAGATTTTGAGTTGTAATGCATTTTATTTTCAAAAGTTATTTTGCGAGATTTTACCAACATCTTAGTAAAGTATCTTAATAGATAAGTTCTAAGATTGTTGCACCATTTTTGTGGCATTGCTTTATTGTTATGTTAATTGCGGATTCTCTTAAGAGCAACCATGGAGATCAAGATGTCTTGAATTTGACAACCATTGCACGTGGCATGATGGAAATGTCTCAGATTGTACTGCCCAAGGTATCTTTAATATCCGTTGCACATGCATATTTTTGTTCCTGTGCATTTAGACTTTTATGTTGTTAGTATGAAATCTCTCTCAGATACCGATCTTTTGTCTTGGGCTGCACCTGTGTTCATAAGATCATCTGCTGCTCTAATGGAAAATCTATTCAAATCACAAATTTACCTCATCAATGCATAGATTAGGTACATAATGTATCATCAGTTGCTTGCTAATGAGCTTGCACAGAAATTAACAGATAAGCCAGCGACCATAGATATTTTTACGATGTCTTTTCTGACATGAACAGAAAAAGGGACACAACAGCCAAAAAAGGTAAGCGTACACTCATCTTTGAAAATACATTTTTTCTTTGTTGTTTCTCCAATTGTTGTATCGATCAAAACCAGCTTAGATTAGGCACTTTGTACGATCTCTTTTGTGGCTTTGCATGATTGCCTTTCTTGCTGTCAAAGTCTCACAAGCAAGCAACGTAAGTAGTTAGTTTTGCTTTTAATCTTTCCTTTCTAAGAACTGATGGAATAGGCAGTTGAATTCAGGGCATAAGCATTTGAAGTTTCATGGTACTACCATGTTTGATGTGTAAAAGTTTATGCATGATGCTTGCTTATGCGATCTCAAAGTATTATTGCTTGCAGATATTTTCTGCAAATTAACAATGTATTCAAGTTGCTAAGTAATGGAAAAACAATATATATATAGGAGAGATGCATTGTTACTGTTGCAATATAAGGCTCTTGCATACGGTAAATGTAATCTTACCATGTTCATTTTATATAGAAAAGTTTCATCTTTGGCTGAAGCTTTAACATCGCAAAGGTGTGCAAACACCATGTATACTTGGGCTTAGCTTTACGTTTCTTATTCAATTTATTCTACAGTAGACATTAAGGATGCATTAGTAAAGATCAGTTTGTACCCTTTCCTTGCTCTGGGTTTATTGATGGTCCAACACAAGATTTCACAGTTCCAAGGTCACAGATCTTTGCTGCAACAAACATAAGAAAGAAAAGGAACTTGGGAAGGAATATCTTTCTTATTAAAATAGGAGTCTTCTTTAATGTCTTGGAGCAAGCTATCAAATCTGGCTACAGGTGAGGGCAACTCTCATTTTTTTTCCTGTCTAATAACTGCTTGGGTATTGGATGCGCTATGCTGTGTATTTGGTAAAGCAACGTTCGCTCTCACACTCAAATGGCGATTTAATTAGTTGCAGTGGTTAAATTTTAAGCGCAATGTCCATTTAAGAGGACAATCTCTGCTTGATATGGGTTACGCATTGGAACTCGACTGATTGTGTGGAAACAGGAAAGATGGCACTTTGATGCAGATAGAGATCTGCATTCAATCTGCGATTTTTCAAAAGACATAAACTACCACAAGCAGGGAATAATAGCTAACTCCATGCATTCCATTATGTCTACCTATTCTATTCAGCACCATGTTAATGCCTATTCCATGTGCATAGGGCTAATGCAATGCATCCATTAAACCCTTTGCGACATTACATTACATCTACAAACACTGACTACATTTATAGCTTATTACTCCAGCTACAAACTCCCTCACGTCAACTCATTCCACATGTCCACGACTAATGCCCGGCATCGCCGGGCACACGTTTCTAGTCATTTAGTAATTACAATACTAAATGGCGTATTCCCAGGATTGCTTCGAGCCGTATGCATGTTCTTACCTTCTCTTTGTGTATTGTGCACATCCTAACATCTCTTTTGTTGTCTTGCGTGCTTTTTTGCAGAGAAAAAACCGAGTGTTCAATCATGAGGTCTGCATGATTCTTGCGTTGCCTAACACATAGCCTTGGAATGAAAGAATGTAATCAAATGGAACAGCCCGAGTATGCTGAAGCCAGTGGCAGCAGTGGCTGAGGAGAAGCAATATTTTTCATCTTTCCTTGGAGCCGGAAACACGTTTATGCAAGGTAGAAGCTATCTAGGATAATTTTGTTTTCTTTTTTGCATATACATCTTCAGTAAGTGTGCTCTCGAATCATGCAAGAATCAGTCTGCATCAAATGATTTTTTAGAGCATGTCTTAGTGGTATTTTAGCATATTGCTAAAATATCACTGTGATTTACTTATGATGAATTGGAGCATATCTGTTGCACATTTTAGCCTTTATCTGCATTTTTTGTAAAGCTTATCGATATGGATGCATTTGAGTAACAATTTATTGGCAAGATGTCAGAAGCTGGCGGGAAAATTGTGGTACTGAATATGGTTCTCTTACAGGCTTCTGGAGCATAGGTTGTCATGGAGATTTCCATAATTAGCTGTAAAATGGGAGTTGTTCCAAGTTCAAGAGAAGCAGTCGAGGTTTGCAATTTGGTGGGTTGGGCATGTCCCTTTACTAGGACACAGGCACTCCTTGCTCAGGTATCAGAATCATATCATATATAGTCAGGACGTTTTTCCAGTGCATGTCTTAATGCAATCCATGTGCAGCACATTTATCGCTTGCTCCTGCAAATAACTGGATCAAAAGTTTGATGAGCTTTTGAGCCTAACCTATTTCAACATGTAAGGCATATCAGGATCTTAAGGTACATTTAAACAGTTTTATTACGACCCTATATGTTTGAAATTTTTTAGAGATAATGGTTGGCACATGCTATAGCATCTGTTAGAATACTTTGTTTTGCTTCCATGTACGGAATGATTTAACATAAAGCCCTCTGTTATTGTCAGTAATTGTTCACGTCTCTCCTTACAATTTGACATCAAACCATCTATGTTGCACTGCTTCTATTGTGCCCCAGATGCTTGCAATACAACAAGTGTTATTTCTTGAGAATACGAATCACTATTTGCTAATGTAACAACAAACAATATGTAGGTTGCCATTGGTTTTTCTGTATATCTGCAAATAATGCACAAAATATTGCACTTATAAACAAACAAGGATTTTGTAGTGGACTAGAATATCCATTATTTAATTTTAAAGCATATGTTTGTTTCTTTAGAGGTTCCATCATTATCCTTCCTAAAGCTGGGTTCATGAAACACTACGAATTTGTCATTACGATGATTTTTCATTGTGGGAATGCACTGTAACAGCAGAAAAATGTCTATGTAGATCCATTTCTTGGAATTATCGTTTTCTGCCATTTTGCCTTCATAAGTAATACTGGCCTGAAAGCAAATTAACATTCTAATAGTCTTTGTCTATATCTTATGATTATGCACTGATGTTCTTCAGTTATTTGCAGCATCTTGATTTGAACTTTTTCATTTACAGGCATTTAGTTGTTGGGTATTCATAGGCATTTACTTTTGGGTATTCACAGGCAGCATCATATGTGTAAGTGTTTTTCTCGCCATTTGTATCTTTGCCTTCGTTTTAATGCCATTGCACTGATTTAGGTGAGTCTATTATATGTTATTCTTCTTTTGCTTAGGTTATAATCTAGATCGAAATTTGGTGGTACGCCATTTTACCTTAATAAGTATCTTGGGTGCGAGAAAGCAAATTAACATTCTAATAGTCTTTGTCTATATCTTATGATTATGCACTGATGTTCTTCAGTTATTTGCAGCATCTTGATTTGAACTTTTTCATTTACAGGCATTTAGTTGTTGGGTATTCATAGGCATTTACTTTTGGGTATTCACAAGCAGCATCATATGCGTAAGTGTTTTTCTCGCCATTTGTATCCTTGCCTTCGTTTTAATGCCATTGCACTGATTTAGGTGAGTCTATTATCTGTTATTCTTCTTTTGCTTAGGTTATAATCTAGACTGAGGCTGGTAGCAGGCTGCACAGCTCTTTCTGCCAAACATCTAAACCCGCTACCATAAGAAGCACACTCAATGTAAGCAGCTTTTCTATCTTTGATAGGTTAAGTTCTAGACTAAAATAATTTGTTTATTTTCCTTGAGTTCAATGACAATTTCCTGCTGGTTAATTTTTCTTGCTAATCCATTGTTTATGGGATGTATCCTCCAACAAAACCTGCTTCTTTTTTGAAAGAACATCTATTTCAAACTGTAGTTGACTTCTTGGAGAATCTATTTGTTGATTTGTTCCTTTTATCTCCCTCTAAAGCCATCCTGTAGAGAGAGATCATCATCGTGGGAACCTTCAAGGTCATGATGTGGGGACAATATGCCATTTATTGAGTCTGGTTTACATTTCTATTTTGCATACAAGTAGTTAACTCTACAGTATCAGCTTCTTCTGTATTTTATAAAACTACCTATGTAGTATATTCTCTGTTAATATATTAAAGTCTGCTGGTTAACTCAAGTCTGCTACTGGTTATGTCAAGTACTCAAGTCTTGCTTATCCCGTTCCCATTTCTAAAATACAAGGTTGATTTTCTACAAAATTTTGAAGCATCTGTTTCTTATATGTAATGAGGTCCATTAATATTTGTCGAGTTATGTTGCAGACTTCGCAAGATTGTGTACACTCGATTTAGGCAAAGGTAAAATGATATGTTCCTTTGAAGTCTCTATATTTTAGCATCATCATAAAGGGTAGCATCTTCATAAGTCTTTTTTATTTGACTCTACTTATGTGTTGCTTTATATTGTTAATTCAGTAGTTGTGAACAGGAGTTGCATTTGGAACTGGCAATGCGATTGCCCAACGTGCAATTGACGGCGTCATAGGAGCTAGAGTGGTGGAAGACACAAGTCCAATGAACCATTCGTTTGCAAACACCCACAATTGTTGGGGCTGTTGATGCATGTGGCAATCATATGAAGGCATTTGAAGATGTAAGTCATTGGAATAAATCTTGCTTTGAAATTCTGTACTGGTTGTTTATTCTTAAACTATCAAAATGAAATGCAATTTTCAATGCATTAATGCGAGTGGAAATGGCATCAGCAAGTGCCAATTCTATATGGATATGTTTGCTGGATGTAGGAGTGTTCAACAACTTCTGCTATGAGTTGCATTCTCATTTGCTATTCCAGTTTCATTCTTATAGTGCAAGTGAAAATTTCTTTCTTGCTCCTGGTTTGTGGCCCACATACTCATATTTGATCCTAATAGTTTAGGGAAGTACACAATGTTTCAGTGCGTTCAGTTATGCTGATTTAGCTGTGACTATTCTAGGAAAATGAGCTATCAAATGTGTAGTTAATTGAATTAGATTGGGATGCATGGCATGATGGGCTAATAACAGTTTTATGACAGTTTTACTGTATTAAAGGATCGAATAAGAGTTAAAGACAAATGTAACCTCTGTCCAGAATGGGCTCATGCAACAAGCAGCAAAGTAGAGGCCTCATTATTCCTGATTTTGTAAAAGAGAAATGTAACCTCTAACCCACACTGATGCAATTTTTCATGAAGGTCAAAAAGCTACACAAAAAAGTGCTACATCAGTGCTTAACAAATTGGATTTTAGCATTGGGCTTCATGCAACAAGCAGCAAAGCCCAAGCTTCATTATTCCTGATTTTGTAGATGAGAAATGTAACCTCTAGCCCAGACTCATGCAATTTTCTATGAAAAATCATGTGCTTTAAGAGATTGCACTAACAAATGCTACATTAGTACTTAACAAATTGGATTCTAGCATGGTGCTTTTTGCCGTATGGAAAATGTAAATTCCTGGATATTTTCAAGTTCTATGTTGATTCTTTGGAAATAGCAATTGTGAGCTTATGTAATCATTGGTTTTTGTAATTACTCACTGCGGGTTTAGGAAAGTTCTTTTTGTTTGTTTGGAAGTAGCAATGGTGAGCTTTCAATCATGGGTTTCTGTAATTATTCACGTGGGTTTAAGACAGTTTGTTTTTAAGTTTTACAATGGTGTTTGGAAGTGAAGGGTGACAATAATGAATTGTATATAGATGGACGAAGCAAACTTTAATGCAAACATTCGCTCAACATGATACAACTTGCTCTTCCCCTCCTTGAAAAGACCTTGGCCCATTATCCCCACCCTTTTGTGGACAATCATTTATGAAAGATGTTGGTCCAGGTGCCAACTGAGTACCTTGGTTTTTCTATGTTGCATCAACTTAATTTTTCTATTAAAGGAAACTATTCTGCTTAAGATCACATTAAATAATTATGCATATACATGTCAAACATGTGAAAAGTTACACGTTAGGGCATGGGGTCTACTGTTTCAGGGTCTACAATTTGGAGTTGGTTCAAGGATTTACCACATCATTAAATTTGAAGAAGTAAAAGGATGTAACATGAACGGAGCATGCAATGCTATTGAACATGTCATCACACACAAATTTAGGATTAGGGTTTGGGATGTGCTTTTAGATAGCATAACATCATCACTATGTATTAAAGCATCTTTTAGAGATGAAGACAATTTCAATGGTGGATTGCCAAATTCTATTTTTCTCGGAGGAATTTGTTTCTAAGATTGCATTTTAAGTTAGGGAGGCCCTTATTCGAGGTATGTAGTTGGCGAACCCCCTAGAAAGAGCCAGTTCCACAGAAAGAGCTTGATGGTTGGTAGGAGCCACATGACGCAACCACAGGCATATAAGTCAAACGTGTTACGTCTTTGGTCATTTGGCTTATGTCATAAGATCTTCTTTAATTTAAGCTGGGTTTGATATGTGAAATGTTCCTCCACCCCAACACTATGAAACCAAAACAAATGAATAAGTAGAATCATAGCACCCTTATATTGTGATATATGCTAATAGGATCTATTACACCTTATAAATGCAATTTTATTGACCAGGTATTAGATTTGCAATCTTTCACAAAACCCTAAAGCAATACCCTAAACTGGATGGATACACCTATGCATTCTATGATGTCTATTATTGTTCCTATTATAGACCTTCATGTTGTCTATTGTTTCTACTATCCTCTGCTACTGCCTAACACTCCTTTACATGTATAGACATGAATACATTTAGTGCTTTTAGTTCCACCTACAAACCCTGTTATGTCTACTCATTCCACACGTCAATGACTAATGCCCGGCATTGCCGGGCACACGTTTCTAGTGTAAGATGGTAATGCAAACAACTTAGATGTCTTGCATATTGGGATTGAGTTAATACAAATAAAAGCATTATGATATGATAATAGTGAGTGTTGGGCAGAAATAAAGTGTATGGCATTCAAATTCTACAGCTCCTCCTGGCATTCTTTTTGGCCCATGAGCCAATCTACCTATTTTATTGCCCCTCTGCAAATGCGAGTTAGTACTTCTACGAGTTAGTACTTCTACGGACCGACCTTTAAACTTAGCCAATGAACTCTAGATGGATGCAAAGTTTTTTTCGATAGAGGCGGAGAAATGTGAGAATGTTCTCTCAAGGAATAATCAATCAATATATAGATCAATCATCATGTAAATCATACTCATCCAAGGGAAATCTATGATAAACAAAATATACCTAGTGTGTTTCTCGCCGAGGTGCTAAAACGCACCTAACAAATAGTATAAATCAATGACACTGTAGACAAAAGGAGTTACATGTATTATTTCACATTCAAAGTCTCTAATTCGTTGCGAATTAACTTTCATCTTCGAGTGCCTTGTCATTTGTTTTGTTTAAACCAGTGTTAAATAACAGAAAATTCGTTGGCTCCACAAAAAATACCGTGTGTGCGCGTTTTTTTATATGGTATACCCATGGTATATTCGGGTTTTTTGTAATGTTGTGGTTTAAACACGCCGGTGGATGCCAAATAATTAAGTTGCCCCCTTGCTTGAATCGTGTAGCAAGTTTGAAAGCTTACTACCTAGATATGCTTCAGCTTTTATTTGTACATACTCCACGAACTTGCCAAATTGTTTCTTCATTCACAGCTCACGTATTACTTACTGTAAACCACGCTACAAGGAGGACAAGAAATCGAAAGCGTTGAGAATATGGTGAATATGGATATGTACCTTTGGACCACATTTTGTGTCCATATAGCTCAACAGCCTCCACCACTTTGAGGTACAAGCTGCAAAGCATTTGGTGTGTGTAGTATAATATAATGATTAAAAAGGGAGTCTATAGTACAGATTTTACAACAGAAGAGGCATCAAGCAAAGGTTTGGTATCTTTGACATCTTTAGCAGTGTGGTTGGGATCGGCCTCCTGGAGCATGTGGACAACTTCTCTCATGGAAGGCCGGCTAGGAGGCAAAATGCTTGTGCACTGCAAAGCAATTTTGAGCACCAGCAGCATATCCTGTTGTTTGGACCCTGCTATTCTTGAATCCAATACTTTATAAACAGTCTCCTTGGTCTGTATCTGAGCACACACCCACTTCACAATGTCCACCCCATCTCCGAATTCAGTTTCCACAGGCCTCTTTCCAGTCACAAGCTCCAAAAGCACCACCCCAAAACTATAAACATCACTCTTCTCATTCACTTTCATCCTGTGTGCATATTCTGTTCAAGTACAAAACGAAACAAAACAAAAGCATCACATCACAAACAAGCCATCAAAAAATTGCTTAAAAAGTCATCAAAAGAATGCATTTATCTTCTTTTTTTAAGTTGAGAATCAAGTACCTGGAGCAATGTAACCATGGGAGCCAGCAAGTGTGGATATGGAGTATAGCATACTCGAAGATGAGGAAGAAGCCTCTAAAAGCCTTGCAAGGCCAAAGTCTGACAAGAGGGCATCATAGTTATCACTTAGCAAGATATTGTTGGACTTGATATCTCTATGCAGGATTTGAGGGACACAGTCATGATGCAAGTAAGATAATCCATGCGCTGCACCAAGAGCAATCTTGTGCCTTGTTGCCCAATCCAGAGTGCCACCTTTAGTACTATGCAAGAGATCACCTAAGCTTCCATTTGGAATGTAGTCATAAACCAAAAGGTTGGTCTCTCCGTTTGAGCAGCAACAGAGGAGCTTAACTATGTTCATATGCCTGATCCTGCCCAGAGTTTCTATTTCTGCCCTGAAACCAAAATCATGGTTACTTTCGCCTTTTGTGACAGACCAGAGTTTCTTTACTGCTACATAATGGCCACCTTTAACGGAAGCTTTATACACCTTGCCTGCTCCACCACTTCCAATCACGTTATCTTCATCCAAACTCTCTAAAATATCATCCTCATGGAAGTTTATTTTCTGGAACGGAGTGAGCATCCAGGTGCCTTGTGGGTACTCCTCCTCCTTGGCAAATTTCCTGTACCTTCTGAAAAAGCAAAAGGATCCAACTAAAGAAAGAATCACCGCTGTTGAGAGAACTGCTCCAGTAATCCAAGCCATCAAACCAGGCTTTCTTCTGGCATGATTCAAAGTCTCAGCAGAACAATGGAGTTGATCAGAGGCACAAAGCTTAGGATTTCCCACAACACTAAAATTGAAAGTAGTACTTGACCAGCTAGAAGGAAGACCTCCAGAAAGATCATTATAGGACAGATTGAAAACAAGGAAATATTGAAGATCAAACCTGCCAAATTCAGCTGGAACTTTGCCACTAAGCTGATTATCAGAAAGATCGAGGAAGACGAGCTGTGCCATGTTTGCTAACGATGGAGGAATCTGACCAGACAATTGATTATGAGCAAAATCAAGATCAAGCATTCTGTTGAGCTGACCAAGTTGCGGAGGAATAGAACCCCACAAAGAGTTGCTATTCAAATACAGCTTTTCCAGAGAAGAGTAGTTGCCAAGTTCAGGAGGGATACGACCAGAAAAACTATTTTGAGATGCCAGAAACAAACCCAAGTTCTGAACCTGGCCAATCTGAGCAGGAAGAATACCAGAGAGCTTGTTATTGTAAACTCTGAGGGACTGCAAACTCTGAGCATTGGCAATATCAGAAGTAATACTTCCATCAAACAAATTGTTATGAATCTCAAGAATAGTCATGTTGGGAAGCCCCCAAATGCCCTTTGGCAAAGAACCCGTGAAGTTGTTATCAGATATTCGAACCCTGATCAGACTGCTGCAGCTGCCGTACGAATCAGGAATTGCACCTGTGAATTTGTTTGAAAACAGTATCAATTTTTTCAGCTCTCCACCATTGCAGAGATTGGGAGGCACTTGGCCACTCAGTTCATTAGTAGAAACATCAAAAATCTCAAGAACACAATTGTCTCCCAGATGACCAGGAAGGCTTCCACTTAACTTGTTACTAAATAACGTCACATCATATAATCTAGTCAGATTTGCAAGGCCTGGAGGTATTTCTCCACTTAAACTATTGTTCCAAAGATGAATCAACCCCAGATTATGAAGCTTGGCAAGGCCAGGAGGAATATACCCTGTTAAATAATTACTATTCAGATCAATATCTTCAAGGGACTTCAAATTTTCAATCTCATCAGGAATAGGTCCGGTTAGCAAGTTGCTATACAGTTCAAGCTGCCTAAGCTTAGGCAGATACATAAGCTCTGTAGGAATTGTTCCATTGAGCTCATTGTAAGTTAGTTCTAAGAAATCTAGCTGCTTCAAATCTCCAAGCCATGTAGGAATCGGACCAGTTAATCTGCAACCGCCACATTTCAGAGCCTGAAGATTTTTAAGCTTGCGTAGATTGGCGGGAAGGCCAGAGGTATAAGGATTATATGAGAGGGATAGATTTGTAAGCTTCATCAGATTCCCAAGCTCAGGAGGTATTTCTGTGAAGAGACTTGCCCAAACACTAAGGTACCATAGCTCAGAAAGCTTGCCAATAGCAGCAGGCAAAGGACCGCCCAAGTAGGTGTATTCTAAACTCAGATATTCAAGCTTGGATAACATTGAAATGCTGTTTGGCAACGGACCCCAGAAATAATTCCAACTTAAATCTAGCAGTGTAAGATTTGTACAGGCTAGGAGTCCAAGAGGGAACGTCTGATTGAAGAAATTGTCCCTCAGGATTAGAGTGTTCAGATTTGGAAGAGAACAAATAGAAGACGTGATTGATCCAGATATATTTTTGCTTGATAAATCAACCACTGTTACTGAAGATTTGTCGTTGCACGTTACCCCTGTCCACTGACAAGGTGAAGAATCTGCCTCTTGCCAGCTTCCCAAAATGCCCAATTCATCAACCAGATCGTTTTTGAAGGTCAGTAGGACTTTCACCTCATCGGAAGCCCTCGCAAAGAAATTTGGAACAACGGGTAGCAAGAAAAACAAAGCAACCCAGCATAAATTGGCCGCTATAGCCATTTTCTCAGCAATTCTAGCTCAAGAGGCAAGTACAATGCAGCATTAAGGATTTGGCGGAAGAAAACGAAGAAATCTGTATTGGGTCGATTTCATCATGCCTGGTTCATTCGCCACTAAAATGGTCCGGGCAACCCGCCCAAAATGTACCTAAAGTTGAAGAAAAAACTGATAAGATTGGGCAAGTCTGAACAGAAACAAGGCCCATAGCTGCAAATTTGAAGTGCGTACCTTCAATCCCAGGTAAGTACCTTCAATTCGGCACTCTAGATCATCGCTCATGCCCAAAAACGTGGCCTGCCGCCTGGCCTGCCTCTGCTGCTAAAACATATACCCAGTCCAGGACCGATCATAATTCGCCCTTCTTTTGCTCTGCAGTGTGGAATAATCGCCGGAATGAATTGGGTAGGTTAGGCTCATTCGGTGCGGAAAAGACAGCACAATAGACAGCTTTAACCATGGCAGCCATGGCTAGATAAAAAGGGAGCTTCGAAAAGCTTGGCTACGGCCCCATTTGCTTTCATCGAATTTACCATTAATGTAATTCAAGCAAATCCTTAACAATTCCTCTTACTTTTGTAATACCAAGCTTAACCTCCGCCATAGCCATAGCCACAGCCAATCATTCTGTTCATTCTGAAAAAATAATTGTGGTGGGTAATCCACTATCGCCCACACGGAGAAATTCCAAGGCCAAACGCTGCCCCACATCTGACTACTGGGCCACTGCGAACTGTTCAGCGCCATTTTTGACCCTATTCAAACTTAGCCCTAACCAAGAATAGGGTGCAAATCCGGCACCAAAGCTCCAAATCCGGCAATGCAGAAAAAACCGTCATTAAATCTGTGCTCTTTAAATCCCTGCTTAAACCGTTCTAATCTACGCCACATTAATCAGAACTGCCAAACTTGCTTAAATGAAACCTAAAAACCTTCGAGAAAAAGGGCGCCATCATGGATAGCCAAGCCATAGCTAGAGCTATCCACCTGTGGAGATGTTAAATCCGGTCTTGATTATTAGTCTTCGGGCTTCTGAATCGATGCACTTTTCAATCAATTTTGAGATCTGAATTAAAGGGCGGGATCTGGATTGGGACAGGGGCGCACAAAGGGACAAAAAATATGAGACCGCTTTGCTGTCCTGTCTGTCTGAAATATTTAAAAGGATGTTCCTGACCTGACCTTCCTCGCCTATTTCTCCCATCGCCATAGCCAGCAGCTGCAACTGTAATTTATGGAAGCTCCATTTCGCGAAGCACGAGGCGGTGTATAGGCGGACCCCATATCAGCCACTCCCACGAGTGCCCTATTTCTTTCACATTTTTTATAACCAATTCAATTCAAATTATATCTTGTTTGTTTTGAAGAACCTTTGAAGCACCTTTATACCATTAGACCATTGTGGTCCAAAGAAAATCACATCATGGGACATGCCATTGAGAATGCTAAATAAACATTATTTGCTTCTTTCTGAAGAACCTTTAGACCACTTTTACTTGAACTTGGACTCCCCTCTCCTCAACATTAGGAAATTACATCATAGAAATGGCATTCACCAGGCCAATTAACTTGACAGAGCTTTACCTGACTCTAACCCCCGAATGCTCCAAATGTAGCAGTCCTGGGAAGAAACTACATGCTAAAAATGGCAAAATACCTTTACTCAACTCTAATGCCCCAAATTTAGTAGTCCTAAGAGGGAATTACACCCCAAAAATGACCAATTAACTTTACCTGACTCTGATGTCTCAAATGTATTAGTCATGTAATGTAATAGTCGTGGGAGGAAATTATGCCCTCAGAATGACCTTGAGCATGCCAATTACTCCAAGCTATGCCATATCTGACTTATCTAGGCTTGCTCATGTCCATTTCTAATAACTAAAGGATGTTTATGTCATCTTTCTTTAGCATTGTCAAGGCTTTCAAATGGATGGTCATCGTACATCCGACACACAATGGAGATTTATGTCCAAAGAATTTGATCATGACATATGCCCCGCTTTCGAACCAACTGAGTACGAGTTTTCGGTGCCACAAAGGCTCAGTCTAAGGTCCAAGTGTAAGGGCAACACTTCAACAAGAAAATAAGATGTCCCCACTACACGTGCATGACAACTCCTTTGATTCGTTTGATAAGCTCCACAGTAATTCTCACTTCAAGTACAGACAAATGGAGAGCATGCCATTGCCCAAATGTTCCTTCCTTGTGCATGTTCATGTTCATCTGAAGCACAGTACCCACAAATGGGGAGCATGCCATTGTCCAAATGTTCCTTCATTGCGCGTGTTCATGTGAACATAGCTCAATGTTATTAAACAAGTTTGACTAGTCCATAAAGTGGTCGCCTCAACATCTCGATCATATGTTACTAGACAAGTTTGACTACTCTATAAAGTGGTTGACTGAGTTGGTTTCATAGACATCTCGACTATTCAAAATGTATCGTCTATACAGATAGCTATTTTTTTCGGATCAAATTACTTACACCACAACCCCTCATTTTCCATAAATGTCATCAATTGTATAGCCATGTACTCATCTAAGCTAGGAAACTTTGCTTCAAGCAAGTTTAAGCCTTAAATGTTTTCAAGCTTATATTTATGATAGCTAAATGTAGGTTGGCTTATTAATCCTAAACAGTAATGGTTGTAGTAATTCCATTGTATAGTTCTCATGGTCTATTGGTCTCCATGGATGTTAATAATTAGTTCTATTTTCTTAGCTGATCTAGAATACTCAATTTCTTATTAGCTACCCCCTTATTTCATATTAGTTACTCCATTATGTTGCACCATTTACATGTGCTTCACAAGATAAATATGAGAAAGGTATCGCGTATGGTATATAGCATAGTGAAAATATTACTACTAAGATTAGATAGTAGATAGTAGATAGAAACCTTGCCTTTCGACTAAAAGTATTGCCAAAGAAAACTTCAATCATAGGAATATACTTGATCTCTGAATTTTGATGCAAAGATGGTTGTACACTTAATATGAATATAATAGCAAAAAGATAGATAAGGATTTGACATTATATATGCTTGTTGATCTTGACGTTCTTGGCCAAGTTTCAATTAGCTTCCACACGTCCAATTCAAATGTATTCTTGACTCACTTCTACTCCACATTCATCCTCTTATATATAAGAATGCAAATAAATTAATTTAATATTTGACGTGCACACAAAACTTATACAGCATGTGAAATTGTTTATATTTTAGTAGCACTATAATAACCAATGGAGATAAGATTTCCTTTTATAAAATACTTCAAAGGGTTTGCACATTTGCATGACTCATTTGCCAAATTAGAAAATAAAATTCCCTTTTTTTTTTTAAGGACGAAAGCCAAAAACTTTATTAATCGAAAATAAGAAGTATAAAATTTATATGTCTCATCTAACTGTGTAAGCACAAAAAGATGCCACAGGAGCACGAGCGTAGAGCACGATGTACTTACTCCAGAATAGGAGACTAACGATAAGAATCAATTTGAAGATACTGAATCCAAATATGTTTCTCATTTTTTACTCAAGGGGAGGAACACTCGTAAGACGTCAATACTTTTTTTCTAGGCCACCATAATAACACCACGTGCAGATGAATAAATGCCCTGAAAAATGTGGCATCTGAGACGCTTCCATATCGACCACAAGATCCAACCAGAACCAAGATGGAGGATGGAATGCCCTCTGTTTAGCTGGGGGACCATGCATTGGGATAGGACGCCAAGAAGATGCATCGGTAGTCCAATGCATTGTTAAACAAACCTTGTAGCCAAGACCACGCCGGCTGAGCCTCTAGACAATAGAAAAGGCAGTGCTCAAGAGTCTCAATGACTGAAAGGCAGAGCAAGCATATTGTAGATATGCAAGGATCATAACGATGTCTGAAGGCATTAACACACAGGCACCTGTGGATAACCTGCCACCAAAGTACAGAAACTTTAGGGTGGAGCAACTTATCCAAAGAAATCACCATGTACGCATAAAGTGAGTCGTGGAATCTATAGGTGCTACCCATCCGCAATGGGAGGGTTGTGGTGCTAAGAGAAGGCGATATCTCGATTTGACAAAGTACTTGCCTTTGTGAATATTTTCATGACAGTCCCAAGGCATCCTTTCGTCAGAACAACGACCGCACCATAAGAGGTAAATTCTTTGCGACCTTCTTCTATACAGACACATCCCAATGGGAGAGCAGGAGGAACTTTGCCTAAAATTCAAGCCAAGACAATAGGCGACCGGCTTCATACCATGCTTTAATAGAGACAACATCTGCAAGAACCCATCATCTCTGTGTAAGAGGATGAACTGATGCAGCCAGTAGAGGTGCTGAGGGGTTTGGAGGCAGTGGTAGCCACCATCATGGAGTCTTCAATAGGGTGTGTGTGGAAGGGCATGGCCAAAAGAGGTGTTTGACTGCATCCCATGCTGTCAACAGTCCACGCAAAACTGGAGAAGCATTTGAAAAAGGTTGCAGAGGCTGAAATAATACCCAAGGTAGGACTGGTTTGACTGTTTGCCTAGAGGGATACAGTGACCAAGACCTGTCTAAGAAGGCATAAACCAGGAGAGTCATCTTCACCAATTAGGAATCTCCAAATGAACTTTGAAATACGGACTTTGCTCTGCAGTAAGAAGTCCATCATACCCAGACCACCTGCCCATTTTGGAAAGATGCATTTCGACCACGCCGCCTTAATCACAACACCTTCCTCGTTACCTGCCCATATAAAGTTTCAAATTATTGCAATGAGCTCACGTACTCTGAGCTATGGGGCTAACAGTAAGGATGCCATATAGACAGGGGTACTACTAAGGACTGGCTTGGCCACTGTAATGTGACCCGCAAGAGACAATTTTGCAGTGGACCACCAGAATAAGTGCTTCTCCAAACCCTTAATGATCTCCTTCCATGCGGCTCAACAAAGAACATAGATACCAACTGGAATCTCCAACAACTTGATGGCTTGTCCATGAGCAAGTAATTCCATGGATAATCATGAACACATGTTGGAGTATCCAACGTCCACAAAGCTGTACACTTCTGCCACACACAAGGACACCAGAAGCCAGTGAATATGTGTCTAAGAGCAATTTGGCAGCTTCTAGATTTTCAGCATTAGTGTTGAAATTAGGTTTGAGTCATCACATATTCTGTTGACAAAAATGATTCATTGAAGTTGTATATACAGTGTACATAAGTTATACAGGAGATTGTACAGAGATTGGCTAGACCTAATTTGCAGTCCAGTGAAAATAGCATACCATTGAACTTATAGTGGTTCACATGATAATGGTCTTTACACCATATTGCAATTGGTTGAGCTTATACATATTAAATGGTTGGGATTATCCCATATGTATAGCATTTGGGGCCCGATGCAATGGAGGGAAACTCCATATGAATAGGAGCTCGGCTAGGCGGCCGGATCCGATGCCATAACCGCCGAGACTTGCATTATAAAAGATTCAAGAGGCCGGTTCAGAAATTGGACTGGTCAGGAGGATAATCTAAGGAGGAATTACTGCTTGTTTCGGAGTTGTTTGATTGTATTCTCTTCGGGTCAAATTTGAGTCAATCCCATTTCTACAGTAACTTTGTGCTACAGTTATCCTAAGGTTTATTGAAATATTGTTTCTTGAAAGTTCGTTATCTTAGAAATTATTATATGATGATCATTGTCTTGATGTAATTCATGATTTCATCAAGCAATATTGAAATAGATTGGAATAAGATTCTCTATTTCTAACATTGGTATCAGAGCAGTTACTGGTACTAAGCATTCAAAGAAAAGTTATTCATCATGTCAAGCGAGGTTTGGAGCTAGTTCTACCTTGTTAATTGTAGAAGTTTATAAAGGAGGCCCGGGGTTTCAAGTTTGGAAAGATGCAATCAAGCATATTTTGGAAGTGGAGGACCTCTGGGATCTTGTAGATCCAGATGGTGTAACAAATGTGGACTTCAATACCCTCACAAGGTCAGTATCTGAAAGTTCGGTTAACATAAGGCAAAGTGCAGTCTTTGTGCCACCAAATGCGAGAAAGGTTTACTTGAGGGGGCGGTCAAGTCGAGATTTGGGAGATCTTTATACTCAAGGCTTAAAGAAGCTCAAGGAATAATTACATGCAAGGTAAGCCCTACTATAAGGCTTAAACTTAGAAATATGAATCCAAGACAAATGTGGTCATATCTTTTGAAACATTTTGAAGAAAAAACATCCTCTCAGATTGATCTTCTTGAAAATGAGTTAAGAAATCTTAAGTTAAAGGAAGAGGGGATGTAATCAGAGTTTTCAACACATTTGATAATATTGTTGCTTTTGACTTTGGTTGGGGAGGAATAATATCTCGAGAGAAGTCGGTCATACAAATTTCGAGGCGATAAGTGTCGCCACTCATGGCAAAGATGGAAGAACCATTAGCATTTCCAAATACATGGTTCAATAAGCACATAAGGAGTATTTGAAGTTGCAACTTTGAAGATCTTTCAAAAAGCTACAAAAGACACAAGGACTTGAAGAACCAAAGAAGGACATTCACTTGAGAAAACATCAAAGGAGTATTTTGGCTAAATGGAAGGTCACAAGGCAAGTTACTAAATTTGAAGCCCTATTGAAGATTTGCAAGATCACAACTTGGTATGACATTTCTGATTTGAGCATTGAAGTTGATATTCTAAAGTTCTTAAAGAATTGCCTAGCCATTCTTTTTCATTCTATATCTTGAGTCGTTCTCTCCATTCCATGTCTAGCCTTCTTTTTTTCCACATTTCCATCTCCTCTCATTTCATACTATGGTGTTGGTAATTTTTTTTTCCCTAGTCAATTGAAACACACACTCCATGCTCCATCCACCCACTCACCAAAGTCAAGCATTAGGGAGCCTCATGAATTCATTTCAAAAGTACCTAGAGTTATACTTACTAGGTCTTACAAAAGAAGGACAAAAGCAAGACATGTCCAACTATGTAAGAAATGAGCTCCCTAGTAGCATTTCATGTCAAAAGAAATTGCAAAAGATACAAACATCCACTTCATCATTCATAATTCCACTTCACCATTCATATCACACGTGTCACCCATATCATCCATACTTCATGCCACTTCACCAAAATCATCATTTTTGACTAGGGAAAAGATGGTTACCAACCCTTAAGTGCCACATCTTCACCATTTTTGCCACCTCACCAAGCCCCATGCTTAGTCATTTCTTTTTTTTTCCAAAAAAAATCAAAGTATTCCATTTGAAAATTTGATGATACTATCTGGTAGCCCACATGAAAACATGCCACCTGGCACAAACATTTTTGAAAAAAGAGGTTATATCGACCTTCTAAATGGCCTTCTTGGGGCGCGTGCCTTTTTTGAAAAATGATAAAACCTACCTACATCTACCCCCATTTATCTACCCTCTCATCCTCACGCCAAGTGGCGCCCCCGGCATGCCAAGTGAAAAACACGAGCCGAAGCTTGGCGTGGGGAGGAGACCACGTAATCAAGATCGGTCAATGGATCTATATTTATACCTTGGCTTCTTTTTTTTCCATTCCGCCTGTGGGATATTTCTTCACAAGAAAAACAAGAACCCTAAGATTTGCGAGGCCAAGAAACGGATTTTTAGTAGCCGGGAACTACCTAATCATGACTGCATTCCCTCGATTTAACTTGAGTGATCCCAAGAACTCCAAAACGGTGTGCTAAATGATCGGATAACTTTGGATCTTGCAAGAATTGGAACAGAACCAGGCATTTTCAAAAAGGGGCAAATCGACCCAGGAAATTTCAAGGGCTTTTGCGCATTTGGGAGATTGTGGATGCGAAATACATGTCAATAACGATCTTCTCGCTTTGTGAATTGACCTTCCTTTTTTCGCATCAATTTACTTGATTGAGCAAGAAAAGTGACCAATTATTCATGTCCAGATCCGGAAGTATTATTGACTCTGAATTGTGAGTTATTTGAAGTTATGTGGAACTCTGTATGATTTGTTAAGTGAATGAAAATCCGACTTTGGTAAAATTTCCTTTCCTCAACTTCCTTTTCAAGAAAGTTATGCATATCTGCTAAATATTGTTCTAGTTTTTTTTCTACTGCATATTAGAAAGATCCTACTTAGGCTTCATAAGAAAAGTCATCTTGCATTCAAAGAAAATATAAAACATATAAATATTTGTCAAAGCTAAGTCCTAGCTATCTGATAAGAGTCAAAAAAGAACCTATCTTCTCGCTACAAAACTCTCTAGCAAAGGTTCAGTCCATATGTTATTATCAAAACCTCAGTAATTATCTTCTATTCTGTCTCAGGAAAAACAAAAAACATATAAATTAATATCTCGTCATCAAAAAACACGATAAATGTCATTGGTAAATTACTCTCTGTTCATTCAAAGATTCAAAGTAATCCCAAAAAAGGTGTTGCACTTTACCTACAAGAACAATTAGATCAGTCCCAGCTTGTCCCGGATCAAAAATAATATCTCACAAAACATTTGAGAATTTCTGCTCTCTGCCGAGAGTATTGACCAATTTTTGACTAGGTCAGGCATAGATTTTTTAAGTATCTAGAACTGTCTGACTTCAAGAAGGATTTTGCACTCTTTTAATATCAAGTGTTGGGATCACACTCATACTTTTCCCAAGTAAAATTCACCAGTTATTTGTGCTTGGTATTGAAAAGAGGAAACAGGGTTTTTTCTTGAAATGGGAAAACTGTACTAACAGGCTTGTGGTGAAAAGGTTTTGCAAGATTTAGGTTTAGAGTGGTTGCCTGAAGCAACCTGGAGGTCCTAAACCATTCTAGTTGAGGGTTTTGCCAGGATTACCCTCAACAGTAAGTGACAATGAAAACTTGTCTTTGTTCATAAGAAACATGAGTAAAACAAGGGAAGAAGCTGAGAATACCTTGAGAACTGAGTATGAACAGAAGAAAATAATGAGAGAAGGAGAGGAAACTTCTGAAATCCTCTTTGCTAGAAAAAAGGGGCAACCAACATGTTACAATTGCAATGAGCCTGGTCACTTTAAAAATGAATGTCCAAAGAACAAAAGAGAATTCAATTGTTATACATGTGGTGGAAAGGGACATGTGGCAGCCAAATGTCCAACTCCAAAAGATTATGGCAGAAACAAAAATAAAGGATCTGCAAGTAGAGGAGGAAAAATAAATTCAGGAAGGGGTCGTGGCAGAAAGCCAACTGGTACTTTTGTGACTAGGGAGCAAGAAGAAAAGGAAAAATCTGATGTTGATGATGAAGATGAGGTAAGCCTTGCTTTTAATGTTGTTGAGAAAATCAGCTTGCTAACAAATGAAACTCTTGTCTCATTTCAGCTTGTTGAAAGGGAGACAGGAAAGAAGTTAAAGTGCATTAGGTCTGACAGGGGAGGTGAATATTTATCAGCCAAATTCAGACTTTTTTGTATAACTCATGGTATTAGAAGGCAACTAACTTGCAGGTACACCCCTCAACAAAATGGAGTAGCTGAGAGGAAAAACAGAACCATTATGGATGCTGTAAGATCCATGATCAAGAGGAGTGGCTTACCAAACATTCTGTGGGAGGAAGCTTTAAAGGCTGCAATCATGATCCAAAACAAATTGCCTTCATCAAGCATTAAAGGTAACATACCTGATTTGTTATGGTCAAGTACTAATGCTAGCATAGACTATGATTTTTTTCAAAGCATATGGTTGTTTAGCATATGTACATGTTCCAAAGGAATTGAGGCGTAAATTAGATGACAAAGCAAACATTGGGTATCTTGTGGGATATGATGAGGAATCAAAAGGGTATAGAGTTTATATACCAGAGAGCAGAACAATTATTATTAGCAGAGACACAATATTTGATGAACAGGTGTTTTACAAAGATAAACATCAAAGGAAAACAGTTTGTGACAAAAGGGACAAGGATGAGACAAAGACACAAAGAAAAATGTGATTTAGACTCGGATCAAGAAGAAGAGAATATGTTAGCAGAACCAAATGGTGACACAAACACTGAAAACAATGAGGCAGCAAACATTGAAAATACCACTATCCCATTAGGTGCCACCAGCAAAAGAAGAACTCAGGTGGAGAAATTGTTGGAAAATGTACATGAAAATGTTGATCATTATGGTAGAAATGAATTGGGAAGAAGCGGGGAGGTTAGAAAAGCAACATATTGAATATGAACAAATTATGGCAATACTTGAAAATATTCCAATCCCACGGTCTTATGAGGAAGCAATTGAGAGTGAGCATAAGAACAAAGTGGCTTAAAGCCATGAAGGACGAAGTTAGATTCTTTTGAGAAAACTCAAACTTATGACTTAGTTGACTACCCTACCAGAGAAAATGTTGTAGGGTGCAAATGGTTGTTTAAAATTAAGGAAAATTCAGATGGCAGCAGGAAATACAAGGCAAGACTTGTGGCAAAAGGATACACTAAAAAAACAGGGCACGGATTTTGATGAGACATACTCTCCTATTGTAAAATTAACTTGACATTAGAACATTGCTTGCAATAGCAAATGCACAGGACCTTGAGCTACATCACATGGATGTAAAAACAGCCTTTCTTAATGCTAAACTGGAGGAAAAAGTTTTTATGCAACAGGCTCCAGGATTTGAGCAACAAATTAACAAAGTTTGGAGACTAAATAGAGCTGTGTACGGCCTGAAACAGCCCCCTAGGGAGTGGTATGTATGCATGGATAATTTCCTTAAGGAACAAGGGTTTGAGAAGCTCAAGAATGATGGCAACCTCTACGGTACAAACAAAGAAAACTTTTGCATCATAGCCTTGTATGTTGATGACGCATTATGGCAAAGGCAAATCACACAAGTATCTTAAATCATTGTAAAGGGATCTTAAGTTCAAGATTTGAAATGTCGGATCTAGGGGAACTAAGACACTTCTTGGGCATTGAAGTATGCGTAAAACAGGGACCAAAAGATATTGAAGTCTGCGACAATCCAAACATGTAGAAAACATGCTTAAAAGGTTCAACCTTGTTGATGCACATCAAACAAAATGCCAAGTGATGCGGGGACATAGATTGTGTAAGAAAAAGATCTCACCGAAAAGGACATCAAAGAAATGGAGAATGTCCCATATAGATCTTTAATAGGGTGTTTGCTATATCTGGCAAACAACACAAGACCAGATATCTCTTATATTGTAAACATCTTGAGCAGGAGATGTCATAATCCGACCAAAGATCTTTGGATTGCGGTAAAAGGGTTTTAAAAGTATCTTAAGGGTACAAAAACACATGGAATAATGTTCAATTGGATAACCTCCAGCTATGTGCATATAGTGATCTTGATTGGGGAGGGGACTTGTCAAACAGGAAATCCACATCTGGTTTTGTTGTATTCTTAGGTGGAGGTGCCATTAATTGGAAAAGCAAAAAGCAGAATGCAATTGCCATGTCTTCAGCAGAAGCTGAGTACACAGCCTCATCATTAGTTGCCAAAGAGATTTGCTGGTTGAGAAGATTGCTAGAAGAATTAAATTGCAAACAAACAGGTCCAACTCAAATTTTTTTCTTGTGAAATGAGTGCGTTGCAATTGTGAAAAATCCAGTTCACCATGATAGAATAAAGCACATTGAATTAAACATTCACTTTATTCGAGATTTGGCCAGCAAACAGTATATTGAGATGGTGTACATTAACACAGCAAAATAGATTGCAGATGTCTTCACAAAAGCTCTTCCTGAAGTTAAGTTTAAACAGTTTAAGGTTGACATGCAGGTTACAGAATAGTGTGATGAAGGAGGAATGTTGAAATTAGGTTTGAGTCATCACATATTCTGTTGACAAAAATGATTCATTGAAGTTGTATATACAGTGTACATAAGTTATACAGGAGATTGTACAGAGATTGGCTAGACCTAATTTGCAGTCCAGTGAAAATAGCATACCATTGAACTTATAGTGGTTCACATGATAATGGTCTTTACACCATATTGCAATGGTTGAGCTTATACATATTAAATGGTTGGGATTATCCCATATGTATAGCACTTGGGGCCCGATGCAATGGAGGGAAACTCCATATGAATAGGAGCTCGGCTAGACGGCCGGATCCGATGCCATAACCGCCGAGACTTGCATTATAAAAGATTCAAGAGGCGGTTCGAGAAATTGGGTGGTCGGAGGATAATCTAAGGAGGAATTCTTGCTTGTTTGGAGTTGTTTGATTGTATTCTCTTCGGGTCAAACTTGAGTCAATCCCATTTCTCTGATAACTTTGTGCTCTGATTATCCTAAGGTTTATTGAAATATTGTTTCTTGAAAGTTCGTTATCTTAGGAATTATTATATGATGATCATTGTCTTGATGTAATTCATGAATTCATCAAGCAATATTGAAATAGATTGGAATAAGATTCTCTATTTCTAACAATTAGTGACCAAGAAGACGAACGTGTCATCTGCATATTGATTGCAAACCTCTTGTGTGCCATCCTCCATTGTGAGACCATGGAGAAGTCCCTCTGAGGTTGTTATGGTGAATAACTGCGACAAAGCCCCTGCGACAATTTTGAAAGCAGTGGTGCTAAAGGGCATCCCTGACAAATACCATGATCAAATGAGAAGGCCTCTGGCGGCTCATCATGGAACATAAAAGTCGCCCGGCCAGAGACACACAGCTTCATAATGTCAGATGTGAATTGCTCTTCAAATCCTAGTCTTCACATACATCGATGCATGAATTTCCAGCTAACACCATCGCAAGCCTTCGCAAAATCAAGCTTAATGTACACAACTGGAAGGTCTTGCTTATGTGCCCAATAGATTCCCCCATAAGCAGCAGCAACATTGTTCAGAATGCATCATTTTGGAAGAAAGCTTGATTGGGTTGTCGAGATGGACTCTGCCAAGATGTCCACCCACTCTGCAAAAGCCTTGGCAAAGACAATAAGATGATAGGTCGCCCGGTCGAGGATCTTTGACCTTGGGGATGAGTGAGATGGCACATGTATTTAGAATTCTATCCAAAGCAGAGGACCGTCGAAAGTCACAGAAAAGCATCATACATGAGAAAATCAAAAGCTGATGGCATCTCCAACCACTTGACGTGCCAATTCATAAGTGGGATCATAGGGCTCCCAACCACAAGGGAAGGGAATACTAGCATTTTTGTCATCGTGGGTTTGCTCTCGAAGATGGCACACTTCACACCTGCTGTACTGTTTGCTAAAAATATTTTCATGATACATGTCATGCCATCCGACCGACACATTCGATACTAAGCTCCACATGGGCACGAGATTTCATCCTCAGTAGATGATTGAATGGAAAATTTTAATAGAGTCTTTGAAGATATGTTGAGTACATATGTATGAGATAAACAAGACTAGTGGAAAGCCTATTTTTATATAACTACATTTGCTTACAATAATGCTAAGCATTCCCATATGGGTACGACTTCCTTTATACTAATATATGGATACCAATGCTTGTCTTGAGCAGCATGACATGATCTAATATCCAAAGCACAATTGGCACAAGATTTGCTCTAAGATATGGAAAACCTAGCATCAAGAAATCATGAGAATGCATATTAAAGCCATAAGCAAGGCAAAATGCAAATAAGCATCACACAAATCAAATTTTTGAGCAAGATGATGAAGTATGGCTCAAAATTGCAGTTAAGGAAGGCAAATTTTGATTTGACATGGCAAAGAAGTTGGCATGTCAAAATTGTTATAAAAGTGGGACTTATGACCTAGAGCTTCATCCACACTTAAGAGTCCATAATGTCTTTCATCTTGTTTAAGCATTATGTTCTTTATGGAGCAAATCTTTTGCAAAATCATCATCTTCTTGAACTCAAAGATGGAGAACTTCCTCTAGAACCTAAGAAGGTCCTTCAATCAAGGGAAACGGCAGCTAGGAGCAAAGTATACTTGATCAAGTGAAATTTTCGAGCCAAGAAGTAGTCACTTAGGAAAAGGAATAGGATTTGAAGAGGGACTTTCCCTCTTCCCGAATTCCTAGACCATTTCTCTTCTCCTTCAATACACTCCCCCTTCTAAAATGCCAAAACCTTTACCCCCTTCATTTTCTTATATTTCTTTCACCATTTTTCTTCCCCTTCAATCCATTCCCCCTTCTAAAACACCAAAACCTTTACCCCAAGCCTGCATTACTGCTAGTTTGTTTTTTTTTTTTTAAAGAACGACAGATATTTTCAACATTAAATCATGAAAATAAATACATAATTTGAGGTATAGGTTTAAAATTCAGAGGAAAAATAGTCCCTCTCTGCAAAGCTACATGGGAGCCTCTTCTATAATTGTTCCTTTTGCCTTCAGCGCATTTGGATATGGTCGATGCAGTGGGCAAGTTAAGGGTCATAATTATGGTTGGACGTATATTTCACTCAAGAAGGCAGCGGCAAAAAAGAGTTCCAACAGTTCATATTGGTGATTTAGAATCAAAGGTTTAATGATTAAGTACTCATTTGCTTAGTTAGAATGTTCTAGCTAATCATGTTTAGATTAACTGTAACGGAGGACACCATCCATCTTCTTTAAGAGGGGATGGCCTAGAACTGTTACGTTCACTTCTCTCGTTGCAAAAGGTGCCCCATGCCATGTGGGACAGTTCTCAAGACATCAAAACGCGATATTAGCCAGTGTTGGGAGATATTGGGGCCCATTATATCCATTAGACACTTGCCTATAAATAGCTCATTTGTCATCTCACCTTTTTGGCTCCTCCTCTCTTGCTCTAGCGCCTTCCTCTTGAACAACCATTCTATGGACGTTGCAAAGTGCTTTAAAGTTCGGACGTATGATCTATATTTTAGTATTATACTATTATTCATTGCATATCATAGAAATATACTCTCTATAGTAAGTAAATCCATGGCCTAAAGGAATAGGATGCATTTGTGTAGTATGTTCCTATACCTAGAGGCCTTAAACCCATTCAGCTCCCAAGTCAAGTCCACCTATGAAATTCACGGCCCAACTGGGGGATTTTCATATGCTGAGTAGCAGTGCAAGTAAGGTCTAACCCAATTTGGCATAGGCGAAGGGAGATTGTGACTATACTGCTCTTGCTAGTTGGGGATGTCGAGAAGGGCGTGACAATTAGAGTTCCACTGATGAGGAAAATAGAGCATAGCTTGACTTTGTCCCTAGGTGGACCGTGTCTTCGTGGGGTTCAGTTAGGTATCATTTTGTTGTTCTAGAGAATTTCTAGAATCTATGCTCAGTTGGGGCATTAAGACGGATCGCAGCGTGCCCCTGGACTATTTCTGGTAGCATTATAGGCTCTGCTACGTGCGATGTGGTCTCCAATTGCCCACGATGCCTGTGGTTGATCCTATCTCATAGGGCTTAGGAGAGGGGCAGATGGAAGTGGATCCTTAGCCGATTTGCATTATAAGTTCTCTTGTCTTTAGGAAAGGCCCTAAGACATAAAATCCCTCTTTAGATAGTATCTAACTTGTAAGCTAGAGCATATCAGTGGGGTACTCGATAAGGTGATCTAACCCTATTCGTTCTGGTCTGAGTGGACGATAAATTTCAATTCAACTCTAGATGTGCTCTCTTTAGGTATTGCAAAGTTCGGCACGTATCCTTCCCTTCCACATGTCTCACCTCACGTGTATCGACTCGGCGTGTTTCGGTATTCCAGTTGGCATTCATGTTAGTATTGGAGTTATCAAGGGTTTGGAGAACCACCTATTTTAGTGGTCTATTGCAAAGTTGTCTCTTGTTTTGGTGGGATTACTGTGGCCAAGTCAATTCTAAGTAGTACCTATGTCTATATAGCTTTCTTATTGCTAGCCCCACAGGTCAAAGTACAAGAACTTATTGCAATAGTCCAAAATTTCATATGGGATGCAATTGACTAGGGTAGTGTGGTTAAGGTGGCATGGTCTGAACACAAAGATGAGATGGCTGACAAAATAAGGGTTAAACAGAGCCTCGGGGCGCTCGTGACGATGGCGCTTAGTGCTGCCGGCATTTTTCCTTGTAACTTGAGCATCTAAACTCCGTTTTCGATGATCTTTAGTTCTTGGAAAGCTTGTTTCAAGAGCTCTCCATCAACATCAATTTTGTTAGGGTTTGCTATCAGGTTAGAGGCCGGATTTGGGGCTGTTTAATTTCGGCCACTTATAGTAGGGATGGGAAAGACAGATATGGTTTCAGCATCCAAGGCAGCGACAAAACGGCGTAACTCTATCACCAATTTGGTGATACCTGATCCCCCAGTTGCTGCGCAAAAAGAGGTAAATAATTCAGTTGAAAGTTCTTTGCCTTCGGTGCTGGCTACTCTAGTGGTTCTTGAAGAAAGGAATTTTCCTCCCTTGCAAGGCGCTAAGAGTAAGGGAGCGGAAGTTAATGGGAATTTATATCCAACAGGTAGAGAGTCCAGTCCTAATATAGTTCCTCAGCCTCAGGCAAACAATAGTGCTTGGAAATCATGTGATTCGGTTACAAAAGTTTCATATCAAAGATTTAGTGGTTGGCTTTGTAAGGATATATCTAGTGCATCTAGAAAGGCAAGGAGTAAGGATGAGTTGTCGGCAATCTTGGACACATTAAAAGCCTGACAGATTCAACTTCAACAACAGTTGCCTCCAGATGACATATTTTACCAGTCTGACTATCAGAATGTAGTTGAAGCTTCTGGTATTCCTGTGATTGAGGTGGACCATCAAGCTCATATTAAGTGTGCTGAGAACTTATCTTCCTGTGCAGTTCTTGGGTATTTTACTGGTGGCTATTTAGATTTTTCACAGTTCCATGTTTGGTTATCTCATCTTCTAATACGCCTTCAACTTCCTCCTTTTCAGTCCATAAAGTTGTTGGCAAAAAATTTTGTTCTCATTATGTTTGAAAGTAGTGATGCAATGGACTCTTTGGTATCAAGAGGGATTGATCCACTTGGTGGGGAATATATAATGTACCAGTATTACTCTCCTGGCTTTACACCAGATACATTTCATGCTTTAAAGATGCCTTGCTGGTTTTCGTTACCTAATCTTCCTCCTGATCTAATGGCTCATCAATTTCTAGTTGCAATTGCAACGGGACTTGAGGTTCATATCTCACACTCCATCATGAATGGTCCAAGCATTTGTGTTTCTATGCCTATGGACTCGCCTTTACCAGATTGTATAGTTGTGAAGAGCGGGCCTTGGTATAAGAAGTTAGATCTAAGCTTCTGAATGGCCCAGAATTAACCCGTTTGTTTCCTGATAAGGAGGCTATTGCTAGCTTTCGTCGAGGTACTCGTGCGTCTCAGGCATCGGTTCAACATTCTTCTCAGGTTCAAGCTCCTATTGTTATTTCTTCATCTATTCATAATCAACCTTTGTCAGTTGCTTTGCATTCTTCGGCTATGGAAGATGCTCTACATACAGTTCCAATGGTGTCATCCTTAGCACTGTCAGATGCAGCTATAGTTCCTACCACTCTCCTCGTTGTTGCTTCTGCTTCTCATGCTTCTGAGGTTGTTATGGCTGATGGTCCTAATTTTTAGTCCGCTAAAGAGTCATGGCAACAGGTCAATTGGAAGAAGGCAGCGAGGAAGAAGTCTTTTATGTCATCTCACGAGGCTATCCTGCCTCGTACTATTCAGTGGCATGATAACTCGATGGCGCTTAGGGCTGCCAGCATTTTTCCTTGTAACTTGAGCATCTAAACTCTATTTTTGATGATCTTTAGTTCTTGGAAAGCTTGTTTCAAGAGCTCTCCATCAACATCAATTTTGTTAGGGTTTGCTATTAGGTTAGGGGGCGGATTTGGGGCTGTTTGATTTCGGCCACTTATAGTAGGGATGGGGAAGACAGATATGGTTTCAGCATCCAAGGCAGCGACAAAACGGCGTGAGTCTATCACCAATTTGGTGATACGTGATCCCCCAGTTGCTGGGCAAAAAGAGGTAAATAATTCAGTTGAAAGTTCTTTGCCTTCGGTGCTGGCTACTCCAGTGGTTCTTGAAGAAAAGAATTTTCCTCCCTTGCAAGGCGCTCCGAGTAAGGGAGCAGAAGTTAATGGGAATTTGTATCCAACAGGTAGAGAGTCCAGTCCTAATATAGTTCCTCAGCCTTAGGCAAACAATAATGCTTGGAAATCATCTGATTCGGCTACAAAAGTTTCATATCAAAGATTTAGTGATTGGCTTTGTAAGGATATATCTAGTGCATCTAGAAAGGCAAGGATAGCAGCTCTTTTACAGGTATTGTCTGAAGGAAATAAGGATGAGTTGTCGGCAATCTTGGACACATTAAAAGCCCGACAGATTCAACTTCAACAACAGTTGCCTCCAGATGACATATTTTACCAATCTGACTGTCAGAATGTAGTTGAAGCTTCTGGTATTCCTGTGGTTGAGGTGGACCATCAAGCTCATATTAAGTGTGCTGAGAACTTATCTTCCTGTGCAGTTCTTGGGTAGTTTACTGGTGACTATTTAGATTTTTCACAGTTCCATGTTTGGTTATCTCGGCTTCTAATATGCCTTCAACTTCCTCCTTTTTAGTCCATCAAATTGTTGGCAAAAAAATTTGTTCTCATTATGTTTAAAGTAGTGATGCATTGGACTCTTTGGTATCAAGAGGGATTGATCCACTTGGTGGGGAATATATAATGTATCAATATTACTCTCCTGGCTTTACACCAGATACAGTTCGTGCTTTAAAGATGCCTTGCTGGTTTTCGTTACCTAATCTTCCTCCTGATCTAATGGCTCATCAATTTCTAGTTGCAATTGCAACGGGACTTGAGGTTCATATCTCACACTCCATCATGAATGGTCCAAGCATTTGTGTTTCTATGCCTATGGACTCGCCTTTACCAGATTGTATAGTTGTGAAGAGCGGGCCTTGGTATAAGAAGTTAGATCTAAGCTTCTGAATGGCCCAGAATTAACCCGTTTGTTTCCTGATAAGGAGGCTATTGCTAGCTTTCGTCGAGGTACTCGTGCGTCTCAGGCATCGGTTCAACATTCTTCTCAGGTTCAAGCTCCTATTGTTATTTCTTCATCTATTCATAATCAACCTTTGTCAGTTGCTTTGCATTCTTCGGCTATGGAAGATGCTCTACATACAGTTCCAATGGTGTCATCCTTAGCACTGTCAGATGCAGCTATAGTTCCTACCACTCTCCTCATTGTTGCTTCTGCTTCTCATGCTTCTGAGGTTGTTATGGCTGATGGTCCTAATTTTCAGTCCGCTAAAGAGTCATGGCAACAGGTCAATTGGAAGAAGGCAGCGAGGAAGAAGTTTGTTATGTCATCTCACCCCTTATTCCTTAATCTACACCGTACGTAAAGTTCCTCGTTTGTGGGGTATGCAAGTACAAAATTTGCTATACTGTATAACAAGATTCGCAAAATACTATAAGATTTCAAGCGGAATACTATATGGTGTTGATTTCGTACGTGCAAAATACAATTATGAGGGCTCTCGCTGCCCTACGTCACCCCCCGTGTGAATATGCACCCAAACCAAAGGGGGTTTAAGGGGGATTTTAATTCAAATGTGTTGGACCCAATGGTTGTGTTAATTAATGTCAATGGTAGTTATGTGTTGGTTGTTAATGTCAATGGTTGTTATGTGTTGGGGGATTTAATTTTTATATGTTGGATGTTAATGGTTTGTGTTGCAAAAAAAAAATTTTGGCCCCTTCGGGGCCTTAGGGACATCACCCCCCCCTCGGTGTGACAAAACTTTTAGAATTCAAACCAGAAAGAAACTAGAATTCATTTGAGGCTTTCATCACCTGTAGCTTTTGAATTTCATCACAATAAAACAAATAGAACATAAGTAAAAGTTACCATAAAGATAGAGCAGATTGAACCCATTATTCTGAAAGTCATAAAGTTTGCAACACCCATACACAAACATTTTTCAACTGGAATTTAACAGCAGCCTTTGGCCTCCATGGATTCTTTTGGTGAGAAACCAAAGTGGGAAATTTTTCTGCTTGTTAGTACAAGGATCTAGAAGCCTTGGAATTTGCTTAATAACTGCCTCGAAATCTAAAAATGCATGGTAATTTTTTGCAAGCTTCATTCGGAATGAGCCATAAAACAATATCCAATAGCGCAATCGTGTATTAATGTCGTCGATTCGCGTAGCGAATCGGCATTCTTGCTCAAGACGAGCATGCATGCATTGCATGCGTCGCATGCATGCATCGCATGCGTTTTAGGCCGTTCTTCGGGTTGGGCGTTTGCTACTTATTGCGGAGTTCTTCATCGACGTTTCATCGGCGCTTCCTCTTCTCTCAGCAGTACCTTATTCTCTTTGAACTGTTTCCAGGCAGGGGAGGGGCTTCTTCCTGCCTGGTTTGGCCAATTTGGCGTTGCTTTCCTGCTGTCCTTTTCGGCCTTTAGCCTTCATCCTGTGACCTTCGTCCTCGATCCTAGTTTGTTAAGGAAGTCCTTTGGTATTCGGGCGCTTTGTTGGTTTCATGCGAGTCGCAGTGCAAGAATGTCGTCGATTCAGCGAGCTTAATCGGCATTCTTGCTCAAGACGAGCATGCATGCATTGCATGCGTCGCATGCATGCATCGCATGCGTTTTAGGCCGTTCTTCGGGTTGGGCGTTTGCTACTTATTGCGGAGTTCTTCATCGACGTTTCATCGGCGCTTCCTCTTCTCTCAGCAGTACCTTATTCTCTTTGAACCCACCCTCCCCCCCTTCTTTGTTTATATTTTATACAAGTTACGTTTTATCATGTTTTTCCCTTTCGGTGGGTGATGCTTTTTTTCCACCCACTGGGTGATGCTATTCTCTGGTATGTTTCTCGTTTGTTGTGTTGGTGATGTGCAGGTGCAGGTTGGCGAGCGCCATTCGTTTTGACTTCTCCATGCGGGGGTTTTTGGGAGCGATTCTATGCCTTACGTTTGTCTAAGCCCCTTGCCGAAGGCTTATCACTAAAACCGTAAAGAAAAAAACCCGAAAGGGCGGGGTTTTTTAATCCCGGTGATAAGCTTTCGGCAGGTACATCAGCCACTCATCTATTAGCATTGTATTTGTTTTTTTGGGGTCCAAGTGATATAATTGGATTTCCCTTTATTTTTCGTGGGTAGTTCGCATGTGTGCGGCTATCCACTGTCCACCATTGTAGAAATCTGCTGAGATGAATGAGAAGCCTATCTATCTCGGGCGCTTTGTTGGTTTCATGCGAGTCGCAGTGCAAGAATCAGCTGGTAGGATGTGAAAGCCTACCAAACCCAGCCGAAAAATTGCTGTTTTAGCACTTAACCAAACATATCCATATCATACACTATCAAAAAGATCTCGGAGAGAGCTTTCCAATGCAATAAAAATCATTTCAAACAGGGCTCTGGATCAAAAGTTATGATAAGAAATGTGTTGCCGGTGGGGAAACTGCACTACATGCGCCCTTCAAGACCTTCATGTGCCCATTATACACCACACACACAAAAAGAGGGCTTTTGTTGTGAGCCATTGGTTGTTGACCATTATGCATCACACGCACAAAAAAAGGGCTTTTGTTGTGAGCCATTGGTTGTTGACCATTGAAAAAAAAAGGCTAAAATCAATGGCTCAGAAATGGTGCACTCTAGATGTACGCATTAGTACATCCATTTGAATACATCATGAAACCATAGGAAAACCTTAGTGAAAAGCGTACAAAAACACAAAGAAAACCCCCTGTTATTATGCTACATATTCCTGCCTCGTACTATTCAGTAGCATGATAACTTGATATCTGTTGATGATCATCTCGATGTTGCAGAACATGTTGATTGTGATGAGGCCATTAAATGCCTCAAGATGGCACAAGGAGTATGATATGTACTGTGTATGGGTGGTTTTGCTTAGTGGACTATCTCGTCCTCTAGGTTTTGAGTCCCGTGTCACAGGTCCCTTGTATGTATCTTGATGTTCCTTGATAATAGATTGTCGTCCTTCAAAAAAAAAAAAAGGGTGGCATGGTCTAATTGCATCCTTTCCAAATGGGCAGGTGGCACAGATAGATGGATTTCTTACTATTGTAAAGGGTCCCATATCATTTGGAGGCTTCAAAATAGTGAAGGTGACTCTCCTGGTCTACGCCTATTCAAACAATCTCTTAGTCATTGTATCTCTCTAGGCAAAAAGGCAGTCAAACCAATTCTATCTTGGGCACTATTTCACCCTCTAAGCCTTTTCAGAATATTTCTCCTTTTCTACCAGGATATTCAGTATGGGAAGCGCTCATCCATCTTTTTTGGCCGTGTCCTTCCATTCATTCTCTACTAGGAGATTCCATGGTGGTGGGTGCCAGTGTCGTCAAATCTCTTAGCATCTTTAGTTGTTGCATCATTTTATCCCCTTACACAGAGATGTTTGGGCCCTAGCAAGTGTGCTCTCTATTCAAGCATGGTATGAAGGTGGTTCCCTCTTTTCTTAAAATTCCTACTCTTCCATTGGGATGTACAGTGCATTTGTCTCTTATAATGGAGGTTGGCATCATAGAAAGGGTGGCTTGGGGTTTGCAACAAAGATATTAACAAAGACAAGCACTTTGTCAGCTCCATATATCGTCCTCTTTTAGCTCCACAGTCTCTCCCACTGCCCAAGGGAGTTCAAATTTTGTCCTCTATAAGTTAGGAGGAAGATAAAATGGGAGTTTTTTTTGGAGTGTTTTCATATGTATTTGGGGTATATATTGCATACGGAGAGGTTCAAATTTGGCTTTAAAAATCCATATACGAGGGCTGTTATTTGCCACCTTGCGAATGAGATGGAATATTCCCTTTTATATATAAATGCATTCCAAGGCCACTACCAAATGGTTGGCCATTGCAGATTTCACAGTTCGATTTGGTTCATACATGGCATTGGCTTTGGGGTTTATGTGGCTTCACCTGAAGTTTTTGTACTTTGTTATCTAGTTATACATAGGTACTTGCGTGTTAGTGCCTTACAACATCGCTGTGATTTTCGTGTATCTACAATATAAGCATTCTGTCTTTTAGACAGTGAGATGCTTGAGCATTGCCTCTTTGCGTGTCCAGAAGTTCAACTAGCATGGTCCTATATCAAGATTTATTTAACAGTGCATTGGGATAGCCAATCTTTTGGCATCCTACATAGATGCATGGGCCCCAGCATTTCATTTATGTTCTGGTTGGCTCTGATCAATCTGGGAGCATCGTAAACTCCACATTTTCCATGGCATTTATCCATCTAAAATTTTAATAGCTCGTAAGCGTTCCTCCCGTAAGCGAGATGTGAGGGATTGTATTTGAATTCAATATCTTCAAATTAATTCATATTGGTACTACCCTATGGTAGAGTAAGTACATGTGCTTCAGGCCCATGTTCGAGGGCACCTTTTTGAGTTTACAACTAGATGAGATAAGCACATTATATAAATCCTAATTTTGGTAAATAAAGTACTTTTTGTCCCAAAAAAAAGGGGGTTTGTTTGTTTAAGTAGTAAAAAGAGAATTATGAGGCAAAAGAGAGAATTGAATTGAATTTTATCATCCACGAAGATAATTAGCCTATGGATCCCAATAAAAAAAATACAACAAATAGATTATTGTCAAAATTAATACACTTCCGCCATCAATTTTATGATACACTAAGAAACTGTACAATGATATATTATGATACACTTCAATTTTAATGCAGTGTTTGAGGACATAGCGGAGTGCATTCTTCCGTGATCACCTGGACATAAGATCACAACAAATCCACTGAAATCGTGTCTAGCAGCACATGGAGTGGCTAGTTAGGTGGGATCAACTCAGCAAAACGGGCTCGGATGTGGGTGAATGCCAGACTAATTTGAAGAGTGACATTCATCCTCAATGGCACCCTGTTGGCAACATTGACAAATCCTGTCCTCACGTCCCTCCAGGGCCCATCTGTCTATCTCGATTTGAAGGCAATATGCATCGTGAGAATTGAGGCTATCAATCTCCGTTTCTTCATGGGTAAATATTCACGAAGGTAGTGTTATGGACCCCGTATAACCATTGGATTGATCTTGTGTTGGTAGTGTGTCTTCTTAACCTGCTCCAGGGCACTAGCATCCTAAAGCTTGTTGAGACAGCAAGCATCATGGTACCGCATAAGTGATAGTGGTCCTCCTTAGGGTCTTCTGCAGAGGAATCTGATACGGGATTGTGATTTTGCCCTAAGTGCTCGAGCAAGAAAGGCTTTCTGCACCTGCCAGCCTAGGTCCTTCCAGGTGGTCAAGGATATGACCTGGCCCCCGGTTTCGACCGTGTATAAAAGAACAGATTCCACCAAAACCTTGAACAAGTGTGACATATAGACCCAGTCATATAGATCTGCTTTGTAACGATTGTTCTGCATTGAATACAGTGTCTTCCAGCCCATTATCACTCGTAACCGAATGGAAGTGTTCCAATATATGATAGCCAGAGACTCTATGCCCAAGTACTTGTAGGTGGGTGCTACTGCCACATAGTGAACGATGGAAGTCTTGGCTGGCATGAAGAGGAGATGAGCAGGACTTTAGTGTTAGCCAGATCGACCCATATTCTGGTGGCTTGGCAGGAAGTCTCCAGGGCATGTAAATGGCGTTGCATGCCCTCTGGTGTATAGGTCAAGAGGTCCACATCATCAGCGTATATGAGCTGCCTAATACTCTAGTCCACCAGATGAGGTAGAGATCAAACAGTGTTGGAGAGAGGGGAGGACCCTAATACTACTGTTGGCAAGTTGCCTTGATGGTGTCAGTTGGCTTGAGCATGTCTCGTATAGTCTGTATATCACATTTTGCAAGTTTATGGGGGCTTCCAATTGTCTCAATCTTTTGCACAACTTTTCTAAGGCACAATATCAAAGGCCTTTGCGAAGTCGACAAAGCAACAGTAGAGGTCCCGCCCGGTGGTTGTTGCTATCATCAACCAAGGTCCCTTGTATAAAAATATGATCAATAGTTGAGTGCAGGGACTGGAATCCTGCTTGTCTCTGCCTCCTCCGCATATGCCATCAATTGTTGCTCAAGAATGTCGGCCATCAATTTTGCAAAGAGTTAGCTCATGATTAATCTCTAGTTGGTTGGACTTTGTGGGTCGCATGTCTTATAGATAGGAACTACCCTGCCATTGGTCCACTGTTGGGAAAATCCTTCCTATAATGCCCTGTTGAATAGTGTCGTTCAAGATGGGCACTATTGGTGGTCCTGCTCATTAAGCAGCTCTACATGCATGCCTTCCAAGTCTATCGCCTTGCCATTGGCAAGATGTTGCAAGTCCTGAGAGACCTCTAGCTCTGTTATTTCTAGTGCTTGGCTGATCTGTGGGGTACTTCTACTTGGACCCCAAGCAGATCATAGAGATGTTGCAAGTATTGTACCCATTGGTCGGAGCTGATGTTTCTTATGGGTTGTAAAGGTTTGTATAGCACTCTTCTCCATAATGTATAATGTTCTCAGATGTAGAGAGAATGAAATGCTGTAATCTAGTTGTTTTATTGGTATAATTCATAAGGTATTATATTATGACATCAATATATCAACAAAGTCACCTCAAAGGGTGACTACATCATAACATACATGTAACAGCACATCAATAACATCATCATCACATGGGGGATCCTACCCAAGGGCTCAGACTCCAAGGTGTGGACTGACGGCTTGGGCCTCCAGAAGTCATTGCAGACCGAATTCATAAGAATGGATTGGGCTGGCATAGGAACATTGTCGTTGGGTAGTCCACTCCATCCGCCCCTCCCTTGCACACTTTGCAGAGTAGGTTGAAGAGTCTTGGGACTGGACCATAGCCTGCCGGGTGCGTAGCCAAAAGGGCTACTGCTGGGTTGCATCTCCCCAGTCCCGATGAGGCAGGAGGAGAGTCTCCTCCCCTCTAGAGGCATGCATGCCCATCACAGGCGGCTAGAGGGCCACTGCCCGTATTCGACTTGAACCTCATTGAAGGTGATGCATCACCCAAGAGGTATCGAGCTCATGCCTTGCCCACACGCAGTGGCAAACCATTAAGCCTAGCCAGCTTAGATCCCCGGTAGGCTTTACATACCAGAGGGATCAATTAGTGATGGGACAAGTCCCCCTTATTCCACCGGTCTAGCCCCGCTACCCACAACTAGGCGGGCTCTTGTACACGGACAGCATTAATTGGGAATTAATGAGGTTATCTAGAATCATCTGCTACTGAAGGTTTCAGGGTCTCTACCCCCCCTTCCCACATACACAGGAGAGCATAGAATGGAACATCATCAACATCAAAGAACTGAAATACTGAATAAGATCTAATCTATCTTACCTAAACTTATAAGATTAGGTTCTTTCGTTACGGCTGGTGATCTTAGGATCTACAAGGCTGATAGGACTGATCTAACATACTATTCTAACTCATTGCTGGGTTAAGAGGCGGCTTTGCACAATAGAATCGTGAGTTACATGATCCTTGACTTGTTCCAGCTCCCCGGATTGCGTCCATGCTCTCGTGGTTGATGAAGACAGCTGCCCTTGATGAATCTAATGTGCAAAGGTGGCTCAGCGGCGCCTGGCAATGCAGAATGGCAGCTTGCTTTAGCCGGAATGGCTCAGTGGAGCCCAAAATGCAAAAGGAGAAAGGTTTAGGGTTTTTCCTTTAGTTCCTTATATATGAACTTTAAAGGTTAGGTTAGAAGGGGCCAAATGGGGTAGTGCCACTTGGCAAAGGGGGTTTTAATTGCATATGTTAAATATACATGTGCAACCTACGAGGTTGCCCCCTAGGTGCAACCCTTTACGGCTCTCAAATACTTGTCGTGATGACATGTACGTGTGACGTGGCAGTATAATATATGTATTTGGATCGTATGTTATGCTGGAACGTCACACCCACCAGAGTGTTCATGAGCATAGGATTGTGAACTCTATGTATAGGCTGCTTGTCAATGGTGTTATCCTTCTGCCATCCACCAAGTGGTCCCTTCAGCTCCCACCTCCTAGTTGGAGACATATGTGGACTTGGGCTTGGGATAAACTACTTCATCCTAAGGTGGCTGTGCTTTGGTGGCAGATTCTTCATAGATGCCCTCGTGTAAATGCGCTTGTCCACAGATTTGATCCTCGAGTGTCAGCATTCTGCCCACTGTGCAAGCAAAGGGACGAGACTATTGAGCATTATTTCTTTTTATGTGATCATCTCCAGCCTGTTTGGTCTTGGATGCTTTTCTCTTTTTTATGTGACATTGACAAGTCAGCAAGTGCTCCTGGCTATTTATCCGGATACTTGGAATAGTTGCAGAGCCAAGCATTTCATTTAGCATCAGGATGGTTGTTGTAGTCCATCTAGAAGTGCAGGAGATTGTGTGTCTTTTAGGGTTTGGATTTTCCTCCTGCAGTTGACCTCCAGGACGCACAAGCTAGAATTGCTAAGGCCTATCATTGCTCTTCGTTTGCTCCTGCCAAGCACAATTGATATTTGAGTTTCATCTGAGTGTGTTGTCTTATGCATATGCTGGTGGTTCTACTCAGTGGATCATGATTATCCTCTGAGATTTTATTCCTGTCTGTGCATTTGTATATCTGGCTTTTGGCTTGGAGTTTTAATAAAGTTTGCCATCCATCAAAAAATAAATGACTCATTAACAACAGAAGGATAGATTCTAAAGTAACTGCAATCACCTGCACAAATTCTTCACCGACACAAATCTTCACAAATCTTCACAAATCTAACTGGCTATGAGATCACCTACAAGAAAGCAACCGAAAACCTTCAACGGCAGAAGCTTCTTGCTCTTTTAATGATGATTTGTCCAACAACAACTGAGAAGCCGAAAATCATTTTCTGTTCGCTGTATCTTCTTATTTTAACGAATCTGTTTAATCAAACCTCTACCGCCACGATACAAGCATATCTATGGCTTCAGAACCCTGAAAAATCTATGGCATATCTATGGCTTTAGAACTTCATTATGGCTTCAGAACCATGAAAAAAGGCTGAAAAAAGAACCGACGGCTAAGAACCCTGAAAAAAGGCAGCCGCTTTATCTCCTGAAGAATATGCCTTCAATCGAAATGCTCTATGCCAACTAAAACATCGTCAGAAATAGCAACTGTATTGCCTTTGAAGAACCGACGAGAGAACAAAGGCATATTCGACCACTCTCCAAGTTTCCATTCCTAAAACCATCAGTGCGATTTATCTGCGTTTTGAAATTAGCAGATAAATCCGCTTCTTGAGGCTAGTTGAGAGGGTCCCTTTGGAGTATTTATAGCCTTGTTGCATTCCTCTCATTTTCATCAGCTGTCTTTGAGCCTTCCCCTTTGTGGTCGCTTGCCCCACCCTCCCCCCCGCCCTTTAGTTTTAGCCCTACGTTATAACCTTTTGTTATTGAAGTTCTTTTGTAGTCAACGTCTTAGTTTTTCATGTTGATTCGCTCATTGTTTGACGACTTGATCTTGCAATGGTATCTTGTACAATGGGCTGGATGTGCTCATGCCAAGCATTGTTGTTGGGGCAACTCTTATGTCTTGAATGTTGGGATTTAAGTGGAGGCGATGTTGAGGGCCCTTGCACCATGGTGGTGGGCCCTCGTGTGCCGAAGATGTGGCGGCCTTTGTGCCAGAATTGGGGTCCTCGTACCAGGAGTTCCTTTGTTCCTTTTGCAGATTTGCTCAGGATGGATGTGGAAATGTCATTTGCGAGTTTTGCGAGAATCTTGGCATGTTGGGGTCGTGTTGGACATTACAACGAAGGCCTATGAATCTTATGAACTTATTTTGAGTTTTGAATCCTTTGTGGTGCTTTGACACCTTTTGTATGCCCAAAAAGGCCGGTGTGCATGAGGGATTATTAGAAGTGAAAAATTATTGTACTGCTATTTTGGAAATAAAGGGGAGGGCCACATGGCTCATTCATTCCCCTTTGTGGTCGCTTGCCCCACCCTCCCGCCCCTTTCGCCCCTTTTCTGCGTTTGCTTGCCCTTTTCGAGTTTGTCTTTGATTAGTCCATTTAGTCTATTGGTGTCCTTATGCGCTTCCCTCCATGGCGGGCTCTCTGGCTATAGAGTTCCGGCCGAAGGGCTTAATAGTGTTGTGTCGTTTATTTTATCTCCAGCGTTCTAGTTTCGGCCGCGGGGTTATTTCGTTTATTTTGTTTTACTCTTTTCATGTTTCTTCTCGGTTTTCTCTGTTGCTAGGTTAACCTCTGATGCCTTTTCATGTGAGAAGTCTGAAATTCAAGGGTTCGCTTGCTGGATAGGTCTAACCGGGCCGAGCTCTGTTGCTGGATGGGTTTCTCTGGGATGTCGTTTTGGATGTCTTCTGGATGGTTTCCAATCTTCTGGGTTGTGCTTGTGGCATAGAGTTTAGAGCTTCGTAGCCATTTGATGTTTTTCCAGACTGTATGCTTGTTGGATGGGGTATTAGATAGCTGCGTTTCAGGGCTTCTGGATATGTTTTTTCCTATACTTGCTGATTTTCCTAATTGTGTTTCACTACACCGTAGATTCGCACCATGACTCGCTTCTGTGTTTATGTTTCCCCCATTCGGTGTGCCCGCAGTAGTGACGCAGATTGGATGTTCTGAAATGTGTAATTTATTTACAGCAGAGGGTGCGTGGCAGGCTATATTGGTTGATTTTCTCGGGCGTTCTGCAAGTTCGTGGCCAGCATCCCTTCGTAATTTCATTTTGAAGCTCACAAAGCACTGGAGATGGGCTCAACTTCGGCATCTCCTGGACGTGTCATTTCACGGACATTATTTTGGATGTTGATTCGGAGATGCTTTTGCTGTGATTGTAGATTAAGTCGTAAGTCTTCACTTTATTTTTATTCATTTTGATTGGAAACATGGATGCAGAGGGATGCAGAGGTCGTTGGCTTCTAGGCCTGTCTTGCCTAACTAAGTCCATTCAGGAGTTTCCTACCTAACTCTCTTTTACAGTTGGCTTGATCTTTACTTTGTTTCCTTGCCCTTCAAACTGCGTTTTAGTATTCTTTTGTTCTACCTTCCTTGTGGTCCACCAAGTTACCTGCTCATAATGTAAGAGTCTGGAGCGTTTGTTGCAGTTTTTTGAAAGACTTCATGGCAGACTTTCTTGTAGTGATTGTATTCCTTAATCTGTAAGTTCTACCTCCTCTGCACTACAGCCACTACAGACATGAACTTATTTTTTGTCTTAGCTTCATTGTTATAGTGGTGAAGATTCATGTTTAGAAGGTAGGGGTTGAACATATATCCACCAAAGTTTTGCTAGTTGCAGCCTCTTTCTATGAGTTGAGATTCTATCTAAGCTTCTCCGGTAAGATTATTGGTTCATGGGAAGGTAGGTGCAGCAGTCCTATTTTATATATCCTGCATGATCCAGATCTGTTTAAGTCAGTTCGCCTTTGGAGTAGGTGTTGAGCCCGCATCTGCATTGCAAATTGCTTTAGGATGCATTTCTTTGAGCAAGCTGGAAGACTTGTTTGTGGTTCTTTGACCGACCTCCTACCGCTGGTTTTGCGACTTCCTACCTCTACAAGTGGATAAGTCTCTTTTAAGGTTATCCACATTTGATATTTGAGTCCTTATGTTGACCCTTTTAATGTTGAATTTCATAGTAGATTCCTTAGGCTGGTCAAATTCATTCGTTGCATTTCCAGAGTTGTTCATATTATATATTTGGATACACTTGATGTGAATCTGCCCTCTTTCTCTAAGGCCTCATTCAAGCATTTGATACTTTTTAACCTTAGTTTGAATGGGCCACTCGTGCATTTTGTTAAAACGTTCTGAGTTGGTTCTCATCTAATTGCATTAGTTGGATGTTTTACTTGTACTACATTTTTTAGGCATTTGCTATTTGCATATGTATTTGTTTTGGTTCCAATATTATTTCAACAATATTATTTCAACCTGTTTATCAGTTTATGGTATATTGGCTAGGTTGAGCGAGGGAAGAGTATGGCTTGGTTCGCCAACAAGCTTTATGCAGCAGTGCCTGGTTCATAATCATAAATGGCCTTGTTCTACATTTTAGTTAGTTTAGTCCCCAGCAAGCTTTCGATAGTGGACCCTTTTCTACAATCAGAATTGGCCTTGTTCTACATTATATGGTCATTGTACGAATTGAGGTGATACATCTTCGTGGCTTTAGGTTTTGATTGGTATTTGTAGTTGAGGTATTTTTCTAACTTGGAGCTTTGCTCTTTTTCAACCTTTCCCATTTTAAGCCGTGGAGTGTGGAGTTTGCTCTTCGCCGTGGAGTGTGGAGTTTGCTCTTCTCTGTGCTTTTCGAATTATGTAGTTTTGGGTTTGTGGAGTTTGCTCTTCGCCGTGGAGTGTGGAGTTTGCTCCTCTCTCCGCATTTTGAATTATGTAGTTTTGGGTTGGCCTTTGTTTGGATTTTTGGTATTGGGTTTGGAACTTGAGATTGATTAACTGCGGTTGGCAGCACATATGTATTGTATATCTTCTAGAGCTAGTTACAATGTTATTGAATATTTTGCTAAGTTGAAGATTTTGTTGAGAATGCTAGTTTGGAAATCCTGAAGTTTAGATTAACTAGGTTGGAGGTGTTCTAGTGTTCCAGAGACTATTGTTTTTCGAAGTTTTGAAGTTGAGATGAGCATAATTATTTAGGAGATTTATTTCTCACTAACGTCAGTTCTTATGGATTAAGCTTAGTTTGTGGTGCGGTTTTGTTTTAGCGTGGAGTTGTTGGGTAGCGGGAGTTTGTTATTGCTTAGAGTGCTAGGGGAGTTTCATGTTGCCAGAGTACAAGGTCTCGAGTTGCATGTTTTGGGTTTATAAGTGTAGTTTGTGTTGCAAATTTGAATAAGTTGTGGTGTAGAAGGTTGTGGTTGCTTGATTTTCAGGGTGCTATTTGCGTTTCTTTGGATTCCCACCTTGTGCTCTAGTTCCCATTTAAGTCTACATTAGTAGATTATCCTTTTGTCAACCTTTACTTCAATTTTGGCCTAACGTGATCTTGGTTCTTTGTTTATGGCTTTACTCTTCGCCAAGCTTTGCAGGTCCATGGAAATGCATGTATCAAGTATTTCTAGATTAGCTCATCATTAGCATTTTGTGCATGCTCATTTTTGTTTTGTGATGGTTTCTAAAGGGACCCATTTAGCTATTTGCTTAGTGCATTTTTCTTCCTAATAGCTTGTCTTTTGTTTCTTTTGAGTTTGTTACAATGTTTGAGCTGCTAGCTTATTAGTCATATGCGCTCATGACAACCCTCGCCTTTGGGAGGCCTTTCAATACGCATCTATAAGTAGACCCTAATCCTTTTATAATCATTTGTATTAAAAGGCAAATGAGTCTGATTTTATAGTTTAGAGTTTGTGAGAGTTTTACCATCTTTTTTATATTTGAATGTTGGTGCACATTCAATATCTTTTCATTTAGTTTGGGATTTCAATTTTTTCATGATATTTGGTTAGCTTGTAGTTCCTCCCATTCTATTCTTTTCTATGAGTTATAGCCGGAGATATGCGCTTCTATGGTTTCTACGAGGTGTTATAGGTGACATTCCAGATAGTTGAATGCCCTGTGGAATTGTTTTCTAGTAAATGCTAGGTTGGAAAGTATTGAGTGTTGAAGTTGATATTATCATGCTAGTTTGGGGTAGTTGCTTCCTCTAGCAATGTTTTGAGACATATGATTGGACATGCAACTTGTTGTCGAGGTTCTCAAGTTTAGTTTGTGGTGCGAACCTGTATAAGTTGTGGATTGCTAATTGCTAACTTTGTGCCCTTAGTTGCATTATGTCTATTCTAGTGGCTTGGTTAGGTTTGGCGAGTTCTGGCTCTGGAGGTTTATGACCACGTATGTTTATTTGAGTTATAGTCCAGGCGAGTTTTTATTTTAGATTGTTTTCTAGTAAAAGATCCTCTAACCTGAACATTGAGGTTGTATGTACTCGTAGCTCCCCCCGGAGTTGTACGTGTCTTGATTTGTCCTTGCCTGTTCATGGGTCCCCACCATTTGCGGTGTGAGTTGAGTTGACATCATTTAGTTATGCCATTGAAGCTGTTGCTTTTTTCATTCTATTCCTAGTTTCTTTCCAATTGTCAATGGTCTGCTCAGTTTCTTGTAGGGTTTGATTTGGTTGTTCGATCTAGTGGTTAATTATAACCTTGCAACGAAGAATGTATAGTCTTGTAGTTACGACAGTTCTATTGAAATGGGAGTTTGTTTTTTCAGTAGTTCATGACATTTGGAGTTCTGACAGTTCATCTCGAGGATCTACTTGGCGCAAGTATTCTACATTGTACATCACACTTTCATCCTTGTGCAGGTTTCATAGTTGTTTAAATGGCAGTACGCTTGAATTTTTGGAAGTTTTACAATGTATCTTCTTACAAGCGTCTTGAGTTGGTGGTAGTTGTATGGGTTTCGTTCCTATTTGATTGAGTAGGATGTATCTAGTTGAGCTTATTTGAAAATCCAAGATTACTATATATTATAGGTGCAACATTAGTGGTTGAAGTTGTAAGTTTTGCTATAGATCATGGGCTGACAAGGGAGGTTTAACAATTGCCTTATGTGGGAAATCAGTTGTAGAGGGTCGTGATAGTGCTTGTTGACCGTGCCGGGGACTTAGTTTAGATTTGAATAATTGACCTTTGTGCCGAGCTATGTTGGGCTTTCTAGGTGCTTATGTCCTTAGAGAATCTAGATTTGCATCATTGGCCCTTATGCCTAGATATGTTGTGCTTTTCTGGTTGCTGTAATCTTGTCTTGTCTGTTATCCTTCTAGCTCTTCCATGAGCTCCCTTGATTAGGTTTTGTATTACTTCCTTGATTTTCCTTGCTGTGTTTGTTCACCTCTCTCTTCTCCTTTTATAGTTTTTCCCTGCATCATGATCTTTTCTAGTTTGCCGTTCCTTCCCTTGCACTTTTATTTCATTTTTGTGAGATGCTCTACGATTGGTTCCTTTCAACAAAGTTTTGAGTCGTTAAGCTTATGATAGTTCATGTTAGCAACTTTGCAGGATATCGTAATATTCTTTTTAGTATTCTTGGTAGTTTGGATGTGCCTTGGTCTCTTGCTCCCCATCGCCTGCGGATTTTTCTTTTTCCTTTGTGATTCTTGAGTGGTGACATTGTAATCTTAATTCTCTTAGACATTTAATTTCCTGTTTTTCTGCCTCTTTTTTCAGCATGTTGTTTGGTCGCGTTGGTTGAGTGCAACTAGGCTCTAGAATCTCTAAAACCTTCAATTCCAAGAACCAGCTGCAATCCTCCCCAAAACCTTCTGATGTATTGAAACGCATTTTCCACCATCAGCATTCTACTATAAGGTGTCATAAAATGCATCATCAACAACATACTAATGAAAAGCCCATCATAGATATATATTATTGTATTGCATTATATTGTATTGGATAAATCACGTCTGTTAGACCTTCAGGTCCATAGATGAGAAAAAGTTACATGCATGTTTTTTGATAAACTAGAAAAGGAAAAATAACAAAACTAGACCTTACACATCAAGGTCACTTGCCATGTCGTAAAGATCCAGTAGCTCTTTCTTTGACCTGTCATAATCTTGAAGATACATACCAAGTTTTATAACTGGTAAATTCAAAAGATCGTGAAAAGAATTGCAACTAATATCATGCTGTGCTCTTAAGTAGTCAAAAGCTGAGCAATGAAGAAGAGCATGTCGTTCGTGTTCTACCTCGGCATCTAGGCAGCAAGGACAAAAACACAATCCACGTGGCACATCCTGCTCTCTTTTTTTTATTGAAGGCTATGTATATGTATATTTATATAGAGAAAATGAGTACAAAAAGTTTGAGAATGCAAATAATATAAGTATGCATTCTCTTAGACCGAAATATATGTGGGATTGTAGTTCAGAATTATCCCATAAAGTTATCATTTTCGCCCTAACCCTCTAGAGATCGAGCAGAAAGAGCAATAGAGACAATTGCAGGTTTGGAATTTAGCTGGATTGAATCGCCCGGTATGATCTACAGCTTCACAAATCAGAATTCTTCTGAAGTCGAAATTTTGGATGCATGAGCAGTCGCATCGGCATTGATCTCCATGGTATGCCGTCGAATTGGCCCCGAATTGGTCTAGCCACATAGAATTAATCATAAGATTAATTCGATCCCATTTCAGCTTCTTTTGTCCCACCAAGATGTTACCTGAAAAACCAAAGAAGAGATGTATAAGTTAATCAAATATCTCATTAATCCATTTGATATCAAATTTTGACTGTCAATGACAGCCTTAGGCCAAACAATCTCCTCATTGAAAATGAGAGTGTTTCTAGCTTTCCACATTCTCCAGAGGAGGATATATATTCTCCAATCCCTGGGATTATGGGGAAACAATATATCAACCAAGGCAGTTTCAGAAAGATCAGGGATATTGAATTCAATAGCTGCCAACTCTAAAACCCAGTCTGACCAAAGGCAATTCTTAAAAAGGTGATCTTCATCTTCAGGCTCCTGCAAACATCTCACACAAATTAGAAGAAGCCATATTTAATCTAAATCTCTTGGAATTAGTAGCCAGAGCCTTGTGCCAGAGCTGCCAGATGAAAGATTTGATCTTAGGATTTATAGGGGAATTCCACATGAATCTCAAACTTGCAGAACATCTGTCAACTGAAATATCCCACTTAGTACGTAAAGAGAGGGTATAACTTCTTGTCAGAAACATGTAGATCAGGCTGACTTTATAGTAAATTTTTCCCTTGTAATGCCACTAGATATCTTCATTATGCCAAATACCCTGACTTAAGCACGCCTTGATAGCATTACATAATCTTTCATTCTCCTCATCCAAATCAGCTAGAACTGAATCATGAAACTCAATGAAACCAAAATCATTAAAAAGGTGAGAAATATAAGTAATACCCATGTCTGACCACTTTCTACATTGAGAAGGAAAATTCATGGCTAAGCACATGTTGGGATTATTTAAAATCAGAGAAGGGTTCCAGAAAATAGATTGGTCTTTGGAGAGCCCTTCTTTCCAATCATACATCTTGTAAACCGCTTTCCAAGCCTTGATCCACTTTTTGATGATGCCAGGAATATTGTTTGAAACCTTAAAGTAAAAGAAAAGACTATCAGGCAACTGCATCTTGACATTTCTTCAGCCAAAAGGCTTGCATCTAGATAAATAGTACCGAACAAGGCAAGATACAGGATGATTGATCTTATTAAAGCAGCCCTGTAAATATATTTAGCTGCCAAGGCCATACTCTGCTTCTCAATATCTATGATTCCCAAGCCACCATTTTTCTTATTCTTCATGCATTCTTTCATAGCCACAGGAATCCAAATTCTATTAGTTCCCCCATTAGCAATAAACCTACAAAGAATGCTTTGGAGTTTAAAGTTGACTTTCTTGGGGGCTAAAAGAATTGAAGATTGATAAACATGAGAAGAAAAGATGACTGAATTTGTGACGTTCGGCAAAGACAAAGATACGGTCCCGTGGATGTATCTTTATCTTTGCCCAATCGCAGCGTACACCACTCACCGGCCGCGGTAATGCCAACGGATAGCCAGGTAAGTAGCCTAGGGGCAACTTGCTAGGAGTGTTCATATATTATTAATGTGCACATGTGCACATTAATGAGGGCACACCTTTCCATGTTGGCATATTTTGCCACCTAGCCATTAAAGGCAAGTGGGGCCTTTCCAATTATCCCACATGCCAAATTGAGCAATTGGAAACCCTAGCCTAAACCCCATGTCTATTTAGGGTAGGAAAACCCTAGCTTGCTAGTTTTTCGTCCTTAGGGTTTTAGAGCTCAGTTTTGGCTGCCCTTGAGCCAAAAACCGCCTCGTGACGCCCTTGGCTTAATTGCGCCATCAGTTCCCTTGAATTCGATCAGCTCAGCAGGATGGTTGAACTCAGGTCAGGAGGAGCCACTCAAGGATCAGGTATTTGGTCAATTTAATAGCTTAAACCGTCTTCTAATCATAGAATCAGTAGGTTTAGACTATTAAATTGCCCATAGTAGCTATCTAGATCTTAGATCTCGGACACTAACTAAAGAACCTAACTCTATGATTAGATCTAGTTCTTTAGTTCTTCCCGAGGATGTATTTGGATGATGTATCTCTGTGAACTCCTTGTATTGGGAAGGGGGTAGAGGCCCTAAAGCTTGTAGTTGATGCTCCTAGAGTAGCCTCTCTAGCACAATTGTAGATTCGGCTGCAGGTACAAGAGCCACACGGGTTGTGGGTGAAGGGGCCGAGGCGGGCTAAGAGGGAGGTTCATGTCCGGCTCTTGAGCGATCCCCGGTGTGTGTAAAGCCTACCGGGGATCATTGTGACTAGGTCTAATGGCTTACCACCGAAAGTGCGGGTAAGGCATGGGCTCGACACCGTGAAGTGGTGTACACTTTCCGGTGGGTTGGTCCGAATACGGGCAAAGTGGCCCTCTAGTCACCTTGAGTTAGCATGTAGATCTCGGAGGGAGTGATCCCTACCTGCCCCATCGGGCGGGAGGATGAGACCGAGGGAATAGCCCCTTCGGCTATGCATCCCGTGCGGGCTACTGATCCAGGTCCCGACACTTTTCAGCCTACTCGCAAAGTGTGCATGGGAGGGGCGGATGGAGTGGACAACCCTATGCCATGTTCTTATGCCAGCCCAACTCCATTGCCATGAATTGCATGCGAACGAACTCACGGAGACCCAAGCCGTCGGTCATCCTTTGAGTCTGAACCTTGGGTAGGATCCCTATGTGATGTGGCCGATCTTTGTCTATGCAGATATGAGGAGGACCATCCTTGAGATGGTCACAGGATGTGATGTATGTAAAGCACGACATGTATGTTTACGCCCGCCAGCCTAGGTAGGCCCCCGAGGGAGGGGGTAAGAATGACACCTTCACTCTTCCCATTGGGACTCGTTACGGGTGCTTGATGATATGTGGAGGGGCCCCGTGTATCAGCATGGAGCTGGTGTGGGGAAGAACTCCTGTTTGTATCACGGTGAGTGCACCGGTATACAGTAGGGGACGCCACAAGTGGTATCGTGAGCAATGTTCTTGGAGACCAAGAGCAAAGCACCGACCATGTTCCCGATAGTACTAACTTGATAGGATCCTCAAGCCTCGAAAAGTGGGAAAATTTTTTCTCACCTTTGTAGTTATGCTAAGCTAGTAACAATTAAGTGAATTGGAATTTAACAAGATTAAAAAAGAATGAGCCAAAAATTTTCCAGTGAGGTGGTCTCCACAACCGCTACCGGTCATAAAACTAACTTTTTGTTTTGAAGCGAGGCTAAGCTATGAGACATCGAGCCAAGAACACCAAAACATGATGAATTCGAGAAAAATAATGTGGTAAGGCTAATTCTAAGGTAGGAATTAGTTAGATTAGCATGTTTTAATTACCTAAAACCCTAGAAATGTATGAGATCTCATTTCCGCTACCGGGTCGCAAAACTAAACATTAGTATTGGAACGAGGCAAAAGCCGTGTGGAGACCAATAGGTAGGAAAAGTCTGAAATAAGTATAAGTTTTAGATAAGTTGGTGCCTTAGCATGTTAAACAGAGCAACTTGAGTTTTGACCTAAAATTCCACAAGCTATAAATAGATGTAGAACCCCCTCATTTTTTTCGTCCAAGCCCTAGAAATCCGCTCTTCCCAACTTAGGCGATCTCTCGGCGCTTTTATCCGATTGACGATCCAGAAGCATGGCCCAACCAAACAGATCAAGAAGAAAGCTGCCGCCCAGCGAAGCCACCAGCGCCACTGAGGCGGAGATAATTCGGATGATGCTTCGTGAGAGGCTCGCGAGAGGGGGACGTTCGCCTTCGGACGAGGAGCAAGACACGTCCGATCTGATTGAGGGCTTCAACCAGCAGGCAGAGCAGGACGAGGCCACATCACCGAACTCCATGGACGAGGAGACGAGGGAGGTGTATGAAGAAATAGAGCGGGAGATCCAGCAGCAGGAACAAGCAGACCATTCAGACGCACCCACGGAAATCCTCGAGCAGGATGGGCAGGTGACAGGTCTGGAGCCAGCGGAGGTAGCAGACCTTAGAAGGTTCATCAGAAAGTACGAGCGCCGGCAGAAGAAAAGGGAAGACAAAAAGAGGAAAAGGAAGGAAGAGGAACAAAAGGCAGCAGAAGAAAAGAAGAAAGAGAAAGGGAAGTTCGTGGCTGGCATAAGGAGAACGAAGGACTGCCCGCCAAGGAAGAGGCCGAACCCCAATATTATCATCAAGGAGCGGCAACCTGACGAACCCCCAAACCCCTCCGACGACTCTTCTGAGGAGGACTTCGACCCTAATGCTGCAGGTGGAAGCTCTTCCAAGCACCCAGGCGACGAACAGAAGCACCCGAAAGCAGCAAAGACTCGAAAGCAACCCCAAAGACAGACCAAGTGCGTAAGCCCCCGAAAATACCCGGCATGGGATAGAAAGAAGCAACCAAGACCTGCCCGGGAAGCCTACGTCACCGACAGGGTGAAGATCTACGAGAGGAAGATGAGAGAGCACGAGGCCTACATGAAGAAATGGGAGGCCTACAACCAATATTATGAAGAAAACAGGTTAGGGTCATGAGGGAGGGCTTACCTCAACGAAGCAAAGAAACCTTAAAGCCGCCACCACCGAAGCCCAAGGTTCCCAAGCCACCACCAAAGAAGAAAGCTGATAGAAAGGAGGTGGAGAGAAGAGCTAAGGGAGATTAGACACTTCCAGTGCCAGCTACGGTCTCCTAATCCCCGTGCGGCCCCTTCGCTCGGTTGGTGCGTGAAGTGATGCAGTGCCTACGTAATGCACTTTAGAGTCACTCGGACGAGGGCGTGGCCGGCAATGCAAGAGGCGGTGAGGCAAAGATAGTACAACATTTTGAAGATTCAACAGCCTGCACTATCCACGCTGAAAGCGGGTAACCTTAATGCGACAAGACATGAGTCTTGCGACCCGCATTAAGGAAGAACGCCTTAGAAACTTTTTGTTGTAAATAATTAAAAATTTTGTAATATAGAGCAATTTTGTGTACCTTGATGACACAAACTTGGGTAATTAGAGCAAATTAATAAGTTCTAGCTTTTATTTCAGTGAAATAGGACATTTGGGAGCCGAGACATGATGTCTCACAGCTGGCCGTCAGAAAACAAAAAGTTAGGATTGAAGCGAGGGCAAAGTCGTGAGAGACCTTCAAGCTTGACCAAAACAGCTCCAAATTGACCAAATAAGGGGTCGATTCTGCCTAATTTGATGAGCCCATCACCCTTACACCATTAGTTTACCCAAGTTGGACATCTTTGATCGAAATGGGACTGATGTCTCTCACATTACCTGGTCGCAAAACAAAAGTTAGTTTTGAAGCGAGGCTAAGCCGTGAGACCTCTTACCAATTCTTCACCGGGACTTGTCAAAGTCACCTTCAACCCTCGCGATAGCATCTTTTAGGTAACCTAGCCTTGTTCAAGCATCTCCTATAGTCCTCAAACTCCTATTTTAACCTCGGATAAGTTAGAATTACCCAATCCTAGGAAATTTTTCAAGTCATCCAAAAATTAGGGTTTTTTCCTTTTCTATAAATAGACCCCTCACTTCTTAGAAAGCACCCTACAAATCTGCTCCTGCCCTTCTAGCCGATTTCCCAACTCCCCGAGGCTCTTGCAACCGTTTGTTACCCTCTTCCGCAATTAATCAATGGCAACTTCTGATTTCGAGAGATGGTACAGGCGCCAAATAAGCTCATTGCCGAGGCCGACGTCGACCAAATCTTCGGATCTTCGGGAAGGAGGTAGGCGCCCAAGCAACCTTGCACGCGACCCGGCTTATAGTAGAGTCTTGGATCGAGTTCCAAGCTAGGGTAGAACCCGGCTAGTGCAACTCCCCCTTTGTGTAGGATATTTTGTTCCTAGACAGCGGTCCTGCAGGTAAACATTAGACGATGTCCCTAACATCGCCAAATACCTCACAAAACAAAGTTTAACCACACACGAGCCAATGGTCCTAAGCGGCCAAGCGGGACCAAGTACTTCTCTTTCAACACTGCCCGGCAATCTTTCTCACCCACCCGTCGCGAGAACACCGGGGAAACCTCCATTCCCCCATGGACGTGGACCCATTAGCCGTAGCAAAGAGAACAACCCGGCTCCTCACCAGATGAACAGGGAGCGGTGAAGGGAAGGAAGAAGACTCGGATGAACAGGAATCGAGGAGGAGGAAGACGCATGTCGAAGCTCGACCCGCCAGAGGAGCTGGGCGACAAGCAGAAAGCAGAGTGGCAAGACTTCGAAGAAGCCCGCAGACTCGTGAGTCGGCGCCACCCCCGGGTTAGGCATCACAAGCCTAGCTCCCATTATCAAGGTGAGGAGTTTTCGCTCCTAGTTTACATTCAAAACCTCCGGGGAGCGGGGGAAAGGGAGTACCGACTGAAGAGTTGCCGCACCAACCCGGGAAGAACGGACTTGGACGACTTCATCGTCCGAGGAGAGTCCCCACTTCCCTCCAAGTAAGGGGAAGCCGACACTTACATCGGAGAGTTTACCTCCGACATCCAAGCCTACACAACATCGTGCAGATTATGGAGGCGCATAAGGCCGAGAACAAGCTACCGACGGAGGAAGAGTTCCTTGCTCTCAGAACAGATGGGGATCCGCTATGCGACCTCAAACATCCTAACGGCAAGAAGCTCGTCCGCAGCACCTCCCGGGATAGGGCTAATTCGACCTCGGGGAGGGCTTCAAAGAACGCCGAGACTACAGGGAGCTCACCACGGTGGAGGTTGATGATTTCGAAGCGTACACGTGAGCTGGATACCGAAAGTGGCCGAGGGACCCGTCTCGCAACGCAGTCACTACGCTATTACCCGCCACCGCCGATGGATGGAAGAATAGCGGTTATCCACCGCAGTTCACCCCGCAGGCGAGGAAGGGGTATCGCCGCTGATTGCACTCAGGATTTGATGCCGGCATGCACGGCTACCCCTTAACACCGAAAGTATGCAATCCGGTGAAAAGAGCGGTAGCACTCGACGCCTTCGACTTCGCCATACCTTACAAAGCGGCAGCAAGATATGTGCGAACAAAGCAGCCTTACACCTCCCACCGAGAATAGAAGATTTAGCAAGAGCATTACTGTGGTGGATCTCCAGCCAATGTCCTTAGGAACTTGGGCCATTCAAAGGGGAACGACCCAAGTGAAAAAGTTCCCGGAGGATAATCCATCTTACCGACATCAACGTAAATGATTAGCGGTAGTTGCAAGTTCTTGTATTAGTGTAATATAAAATATAAATATAACATTCTTTGCACTATAAATGTTTTGTTGATATATTTTGTGTCCCTCAACCATGCCAACAAACATAAATAATGCAAGAAAGCAAGGAAAACTAACCATGTAGATATGAACCACTTGTGTATGCAGCTAGAGGCCTAAGCGCCAGGAGAACGACAATCTGCTGGAACTTACGGGAATGAGAGTCCGCCAGTGCCACGCCAGAGCAAGGAACCCGCTTGAAGAATTTGGACAAATGACCCTTTAAGAAGAAATATCGCAAATGAGGACGGACCTCGAAGCGGATAAAGGCCTTGCTAGCCGCTGGCGGGTGAGCAGAGGTTCGGTGGTAACGCTTCAAGCACCGCAAGCATCAGCTCGGAGAACGGTGTAGAGACAAGAAGAGGAGCAAGAGAGGAAGGTCCCCGGCTCGGACTCCTCCGACTCAAGCTCGATTCGCACTCCGGTCGAGGAAGAAGAAGAGCGTAACCAAGTCCGAAAGCGTATCTAAAAGGCGAGGAACCACCCTGAGGGATCTACAAAGGGACACAAGAACCTCGACTACCGTAAGAAAGTAGACTCGGCATTGGGAAATGTTTGGAAGGCCAGGAAGCTCGAGCAATTCAAAGCGAGAACAGGTCGCATGGAGGCAGAGGCTTGGCTTGACGAGATGAGCTTAATCACGGCAATGCCTATGGTATGAAGGATAAGGATAAAGCAGGGGTGGCAACAAATAACTCAGGGAGCAAAGACGATTTGGTGGAAGGGCTATGCCAAGGCTCATGGCTTAAGCAGTGGATGCTTGCGGTGTTCAAGAAGTTTGCTAAAGCCTTCAAAAGCGCCATTACGTCCCAAAGAGAGCACAAGTCCAAGATGATGCAAAGAAGTTCTACAAAGTTAAAGAAGGCAACAAGTCAAGATGAAATATACAGAGGAATTTATGAGGCTAAGGTCAGATGTGCCAAAGTTAGGTGAGAAGCATGCGGGGGAAAGTTACATTGAAGGTCTGAATGAGGAGATCCGAAAGTTTGTAAGGGCAATAAACCCTAGAACAAGATCGAAGCGGAGTCCAAGGCAATAAGTTTGCAAGGAACAGACCTCCTAATAGCGGGCAGAGGCAAAAAAGATACTAAGATAAAGGCAAGGCAACAGTGCAGTTTCAGCCCGAGAACGGCCGCCCAGACCAAACTAGAGCCCCATATAGTGGCAATCAAGGGAAGCAAAGCAGGAGAAGAAGCAGTGTGTCTTTCAAAGACAAACAGAAGGGGCAAACTACTCCAAAGCAAAGGCGATCCTTTCTCGCAGGCCATGCCCAAGGAGAAGAGACAGAGTGCATAGAAAAGCGGCTTTGCTTCGTGTGTTTCCGGCCAGCCATAGGACAAATGAAGCGCCCATATGTCATGAGTGCTGGCGCTAGCAGAGTTGGGAGATTGGGACACTCGTTCGACGGCGACGGCGAGGAGGCCCGCCGACTACATTGGTGGTGAGTGTCCATATCTTGCCGCAATAGATACGAGAGCAAGCGTAAAGCCCGATAAAGTAATTTCCATTAAATTGGGAAAGGCCAAGGCCAAGTCATTTATAGTCCCGATAGATTCGGGGGAAGTAGCCATAACTTTGCATCTCCCTGAATGGTTCAAATGTTGAAGTTGAAACCATTAAAGTCAAAGCCAAGGCCCGTTGTCTTAGCAAGTGGAGCGTAAAGGCGTGACGGCGGTAAAAGAATCAACTTTGACATCGACTTGCCGGGATTAAGATCCAGATGGGGGGCAGGTAATGGGCATCGGCAAATACGACTTGATAATAGGTATGGAGTACCTTGGACCAGCAAAGGGCCATTATTGATTGTGGAAAGCGGAAGGTGACCTTCCCAAAGACCCGACGGCAAGATCATTGAGATAACGGTAAAGAAGTTGTTCCCATCATGCGGTGTATGTCTTCTAAACGATCGTTCAAGTGCATCAAGAGTAAGCAAGTAGCATACATCTTCAAGCTTGAGATTAGTGAGCCGGATCGGAAGGAAGCAAAGAAGACAAGATGCTCGCAAGTTGCCGAGGCAAATAGCTAAGTTGATCACGGAGTTCCACGATCTCTTTCGGATGAGATCAAGCGGCTCCCTCCTTATAGAGGAGTCGAAAGTGCGAGATAGCACTTAACCGAACAAAGCCAACAAGCAAGGCTCCATATAGAATGACAACGCAGGAGTTGTCGGAATCAAGAAGCGATTTGTAGGAGCCGCCGACCTAGGTTTCATTAGACCTAGTGTCTCGCCGCTTGGGGCCCATTCTTTTTGTCAAGAAGAAGGATGGATCTTTGAGGATGTGCATAGACTATAGACAGTTGAATAAGCACACCATTAAGAACAAGTATGCGCTTCCAAGATCGGGGCGACTTGATGGATCAGCTTCAAGGAGCAAAAGATCTTCTCCAAAATCGACTTAAGGTCGGGGTTATCATCGATACGGATAAAGGAGGAGGATATCCACAAGATCGCCTTCGTGACGCGGTATGGGCATTATGAGTTCACGGTGATGCCTTTCGCTTATCAAATGCCCCCTTAACGTTCATGAGGCTCATGAACGATATCTTCGTGGAGTTCCTGGACACCTTTGTGATTGTTTTCTTTGATGACATTTTGGTGTATAGCAGATCCCTTGAAGAGCACGCAACACTTGAGAAGGGTGCTAGAGAAGTTGAAGAGGCACCGGTTAATGCGCCAAGTTGTCGGCGCCACTTCCGCAATGAGAAGGTGGAATACCTTGGTCACGTGATCTGGCGAAGGCATCTCACGGACCCCGCCAAGATTGAGGCAGTGATTCAAAGGGCCGGGCGCCAAGAATGTGCACGAGGTCCGAAGTTTTCTGGCCTAGCGGGGTACTACTGAAGGAAGTTCGTGAAGAACTTTGCTAAGATAGCAGCCGGGCTAATGCACCTAACGAGGGGCGGAGAAGGTGAAAGATTGGGTAGAGCATTGGCACAAGAAAGCCCAAAAGGGGTTTGAATTGTTGAAAGAAGCTCGACGACGCCCCGCCTTGACCTTGCCGGACCGGGAGAAAGATAAGCTTGTAGCAACAGTCATGCAGTAAGATAGCTACAAAAGTGCGGTGCTTATGCAAGAAAGCGTGTGGTAGCATATGATTCCCGTGAAGATGACGCCAGAGACGCCGCTTACCCAACGCGATCGATCGGGAATTGCTTGCGGTTGCCGAGCATTAAGAATATGGAGGCACTATCTCTTGGGAAGGAAGTTCCAATTGATACCGACCATCGAGCCTCCAATATGTATTCACGCTTATAACCACACCTTAATCCGAGGCGTGGAGATGGATGGAGTTCCTCAAGAATATGACTTTGATATAGTCTACAAGCCGGGAAACTCAATGTGGTAGCAGAATCGCTTTCAAGGCATCCCTCGACAACTAGAGTGCATTGCAATGCAATTTCGACGCTCTCCAAATGACTTTTGGTAAGAAGATTGAAGAGTCCTTGCCAATGGATGGGGATTTGAGGGAAGCATGGACAAGCTCTCTAAGGAGGCTAGAACAGATAAAGAGCGGGGAGGCCTTCAAGCATTATAAGAAGGAAGGCAACCTGTTATACCATAAGAACAAGTTGTGCGTGACCAATCATCGGGTGTAAGGAAGTTGATCCTCCACGACACGCATAATGACCCAATAGCTGGCCATGCGGGATTCATGAAAACATATTTCAAAGTGCGCAGCAGCTATTATTGGCCGGGAATGAAGAAGCAAATAGCTCGCTACATCAAGGAATGTCAGCTATGCAGACGGTGGAGCAGCCAATTCCAGGGGCATTAGAGCCATTGGCCCGATTAAACGCTAAGTGGGAGGTAATCAAAGATGGACTTCATCACGGGACTCCCAAGACAGTAAAGAGGCAAGGATGCCTTGATGGTAGTGGTCGAACAAGTTGTCGAAGATGGCACATTTTGTGCCTTGCAGACCAGGATACAGTCTGACTATGGATCAAAGAAAGCTCTTCACCAAAGAGATCTTCAGGCTTCATGGCATGCCAAGGGAGATTATCTCCCATGGGGATCCGAAGTTCATGAGCGCCTTTTGGCAAGACCTCTTCGCGACGATTCAGACCAAGCTATCCATGAGCATCGGTATCATCCTCAGACGGATGGCCAAACGGAGCGGACCAACAGGATCTTAGAAGACATGCTAAGAAACTATGTCTGGAATAAGCAAAGTATGTGGGAAGAATTTATTCACTTGGTGGAGTTTGCATACAATAGCACCAAGCAGGAATCGTCCCAAATGTCGCCATTTATGATCAATTATGGCTATCGGTGTTTAACTCCGCATTAATTTGGCACAACCCCCGTGTCAAAAGTAGAAGTTTCGCAGCAGATGTTGGCCGATATGCGCAGCTCGTGGAAGAAGTTCGAGGTTATCGCTAGCAGCAAGAAGTCGCCGAAGAGCATGGCCGACAAGCATCGAGCGTCCGATGAGAGTTCAAAGTTGGAGATGATGTATGGCTCAAGATAAAGGTCAAGCAGGCGAAGCTTAGGATTGGTAATTGCAAGAAGCTTGCTCCAAGGTGGGCGGGACCCTTCAGAATAATCAAGAGAGTAGGTAATCAATCCTACAAGTTGGATTTGCCAGCACACCTAAAGATTCATAGGGTCTTCCACGTGAGTTTGTTGAAGAAGCATACTCCAAATCCAGACGAAGTCTTGGACACTCCAACGTTGTTGGAAATGACGGAGGAGCAGCTGGAAATAGTTCCAGAGATGATTCTTGATAAAGCTTTCAAGAAGACAAGGAGGTCGGAATTCCTCCAATACTTGGTCAAGTGGAAACACTTGCCAGTGGAAGACGCGACGTGGGTACTTAAGAAGGATTTAGTAAAGCAGTACCCACAGTTTATGGAGCAATGGGACGGCAAGGTCATCTCCGAAGAAATCGGCTCAGGCATGTCGATTTGTGTAGGTTAATTCTTGTATAGATTAATCTACGCATGCAACCTATGCTTGGTATGGGTCGCATGCGTTGTTACCGATGATGAGACCACTACGGTGATCTCTAGGGCGTGGTGTAATGTCAATGTAGGCATGACCGCTGCCAAGTTTTGGGCTGAGTGGAAGGTAGATTAGAAAGTCTACTTCTGTCCCACGGAAGGAGACGACCTCGAGAGAAAAGAGGTCATTAAGGAATGCATTGATAGGGAAAGCACCTTTAGCCCCATATATGCTTTGATAGGAGGAATCCATCCTTCACCCTACGCGAGAAGGATATCCTCCCGTTGGGCAACTAGAGGTGTAGGCATGAGCGGCATATAGGCATATAGGCTTGTCTCCACGGCCACTATGGAAGATTCATCCTCTTCCTCCGCCGGGAGATTAGCCATGCATTCATGTAGATAGGTGGGTTGGTCACCATATAACCAAAATTTATTAAATAATTAAAACGGTACTAACGTAGTGTCGACCAGAGGCCAAGAGAGCTCCCGGAGGGGCAAGGAGGTCGAGCTACGAAGACTTGCAACACAAGTTTTGTTGGAATGTGTTGCAAGGAATGAAGAGTACCTCGGACAATAATTATAGATATGAAATGTTGAAATTTTGTTTAACTTAAGATAGTGAATAACTTGTTAATGGTGTTATGAATTGATAAAGTATTCCATAATATAATGACGTAATAATGTTCAAAAAGTAATTACCTTAGAGTAATCGTGATAAATGTATAAAGATTATATTGTAGGCATCACGTTGATTGCAGGTTGCAGGTTAGGAAGATCCCAAGGTGGGGAGACCCACGATCTTTGCGGGACAAAGATCATTTCAAGGTGGGGAGAATGTGACGTTCAAAGCCACGATTATCACGGTCCCGGGGCGATATCTTTGCCGCCTCGCCACACGCATACACCACTCCGACCGGCGTGTACGCCAACGGATAGCCAGGTAAGTAGCCTAGGGGCAACTTGCTGGGAGTGTTCATATATTATTAATGTGCACATGTGCACATTAATGAGGGCACACCTTTCCATGTTGGCATATTTTGCCACCTAGCCATTAAAGGCAAGTGGGGCCTTTCCAATTATCCCACATGCCAAATTGAGCAATTGGAAACCCTAGCCTAAACCCCATGTCTATTTAGGGTAGGAAAACCCTAGCTTGCTAGTTTTTCGTCCTTAGGGTTTTAGAGCTTTCAGTTTTTGGCTGCCCCAGAGCCAAAACCGCCTCCCCCGACGCCCAATTAATTGCGCCATCGGTTCCCTTGAATTGATCATTTCGGCCAGGATGGTTGAACTCAGTCGAGGAGCCACTCAAGGATCAGGTATTTGGTCAATTTAATAGCTTAAACCGTCTTCTAATCATAGAATCAAGAGGGTTTAGACTATTAAATTGCCCATAGTAGCTATCTAGATCTTAGATCTGGGACACTAACTAAAGAACCTAACTCTATGATTAGATCTAGTTCTTTAGTTCTTCTGTGATGTATTTGGATGATGTATCTCTGTGAACTCCTTGTATTGGGAAGGGGGGTAGAGGCCCTAAAGCTTGTAGTTGATGCTCCTAGAGTAGCCTCTCTAGCCTGCTTGTAGATTCGCCTGTGTACAAGAGCCACACCCGGTTGTGGGTGAAGGGGCCGAGGGGGCTAAGAGGGAGGTTCATGTCGACTCTTGAACGATCCCCCGGGTGTGTAAAGCCTACCGGGATCATTGTGACTAGGTCTAATGGCTTACCACTGAGTGCGGGTAAGGCATGGGCTCGACACCCGTGAAGTGGTGTACACTTTCCAGTTGGGTTCACCGAATACGGGCGGTGGCCCTCTAGTCACCTTGAGTTAGCATGTAGATCTCACGGAGGGAGTGATCCCTACCTGCCCCCATCGAACCGGGAGGATGAGACCGGGGAATAGCCCTTCGGCTATGCATCCGGGCGGGCTACTGGTCGAAGTCCCGACACTTTTCAGCCTACTCCGCAAAGTGTGCAATGGGAGGGGCGGATGGAGTGGACAACCCTATGCCATGTTCTTATGCCAGCCAACTCCATTGCCATGAATTCTGTCTGCAACGAACTCTGGAGACCCAAGCCGTCAGTCATCCTTTGAGTCTGAACCTTGGGTAGGATCCCCTATGTGATGTGCTGATCTTTGTCTATGCAGATATGAGGAGGACCATCCTTCGAGATGGTCACAGGATGTGATGTATGTGCTACTGACATGTATGTTTACGCTCAAGTAGCATGACTAGGTAGGCCCCGAGGGAGACGGGGTAGAATGACACCTTCACTCTTCCCTTTGGGACTCGATTACGGGTGCAAAGATGATATGTGGAGGGCCCTCAGATCAGCATGGAGCTGGTGTGGGGAAGAACTCTGTTTGTATACGGTGAGTGCAGAGTATACCAGTAGGGGACGCCACGAGAATTAGCCAGGATAGCTCTGCCATTCTTGGAAAGAAATTTGCTATTGATCGATCAGCTTTCCTATTGAATTTTTCAATAATGCCCCCACAACTCACTAGCATTACTTCTCAAAGCAAAAGGAATGCCTAAAATTTTAGATTTAGTATTAGGGGAGATATACTCACAGCCGAGATTTTGAGCAGAATTCTGCCCTGTTACATGATTGTATACTATCAATTTTGACTTGGTAGGGTTAATCTTACATCCAGACGTATTGCCAAAACCTTGAAGCAGCTCATGAGTGTTGTTGATTGAAGCCTCCTCTATCTTGATAAAAAGAAAGGTGTCATCTGCAAAATGAGCATTAAGAAATACCTGTTTGTCTGGTAACTTCAAGCCTTTAATTCTGCCATCATTTTTAGAATTATTGAGAGCACTACTTAAGGCTTCCATGGTTAGAGTCATGGTTAGCACCCATAATCCTAATAAAATGATTGGAGGCAGCTTCCTTAAGATCTATGTACCTCAGAAAGATTCATACCATCAGCTTGTATACTATATATATGATTTCTTCTGGTTTTACTTTTAGCCTTGATAAAAAAAATATTTAGAGTTGGACCTTTCATCCTCTTTAAGCTCCCTTATTTTTGCCTTAAGCTGCCATCCCTTAGCTATCTTGATTTCCTCCTTCTCAACTTTAATTTTGATCTCCTCTTGCTGATCAGAGGGGGAGGATTGAAGCTCAACTCTTAAGTCATCCAAATATTGTTTACTTTGAGAGTGGATCTGCTTACCCCAAATCTTTAGCCAATTCTTAATATTCTTGGAGGTCTGAACCCACCAATTCATCCAGCCCAGCTGATTATTAGGTTTAGGAATTCTGCTATAGATATGCTCAAAGTCATTAAGAAAGCTGTCATGCTGGAGCAGGGAAACATTCATCTTAAAGAAGGAGTTTCTCTTAATGCCTTGAGGATTACAATTAATTTGAAGGAGCTGGGGGAAATGATCAGAAATGGTGAAGCCATTAAGATTGGAAACTATATCACAACTATGCCAAAAGTTCTCACTAACATAGAATCTATTATGAAGACAAAGAATAGGATCATCAATTCTATGATTGGACCAGCTATAAGAATTAGGCTGAGTTCTAGCAAGCTTGAGGTCATGACTGAACAAAAGGTGACTCCAGGAATTGGCCTCTTGATTGGTGAGAGGTCTGAAGTTGGTACTCCTCATGAAATCATGAGTGACCATATTAAAGTCACCAGCCATAATGCAATTCTCATAAGGAATTCTGTCTAGACTGTTCCTAATACAGTTCCACAAAGAACTCCTTTCTCCAGGATGGTGCTGGGCAGAAATGTTAACAAAGGCATATTTCTTAAAATTAATATCTCCATGAAGAATCTGCCATCTGCCACAACTAGCATTCATCATCTAAATGTTAGAAATATTTAGGCTATCTCTCCAAGCTACAGATATCTCTGCAGAAGAATTATTAGCTCAAATAGCCCATAATTTAAAATTAGAAGGCAAAGAATAAGAAATAAGTTTTTCAAAGTCATCATCATGAAGCTTGTGTTCCTGAAAGAAAAACATGTCAGCTTTTATAGAAGAAAGACAAACCTTTAATCTATCCCTTTTCACATTAGAAGTAATGCCTTGGAGATTCCAAGACACACATCTAAGGTTGATATCCATAAAAGTTGGTTTTTTTAGAAATCCTTGAGCTTCTTCTAGATGGCTCAGGGGTATGCTTTCTGCTATATTTTTTTTTTTTGTGATAGGACACAATCTGCCAAGGATTTAGCTTCTCCTTCCTTTCCAAATCCTTATCAATGATATATTCCAAATAAGCCTGCTCAGATAAGCCAGACTGATCACTGTCATAAGAATTATCTTCATGGAATTTTTGATCTTGACTCTGATTGCTTGAACCCGAGATGTCTTTGTCTTCAATGATTTCTTCAATGATGACATTACTATTAATCTTCTTGCTACTCACCTGATCATTCCAGGGAATGCATAATTGGGCTGGTACTATTATTTTCACCATTTTATCATTTTCTTTGCTGCATTCACCTTTCTCAAAAGTCTCCTCCTTTTTCAGATCCTTTTTGGAAATCCATTCTTTCCTCCCTTGAGTTTGATACATAGGAGCTTTTCCCTTAGTAGTTTGATTATCATTTTTAGGCTCAAGAATAGGGATTTTAGAATAGCTGATTTTAATATCCAGGAAGGAATCCTCATCAATTCTTGAACCAATATATTTCTCCCAGTTGGAATTTATTTCCTTCATGATGCATATGGAAGGAAAATCAGTTTGGGGAATAGAAATATGGATAACTTCTCACAAGCACTCACCAATTGCCTTAAGATGATTATTGGTCCAAAACAAAGGAGGTAAATTCGGGCAGGAAACCCAAGTAGTGGTGGCAATGGTTGAGAAGTTACCTGGGATATATAGAGAGGATTCCATTTCATGATATAAACAGGACAATTAGCAATGGAAGAGATCTTTCTGGTGAGAATATACTTCATATGATTGCTATCCCTGCAAATAATCTGAAAGGTTCTGGAATCCATCTTTAAGATAGAAAGAATTGGAATGTTAATATTTTTATTGATCCAGTTTTTGACTTCATATATTTGAGGACAGTTCTTAGGAAAATGGATCAAAATTCCATGAGATGAATATTTCACATAAGCTTCTTTATCCTGGATTGCATAAAGATCCACAACAGAGCCTTTTACAAAATCCTTACCATCCATATTATTAAGAGGGCACTCCCCATTAGTAGAATTAAGAAGAACATTTTTAAAAGAGGGAAGCGTACCATTTATCTTGTCATATTTGCCCAAGGTAGGGATTTTTGACTTGAGTTTGGTGTCTAAGATCTTTGTTGACTGCTTGTCCAAATTGAGATTGACAATCTTTGAGCAGTTTGGACATCCACATTGAGCAGCTTCACGAGGGTTAAAATATCCATTGGAATCACAAATGGTGCAATCTTTTGTAGGAGTCAGCTTATGCATAACGGTACCATGCTCCACTTCAATGTTCTTAAGTTCAGCAGTAGCTAAGAGAGAGAGGTCTTCTTTAAATTTTTCCTTGAACCTTATGATTTCATGATCAGTTGCTCCTTCCCAAATACGAACCAGGCGAAAAGAGGCTTTAGAGTTCCAGCCCAATAGTTCAAGATCTTATGCTAAATATTTAGTTGATTGCAGCAACTCGGACATACTCTTCTTGAAAGCTTGGTTTTTCAGGCTGCAGCAATCTTCCTTAGAGTGTCCTGATTTGATTCTGATCATTTGATAGAGGAGAAGATCAAGTTCTTGAAGTTTTTTGATCATGTTTCAGACAAGATCTCGATCACTGGCTTTACCTTCAGCATATTGGTTCTCTAGTCTTATGATTTCTTCTTGACAAGCAGCAATAAGACCTTCTTTCTTAATTCCAATGCATTCAAGGGCAGCTTTTTGCTGATCCCTGATAATATCAAAAGAGACCGTGAGTTCTTTCATTTTTATCCATGCAGGGTCACCTTCTTTCTCCATTGTGAGAATAATCTTCCAATCTTTGTTGTCTTGGTCCAAGGTTTTGTGATCATCCATATCCTCCCATCTGTTTTGGCGAGAGGACTCCCCTTTGAATGCAGTCTTTTTAGGCCTCATTTTGGAGAACAAGAATCTCAATTCTGGGGCCTATACAGAGTTCTTGACGAGATTGAAGACTGAGAATACTGCAACACAACTTGAGAACTTGAGGCTTAGATTCTAGTACCAGCAGGTGCTCCAAGAAACTGTGGTTTCTCACTACCGTTTCAAGAAAGCCTGTGGAATTGAGCCCTCGAATGAGACATTTTCCCTCCTCTGAGAAGGAAATCACACACAAGATGTTTGTTTCTCTACAAGATCGAAATTTGAAGAATCCTACCATGCTTCTACTGCTCCTAGCCTGTGCTACCCACACTCTAATGATTAAATTGGCTTGAGGTGACAGATTAGTGCCAGGGATCAAGCTCTGGAGAATAGCAGAGGTGGCCTCTCCCTCATCCATCGAGCACCCCGGCCCTATTCCCGAGGCGCCAGGTCGAGCACCTAGTCACCATTCTTCCTCGATCGGCACATCCTACTCTCATCCCACCTCAATTGCCAGTCTATGTGAACTTAGGCGCATGTAAGAGAGAAGTTTCTACTTTCCTCTACGAAGCTTACTATTTAAATAATCCTGCTCACCGTAGACTATCATTGCATTTACTTCTTCCCTGTAAAAGTTTCTTTTCGTCCCAAGATCTCCAACTGGCCACAATGAGATTTGCCAGTCCCTAAATCTTGAATCGCTACATCCAGTCCAATAACCCAATAACCTGCCCAGTCTTCTAGATTATTATACCATCCCCCATGGGATTGGATCATAGATTCTTGCAAGGCTTGCCTCGGCAATCTGTGTTCTTCTAATTTTTGAATTCTACCAAAATACTCTAGTGTTTGGCAGAGGGCTTCCACTTCACGCAGATACATACCTGTTTCTACAAGCAGCATCTCATATGGGGTCTGAGTTTTAACTTCCAATTCTTCAAGCAAGAAGCGCTTTTGAACCTTTTCTACTTCATTCACTTTGAGCGTGCAAGACCAGGACCCCAGACCGTGCAACCATATAGTACCACTGCTTGAATCAACATCCGAAACATTAATTTACGGAGATGCCAACTCCAGATATGGTTATGTCTGCAATAACTGAGCACATGATATAGTGCGCTTAGCCCCCCCATATTCTCTTGCGAACTCCCGCATTTCATTTATAATTATTTGTGAACTCTATGCCCAAATACTTGTATGATTTTACCTGTTCCAAAATCTCTCCATCAAATTCCATATCCACTTTTTGGCGAGACCCACCACCATCACCTTCATTTTCCCTTTATTCACATTCATACCAACATAGACACAAAATTTCTCAAGTCCTTGAAGAAGTTTTTGCAAATCCTCTGGTGTTTGGGAAACAAGTACCACATCATCAGCATAAAGCAAAAGCTGTAAAACATATTTACCTAACTGAACACCAACATCTTTCTTTGCGAGCCATGAACACCAACATCTTCGTTTGCAAGTGATGCTTCAAGCTCATCAATAAAAAGACCAAACAGAGTAGGCGATAATGGACACTCTTGTTTTACACCCACATTGCTTGGGACTTTTTCTGGGCCTTCCATTGGAAATGACAATTGCACAAACACCTTCTCATAGATTCGCGCAACCCCCTTATGAAACTCCTTTGGAATTTCCAATCTAGTCATTCTGTCTCCTAATTTTTTACGTGACACTCTGTCGAACGCTTTGGCAAAGTCTACGAAACAACAAAAGAGAGCTCTTCCAATGCCCTTTGCTCCTTCAGCCATCACTCTCAAAGTAACACATTGACCATATATTTTACATGAGCAATTTCTCTCCTTTTTATGGGATGTTTTTTATATTATTTTGTGGACCATTAATTTGGAAAATATACCCCTCCATTGTGCGAGATCAACGACCTTGGATTTTTTTCGCCGAAGTTCCCTGTGCAACTTTTAATGGTGCAAAAGTGCACAGTGGTATATGCACCGTTGAAAAAAATTGAGGGCAAAAAAACGTGGAACCCAATGGTATAAAAAGCTCGGCATCAAGCATATCTTTGAAATTCTGCACCAGATCCACATTGCCTCCAATTCGACCTTTGTGAAAGAAAGAAAGCAAGAAAACAAAGACACAAAGGAAATATGATATGGAGCAAGCACGGGGGAGTGGTCCACGGCGAATGGGTTATTGGAATATGGCAAATATTATGTAAATGTTATTCCTAAGGTCACCTAATAATATAAAGGGGCTGAGCAATAACATCAAAATTAAGGGAAACGTAACACAGTTATAAGAACCATTGATATTTATGGAAGGGGTCGAGGCACTATCATTGGGATGATTATTAGTTGAGGGAGCAGCCTATAGATAATATCCCATATGATAAGTCATGTAATCTAATTAAATGTAAGGAGCTATTTTGATATAAAAGGCAAATATTTGCTAAGAAAGGCTAAAGTCATGGAAAGATTTATAAATAGAACCTAAATTTCAGTTAGAGATATCTCTACAACCAAAGCTCCGATTGAGACGACTTTACTTCATTGGAACCGGCTCGGAGTCTAGTTTCTGAATTGGGGTGACACTCTCGTAGTTCATCTGTACGAGGGAGTAATGGCCGAAAACGTGACAAGGGGTCACAAATTACTGCTACAACGACATTACAGATTTGCAGTTGCTTTCTGATCTGTGGCTACTTGGAGTAGTGAGATTAGCCTGGAGGGCCAATAATCCGTGATGCCGAGCTTTTATTTGCCATAGCACTTGTGTTTTATTGTAACCCAGTGGATCCGGTTGGGTGGTTAATGGTGCTGCCATATCAATTGTGCATGAATAAAGTTTCTTTAGTCCAATGTTCTATTATTTTATTGTGGGTTCTATGATTGTGTTGTTACAACAACCCAAATATACATGAATCGTATCAAAATAAATCCTCCTCGTTGGGCCAGAGGATTCGAACCTCCAGGCCGCAGTGGCCTCACCAGAGCCGCAAACACCAGGACAATGCGGCAGATTTGGATTTAACACTATCCAGTCCAAATCATGAAACAAGCCTTTCAACCAACAACAAACATTTCACACCGATGGCTGCGCAGGCACACCCTCAGGAATCCGTGCCTTTTAGCTTTTCCTGGAAGTCTCGTCTGGATGCCCTGCCTGCAAGCCACACATATGCAATAACGCAGAGGTCTAGAGCGGCTTCACAACCCATTTTTGCCAAAGACCATACAATCAGGCACAATCAGGCTAATTGCATCCGCACCGAAGCAAAGTTTTGGCGGATGGAAAGGGGCCCTCGAGTTTCTAAGATGCAAACGCAGCTGTTTGAGTCTATCCAGTCCCTACAAAAGGCAAGCTATCTTTCTTCTTTTAGAAATCATTGCCAGGAATGCCATCCAAAAACCCAAAAAAGCAACGTGAACTTTAAGTGCAACTAAGCTGCTCAAACCCTGCAAAATGTACGATCTGACATACAATACAATACGAGAATCATATTCCCAACCACTGTGAGAAAACCCTTCCGCAATAAGAAACAAATTGGGCAAACTTAATGTCGTCTTATTTCCTATGGGAAAAAATTGTCATTATAAAATAAGACTCCATCATTCCCCTTGAAAGTAAGAATCTGACCAAACCTCAAACCGAATTGCGACATGTTCCTTAAACCAAATTGAGACATGTTTTATTTTAACATGCATAAAACCATTTATTTTATTTGCTTATGTGGCCCGAGTAAAATGGCCATGATGTAAGACACAACCATAGTGGAAAATCACTCTTAATGAATAACGTACACAATTATTAGGGTTATGCATTAGTAACACATTTTCCAAGTACTCAGTTGAAACTCTGTATTCTGCATCTGTACTAACACTTTATCCAAGTAATCAGTTGAAACAATGTAATCTGCGTCATCAAGAAAAAAGAAACAAAATAAGCATCGTCTACAAAATAAGTGGGTAAAAATGACAACATACTGCATAAAATAATGTTCGTTAGTTATGCATTTAGCAGCTGTCTTTGGTCAACATCTTCTCGAACAGTGCTGATGAACACCTTTCCAATATCAGTATATTCATAAATGGTACTCAGCAATAGTTCAGGTGAAACATCAAAATATTTACTAGCAACCCTTTGAATTGTTTCCTTAAATAACATACATGGCTCTATTTGCTTACAGTTCCACAAGGGATCTCAAGTTGGCCAGAAACTCTGGCTATGTACCCAATCATCATGATAATCTGGACTTTGACGTGTACATGCTTGCTCTGCAAGAAATCAAAAATCAGATTCCCTTTGTACAATAAACTACCAAACACAAAAGTACATAAAAAGCACAAAAACTAACAAATAAGCCACAAGGAGATCATAATAAAACAATAGTTGCAATGCAGCCACTAAACTAACTGCAATTCAAAAGCAAGCCTTCTATTAACAAATTGATTACTAATTCCATCCAGGGTAGAGCTTCACCATGACTTGATTGGGGGGCTAGGAACACCCGTACTTCTCTCTCCTCGGAAAAGCTATGGTGCTTAGGCACAAAAATTTCAAGGCCAGCAAGTTCATCTCTGTAAACAGCTTTCAATTCTGCATTGTCTGGTATCCTCGTAGCAAGATCAATCTCTCTCACGAATTCACCAGGTGGACAATGCTCAGAATTTGGGTCCGTGAGCTTGAAAGTCCTTCCTTCCCTCTTTACAAAGGCTTGCCTGCCTGTACTGATACAGTGTACCTTGACTATACCATGTGTTGCAGTATTTCGCCAAGAGACCCTCAACCTATGTTTATCTGTCAGTGGAAGACTAACCATAATCAGATAGCCTTTGTCATCCTCATATATACTTTTTGCTCCACACACAGGACCCGAGGCCTGAAGCATCACTCCAGAGAAGCTTGAAAGCCACCAAGGATCTTCCTCAAAGTCATCCATGTTACTTGAATCTCCAGAAAAGTTTATCAGTTGAACATGAGAGTCATTATCATTGCAAAGTGCAGAAAAAGGCTTCCTCTTTTTCTTATTTGCAGATGAAAACCCATGTAAACTGTTGTCGCCTCCTTGGCTAGGAGGACGTGTTGAAAGATTTAAGGAAGCATCTCCTCCCTGGTTTGGTGGTTGTGCAAGGTTTAAAGATGCTCCATTCAGCTTTGCGGGTGACCTAGAAGGCAACTTTTTCATAGACCCATTCAAACCTTTGCTTTGCAACGGCAAGCCCAATCTTTCTAACTCGTGTTCTGGACCAGTTGTAGTGCGCCATTCAATAAAGGCCTCAGCATTTGGAGGAATGCAGAAGTTCAAATCCCGCCCCGTTAATTCTTTCCACCTTTTCCTATCTTCCTCGCTAACGAATGTCAAATTTGGAGATCTCACCACCTCAATTCCATGAATACATTGAGGGTTAGACAGCCCTTTATAATGCTTCCTCTGCATTCGATGTGATCGAATGAAACCTTTTTCGGCACTAAAAGGGAATTGTGGTTCACCAAACCTAGAATGTCCATTCATATAACTCCGAAGCTGCATTTTACCAAGTGCATTTTCTGGCTTCTCCTTAAAGGCCCACATGTACATGTTCTCCATATCATGCTGCACCAAAAAGAGATCCAGCCTGAGGTCGGATTTGTCAAGATCTCCTACTAGCAAACCCTCTCCACTGAGTTTACCTTGGCATTTATCCTTGACAGATGGTCTAAAATAATGGTGGAAGAAGAACCATGCACCCCAGATGGTGTCGCTGCGCCTTAGCCAACGTCTACCCTTTGAAAGAGGTGAACTACTAGGATCCTCTCCTTGGGGAGCAAGGCCAACATCAAGGCCCTCTAGTTCCTTAGGTGGTAACCACTGTCCAGATTGGATCTCATCTGCCAAAGGCAAATTGATATCTGGAGGACCCCCTACTTCAGATAACTGCCTTGATGCTACACAATCATCATGCATGCCAGTGTCAATAGAGAGCAATGTAGATGGATTGTCAATTGCAAGTGAAGTTAACAATGTTTCTGTCATAATCCCTGCCATTTCATACAGCTTTCTATGAACTAGAAGCAAGATCCAAGTTGAAAAAGCTGATCTCAGTTCCCACATTAGCGTCTCCCATCTTATCTATCCTTCGGATAACAGCATGATTTTCATCTTGAGTTAATAAAGATTCTGCACCCGCAACCTGCACTGCCCAAAAATTGTTCCCATTCCTGCTTGCAAGTATGACCATCTTTTGTACATAGATCCAGCAGCACTGCTAAAGAAAGCATTCTTTTCCTGATAAAAAAAAACACAGGCACAAAGGCTGTACCAATGGCAAAGTCTAAAGGCAGCTTCGTTCTAGGCTCAAATAGGTAGCATCCAAGCGCATAAGCCCATCTCCAGTGCCAAGCTCTTAAAGCATAAAATTTGCATAAATTTAATTGTGTAGGCAAGGCAAATTTAACCTAATCAAACTAATCAAACAGTTCCACACCGTTCCTCATTTTCGAAGTAAAGGGAGGCCTCCATGCTCAGAAAGGTTAAGGAATCGCGTATATGTTTCGGTCAAAAATAAAAGCAGAAGACCTGGCTCCAACAGAGAATGAAGCAATGTAGAATAGCTGATGGAATTTACCGTCAGACGAAAAAACCAAAAGAGGGGCAACAAGAAGACGATAGAAGATCTCGCTTGAGCAGAAACATAAAAATAGACAGCACCGGACTTCATAACGAACCCATCCACTATTTCCTGCTACCGCCGGACCTTGAAGGTCCTGGCTATGGAGAAATGAAAGATAAGCCGAGAGACAGCTTCCAACGGCTGCGATACGTTCCTACGCAACGTGTGTCAAGCCACAACCGTGAAAATGACTCGTGTCCTTTGCGCTGTTGATTTGTTCCTCGTGCCTTGATGGGCGTTACCTTTTATTGGACGGTTCTGATGATATCTAATTTTTCTTATTTGATCCCGGTCCATGTCACCTTGGCGGTAAATTGCAACGTTGCACGTAAAATTGTCGATTTCTAAATATCACAGCTAATAATCATGCCCCCCTTTTAGTTGTTTTTCAGAATTGAATTTTACCATCCACAGAGACCAAAATAGGTTATATGCCCCGGGAAATTTTTCCCCTACTGTAGGATTTTTTCCTACACAATCTGACAAGGCAATTTTAAAAATTTGCCTACAAATTCCTACAAATTTCAAAGTAAACCAGCAAGTCTCTTACAATTTAAAATTTGACTCAGAAATTAGTTTTTCCTCAAAAGTATATTAAAAATAAATTCATAGCTTAACAACTTTAAAATCCGATCCAAAATTTGATCCAGATACTATTTTATGCCAAAATACAATATAATTAGCATGACAAAAAGATAATTTCAGCAACAAGTATATTTAAGCGCAACATGCATTATAATTAGCCACGATCAAAAGGCTCTATGTATAGATCAATTATCCGGATCATCATCCTCATTTCTTTCATTATCACTTGCTCGAAGACGCAATTGTTGGTTGATGAGAAGATATGCCTAAATTTTTTGCTTGATTTCCATATTCCAATGGCCTCTTCAGAACCAAAGTCTTCAAGAATCTCCATGCTTGGAGCTTCAATAGAAACTCGCATTAGAGCATCAGTTGCTCCTGTTTTCAGCCTGTTTCTATACTTATCTTTGATGTGATTCATTTGACTAAATCCTCTTTCACATATTGATGTACTTGAACATTGAATCATTGCAATAGCTACTAACTTTCCCAATTCAACATACTTACTCTCCCTCAACATTTTTTTAGAAAAGATAATTGTCCAAGTATATAAGAAGTTTTTTCCCTTCCATTCTGTACTTGCTTGTATCTTGAATTTTCGAAATTCAGATCTGAACTTATCTTGTGAGACAATGCTATTGAATGTAACTCCTCCAACAACTTGAGGCTGCCCATAAAATTCCATCAGTTTGTTGACCTCTTGTTGACCGAAATCTTTGATTTGTTTTACACTTCTTGGCATGTGGGCATGTGATAAAATAATGAAGCACGATAAAATTTCTTTCATGCTCCCGGAACCTCTCGTCCAAAGCTTCCAATACTCGATTTGAAAAAGCCCTCGAAATTCTATTGCCTCTATTAGATCATTACCTTCAATACTCCTTATCAATTCGATAATTCTAAACATATCTCCCTTCACTGCCCCTCTAAGCGCATCAAGATATCCATCGGGAAAGCCATATTTAGGAAGTATGGGATACCCTTTGCTATCTGTTAGAAATCCATTCAAATCTAGTGCAGTAACTTCATTTAAAAAGTAAAGTCTAATTTGCTTCTTCGTATTGCTTATAAGACTGCCAACTGAAATTACATCAACCTAATCGCGTTGAAAATCTAAACTCAGAGTGGTCAACAGCTTTAGAATATCAGCCAAAAAATGGAGTATAAACACAACTTTAAACTCCCTTAGTTCACCATACATACTTGCATAACTTTCTTTGAACAATAACATCACAGGCTCAAATGACTCACATAATTTCTGAACAGCATTATGCCTACTTAGCCATCTAATATGAGAAATACCTTCGAGCCGAAGTGTGGAGTATGCAAGATCTTCTTGAAGCTGGCTGCTATTTGAAAAGTAAGTGGTTGCCCCATTGATCAGCTTATCAATTTTGTCACAAATGGATTTACAACTAGTATGGTTGCTAATTGAACTGACACATAAATTTGTTCTATGTGCCACGCAATGGATGGAAGTCATAAAGGGGTTCACCTCCTTCAATCTAGTTGATACTCCTGTTTTACAACCAATCATTACAGAAGCACCGTCTGATCCAAAACCAAACATTTAGTTCAAATCCAACTTGCCATCTTCCTTGAGCCTATTGATAAGAGCATTTGTAATGGTTTCTGCATCTGCTTTCTGCAAGCTTAATATGCCTAAAAAGGATTTTTGGGGCTCAAAGTCATCTAAATAACTAGCATATAGAATGAACTGTTATGTGACACTAACATCAGTTGACTCATCCACCGTTATGCCAAAACCAAGAGCTTTTTCTAACCTTCGCCGATTTTCTACTCTAATGATTTAGAGCACTTCATTATATCACTGTAAGCTTTATCATCGTTGTACAATAGTGGAACATCCACTAGACAAACTCTAAGAAGATGCAATAATGGCACAAACATTGTATATGGCAAGTCCTCCTTTCCAATCAAATATGCAGATTTGAACAAATTGAGTAGCGCCTGATCAACAGATTCTGCCTTCTTTTCAGCCACCTTATGCAATGAATTTGTCCCTTGCTTGACCAACCAGACTGCATGCCTATGCTGATCTGATTCAGCGTCCCTGAATGTTTTTCTAGCCAAGAAAATTCGTCGATGCTCTTCATTCAACTCTTGAGAATAAGCATTAACATGGTATGCCATATTTTCCACGTCTAATGAGTTTGACTCCCCTTCTACCTCTTCTTCTACCTCTCTTTGAAAACCAGCCATTTGAAATATAGTTGTTTGATTCTTCTCGATCTGAATTGCACGACGTGCTCTCTTTCGTAGAGCCATAATAAGACTAGCAAAAAAAAGAATAAACAAAGAATGTTAGAAAAGTATGTATTCTATTTAAAAAACAACAAGAAAGCTACAGTTTATAAGACATTTGAGCCTCATGCAACAAAAAGTGCATTATGTTTTGTAAGAAAAAAAATAAAAAAATACCTTTACGTTTACATACCCATGACCACAAAAGTTTTGCATACCCCTGATGCAATTAAGGTAACAAAAGTGTTTAAGGCACGAAATAACAAAAAGTTTTGCAATTGATCAGTATGTAACTAAGGTATTCTTCAGTGCAACAAGAAAAAATTATGAAAATGCAATCGGCTTTGATGATGGTCATCTAACTAAACCATGAACTACATATGAGCTACCAGCTATAAATCTTAGAATCATTCAACCCCGTGAACATATGCATACAAGCAGCAATAAAAAAACAGAGGCAAACACAGAGGCAAAACGTACATGCTCGATACCTGCTTGATGGAGCAAAAAACCTTCTCTGCAAAGGAAGGCTTGGAGCTTGGATCAGGAAATGCTCTGCAAGGGAAGTTCAAGATTTATTTTTAGCTGGCTTCATATCAGAAATTGCTCCAAAACCCTTTTGGAAGAAAATACATTACATATGTCATGAACCTACGATCCTTGCCCTGTTTCTTGTTTCAGTTTGCAACACTATTTTATGATAGCAGTGCCCACCATCAATATGCACCACTAATATGCAGAAGTAGAAGGAATGGTGATGGCCGGCAATGCTCTCATCAAATAATGCCGCTCCATAGCTCCATCCATTGCTCCAAAGTCCTCCAACCTTGAAAATTTAATCTTTGTTGCATAATAAGCATGCATATAATGCATTCTTTCTTCTTCTTGCAAACAGGGGAGCATTGGAAAACAGCGGCTAACAGGCATCGGGAAGGAAGCCTTGGAGTCAGAAAATGGAAGGAGCAAACTCTTGTTGCATTTGCGATCTGTATTCTGTGCTGAGACGCCGCCGTTCATGAATTCGTTCCAGCCCATTTAGGTTTAGGTCATTTAGGTTAGGCAACGAAAACTAAAGGAAAAAATTAAAGAAAAAAACTAAATTGGGTATTCTACCCAAATCTGGAAAAGAAAAAGTCTGCATGTAATATTTCCGTCCACGTGCATCTCATACGTAAAATTTCCTAAAAAAAAAGTGTCGGGGCCACTTCCGAACAACTTTTTGTTGGCCATAATTTTTGTCATTTTGACCGGACGTTTGCTATGGTTTTGGGAAATTTGCTCTTGTATTTCTCAAAAATAATCTAAACATTTTCATAAAGCAAGGCGTTTGTCTTGGGTAGTGATTGGGGAAGATTTAGGGCAATCGGCCAACTGTCGCATGTGAGAGCTTCTAGATTTGGTCCTCAGCTTCAATCCTCTAATTTGCATGCAAGTTTGGGTTGCTAGAGGTTAGCTATGAGAAACCATGAATGGCCCCTTTTTTTCTTTAAATTTCATCGGATGAAGCAAGTATAAGAGATTTTCCAAATCCTCCATGATGTTATTTCCTGGATTGAAATTTACAAAGCTTGCATCAGAGTCTAGCATTAATCCTATTTCTTTCCCTTCCCGAGCCAAAGAATTATACCGCTATACTATTTCTGGGCTCTCCAATTCTTGATCCGTCCCTATTTTTTGCTTGCATTTTTGTACCCCCAAGATGTGATCTACATGCAGTTAATTACACAAAAGCTACACAAGTCAGAAGAATTAGGTTAACTGGTTTTCCGTAAGAGGGAGTAAATTCTAGAACTAAAATTTATGTGAGACTAGAAACCAAACCCAACATTGTTGGGCTATGAGAGGTTTGTGTGAATCCAACTTCCTTTCCTAGCAAACCAAGCCCAAGTTGGTAGATATAAGGAATTTGTGTGCATTTGACTCATTTCCCTTTTTATTATTCCCTTTATCTTTTGCCCTTCCATAATCTTCCCCTTTTTTTTTCTTTTTTTCTTTTTCCCTTTTCTCGCTTTTGCTTTCACATTTCTATTTTCTATTTTCTATTTTCTATTTTCTATTTTTCCACTCCCACTTTTCCCTTTCCTTTCCTTCTTCTATTTTCCCCTTCCTTTTTCATTTCCCGTTTTACTTTATATTTCACATAAAAATACTATCTATCCCTTTTTTACCTTTTCTATTTCCCATCTTTTTTCTCTTCCCTCTTTCCCTCTTCCATTTTCCTTTCACCCTTCCCTTTTGCCCTTCTATTTTTTCCACCCCCCCTCTCCCTTTCATTTTTGCCAAGATGAAGTAGAGCAGCTATGGCTGCTGAATAGGCAGAGGGACCCTAACTGTAGCTGTAAAAAGAAGGAAAGATATTTTCAGCGTTTTTCTTTTCTTTTTTTTTTCTTTTGCAATTTTCAGACCAATAAAACAGATCGTTGGATTGGATCAATGAAGCAACAATCAAGATGGAATTTTGGTTGGACACACACACACTAACATATGGGTATGAGCTATGAGTAGAAGTGTTCTACAGGCCTTTAGTTTGAGCACCATTAAGCCTTGAAGAATAGATAGATAGATAGATAGATAGATAGATAGATAGATAGATAGATAGATAGATAGATAGATAGATAGATAGATAGATAGATAGATAGATAGATAGATAGATAGATAGATAGATAGATAGATAGATAGTATTTTTACGTCATGCCACATTGGCAGCGTCCATGAGGACATATGACATAGAATAGAATAGAATAGAATAGAATAGAATAGAATAGAATAGAATAGAATAGAATAGAATAGTATAAGAAAATAAGAAAAAGTATAAGAAAATAAGGCATTTTGACAAATACCATAAATACATGTGCATTTTGACAAATACCAAAGAATCCAGGGGCTTTTTTTAATTTTTTCTTAAAATCATACTTCCATTACTATCAAGACTAACATTGAAAACCCCCCACAAATTTTTTTTTAGCACGCCAGCCTAACCAAGCGTGCAACCCTCCTTGAAATTCTAGGCTATCCACGTAGCATGTCCAGCTCTGCCAAAACTGAGTTGGATGTATTCTTTGCCGTTGGAAATTTTTTTTCATGGATCGACGGTCAGAGAAATTAAAAAAAAGCTCAAAATTGGGACAGAGATAGGAAACAGCAGGTCGGCTCCTTGCTCCGTGCCCTTTTACTGCATTTCACCGTAGCTTTCCCTCCCTGTTACAACTAGATTTTACGACCTAAGTTTGGAACATTTATCCGGAGGGAAAATGATTTTTTATGCCGATCTATGCTCTTGCGGTCATGCCCAGATCTCCAAGTTGTGTTGCAGCAGCTTCCTTAAATTGCCACACAAATTCATCGTATGATCCAAATTCTGCAATAAGTTTTTCAAGCAACTCTCCACTTGGTTTTTTGCCACCTCCTGGCTTCATGGACTCCCAGAAAAAGTCGTGATTCTATATCTACATTTACTCTAGTATGGTTGGACGCTGCATTTGCTAGGCATAGCATTTCCAAGCCCCTTGCACATCGGATGCTTTCTGAGTGCACAAAATTGCAAGATGCTCATCACGTTGGACCCATAGATAGAAGAAGACACACATTTCGGGTGCTTCCATCATGGCTTCTGACCTGCAAACTAATACAAGACCGGTTTTGTGAGTCTTTCAAGTTTTTATTTTTAGATTTATTTTTTATAATTTCTTATGCTTCCATCGTGGCTTCTAACCTGCAAACCCATACAGGACTGGTTCTTTGAGTCTCTCAAGTTCTTATTTGTAGATTGGAGTTTCAAATAGAGGTTCTGTGAGTTATTTTTTATCGTTAAGTTATTGGCGCATTATGATGTTGGAGCTGTGCTTGAATATTTGCAATGGGAAAGACCAAGAATGCAAGTTGTTCTAATTAAAATATGTGCTTGATAGGGCATTGAATGCTTGTTTGAGCACCTGTCCCTGCCAAATGACCAAATGACCCTCTGGATTGCGGGGAAAGGAATTCGCTAGGAAAGGATCGCTTAGCCACCCGACTTAACTTCTTCGATATTCGTAGTCCCTTGTTTACATTTGATCTAGCCTCTTCTACTGCTGCAACCGTTGAGCAATAAGAACCAGATTGTACACATTGGGCTGAGATGGCTTCTGAATCAACTGAACTGAAAGTTACTTGTAGTTGTTTTTGTTCTTTGATCCATGCCAAAGAACTTGATGCATATTACAGTTATGGCCACAGTTTGACAAGATTAAGTGTGCAAGAAGTGATCAAGATAAGCAAGAAAATAATGGGAGTCTTTCAGTAAACTCACATGGAATTTGTAGTTAGTGCTTACTTCTGAAGATGTAGAAATGCAAGATTCTGCAGAGCAGTATGTGGTTTTTATTAATCGTCATGCATATGCTATAGTGGCAGCTGCTATTTACAAAGCTAAGTAGATAGAACCTACCTATGATGGAAAATGAAACGACTTTCTTGTTTATTTTCAAGCCTTGGCAGACAAACACATAGCTGAGAGAGGCTATAGGAATTGCAGCTGTTGCCACTTGTAAATCCATTGAATACGTTGGAGTTGGCACCGTAGAATTTGTCCTGAGAAATTCAACATGGGCTTTACCAGGGATAACATTTGCCCTTACTAATTTGCTGCCCTTAATTTGCCCATCTGCAATTTACAAGCTTAAAGTTCCTCGGCGATTCTATGTTCACATGGGCCTATTATTGATGTGAGAAATATGAAGAAACACGTTGATTGCAAAAGCCCACCTGAGAAAGTTTATGCACCAAATGCCAAATTTCAACTGAAGAATTAGCCGCTGTGATATGCAAGAAAAATCTACCAGGGCTCTCATTCTTGATGTAGGTTTCATGACTGCTTACTTCCGGCATGCTATGGTTGCACTTCTGCCATTGTCATACAAAGCGCTTCTTCCATGAAACTTTATCTACGCTCCTCCTTGTAGGTATCTGATCAAACGGCTACACCAAGACAATTCTCGTTTTCTAACAAGGCAATTTTCTCTGTACGTGATTCCAAAATGGTAATGAGTTATCGCCATTATCTTCCTGTCAGCCTTTTCTTTGTATACATTGGCTACAGAATCCTGCCTGGCCAAAAAACTGTGAAAATTCTACAATTGAGTTGGTTCCATACAAAGATATGTTACAAGACCCATTTAATTAAGCTAACATAGAAACATTCTCTATTTACTGCCTGCTATTATACAATGCAGGGATCTATCTCTACGTCCCTTGATTGAGGAATCTATAACAGATAACTTTTCAGGCATTAGATAACTTTTGCAAGCTTCTGATAACTTTTGCTAACAGTAGGCATTAGGTAACACTAGGAATATCAGATGACTAGGTGCGCCATTATGAAATTCAAGATCAAACTTCATTGGACTGGAATATGTTATTGGGACTATGTCAATTTTACAACTTTGTTTAAACCTTATAAATTGAATACATAGAAAACATGACAAGATCTATCATTTTTGAAGCACCAGAGGATGACAAGCATCAACCTAGCTCAACTATCAGGTATATACACTTCTTATGAGATAAAAAGCATTTTCAGGACTAAGACATGTAGTGAGGCTATGCACATGTATGATACTAGATGATGGAAAGGATTTATCTGTGCACAATACAAATTAATAGTGACATTGCAAAGGATTTACCTGATACACGATGCTGAATGATGAATATATATTGCGTTTGTGACAGGGGCTCTATCTTGTCGCAGCAATAGACTGCCACTTTTTGAAACAGAACTGAAGCTACCTACAGGTACCATATCCATTCTTACGTGGCATAACCAGATTTGGTGTCAAATTCCAAACCTATAGGTTCGGAAAATGTCCCAAGGTTAGCATTTTTAATTACAACCTCCCCTAATGCTTTGTTGCCTCTGCCTTTGTTTTGTATTCTGTATATTAGTGCAGTACCGTTCCACCAACACTTTCGTGTTATAGGATATTAACAGCGGCCTAACCACTTCCACCACATCAGACCATTATTTCTTCTACATCACGTGCTTTCATGAAATGAAAGCATTCATAATCTAGATAGAGCAGTCACAAGATCAGAGAGATTCTTAATTAAATCCGCCCCTTTGTATGCCATTTGAGAAGTGGTTGTGAAGCCAACAATGTCGATACAACAGTTTGATCCTATCATGTGACAAAGTAAGCGTAACAAGTTCTATGCTTCACAACATTTGCTTTAGATTGTAACATATCGGTCAAACACTTCTATTATATATCCTAAGACTGCAGCCATAGCTTATTATATCTAGAATCTTGAAGTAGAGACGGAATAAATCATACTACATAATGTAGGAAAATGCTTCAGTGCTTCAATGAGAGGAGCTTTTTCTCGGAGATCATCTTTTCCAACTTTGGAGCTTTCTCTGCATCGGTTTTATCTACTGCAGATTTTATTGTTACATCAACAGTAGGGATCTTTTTAAGCCTGTCAAGGCTTGCTGTGGTCTGCATTATTCTGCCGAAATAGGCTTCCAGATTGAACCTATTTCTAGGCCTTTTGTGTCATAAAGAAGTATGTGGTTCTTCGAGCTTTCTATCTTGTGCATTGGGCACAAATTTTGATGCCAAATTACATTATTCCAGATAAGCTCTCTGGTTGCCCTATTTCCTTTCTATTATAATAAGTTTTAGTAAGTTAACCTTCCTCGTACGTTCTTAGTTCTTGCCTCTACCATATCTTTGCTTATTGCCTCTACTATGGGCTTCTGAACACATTAATTTGGGATCTTTTTGTTGTTTATTTGGGGTCTTTTTAAACTGATATTGCTTATGGGCTCTACAGAATGCACATCCTACAAAAACAGATTGAATAAAAAAACTTGGGCGTTGAGCAAGAACTATTGGCTTTGACAGATCATTTCTTGAGGTGCAATCAGATACAACTAAGTCAGCTAAATCCAAGGAGCAAATTAAGGTAAATTCTTAGTATTTTTAGAAACTTCAATTACCTTGTTCATCCATTTTGTCTGAAAAAAGCATGGAAGATCCCAAGCTGGATTGCAGCCTAAATAGACAACTAGGATCAAGCTCCTGCTTGTTCCATCATCCCCTACAAAATATCCAGCTGTTGTTCTGCAAGTCTCTAGACCAGAATACCATGTTGTCAATGATGACATGGGTTTTTCAGACTTGCCAGACAAGTCTTGTAGGAGCTCCAAGTCTTGCCCTGTGAGATTTCTCTACACTGGACAGAATCAGTCTTTGGCAGAAAGTAATGAGATTCTCAACCTGCAATATTATCAAACTAATGCGTTTCTATAGAGTAATAGCAAGGCTTCAGGAAATCTACAGATGCACTAAATCTACTGTCGAAATATGTTCCCGTGAGTATAAGAAAATAGAGCATGTTTTAGTTCAAATTCTATACATTACAGAAACATGTACCTCAAGTGCTATAGATAGGTCTATCCCTTTCAAAAACTGCATTGGTGCAGTTGTATTTCCTTATACCGGTTAATTCGCCTAGAACAAATGTGTTACTGGAAAATTAAAATATCGAAGGTTGCTACCCAAGACTTCAATGTTCAGATGTCAGCAATGCATGTCTTGTACTCACTGCTTTTTATGTTACAGTCCTTGCTCTTCTAGCTGCTTAAGAAATGAAGCCATAAACTATGGTTATAAATACATTTCATGCTCTTTTGGTTGCTTAAGAAATGAAAAGCCATATACTTATAGATATGTTTTTATGGTTATAAATTTAGATCGATTACATTCTGATCAACGTGACATTAATCCTATTTTTCAGCGCACAGGTACATGGAGTGCAAGTACTAATTTCCTTGAACCAGCATTTTTCTCTGATGCACCACTTTATTTACTACAATCAAATTGTTCAAGCTTTACCGCTGGGAGTCTTGCCAATAGCAATTTGTATATTGAGGATGATCTTTTATATAGATGAACAATTTGTATATTGAGGGGTACAGAACGAAGTTATTACAATCGTATTCAACATAAATACCTTTATAACACCGCTCTTTTAGATCCATCGTCAGCCATGACAATTGCAGCAAATCTAATAGAACCCAACACCAAATCTCGATTCTAAGAAAGCCTAACGAGCTTCCTTATATGTGCTTGTTTCTGTTCCTTGTCATTTGTTTGTCAACAAGGTGAACCATGATATAGCTTCTACAAATAATAAAATCCAACATGCTCATGTTCCCAAGACCACATTCTTAGAGAAAAAAGGAAATATTACAAAGCGGCAAGGGAATTGATGTGCTTGGACTTGTGCAATAATTGTGTCCTTTTTACTTGTGCTTTAAGAACTAAGAAGCATATATTTCCAAGGAAACGTTCAAACCACTATCTTCAAAAGCCAACTAAGCCACTATCTTCACTTACCTAAACATAAACATAAGGGAACTGGGAACCAAGGCCACCGTGATAAATTTCTTGTACAACTTAAAACCAATGGCACACGTTTATTCTATATTCAGGTAGATAAGCTTCAAGAAAAGCTATTTATGTCCATGATATGTTCAAGATATCTATTTATGTTCAAGACATTTATGTCCATCAAAAGCTTCAAGCCAAATCGATTACGGAGGCCCGTCTGATAAGTGGAAAAGCATTTCTTGATGAGCTTAGGATCCAAACGTCTGAAGTAAGTTTTATCTGTTTTTCTTTATAGACAAGAATTTGACCTAACCAAAGTCTTCTTGTGCACACAACATCCATAAAAGTTAAAAGAAAAGGAAAAAAGGGACCTTTATTACATTGCATAACCCAACCACAGCCCCTGGCGTGCCTTTTTGCTAGTTTTTTTCCTTTCTTTTTTTGAAGGATATCAAACTTTATTCAATATCCCAAGAAAGTACATGTATAATTGCAGAGGCAGGAATAAAATCTCAGCAGACAAAGATAATCCACTGAGTGGAGCAACCCGTCTATGCAAGAGATGATATACCCAAAATTTCCTCAAAAATCAAGTGTTTCTTCCCGCAAGCTGCGAACATAGATACACCTTTACAAATCTATCTTGTGCCTCATGAAGAACTTGGTCAGCAATAAATGTTAAGCCCTTGAAGATACACCACTGCCGCCTTTTCCAGATAGACCACACCAACTAACCTGACGCTAAATGAAAAGCATGATGCTGCAACCTGTTCTAAGTGGAGGGGTAGATAGCAAGAAGTACCTGTTGGCTAGTCAAGGCCACATGAAAGAGAGACAACAACCATGATCAAACTAGCTATACTTATAACATTTGAAGCTGATGCTATGGACTGCAACACGTTAAGATTGGGTGCATGGGATGGTTCATCTGTGAAGGTTGTAATAAATTAAAGCTACAGGTAGGAGAAGAGAGCTTTAATTTTGGATTGAGTAATTAACATGTCAAGCACTTCAATGAGGCGATGGGGCATTAAAATTTTGTTACAAAATTGAACCTTTACGTGTCTTTTTGTTTTTAATTGTAGTGTACAAAAAGAAAAATCTTAGCATGTCCTAAGCCGCATGGGGATGGAGATAGGGAAGTCCATTGCAAGTTATTGATAGAGAATTCCGACAAGCTCCAAAATTCGTGGCAAATCCTCGTCCTAAGTTTCCTAATCATATCAGAACTCTCATAGCTGAGGTGTGTACTTTTTGGTCGGATAATTATTTGAAGGTGCACTTATTTAGTTTGTAGGCTTTCTGCTTGACCCATAATGGATTACATACCAAAGAAAGTAAAAGTATGAATTTTGTTTCCATAGAGATTTTCCAAACCATGAATTCAAACATCCTTTTTAATTTTTTAAAGCATCTGTTTGCTAGAACAGAGGATGGGTTTGCCACTTTTTGTGGTCTGCCTTTGGAAAGAAGTCGACGAAGTTAAAGCCAGAAGATATTTCAGAATTAGAATGGCTGTAAATTTGAAAGTTTTATTTTGCATGTGGGAAAATGAAGATCAAGGTGATTAAACCAGCATTTGGGGCAGAGCTGATCCACACGATGTATATAAACAACCTGGTTAATAATGAAGTGCGAGCTCACTTTGCAAGAGCATTTTCTTGGTAGCATACAACCAAGGCCTTAGCAAACTAAAAGGACTAGATACGGTGCCTGACGATGCCAAGCATAGGTAGGGATCTGTGTTTCGTGCCAGCATAGTGTGGAGTATAATGGAATGTGTAGGTGGAATGGAATTGGATAAATATAACATTGGCACGTGGTATTTCATTTATTGTAGCAGATGAAATTAAAGATTGACGATATGCACTTATAAGATCTCAACTGAAATTAACATATATCGATGTCAAGAGGAGATGCTATGTGGCTCCATCATAAGACGTTCACGTGTATGTCAAGCATTAGCCGTGGATGTATGAGGAGGTTAGGATTAGATTTCACAGGGGCAATGCCATAAAGGTAAATGAAATGCTAGGAGGTAAAAGGTATTCGACACGGTTGTCCTGGAATAAATTTGATAGGGCGTATAGGTGGAATAGAGTGCATAATCGAATTGGTAGTCAGTGCATTCCAATAATGACAAAATTGCAAACCAAGTATACTATGTGCTTTGTAGTTTGATGATATTGTCCCAAATGATAAGGTGTCGTTTTCTCTAATTTAGTTTGTGGTGCCACTAGTACGACATACTACGTTCAGGATATTGTAGTTTCTATAATTCATAAAACAACATCATGTACAATTATGCAGCAAAATATTAACAATAAGACAACTTATTGTCTTACTATAAATAGAATAGACAACTTATTGTCTTATTGTCTTATTGTCTTATTGTCTTATTGTTTGTGGTGCCCAGCGTTACTGGGTTTTTCTTCGAGCATAACTCAAAGGATAATGTAAATAAAAAGTAGTGGTTAGTATTTATTTCTAGACCTTTAGTCTACCCCAGCAAAAAGTATATCAAAAATATAATTTGGTTGTTTAAAGTATGAAAACAAATTATGATGACATTGTGAATGGTGTTACTTCAATATATGAATGACTTTCTTTTTAAAGGAAACCATGTGACTTCTAGAACCCAATACTACACAAAATCTGCACATAATTTGTTTAGTCTCCTATATTGAGGGGTTTTTCACATAGTCAACAATATTATGGACTTTCTTTTTTCGAATAAAGGTGATACTGTCGTATCTTCTTAGAAGTTTGGTTTTTTACTTTCTATAGTTAACATTCTAAATGAAAGGAGAATAGATGAAAGCAATATTTGTAGACTTCTTGTATGATTTTAATTGCAAGAAACATGGTGCTTTTTTTATGGATAAAGAATTTTATTGATATTAAGTAAATGTTACATGACTGTGTTGCAAAGGGACACCTTGTTGCACAAGTTTAAAGATAGATCATGTACTCCCCGCATCAATCACTATTGCATACTCTTTGCTGGGCCTTCCAAAACGGCCATATCCTTTCACAAGAGAAAGTACATATAATAAAATGATACGAGTAATGAATAATGCTACTGCTTGCCAACATCTTCTTTGGCAAGCTTTGTATAAATAACTTGGCTTTTGAGCTACTGCGTTGAGAGAAGAATGCAGCCTGGGAGGTAATTGTGTCCTATGTGGAGGTGGAAATGTAGAGCTATCTCAAGACTGAACTTCACGTAATCCATTTTTGCTGATGGAGAGGATGAAGGTGTCTGCTGCGGTGGAACTGGGACCTGTGACAAGTTGGATGCTCCTGCAGACACGCTAGAAGTTCGGCGCATAAAACCGCCTAATCCTACCCCATTTCCACTCGTTATTGATGTTAAAACCAGAAATCTTAGGATGCTATATGCGAGAAATAGAGCCGCACATAAGCTTATTATTAAGCTTATCAAACTGATGTAAAAATTGCCGCTCCATGGCCCTCAGGGTCTAAGCGGGCGTGAAATAAATTTATTATTATTATTATTATTTTATCACCAAATCCAATCATCACCGTCCAGCAACCTAATAACCCTCAATAATGTTAAATTCTTGATCCGATCTGAAAATCTTCAGCTCTCTTTGCTTCAAGAAACTGAGCCAATCCAAACACAATGCAAACTTCTCCTGGACATCTTTCGGGGTATGGGCGCTCTATAAACTCAACGCCCTTAAGCATGCCTGCCCAAATAAGAAGCTCAATGCACCATAGATGTAGAACGTCAGTGCCCGAAACCAAGAGAATGGGCCCGAGAAAAGGCTAAAAGCCGCGGAATGAAGGACCCAAGAAGCGCCGGAACTGGACAAGTGAGTGATGAATGGAGGATCCGCCGTCCCCCTTGGGTTTGGGGTCGGAAGGTCCGAGCCACGTTCTAGCATCCCTTTTTTTGTTCATAGTTGTTTCTCCTACGTATTGGCCTAGCCAAAAGCAAAATAATAACTAACTTTTAAACGGCCCAAAATAAAAGTTGTGAAACACAATAAAATAATAAACAGCTAAGATCGCGCACAAACTATCATCTTATTTCGGTGTATCTTATAGAAACTCATGGGGTAGTTACAAAATGGTACATTATATATAAATTTTTGATCCTAGCCCTTGGATAAAAAGTTAGTGAGGTGGCAAATCCTTATCCCTTGGATTTTGATGGGGGCATGCACCACATCCCCGGATCGTTAGATCGAAAGGGGAGGATAAATCCTGACCCTTGATTTTTGTGAGGAAGGTGCAAGGAAGGTGCCAAAAAGTGAATTTGGTGCAGCAGATCTTAACCGTTAGATCAAAAGGTGAGCGTAAATCCTAGCCATTAATTTTTTAATATTAAATTGATTTTTTTTAAAGGATCTTTTTGGAATCTTCGAGATTTAAGGAATCTATAATAAGTTGAGGGAATCTAGGAGAATCTTTATAGGATCTTAGGGAATCCAGAGGAATATCATGAGAATCTTCGAGAATCTATGGGAATCCCAAGAGAGCATCTTTGAGAATGTAAGAGAATCTAAGGGAATCTTGATAAAATCTTTAAGAACCTAGAGGAATCTTGATGGAATCTTGGGGAGTCTAGGGAATCTTCATAGAATCTATGGGAACTAGAGGAATCTCAAGCGCTTCTTTGGGAATCTAAGGAAACATTGATAAAATCTTTAAGAACCTTGGAGAATCTTAATGGAATCTTAGGGAATCTGGAAGAATCCAAGAGAATCTTGATAGAATCTTGGAGAATCTAGAGGAATCTTGGGGTATTCTTTTGGAATCTAGAGGAATCTTTAGAGAATCTTAGGGAGTCTTAAATGAATATTTGGGAATCTAAGAGAATTTAAAGAAATCTTCATAAAATCTATAAGAATCTATCTATAGGAATCTAGATGGAATTTTGGAGAATCTTGGGAATCTTAATAAAATCTAGGGGAATCTCCATAGAATCTTAAGAATCTAGGGGAATCTTTGTAGAACATTAAGAATCTAAGAGAATCTTTAGGAATCTAGGATAATCTAAGAGAATCTCAAGAGAATCTTTGGGAATCTAGGGGAATCTTCCTAATTTTTTTGAGAATCTAAGGGAATCTTGATGGAACTTAGAGAATCTAAGAGAATTTTCATAGAATCTTGAAGAATCTAGGAGAATCTTTATAGAATCTTCGAGAACCTAGAGGAATCATGGGATAATCTTTGGGAATCTAGGTGAATCTTAGGGAATCTTAAGATAATATATGGAAATCTAGGAGAATCTAAGGAATTTGTCATAAAGTCTTTAAGAATATATGGGAATTTAGATAGAATCTTGGAGAATCTAAGGGAATCTTAATAAAATCTAAGGGAATCTCTATAGAATCTTGAGGGAATCCTGATAAAACCTTTAAGAACCTAGAGGAATCTAGGGGAATCTTCATAGGATCTTAGAGAATCTAGAGGAATCTTAAGAGAATCTTAGGGATTCTAGGAGAATCTTTATAGAATCTTGGGAAATGTAAGAGAATCTACATAGAATCTTGGAAAATCTAGCGGAATTTTGGGATAATCTTTGAAAACCTATGGGAATCTCAAGAGAATCTTAGAAAATCTAGGGAAATCTTTGAGAATCTAGAGGAATCTTGATAGAATCTTGGAGAATTCAGGGGAATCTTTATAGAATCTACAATATTCTAGGAGAATCTACATAGAATGTTGCAGAATCTAAGGGAACATTGGGCTACTCTTCAGAAATCTAGGGAATCTTTCACGCTGGGTGTATTTTGAAGGGTCAACTTCATGCAGTCCCTCATATTACAAACACTTGTCATAATATATATATAGAAACTCATGGGGGTGGTTATAGAAACTCATGGGGTGGTTACAAAAATAGCACATTATATACAAATCTTTGATCTTAATAAAAAAGTTGGTGAGGTGGCGTAGCTTAAGCCCTTGGATTTTGATGGGGGCATGCATGAGTCATGCATGGGAGCATACAACCCATCTGTGAACTGTTGGATCAAAGGGGAAGGCGAAATCATAGCCCTTAATTTTTGTAAGGAAGGTGCAAGGAAGGTTTTTAAAGGTGATTTGGTATAGCGTATCTTAACCGTTCGATCAAAAGGTGAGCATAAATCCTAGCCATTAACTTTTTAATATTAAATTGATTTTTTTTTTTGAAGGAGGTGAGGTGGCACTTTCATGAATAAAAAGGTAATGAGGTGGCAAAACATTTACAAATGGACTTTCTGGGAAGCTTCCTTCTATTTAATCGCTTTCAAAGGCACGTAGCTTGCAGTAGAGGGCGCGGATGAAGATGGGACCCATGCATTTGACTTCTTTTGTCGAGAGCTTTCGAATGAGTGGTGCTTTGCCACTATTTTGTCGCAGCTGCAGCCAATGTGATCAAACACTAAGAATCTTTTTGGAATCTTCGAGATTTTAGGAATCTATAATAAGTTGAGGGAATCTAGGAGAATCTTTATAGGATCTTAGGAAATCCAGAGGAATATTGTAAGAATCTTAGAGAATCTATGGGAATCCCAAGAGAGCATCTCTGAGAATGTAAAGGAACCTAAGGGGATCTTGATAAAATCTTTAAGAACCTAAAGGAATCTTGATGGAATCTTGAGAATTCTAGGGGAATCATCATAGAATAGAGGAATCTCAAGAGGATCTATAGGAATCTCAAGCGCTTCCTTGGTAATCTAGGGGAATCTTGATAAAATCTTTAAGAAGCTAGAGGAATCTTAATGGAATCTTAGAGAATCTAGAAGAATCTAGGGAATCTTTAGAGAATCTTAGGGAGTCTGAAATGAATCTTTGGGAATCTAGGAGAATCTGAAGGAGTCTTAATAAAATCTTTAAGAATCTACGGGAATCTAGATGGAATTTTGGAGAATCTTGAGGAATCTTAATAAAATCTTGGGGAATCTCTGTAGAATCTTAAGAATCTAGGGGAATCTTTGTAGAACATTAAGAATCTAAGAGAATCTTTGGGAATCTAGGAGAATCTAAGAGAATCTCAAGAGAATCTTTGGGAATCTAGGGGAATCTTCCTAAAATTTTTGAGAATCTAAGGGAATCTTGATGGAATCTTAGAGAATCTTCATAGAATCTTGAAGAATCTAGGAGAATCTTCATAGAATCTTTGGGAACCTAGAGGAATCATGGGATAATCTTTGGGAATCTAGGTGAATCTTAGGGAATCTTAAGAGAATCTATGGAAATGTAGGATAACCTAAGGAAATTGTCATAAAATTTTTTAGAATATATGGGAATATAGATAAAATCTTGGAGAATCTAACCTAGGGGAATCTCCATAGAATCTTAAGAATCTAGGGTATCTACGGGAATCTTGGTGCAATTTTGGAAAATCTAGGGGAATCTTCATACGATCTCTGAGAATCTAGAGGAATCTCAAGAGAATCTTAGGTACTCTAGGGGAATCTTTATAGAATCTTGGAAAACCTAGGAGAATCTAAATGGTTCAAGTGAGAATCTTTGAGAATGTAAAGGAATCTAATGGAATCTTGATAAAATCATTAAGAACCTAGAGGAATCTAGGGGAATCTTCATAGGATCTTAAAGAATCTAGAGGAATCTCAAGAGAATCTTAGGGATTCTAGGGAATCTTTATAGAATTTTGGGAAATCTAAGAGAATCTACATGGAATCTTGAAAAATCTAGAGGAATCTTGGGATAATCTTTGAAAACCTAGGGGAATCTCAAGAGAATCTTAGAAAACATAGAAGGGAAATCTTCATAGAATCTACGAGAATCTAGGAGAATCTACATAGAATATTGCAGAATCTAAAGAGACCGGTTGGGCTAATCTTCATAAATCTAGGGGAATCTTTCATGCTGGGTGTGTTTTGAAGGGTCGGCATCATGCAGTCCATCATATTACAAACACTTGTATATAGATACAGATAGATTGTCCCGGAATAAATTTAATGGAGTGTGTATATGGAATAGAGTGCATAATGTAATTGGTAGTCTGTGCATCCCAATGATGACAAAATTGCAAACCAAGTTAATTATAATATGTAGCATTATAACAGGGGTTTTTTTTGTGATTTTATACGCTTTTTTGCATGGTTTTCATATGATTTCACGGGCGTATTCACGTGGACGTACTAAACGATATTTCTAGAGTGCACCGCCATTGATTTTAAAGAAGAGGGAAAATCGTGTGGTTGTGGGGATTTTATTGTTTGCATGTTTTTTTTAATTTAGGTTTTAAATATTAGGATAGGATAATATTAGGTTTGTGGTTTTCGAAAGAAACGTTTTTCAAGGATTAGGGTTCTAGATTTGGTCTGATACAGGGTTAATCGGTTTGATACAGGGTTATCGGATTTGGTCTGAGTCTGACATTGCATCTCCAATCTCTGGATTCAGTATGGGGCAACCAGGCAACCGGCATCTTGGCCCATGAAGATTTATCCAATGCATATATCTCTTCTGGCCTTTCCTACTGTTCTTTGACAACTTGATGCCTCTAGTTTTCCTTCCCTTTGCATTGAGTTGCGAGTAGTGTTGTGGCACTTTAGTTTCTATTTCCTGGCCCCAATTTGTGAGGATACTAGGGATTTTATAAAAACTCTATGCCGCCTTTTATCTAGTTGGTCCGCTTTTGTGGTGTTGGTCGTGAGTGCGTTGAGCACAATTCAGAATCCGAGAGAAGAAAATTTGCAAAACAATTTCCATCCAAGAACTTTAGCAAGGTCCACCGAAGTTCACTAAAAGATCTTATGGATGTTTTCTACTCTTAATTGGAGGTAGTATTGCAGACACCAGTGCGTGGTCATCTCCTAAGCTTATTTTCTGGTATGTCCCTCTTATGCGTGGTAACTAAAAGTTTTTGATAATTTCTAAGAAAAGAGAAATCAATTTCCGAGGACGTGCAAACCAATAATACACATTGATTTATCCGTGTTTGGGAGTTTCAAAGAGTTTGAAATGCATCCATATGAATAGTAAGTCTGGTGGAATTTCAAAGCAAGAAATTTGTCACGGATCCGGGGCTCAAGATGATTACGCCATCTTTGGCAAACTTTTGCCGATCTTATAGGTTTACAAGCTCTTATAGGTATGCAAGCTCTGCCCTATTTGTTTGTTTCTGGATTTTCTGTTGTGTGTATCCAAAGATCCAGCTATTTTGGAATGGTCTTTTGAAAAGTAACAGATGGCCAGATAACCGATAACGTGATGACAATATGGCCGAGAGAGCTTTAAAACTAGGTTTATCCAAGAAGTCTCATGCCTTGGCTACCTTGCATAGCGAATTACATATAATATTATTTGTTAGAGAGCACAACTCAGCTGAGGATCTAGGGGCTCGGTATTTTGCCATTTTTGCAGTTTCCTATCTTACAAGTTTACAAGCTCCGACTGCCTATTTGTTTTGTTTCTTTTTCTGTCATGTGCAACGAAAGATCTAGCTGTTTTGGAATTGTAGAGCTTCAAAACTAGGTTCATCCAAGAAGTCTCATGCCTTGGCTGCACTGCATATTACTTGCTAGATATTTACTACTCACCAGTTGTTGTTGTGAGCGGATAGGTATGGGTTCAAACCCCGTATAAAACGAACTCCTTGTTGTAAGGCTGAATTATGTTATGGTTTTTAGAAGATGCAATTTAGTCATTCTACAAATTCTACAACGTAATCCAAAGCTCCCTGTTATTATGCTAGGTATTATTACCATCTTTTCATGGATTGTCATCGTCTCAATTCCATTTTGCATTTTTGATAATTTCTCTTCTTCATTTGCATTTGTATCTGAATCCAGCTCCAATCTTGAGGCATTGGGCCTCTAGTTTTATGGCAATGTCGCTATTCGTTCATGCAAATCTATGTCATTCTCAAAATTTGAGGTGAGTCCACTTTTGAATATTATAATTTAAATCTTGTTTTCATTTTATTTTTTCAAAACTTCTTCAATTTTCAACATGGACAAAATACTGGCCTATGCTATATCCAGCAAAGCATCCTTTCATTGTCATTGTGAATTAAGTTCATTTTTATTGGTGCAATACACAGAATTATGATTGAGTTCATCTTCATATTGGCAATTCACATAGCCAGACTTCTTATTGGGTGTTAGTTCTGTACGTCCTGGTACAGGACTATTCATGCACACAAAGGACCAGGTCAAGGCCAATATGAAGATGAACTCAATCATAATTCTGTGTATTGCACCTCGTGTTCACTCTCGTCCTCGTGAATGTCCACACACGTTTCTTGCGTTGTCCTCGTGTTCACTCTCGTCCTGGCTCTCCTCCAGCGTGTAAACATTGTTCACAACCTCAGTCACCACATCATACACCTGTTCAGCCCCCTCCAGCTTATTTCCACACTCCAGAGAGTGCCTACATTCATATCTCCTCTGGCCATACTCCTCTGCCTTCACAACCATCATCTCCCCCTGGAGGAATGGGTTATCCCCATGTATCTTTCGGCCCTCCCCAGGTTCAGACATATCCCCAATCCCCTTCTTTTCACCATACTCTTCCAGTTTATACTCTCACTGATCTCAAACCTCACGAACAACACTCTCAAGGACCAAACCATCATTCAATTAAATTGGGTTTATGTCTTAATTTTGGGACAAATTTCATATTGCATGTTTTTAGTAGCATATTCAAATTCACACATTTCACCTCAAAATTATGAAAACGTAATATCATGTTATTTACAAAATAGTCAATATTTCACAATATAGCACCATATCATAAAAACGTGATAACAAAAATTTACATAGTTATTCAACTTTCTTCAAGCACCCCCAATGATATCATAGCCTTCTTCCCCGACATCACGAGGTATTGTAATTCTCGTGATTTCTAGCTGGAATAGTGTTTGGAGTCCATGAGTATAAAACACTTTCATAGTCTAGCCAAAGATCAGGATCACTCGGATTTCTCCTCCATCTCTTTGTCCAACAATCTGAGTACCTTTCTTTATCCGATACGTTGGTCAACTGATGCACTGGACACCACCATTCCACCAAGACATGGTTGAAGTTAATATTACCTTCTTCTTTGCAAATATCGGAGATAGTGAACCCCAACCACACTTGGATATGTATCTAAATCTGCCGGCTTTACTACCACAAATTGGTGGCATTCCAAGTCGATTGGAAGGTTCATAAGCATCCATGCCTAGAAACTTTGGCCTATTGTTCTTAGGACCAACATAGTGTTTGTCGGAAGGAGGAGGAGACATATTGCTTGCGAATGCTACTTACAAGTGTCATCAAAATCCTCAAAGACTGCTAAGGTCTTCCACCTAGTTTTAGGCAACCACCCTTCTTTCAATTCATCCGAGGATGTGTCTATCTCCCCAACGGGTTAATCACCTTCTTCCAAAGTAAGCCACCAAGGCACCGGTTGGTGTCATCCTGGATTGGTTTGCCAATGCTTTATATAGTCTTGGATTCCTTCCTTAGTCAATCCCAATTGCTTCACTTCTTCAAGAGGTTTTAAAGCTTTTGGTTGACCTAGAGGTATCATAGGCTTGCCATTCTCATCTCTACGCCATATTTCCTCCCTCCTCTCCACTCATCCTCTCGAAGGTCTCATCTTCCATTGGAAGATTGGAATCCCATCTCTCACCCAAAAAGTGAACTGCAGAGGCACGGAATGACCTTCAAGATCCAATGTATAACCATCCACAAAGCTCTTCCAATCGGGCACTTCTTCTATGAGAGAAGCTATAGGGTTTGGAGTAGTGCATTCATGCAAGATTTCCATTAGCCTAGGAAAGTTGGTCTTTGTTTGTCGCTTCAAGATACAACTATATTTGCCAAATAATGCATCCACATCCTCATGGGTATGCCCGGGCATAAGAAACCCTAAATTAACTCTTTCAAATATCCCACATTTTGTTAAGTAGGATAGGAAAGAAAACATCCACTGTTCTTATTTTGGCCAAGACAATTATCAAGTTGCAAGAGAAACCTTTTGGGTAGATCTTGAGGTTTAGCACGTGAAGTTGAAGCTCCAACATGTTCATTAGACCCATGCTTCCTAAACCTTGCCTTGCTGAACTTTTCAATATTGTTAGGGTTTCCATCTAACAATGCTCTATGTAGTGCCCGGCTAGTCAGAAGGTCCTGGAGGTGACCATTGTATCCATTTTCATAGTTTCTCAAACACCTCATGATACTCCCAATATGAAAATCGGACCATCACTCCACAACTCCAAACTAAAATGGCCATAGTAGGTTTGATTACGCCCATGCAAGATTGCCTTGATCATTGAGATCAGTAAAGGGTATGATCTTCCACATGACTTTGGTATGTACTTGAATTGTGGAAGACAAGTCTTTTCTTTGGTCCATCTTGTCATGTATAATACATAAATAGTTATTGGGTTCCAATGCGCAGGATAAAGTCCTCCACATCCAATAACATGATCTACATGATAGTTGGTCAGTCATATGGTCCTTCATATGCTCCCTTATCCTAGCCCTTTGACTAGGTTGCACAGTCTTATCAAGAGTCTCCTTCAACTTAGCACATAAATTGCACTTTGCAAAGTTGTTTGAAGTTGCTATGGTGACATGATTGAAATGCTTCTTCCATAACCTACTAAAGCTAGGTTGGGATATTGGAAGAATTCCCAATTCTCGTAGGGAATTCACTTCTTCCAAAATACTCTTTTGAGTACAATGTGATGGCAACCTTTTCTCAACAACTGCTCTTCCCTTTTCATCCCTTCTGCTTTTTGTGTGGCATAGACTCTTGCATTGAAATCAATATATTTTTCAAATATCTCCTGGCAGCCGGGGTCCTATTTGTTGGTCTCAACAAACCATTATTTCCATGTAAAGCAATCCTGTTTCCCCTCACTTTTTTTTTGCCAATTATGCCATGAAGAAGTTGGAATTGCATGGATACTCTGCCATGCTTTTGCACATATCCATTTGCCTAGCAAAGGGTATCTTTTTCTGTTTGGGTTTTTTTTCATCTTGAAGTGCATGCTCGAAGATTGTGTACATGTAGGTCCTCCTCTCATCAACAGTGTACTCTTGAAAAGTGGCTCTTGCTTCCACCAATTGTTCTATTGTAAAGAATTGCATACAATCACTCCAACAACAACTGAGCCCCTAACCTTCACCATTGTCTCACGTTTGGTGTCACTAATCAACTTGGCTCTTTTTGCTAGGATAATGTCGGCAACCGATACTTCTCCCCTTTTGCCTAGGTTTAGAGTTCCAACCGCCAATGGATCAATATCAAGACAATCATTGTCCCCAACAACCTCAGGCTCTGGAAAAATATAATCCTCCACAAATTGAACACTACTTATAGGCCATGCCATGATGCAAGGAACCTCCAATTGCTTGACACAACCAAAACATTCCTTGTCACCCAAACCTTTACCTTTCCAGTTGTCTTCCAACATCGAAATTGCAATACCAATATTGTCTTCCCCTAGCCTTTCATCATTAATGGCTTGACTGGGATCCGCTAGCACAATGACTCCTTGGCCTACTATTTCCTTGTTGCACTTGTGCATGATTCTCACCTTCTTGTTCCTCCATTGCACCCTACTATAGAGGACTAATTGTTTTTCTTCAACATTCTTGCTAGGAGTTGGTTTTCATTGATATTGCTCTTTTCACCATCTTGAGTTGAGGGGCACCATTGACCTAGGCAAATTGCACCCTTTTTAGTCAATGAGTAAGAAAAATTATTACACCATAAGATAAAAAAGCATTACATTTATGGAATATGTAGAGGTAAATCAAATTTTTTAAAAAGCAAGAAATTCCTTGGAAATAGGTTTAATATAATAATAACAATGAATTAAACGAAATCATTTAAAACAAGAATTTTCATGGCAACAACAAGGAAATGACATTTATATAAATATATCCAAATTTTAATTATCGAAAATTTGGATATATGATTACGAAAAGACATATAACTAATAGACGTGAGAATTTATTATCCATAATAATATACCCTAGATAATATAGCTGGCGGGAATTTCGTACGCCTGGCGTGTTATTTGAGGCAATTAATTATTCACGCTAAGAGCTAATTAACCCTATATAAATCCGGTTCACGCTCTCAAGACCATTCTGTCCCAATTTTTTTTTTCTGCCCGCCATGAAGCGTTCCGCCTCTGCGCTTCATGAAGAACCCGAGGTCTCGTCAAAGAGACGTCGGGTTGAAGAACCCCCTCTCTTCCCCCCGCTCATCGATTTCCTTGCCCAATTCTCCTCTGATTCCGATTCAGAGGATGATGCCGATTTTGAAGAGGAGGAATTGAGCTCCTCTGATTCCTCTGATTCTGAAGAGGAGGAAGAGGAGGAAGAGGAGGAGTTGGAGGAAGAGGAGGAGATGTCCTCCCAAGAGCATGAAACCGCTCCGGCCAGGGGTTGGCTTGACCACGAAAACAGAGAATGAAATCTCTGAAGAAGAGGAGGAGGAGGAAGAGGAGGAGGAGGGGGAGGAAGAGGATGAGGAGGAAGGTCGAGAATTCGACCGGTTTTTTAGAATGGTCGAGAGATGAGCCAGTTTGCATGTCGTTTTTTTTTTTTTTTTTTCACCTTTCTTTCTTTTTCTAACACCTTTCTTTCTTCTTTGTTCCGGGCGTGGAAGATCAATGATGCAGATCGGTGCATCTTGTAAAGCCTTTCGGGCATTTTGTAAAGCCGGGCATTTTGTAAAGCCATTCTTGGCATCTGTACATATCAATTTTGAATGAAATCAAATAGTTTTCTTCACAAACTTTTTTCTTCAAACGTTTTTTCTTCAAACAGTTTTTCTGTACATAAAAATATTTTGAATGAAATCAAACTTATTTTCTCCAAGCATTTTGTCTCCAAAGTGTTTTCTCCAACATTTTGTCTCTGCATTTGTGTCAACAAAGTCTCGGGAACACTATAAATCAATCACAGCAGTATAGGAAATTTTCCTATACGACCTAAAACAATTCCCCAACTCAACAAGTCATTTTTTAGCCTTGATAATTTTGCCTTTAAAATTATTTTTAATTTAGCCTATATAAAATTTCGAAATTCTTTTTTTTTCGAATGCAATGAATGGAATAAAATGCCGTGAGAATTTATTGCATGAAATGCAATATTCTCCATATATACCATATACATGTCATGTCTGGCGGGAAGACCGTACGCCAGGCGTGTTAATTCAAGCAATCAATTATTCACGCTAACTTATTTCTAATTGTGCCTATATAAATCCATTTTACGCTCTCAAAGTTCCTACATTTTCTTCCTTCCTTCATACGATTTGCCGGTTGTGCTTCTGCTGTGTTTGGATCCGCCGTCCCGAAATCTTGGTGAGCAGATTTATATTCATCAATGTTAGATGTTTGGTTTCGGCAATTCCTAACTTACTAAAAGACTCCGCCTTTTGTTCTGTAGCATCTGTAGCAGAGGACATCGGAGACTCAGAATTAAAACCAAAAGCAGAGGACTAAGGTCCTTTAATCGAAAAGCCTCGAATTAAAACCACAAGCATCTATCCTCCTTCCGGCCTCGGAACTCAAAGGTTAGTTTTCATTTAGTTTTAAGTATCATCTCAATGGCGGGTTTAATCCAAGAAGACAAGCTTTTTTGCATTTGCTCGAGGGAGAGGAAGAGATGATGTTTATGAAAACCGAATAGTTTTTATAAACTTCATCCGCTTCTTTGTTTCAGTAAATTCTTGAGTTTCTCTTCCTGAATTAATCATGCTATTGCATGCAAGTTTCTATTATGAATGTGTAGTAGAAAGCATTAGAAAAATCTGAAAGATAATATTTGAAACACGCTAAGCGTGTTTTAGGGTAATCTTAGCCTTCAACATGAATACACGCTCGGCGTGCATTCAGCAGGGAAGGGAGAAAAAAAAAACCTGCAGATAGATAGATAAGTAAATAGATAAAGGCCGGGCAATTATTTACCTCAAGCATCGAATGCACGCCGAGCGTGTATAGTTTTTCCTATATAGCAGTTTACACGCTGAGCGTGCAAACAATTGTATCCCTACTTTCAACTTTTACGCTAAACACGCCGGGCGTGTCTCTTAGTTTCTAAGTTTATAAATAAAGAAATATAACACGCCAGCGCGTGAATCGCGATAATTCGGCTCACTTCCTATTGATAGATGCGGGTTACATTAATCACCCGGTTGGTGACGAAGATGGATTGGAATTACATTTGGGCCGGCAATCCTGCGTCCAGACTCAGTTTAGGCTCCAATCTCCAGTCCCGTTGAACCGGGTAGAGCAAGCACCGGGCCATTGAGCACCGCCTTGCAACCCCCGGAGTACTTGGATCAAGTAATGATGATGGCGCCAGAGCGCCAGTGGCAATGATAGATCCGGGCTCGGGGCCCTTGTAATCGCATCTGAGGCTCGCCCTCTTATCTAATCACGCCGAGAATGCAAGACATGCATTGATCGAGAGTGAATCTCGCATCCGTCATTTCGAGATTCAAAATGAGGAGCCGCGTTTCTTAGTGGTTAGCCTCTATGCCCGGATGCCCCAACACGAACCACTACCACAAAGGTATAATGATGCAATGGAGATGGCTCAACCAATGGAACCACTACAAGTAGCGCTATAACGATGCATTGGAGGTTCAACCAATGGAGCGAGGAGGTGGAGCAGAGGAGGAGCAGGAGGTGGAGGTGGAGCAGCGGGGGTGGTGGAGCTAGAGCCCGGTGTTTTTGCCGGGTTTTACCGTAAGAATTCACTATGCCCCGCAGAATGGAAATGGGAGATCGATAGCCCGCCTACTCAGGACCGGGCTTGAAACAAGATGGTCCGGGATTTTTTGTCCGGTTTATCCGGTTTATCCAGATTATATACAATTGTAATCTTTTTTCCAATGAATACAACAAATTTTGTCTACTTCTATATTTCTACAATGTAATACATGTTACATACCTTTTTAAGCGGTTTTGGCCATGCAACAAATGTTCCAACACTTTCTCCAACCGTATCCCCACCTCTGGTGTCTCATGAGGTAAAGCTTCATCCATAGCGCAGCTAGCTTAATCATCAGAACTTCGGACATACTTATCCTCGAATTCCGAATTCCATGACAAGCATAAAATGGATCGATGGAGTCGATCTTGCATAATCCTACTTTCCTTTTCTGATTTGTAGTTAACATGAAACATTCATCTTCTATTAATCGCAGAAAATTGCTATTCGACACCTACTATTGGAAATTAATGTTCAAGCTATTGGAATGAGATGAGTACCGTAATTCTCAGAGCCATTCTTGAGAAGCCGATTTGAGAAGTTGAAGGCGCTTATGGAAACTCGGCGGTCGGAAAAATTCGAATTAGAAGAAAGATTAGGTTAACTACGTTTTTAGGGGGATAAATTTGGCGGGATTTTAAAAACTTAATGAAAGAAGTCTATGGATCGGGTCTTCGTCATTATTATTTGTATGTGTCAAGAATATTTCAAACTGCATTTTGTGTTTTCTTGAAATTCAAATTTCTATTTCTCGCATGTAGAAAAAGCTATTTCTTCGAAAGCTCGAAGGCCAGATCCGGCGACCTTCCGACTCTGTTACTAGGCTTACTCCGAGATGTCTTCTAAAGCTAATCGAGGTCGAGGCGACGGGCAGAGAGGGAGGCGGTGGAAGAGGAATCTCTAAACCCCGCTCTTCTCAAGTTTCAGAGGACGTTGATCAGAATAACGTAATACAACGTAACCCTATTCAAGGTATTTAATTTGCCACGTATCACAATAATCGTGTGGAGAGTATTATGCTTGCATGAATTTGAGATATTTCCTTTCACTTAATATGCTTTGCATGAGTTTGAGTTATTATGCTTTGCATGAATTTTAAGTATTAACATCAGTTAATGCTCTGATTGTCCGTTCTGTAGAACATAATTTTGCTCGCTTTTTATATATAGAATATAGCGGTGTTAGACAATTGGAGATAGCAATGTTCAATGAGGTTAAATAGTGTGAAATATGGATTCATGAAGGGTATGTAGCTTAAAATGTGGATGCAAAATAATTTAGTTTCAAATTAACGCATAGCATGGTGGAGATACCAACACGCCAAGCGTGATTTGTACTAATTTAGGTTTAAATGCACGCCGTGATCTCTTGTTTCAAAAGTACTCTAAAAGTGCTCATCTTCATTTGCGATTGCTCAAGAGGAAGAAAACCCTACTAATTCGGGTTCTAATCCTCGCCAAGAAAGCAAGGGCGATCTACCCCGGATGCGTACCATATGATCTCACCTTAGATGATGAAGGGTCGATTCTTATAGCAACCAATCGACCCCTCGCCGCCCTCAAGAGGAAATGGACGAGGGTGCCGAAGGGTACGTTGACCTTGCCAAGACAAATGGCAAGCTCGACTTAACTCTCTTCTCGAGGAAAAAGGAAGGCACAAGATGGCCAAACAAGGGATCCTAATCTCTTGTGAGGAAGAGGATGACACCCATACCAAATTGCTCTTGGAGATTACACGTATGTAAGAAAGATCCGCCGGACTTACTCACCAGAGAGCTATCGTGATACAAGGATACGCTCATGAAGACAGATGTGAACGGTGAGACATGTTTTAAGTATGGTTGGCCAACCAATGTAGCAGCTTACGCCAATATCTATTTGCCAAGGGGTTACAAATGCGGCGTAGAGGCATGTTCACTAAACCGACACCAAGTCACTATTTGCAAGAAGTTAGGAATTAGCTGACTTGAAAGCTTCTAAAAGGGTCCTAGATCTAGGGAAGAATGTTCAACCCGGCAGTTGTCGAAGGCATGGAGGCTTCGCTTTTTGAGAATGAACAGATGAAAGTGGCGCAAATTGGAGGCCATGAACAAGTCAATAAGTACTTCGACCATTATCCATTGGGTCTTAAGGAAACTTTTGCGATCCATGTGAAGTCCTCATCCGTTTCACCAAGCTCCATTTATGTTAGCAGGAGATATGATCCAAAGACATGCCATGGAGATTGTTGAGCATGATTAGTAATCCAGTCAAATGCCTATGCGTGCGGATGTGCTACCTTGGGATATGATCTCAACAAGCTCTTCTTGGTGGATTTAACGCCCAGAGCTATTATCAAGTGATGATATTAAATATGTCATCATCGATGGGCAAGATTCCGTTGAGGCACAAAAAGGCCATCATCAGCAAAGTAACAAAACAGCCAAAAAGTGTTCTACAATCACTATGCGATAGGAGGTGTCGATCTTGGATGCCAATACTTCACCCGCAGATTTGGCTGAGATTAGTGCAACTTTGAATGAAATGGGGAAGACATTTCTATACAAAGGTAATCAACCTGGTTTCATAAATTGTATTCACGCCAGCGTGCTTTCAAATCAAACCAATTCACGCCAGCGCGTGTTTTGAAATCATCGATTCACGCCAGCGTGTTTTCAAGTCAACCAATTGATTTGAAAACACCGGCGCGGAATTCCATTGATTTGAAAAAACACCGGGCGGAATTGGTTTGATTTGAAAGCACGCCCGGGCGGAATTGCATTAGTAACTTTATTCATTTCACGCCAGCGGTGATTTTTCTCTTCATCAATTTATTCAAAATCGCGTGTTTCTATTCTATGATACTGATTCAATGTCCGTACTATTGCAGTCCATACGTTGAACAACCGCCACGCCCAACAACATGGGTGGAATATGGCTGCCCATTGCCCACCGCATGTATGGTCAAAGTCCGAGGCATTCAAGCGGCCGGAGCGGACTCTCCGCATACAATTATACAGAGAAGAAGAAGACCGCAAGAAAATCAAAGAAAAAGGTGGTGATGACATTGCGGTGATCATTCTTCAAAGCTCATCCAAAGCAGTCAGGACCAACAGACTCAGATAAGATTGTGTTTTGTAAGGAGGCGATGGCTCAAGTGGAATGAATTCGGGACGCTTTATGCACAAGGGAAGTCACGATACTATGGGTAGGGTGCCTCCCCGTTGATGTAAGCATCTTTGACTTGAATGTGACAGAGATGAGAAAGACTCGGGGGGCTAGACGACCGAGACCATTTGGGTTTTAGACCCGCTTAAAGAAGGAAGTCTTATACAAGAAGGGTGCTTTCACCAAGGATAGGATGTCCTTCGTTGAGTGTCAGTAGTCATGTAAAGGATGTAACGCGATAATGAAGTCACCTGTAGGGATTTGAAGTTACAAAGGCTATCTGGGGATGTGGCATTATCCTGAAATTGGATTGTTGGACAAATACAAGGTCAAGAATGATGACATCAAGAAGTTTGTATTCGTCAAAGGACTTCCTAAAGAATTGGAAGGCTAAAAATACAAAACATAAGGAGACTCTCTACCCCTAAGGTAATCGGGTTGAGTTGAGAAGAAAAGTGGCCCTTGTGAAGAAGATTACCGGAGAAGACGACACCGCCCAAAGATTCGGGCTCCATTGGGTACAAAGGTCTCTTGCCGATTCAACTTCCGCCTTAAAAATATATCACTTTTTGTGTTGGAAAGCCAGGGTGGGAGAGGAGATATGGGCATGAACCGGAAGGACTACAAGAGTTTCTTTACCACCAGATAGGATTGATAACCGAGAGGTCCTTCACTATTGTCATCGCTTTTGTCCTTCGTGTGAGTCACATCTCAGATGCACTATCCGCCGCTTCATGATCCGAGTGCCTCAAAGTTATTAGGAGGGATGCCTAATATATGATGTTAAGGATAATGAGTCACAACGTAACGGAAGATGGCACATGTGATCTTTATTATGATATCCATGCCGTCCGACGAGGAATATGATATTGCTAAGGCCAAGGGTGACAATAGCAAAGGCATGGGAATGTTTTCTTCTAGATGATCCGGACTTAAGAACTATATTCTTTCATACGGATCGAGGATCGGTCGTAAGCAGGATGAGTCAAGAGGATGAGGATCGGGACCCCTCCTAAGTGGGGAAATCAAGCACGAGCTACAAACTAAGGAGAAGGGCCCCTTTAAATAAAAATGGATTTCCCCGCCTATGGTCAAGCTATTCGTCGAGGCATTTGCTCCAATTGATACAACCCGCTTGGAGCTTCATGTTGAGGTTATATTGCCCGAGAGGCTCTTATGGGTGCAAGAAGATGTCACCGCTTTGTGAGTGATGAGCGTGCCAAAGACTTTCTTGAACCATTCCTCATGCATGTGCTTGCCAAGTCTCCTAAAGGCCCTTATGGCAACCTGAAATCATCAGCAATCAAAAGTCTCGTGAGACTTGTCCAATTCAAAGTGGACGCTGTTCCCGGAGAGGGAACTAGTAATCGCGTACCGATAAGGAAAGCAAAAGAATGAACAAATAGTCGCTAAACCGGTTGCTCAAAGTACCGCGGATGGCGGGCTAACTTAGGGAATATCCTTGCCCACATTAAGTGGGTGATGCAAGCAACAATAGAGTAGATTCACAGTGTTAACAATGAAATCATTGACAGTGGAAACCAAAATGAAGGCAATGAAGGCGGCTCTAGTGATTCATGTGTTTGCCAAATCAATAGTAAAATAATGTCGGCTTGTGAAGGACGCAAATGAACTAATAGAAAATAACAATTCTAACAAATTTAAGAAGACGAAGATTAAGGGTGGCTGAGGGGAGAATGACGCCATGACGGCAAATAAACCGAAGATGATAGGTATGGCCTTGCCGACTAAATAGCGCCACGCCGCGGATTTAATTTGTATTACCTTTGAATTAAATCGCCAAGTGCTTTTGATTATTTTTCGTTGTCAAACTAAATCACGCCGAGCGATTTGGTTATGACTATTTCAAATCACGCTTTGGGCCGCTTTGTATTGTTTGTGTTATCGTATCTTCTTGTCGATCGGATACATGTTTGATGTTTCAGCTTCCATTGCGTTTCTAAGAAGGTTGTGGTGTTCGACCTAAACGGAGTCCTTTGCAAGACTTTTCCAAAAAATAAAGTGGCTAGAGAACAGTTTCATCGGACACCAAAGAGAATCAAACACCAAGTGGATCTATCCGCTACCAAGACTTGAAGGAGATGCTAGACGAGGCATTCAGGTTATTTCGAAGTTGGTATTTGGTCATCCATGGAACTAAGGAACATCAAGGATACTTTGGAGGCACCGGGGAAATGCGTAGAAATTGGTTGACCCTTTGGGATCAGAACAAATGTGTGAAGTTCACTAATCCCAAGGATCCAACAAAGCCTATCTTCATCAAACACTTGAGTAACATGATGGACTAACTTGGTATCGAGAATAAGGATGATATAATCATAGTGGATGATGATGCTCTCAAATGCTTCTACAATCAAACACAGCCCACGAATCCACCATCTTACGATCCAAAAACTTTGGGACGGATGATTTTCTCGTGAAGTTTGTGTCTATTATGCATAATTTGGCTATGGGGATGACGGTGGGTGAAGTGTTAGATTCTGCACCTTAACCGGATAGAACGGCCGACATGGAACCACACCTTGTTAAATCATTGGAAAAACATGGATTGATCCCTTTAATGTTTTATTGGAATATATGATATTTTTGTATGATATTTGTGCCATGTATCGATAATTTCGAAGTCCGGAATTGCCTCGCAAATAATGCAATTTGTTATTATCAAACCTAATATTATCATCTATTGAGCAAGCAATATTTGTCTCATCTATGTTAGCAACTTGCTCTTCATTTCTGCATATTTCAATTCGCATATGAAAAGTCACACGTGAATCGCAACCTTATGTTATTTTTGAAGTCCAAAAAAAAAGATTAAAAAAAACAAAAACCCCCTAGAAGACAATAGCAGGTTGGCGTGATTTTGGAGTTGACATAATCCCAATTTAATTGGATGATGGTTACCATCCCCACAGGATGCTCCTTTTCCAGACTCTCAAGGTTTTTCTGCTCCTTTGACACACTGTACCACCCCATTATGTACCTCCTCCTACCCAGCCGCTCTATGCGCAAGGTCCGTCACAATCTTCTTTTCAGACTCTAACTGACATATCCCACTTTTGGCAATACTAAAGGCAAACCATTGGATCAAAGTGCTCAAGCCCACATGGAAGAATTTGAGGCTCTGGCTGTCCTAAATGGTCACGCTCAACCTCAATTGAAGTTCCATATTTTTTCCACCACGCTGCGTGGATCCCCTCATCAATGGCTCATGGCAAACAAAAGCCATTGGAAACAAAACTGGACAGAAATGAAGACTGTTTTTCTTTCTCATTATGGCCATGGAATAAATTACTACTCTTATATTTTAGTGTAGCCAAAATAGGTTTAGCTAAACTACCTTCAAATTGGGGATAGAAGTTTCTAACACTTGGCTAAACGAAATCGTTTTTCTCCATCACAATTTCTTGCTTTTGGCTAAACTTCCACAAAATGAAAGACATATATTAGCCATCACCCTAGAGTAATTTAAAAAAATCCAAGCATTTTGGCAAAGACATTGAATTTATTGTAAATACATAAATCAAGACACAAACATACACAAACATGTTCAAAAACTTAATAAAAAAAGGGACTACATTGTTCCTTTACCTCTAATGCTTGAACTTTGCATTGGGAACAAGAAAGAAAATGGAAAAATAAAAGAAAAATATAAACCCTATTTGAAATTTCTTAACATTAGTACATACATTGGTGTTGAATTTCGGGCTAATCTATCCATTTTTCCAAGCCCACTTTATCTTAGGTTTAGCTAATCGATGGCCTGATGGATATGTCTGGAGGTAAAGGTTTGGCTATTCAACCTAAAAACTCACTTGGGCGGCAAAAAAATTGGGCTAAAATTTTCTTTTTTTTGGGCATTTTTTCCATTTACTTTAGCCGTTTTTCTTGGCAAAATTGCTAAAAAATAGCCATTTGGCTAACCTTAGCCCTTATTTTATTCCATGATTATGGCACCACAGATGATGATCAACTTCTTCTCAAGCAACTCAATGATCTTCAGCAAGAGCCCACGGAATCAGCCCGGGATTTTGCGGATCGTCTTCATATCCTCCTCAAAGAAACTTCAAGAGTACCCTACATAAAGCCGGATCCTTGTCTCGGTTTCTCTCCAGGACTTCCTCCGGCTATTCGTCTCATGACTGAATACCTGCGCCCCAAGACTTTGGAGCAGGCCATCGAACTTGTCAATCATTCCGTTAATGTTTCCTCCCGAGGTGTGGCCCTCCATGAGCTACCTTTCATTCGTCCTGTCATAGTTCCTCAGACTGTTGTTCAGCCTCAACACTCAAATCCTCAACGCAGTCAAATTTGGTGCCACCTCTGCAAAGATCAAGGCCATTTGGCCAATGAGTGCAACTCCTCCAATGGTCCTCCTCATTGTAAACGCTGCAACATGTGCAATCATGCTACGGAAGAATGCACTCGTACTCATCCTACACCCTTCCGACAAAAAATAGTTTATCAAGTCCAGACCACGCCTCAGCAACAAACATCATACCAACCTCAGCACTTTCCAGCTCAACAACTTCAATAGTATCCACAGTCTCAGCAATCTCAGCAGCCAAGAGGCCAAGGCAACCGTGCTCCTTTTGATCCTTCTAAAGCCCAGTGCTATCATTGTCTGGAATGGGGTCATACCACCACGACGTGCCCTCAACTTCCTCCAGTTCAAGTCCAACTTCCAGGCACGAATTAAACCACGTCAGTACACCTCACGGCCCTCGTCCTGTTCTCAGAAAGCCACCACGCGTGCCTCAACAATCAAGGTATCAACCAGCCCCTGCTGCAGCTCCTCCGATGGATCAACAAGCCCAGGAAGAAATTTATCAGGATCTCAATCCTCCAGTTCAACCGTCAAATTGGGTTGGTTTGGTTTCACGCCAGATTAGGGCCTCACGCCCCTTGACCATCCTTCCTCATGATACGCAACCTGCTTTTGCAGTTGACACGATCCCTCATGCAGAGGACAAAAAGGTTCACTTTGCCCCAGATTTGGATAAACTCATGCCTCATGTCATGCCAAAAGTCCGACAAAGTATCCTCAACCTCATGCAGGCCGCTGAAGGACGAACACGAGCTAATGTACATGCCACCACCAAAGCTCAGCAGCGTTAGGATGCATCTCCGTCCTCTCACACTCCACGCTCTCAACCATATCCTAACATTGCTGCTGAGGTGGAGTTTCTCAAAGAAGTTGCTGCTTCATTACCACCCTCTCCTGCTCCCTTGGATCCAGCTGATCTATTTTCTCATGTTCCCTTGGAACTCTAGGAAGAGCTAGCAAAAATCAAGATTCCCTTGACTTTAGCAACCATTTTGAAACTGTGTCCTGCTCTCAAGGACCAGTTGCCCCTTCCTACGGTTCTGGTTGGGGCTATCGCTACCTCCACACCCACGGTACATGCCACGGTGGGCAATCAACAAGTCAACCATGTTCAAATTGACGGGGGTAGTGCTGTCAATCTTATCACTGATAAGCTCCGCAAGCAAATGGGCATCCAACAAATTTACCGTGCCCCATATGACATCAAATTGGCTAATGGCCATATCACGCGCCCTCAAGGCGTCACGCCTCTTCTTCACATCAATATAGGCGACCTCAGATTCCCCTTGGAATTTGGTGTTTGGAAAGCTGGGGAAGATCCAGGTGATTATGAAATGTTGGTTGGCAGGTCTTTTCTCCGTCAGGCAAAAAGTATCCATTACTGGGCCACGAACCAGCTCGTCATTACAGATGGTCATCTCAATGCCACCATGGATTTGGAAACCGGCAAGATCATCTCGGTCGAACATGCTGAACCCTCTCTCTCCGACACCGATTCTGACGCAGCACAAAACATCTATCATGTACAGGCTCCCCCTGTGAGTCTGCCTCTGTCATCCTACCCTGGGGAGAGATGACTCTCAATCAGGACCAGGCTGTGGCTGCTTTACTCGACCCCTACCTGGAAAAACTTCAACAAAAGCATGAGGCTCCTTTAAAGGCCCGTGAAGATCTCAAGAATGCACAAGATCAGACAAGCTTGCTTCCTGATCAACAGGCTCAGTTACAATCCACCATTCAGGAATTGCTGGCGCAGATCAAAGACAAGAATAAACTCCTTGGCGACAATGATAAAGCCCTTGCTGATCTTAAAACCATGTAACGGAGCTCTCTCAGAATTACACCAACCAGGTCCAGGAACTTGCTGAGCGCAATGTGCGCCTCTCTTCTTTAGAAGATCAACTTTCCACGCCGACCCGGTCCACTCCACGCTCTCCGGGATCAACGCATCAAGCTCGGGCGTAAGATCATTAATGACGCGGAAATTGCAACTCTTCGGCTTCAAAGCTCCACCCCGGTGCAAACCGTTTCACAGGGCACGCTCTCTCACAGACGGTTCCGTGATTAATCACGTCTCCTGCTCGAAAAGGATAATCAGATCTGCGACCTGGAAAATCAACTCCAGCAAGCTGTTCAATCCGCCGAAGATGCACAAAATAAACAAGAGGGCTATATTGATATTACCGTATTCCTGTGGATTTCTGCACTCCTTCCAGTTATCTAGATTATGTAGTTGCCCGACGCCACCTTTTTCTTCTCAAGTGGTACGGTGATGGGCGGGTTAATGCCGCGGCCCTACGCCGTGGATTTTCTCGAGGATGCGGGCGGACCTTTCTGTCGAAGACAAAGGTTTACTCTGTGCCCTCTTAGTATTTGATCAAATCAACTGTGAGGATACTGATTTGGTCATCTTCCGAGTTGTTCAGCCTATGGTTTACATTTTTCATGATTTCTACCTGGCTGATACACACGACAAATTCAGAGATGAGGCACATCGAGTTTTTCAAGGCAACCATCATGCCCATTGGCTGTTGTTAGAAACCAATCCATATTTACAGGATCCTGCTCGGACCAACACTCTCTGTACTGAGTACATGCCTGAGCTTGCTCAGCATTTACCTCTATGGCAAGCTGAGACGCTGGAACAGGTCAAGAAGAATTTAGCTCATCCTGAGGATCTCCCCTTTGCTCAAATTTATATGCAGCACCTCGGTGGCTACAATTCCCTGAGTGCTCTTCTGGACAGCAAGACCATACCCACGGGTTGGGTTAATCCTCGATCTATACTCGACTCTACGCCCTTGATTGGGACCCGGTGGTGCCGTGCTCTTGATCAAGACCTTGTTCGGGAATTCAGGGAGCAGGCTTAGCAGCCCACGCCCACGGGCATGGTTCACTCTCCATATGCTTCATTAGGTGTACCTGCACGCCCAAGGTTTCTGACATCAGATTGGCATCTTCCCTTTTGGACCAAGGTCCTGGAAGGCCACGCTGGGTGGACTCCTCCTCAGATCTCGACGGATCTCCGCTGGGACCCACGTTTTGTCAGATGCTCAAATTGGGAGAATGATGCCACCTTGTACCATACAGCAAATTGGATCTACATCCCCAATGAGCGTGGTTGGCAGACGCCCACTCATGCTGTCCACGGTCTTGATACCTTTTTGGCGAATGCTGCCACCTCACCGGATCCCTCAGTTCATCGACAAGCAGGCTTCTGTGCTGCTTTAAAGTGTCTCCTGTTAAGCTCTCTAAATCGGCATCGTCCTATCTTTTATTGCAACCTGAATGCCAGTGTCAGTGCCTTCGGTCTTCAGACTTGCCTTCTCATGGAATGCCAGTATGTCCCTGCTGAAGCACACCGTGCCTTGGAAGAAATGGTGCATTCAGGTTTTCTAATTGACGCTCTTCCTGCCATCGGTCTCAACACTCCGGAAGCTCTCCAGGCACGCCAAGATCTCATTGGGACCTATCATAATGGCGCCCGTCCTCATACCCGCGAGGATGAATTTTCGATAGCTGGGTTCCCGCCATCAGAAACAGTTCCCCCTTTTCTTCACCCTGAGTGTCGTTTGGTGGGGGGAAGTGTTAGTCCTGTACGTCCTGGTACAGGACTATTCATGCACACGGCGGACCAGGTCAAGGCCAAGGATCTACAGACAGGCACATGTCAGTCGTCAAAGGCCCCGCAGAAGACCAAGCCGCAGACCACGCAGAAGGCCGCTCCCGCGCCAAAGAAGAGGCAATGCACAGACAAGTGACGCGCTGTCACCGTCAGCGTCATTCCACGCCTTTCAAGAGGCACTGCCAACATCCCTGCAAATCAGACCTCCTTCCAGGAGTCGGCACCGAGAATTGACAGAATGTCTATATTGGGCCAAAGGCCATTGTACTATATATATGAGTAGAGCTAGCCTTCACGGGCTAGATGAGTTTTTGGTCTTATCTCACTTCTGCCTTCTCTCGATTGCGAGAGCTCATGTATCATCATTGATATCAAAGAGTTTTGTTCTCATCATTTTGATCTTATTGTTTTCTTTTGTTCTCTCTCTTCTCCTTTTCCCTTGTTTCTTTTGCAAATCCCGCGTGACACAGCTACCGGATTCTCTTGCTTGATCCACGGGTCCTCACAGAGGGCTGTCTTGCAGGAGTTCCCGAACCCAAACCCCAAACATTGGGCTTATAAAAGGATTCCAAATGGAGGGTTTTTTGTTTTGACAATTGACAGAGCTACAAAGTTCAATGGAGGGTTATATATAAGGACTCCTTACTGGGCATATATAAGGATCCCAAATGGAGGGTTATTCGTAGACGCTATCGAATATTCTTCCAATTCAATGTCCACTAAATAGAGCAAGTGCTACATGTGTGGAATTAAATTTGTTTTACATATGCCATATGCTTATGAATGCATGCCATGGAAAAATAGGCTTGTATTGACACCAGCACATGTTACCATATGCACTAGCATATGCATGAATATCTAGTATTGCAATATTGAGATTACAGATAATGAATATAATGACTACATAAAATGTACTTAATAGTTGTTTGCAATGAAAATAATTTGTTTGTCTTGATATTGTGCTTTTTAGTAATTAATATTTAGGCCCATAAAGTTTACCTATGTTTGCTTTATCTAGGGCCCGAAGGGCCCAAAATTTTTTTTAATATAACAATCAACACACAACTACCATTAACATTATTAACACAAACCATTGCATTTAACACATTTAAATTAAAATCCCCCTTAAACCCCCTTTGGTTTGGGTGCATATTCACACGGGGGTTACTCCCGGCAACGAGAGTTGTCGGATGGGTATATTTGCCCTTTATTCCAAGATCTGGACCGTACATTGTGGGGTATGCATGTACAAGTTTTTATATACTTTATATTAAGATTTGCAAAATACTATAAGGTTTGAGAGAATGTACTTAATGGTGTTAATTTTGTACATGTGCAATTGCAACCAAGTTAAGCATACTATGTACAATTGCAAATTAAATTAAGTATACTATGTAAATTTCAAATTTTAGAATCGTATCATTGTTAGTGCTTTATGTTGCAATCTTATGGTTAGCTATACCTTCTCTCTCCCGCTAGCCCCCAACAAACCAATTTTTTTTAATGTTTTGTAGTTTGATGATATGGTTCCAAATGCTAAGGTGTTGTTTTCATTGTTAGTGCTTTATGTTTTTTTTTTTGAAGAATATAGGAATATATTAAACCACTAGAATGCGATCAAGTACAATGATAAGTGTGGTGCTAAGAAATGAAGTGCCCATCATGATTCACAATCTGTAGGAATATCAACCAAATTTCCGCTTAATCGCGCTGCACAAGCTTGAGACTTGGTAAGCCCGGCCACAACTTATGCCTCAAGATCGGAACCAACCGGAAAAGGGCTAAGCACCGCGATTCTCGAAAGACCTTCGCTCTCCGTCTTTTCCAAATCAACCACGAAGCCAAGCTGATAAATGGAATGCTCATTTGCTTTTGGCCACGGGCCAACCGCTAGGAAAGACTCCCCAAGAGAATCTTCCGACCGCGGTGAAGATCCAAAAAGGGCTCTCACCCAGACCAAGCTGCCCCTACCTCGTGCATAGGACAAAGCAAAGGCTCAATGGTCTCGGCCTCCCACATAGAGGGCATGTTTCCGCTACCCCGAGGCTTGAACCCGCGGTATTTCGGACATTCACCCCCGAGGCTACGGTGCAAGATCTGCCATAAAAGGGTACGGATTTTAGGAGGAGGCAATGTATTCCACGCCCACTTCCACATGGCGGGCCACTTACTCCTGGAAGCTTAAGTGACCACTTATCCGAAGGCGTAATGTGTCCCGCCCCAGAAGCCCATAAGCCGATGCTACAAACCGAGATGCATCAAGTCCACTATGCGACTTCCAAACGCCGCGATTGACTTGAGAAGACAACCGCAATGGAATAGCATTCGCAATTCGCCCAAGTCCTAATGTCCCAAATACCGAAGGCCAAATCGATCCCTAAAAACTCCACGGCGGCCCGATGACCCTCCCAATACCAGATCCACGGATGGATGTTACCCCCGCAAAGAATCCATCGGCGCTCGCCGAAGTACGCGGGTGTAGGGAAGAGGCCAAGGGAGATGCGTAATCCAAGGGTACCCAAAGAAAGGGCGATGAGGCTACCATACACCCGCTAGGGTCCAATGAAAAGAGAACCTTTGACCACCTTCCAGGCCTTGAGGAGACCTTTAAGAAAAGGCTTAAGCATGAGGGAATGGCCGCAAAATCCTCAAACAGAGCCCACGGCAACCGAGCCGGAATTGCTGGCTTCCTAAACACAATAGAGTGGCTAAGGGATCGGCTATGAGAGCCAATCCCGGGATTGTTGCTCCCCAACAAACAACCCCGGATGAATTTTCGACACGAGAACCTTCGTGGTGCAAGGACACATCAAGCATACCTAAGCCCTCCGCCTTTTCGGGGACGCACACACTTCCACGATGCGACCTTCATCAGTAGCCCCCTCCTCATTTCCTCCCCAAACAAAATTGCGAATGGTGTCATCCAACTCCTTCACCACACTTTTTCGGCGTAAGTATGCGGGAGGTCTGCGTAAACATGAGTGCTTCTGAGCACCGACTTGGCTACCGTAATCCTACCAGCCATGGTGAGTTTATTTCCCCTCCACCCGGTCGGGGATCTTCGCTTAAGATTCGTGAATGTCTCCTCACCGAATTGCCCTAGCATTAATGTCCAAGCCAAATAGTATGCCTAACGGTTTGGCGGATGTGTGTGGTGGGTGTAAGAGCCTGTGGAAACCGACTCAACCATGCGGGGAGGAGGTTCCTCCAAGTACCCACATGGCGAAACGCCGACCGGTTAAGCAAGCACCCCGAAGCTAAAGAAAAGGCATCCAAAATATTCTTGGCTGCACGGAGATTGGACTCATCCGCATGAAGAAAGAGGAATGTATCATCCGCAAATTGATCGCAAAACCCGCTGCGACCCATCACCCATGCGGAGACCTTGCACCACCTTTGTCAAAGAATCGCCACCGAAAAAGGCTGAAAGAGCTTTCGCCACTATAGTGAGCGAGAAAGGGGCCAACGGACATCCCTCGCCCCTAATGCCTCGCCTGAGAGAAGATTGAAGAGGTCTCACCCCGACACCACACCGCCGCCCTAGCGCACACGTGCAGCTTCATAACCGTTTCCCGAAACTAGATCCACACCCAAAGGCTCGCATCATATCCGCCAAGAACGCGCCGGTGACACCGCGTCATAAGCCTTGGCAAAGTCCAAATTTTAAGAAAAACAAGGGCTGCCTCATCCCACGAGCCCAATGCACACCCTCAAAAGCGCAAAGAACCACATTATGAAGAATATTCATTGAGGGAGAAAACCGGGGATCGCTCACGGGCTAATGGCGTGAACTAGTACTGGCTTAAGCCTCTCCGCCAAAGCCTTAGCAATGATTTTATATACTACAGACAACAGAGTAATAGGCCTCCTGTCATTCTTTATGTTGTAATCTTGTGACTAGTCAGTACCTTCTTCTCTCCCCCCCCCCCAACCCAAATTTTTTTTTTAATGTTTTGTAGTTTGATGATATGGTTCCAAATGCTAAGGTGTTGTTTTCTCTCATTTAATTTGTGGTGTCACTAGTGCGCGATACTACGTTCAAGGAAATACAAGTACATGATGGCACCAACGTCAAGATTTCGCCTGGCTTGTATAAAATAGAGCCAACGATTCCTGCTTGCAAAATACGACATAAAAAGCAAAACAACATGAATTTCCTTAAAACATTACAAATGCAAACAGTACATATATCAAGAACTTCCCTTAAGTGAATAAAACATTGGTTTCTTCTAATTCTAAAACTGAGATCTTAATTCTCGAAACTTAAAGATGTGCATATTGTATCTGCATAACCATGTCAATGTTCATAAAAAGAAATTTAATGCTTCAACAATATCTTGCAGTCCATCTGCATGGATTGCAAAAATAGTTTATCCAGACTGAAAAAATTGTAACCTAACCACTTAACTATATGTGGTTCTTAGTTGCCTTACCACGTGTGAGTTAACCTCTCAGAAACTTCGTACAGACTGCCTTTAGATGGATGTAAAGTGAAACTTATGTAGAATGGGCATAGCTACTAGGAGCAAGAAGGATCATAGTGCTCGTGGGTAACCCAAGGTGCCATAGAGGTCTTCACCATAATCTGGAAGAATAAAAAAAGAAAGGAATATTAAGAGTTGCTCATTATACAAGAATGAGGTTCTGCAGGGATTGAAAACTCCTTCCAAATTGACCCGTAAAGAAGAGCATTGTCCAAAAGAAGCATTAGAGAAAAATATGGGGTCTCCAAAAGGTCCCCTAAGAAATTATAAATTGCTATTTTATATTTTTTTGGAAAAATATAATATGAGGCTATGGGTCAAATTTTAGCATTAATATGGCAAATCTGTGATATCTTTTCCATCCTCTTTTAAAACTCTTATTCCTTTTTATGCTTCCCCGTGGATGCTAGTTTTGTGTGAGTTAGTTGAAGAGATCTTTCCTTCTTGAGAAATGGAGCTCAGTAGCCGCATGAATTAGTTTCGGATCAGGGAACTAATCCTAAACTAAAATTCATTTGAAAATAAAGAGTTTATAGCTGACGATCCCAAACAACTCCCAGTGCTGCTGCCCTTGGATTCAAAATCCAACTGTGCATATGCAACTGATCCATCAGGTAACTCTTCCTCCCGATTTATTTTGCAGTTTTCACATTTGAAATTCAAATTCAAACTTAGCGTCCTGTTCAAAAACTAGCAGAAGTCATGGCCCCGGTAGTCTTCCTTCCGCTGTTATGGTCCAGATCACAATTAACCTTCCATCAGCAGAGTATGCTCAAACCACAAGCAAGCATAGGTTAATTACAGGATACATTGAAGATGAGAATGCATTGCACCATTCTGAAGCAAAGCATGCAAATATTTGGCAAGAGAAGAGATTTACACAAAGAACCCTTTGATCGGACATCATCTAGATAATGAAAAATTTTGTAATTTGGCAAGAACAAGCATTTCCATAGAAATTGCAATGAAAGAGAAGGAGAAGGAGAAGGAGAAGGAGAAGACAATTACAAAGTTAAGAAGTGGTATATTGCAGCTTGAAGATGACAAGATGCTTGTTGATTGTGTGCTCAAATTGACACTATGAGAATGTAAGGCTGAGAGTAATCGTGCAAATGATTTGAAGAGAAAACTTGTATGTGTTGAAAAGAGATTAGCTCAGATGAAAAAGACCTCTCTTGGATGGCGAGAGAGGAAGAAAGACAAAAAACTAATTGAGACTTGAATATGAGGTGTGCTGTTGTCAAGAGAAGAATTTATGCAATCGAGAATGTGCTGAATACAAAGAGCTCATGCAATGCAAAGAAGGAGGTTAGGAAAAATGTATGATAGATTGTAAAAACAATTGCTAACTATAATGAAATAATTTCCTTGCTTGATGAGCCTTCAAACATTGGCCTGAGGAAAAGAGTGCTTGAACATGTAGTTGGTGAGATCTACTCTAAAATTGATGTATCCAAGGTTCAAGAGGTCTGTGATACTGTTGAGATCAGCAAGGAGGGCTACAAGTTGTTATTCAAGCCATTTTATGATGCTCTAAAGTCACTGAGCACAAAAAAAATGGATTATAGAAAAGATGATACATCACTCGGAGTGCTTTGTATGGAGTATCCAAGGCGAGAAGGAGAGGGAAGAAGGCATTGCACGAATTGAAAAGGTCTTATCCGAGGTAGAATTACATGGTGAATGTATTAAACTAGAATAGGACCACAAGAAATCGGGCAATGGAAAAGCCAAGGTATCCACTGGTGGAGTTAGAGCAAGGCATTTTCGGAATAGGCCTGAGAATGCTGAGGGTGGTATTTATGAATTCGGGAAGAAATTAGTTGAGGCTAAAAGGGATAGAACAGATGGCTTGAATGGTACTGTGAGGAAAGTGATTGCATGAAATGCAATGTCAAATTTGAACAACCTTTTACAAAAGACATATTTATCTGAGGCTGAAATAGCCAATTTTGACTTTCTGGCCAGGGAGTTTACACATGAATACATATAGGCCTGGGGTGAGACAGAGGTTACTCATTACATCCAATCATATATGCTCATGGGTCTTGGTTTGCTCAGAATTGAGAGCAGCACCGAAAATTAACTGAACATGGATAAATGTCATTGTAAAATGATTAGGGACTCTCCATAGGAAAATGTAGTAAATTTGAGGGACCCTATCTAAATAAGACATGTGACTATCAAAGCCAATATGCCATGGCAGGTATATATGGATTAAGAACAAAAGCACTCATCTCTGATTGTTAGAGCAAAAAGCTGATGTGAATTTTCTCTATTTTCACATAGAATCCTTTGGAGACTCCATATTTTTCTCTAATGCATAGAATACATAGAAGCAAAGACAACAACTTTTAATGTTTGCTTCTAAAATTAAAGGAAAGCAGATTATACATGTTTAACAATAAGCATGATATATTCAACTTTTTAAAAGTATCCTTGATGAGATAAAAAAATCAAACTAGCCAGAGTAAAGGCAAAGATCATCAACAAAGATTTTATGCCAATGAATTTGGAAAAGAGATAATACCTTGCTTGGCAAGTGTGTTTGGGTGGTATTGCTTAGTGGACCATCTTGTCCTCTAGGTTTTGAGTCCCATGTCACAGATCCCTTGTATGTATCTTGATATTCCTTGATAATAGATTGTCGTCCTTCCAAAAAAAAAAGTTTCTCATTTTTGTAATTTTGGTAATTTGAATCGATGAGATTTTTGTAAGATATGGTGCATGTCAAGATGCACCATCCCACACTATTGTTGTTCAATATCACGTGTGCACATAACTTAAGATTATCTAGGTAGGGTTGTAATTTGACATGTCTATCAAATGCACAAAATTTGTACACTGCCTTGATGACACAGAACTCGTAACACTTTCACATGAAAGGTGAGGAAACTTCAGCTTGACTACACGTAATGCTCAAGGATATGAAATGCCAAATAAAGATCATTTGTTTTCCAACCCACTGGTATTTTATGAGACCTATGAAGCATCAATGAATTTTCCAAAGACTATGTATCATGTTTGACTTCAATAATCAAAACTTGAGATTGAGATAACATCATTACGCACCTGGTAAAAGGCATGGAAAAAAGCCAAGTCAAAATAGATTGATTTGATGAAAGGTATTTCAAGTTCTCTACTGCCAAATTCATGAATGGAATGGTTTTTTCCATAGTATTGATGTTCAAGACAGACATTTGAAAATATTGGTCCATGAGGAGCATCAAAGCAGTCCAGAAACTCATAATATCTTTGAGAAAATTCAGGTTCATCTTAGCATTTTGCACCCAAAAACACCCAAAAAATAAAAGGCCTAATTAACACATTCCTCTGATCTATTTTAGTATTAGCAGGTCCTACCAGATAAACTTCTAACCATGCACTGCCACAGCCTAAACCAATTCCGATACATGATGGATGTCATAATTTAATTGAATTCAATTGAATGATTCTTCTCGCCCATGGAGATCAATCGGCCTATAAGGCCCAAAAAGGGAGTGGAACAGACGTGACATCGTCGTATTAAATCCCCCCCCCCCCAACACCCCCAACATCACCCTCAAAGGGTTCGATAGAAAAACTGTGCTAGTAATAAGAATGTTGACAAACTGTACAAGCATTAATCATAAAAAATTTGGTACATGTTAAGATAGTGTCGAGGACATAGATGAGCCCGCATATCCATGACCTATTAAAGACATGATCCCAGCAATCGTATCGAACTCATGTTCAATATCACACGTAACAGCTGGTTGTGCTTGATCAACTCAGCGTAGTATGCCCTGATGTGATCATACACCGGACATCTCTGAAGAGTGTGACATTCATCCTCAATGGCTCCCACTTGGCAGCACTGCCAAAGCCTATCTTGGCATGGCTCTTCAACCCACCTACATGTCTCAATTCCAGTGTTGTCAGGTACGTCAGGTACGATATGGGTACGGTACATATTTAACATACTAATACGGGTTCCATACCTCCTAGTTTAGAAGTACTTTAAATATGTTTTTCGTATTTGTTAAATACTTGTAAAATACGTAAAATATGTACTTAACGTATAGTACGTTAAGTACTTCATGCCAATTTTTAAAAACAGTTCTAAATTCTAAAATAGCTGCAATTACAATGGATTTTCAGCTTCAAGCAATAGATCATACTATAGTCTCCATAAATAATTGTTTTCTCAAAAACTTTAGCTAAGAGTAGCTATATTTAATGTTTGCATTCTTCATAATGAAACTTAAGTTTGAAAGCTTAAACAAAATATGCTTAAAATAATAAGAAAAAGAGAATCGATCAAAGTCCATCATCCCCTTCCTCCTCGTCATCTTCATCCTCAGACTCGGTTTCGGAGGATGACTTCCACACAAGCTCCTCATCTGTAAGCTCCTCATCTGTGCCAACTTCTTCTTCTTCAATCACATCTAGATTGTCTTCAGGTAAACCAGCAGATGTAATGGATCGCGTTACTCTCCTGCTACGAGTAGACCTGTCACTACCTCCTCTTCGTCTACGTCTACCTATTCGGCTGGTAGAGGGTCCTCGAGATGACGATGCCATATCTCTCGTCATGCTCCTTGTCCTTCTCCTCAAGCTCATAGCCTCTTCAAAATATGCTTCATAGATTTCTCTATCTATATCATTATCATGGCTATGAGGCAGAAACTCTGGAGTCTTTGAGACATCTATTTCATTCGGATTCACCTTCAAAAAATCACACAATAAGCATATATCATAATTTGAGGAACATAAAAACAAAATGAAAGATGAAGAGAAGAACACCTGCATAGGAGATGTATTCACAGTCTCAAACTTGCGAACTAGCCTTAAGTTCTCTCGCACATACACCAACCGTTCAAGTTGCGCGGTTTTAGCCTATTTCTAGTTTTCGTATGTGCAAGAGCATGCGCATTCCAATTCCTCTCTTGCTGCCCCAGAAGAACAGTCCTAAAAAAGAAGAATAATTTAGAATTTGAGAGGCTAATAAACTACATCAAATGAAAAACCCAATACTAAGTTATCCAAAAAACAATAAAGTACTTGCCTGAGATAATATTCGCACAACCAACGCTTGAAGTTTTGGTGTTCTTCCTCCAAAGTTTTCCCACCATGTGACAGGCTTTAGCATAGATATCTCCTCGCGTGCCAATGCATAGCTAAAAGATCATGTCCCATTGCGATATTCATGTAATTCACGGAATAGAAGATCACAATCAGTAGTAGAGTACAACTTTTCTGTATAACTCATCCATGCATCCATTAATTCAGAATTTATAAATGTCGCCTCTTCTCTCCACAATGGATGCAACAAATGAGCTACAAGGTGGATTGGCCTCTTGAACCATTTCCATCGTATATCAAATAACTTCAACACATCTTGGTACCGAAAAATGCATTCAAACATGGAAGAACACTAGAAGTTTAGTAAATTAAAACTTTGAAATCGAAAAGTGATAATAGATAATACAAGTTTTAAATTTTAGCACTCTTTAAAAATTAGGAACTTTTTAAATTCCAGCATAGCAAACTAACAAGTTTGTAGTATTCAACATTAAAAAATTCAACAATCTTTAAATTTCAGCAAACATTCAAGAAACTTACTTGGATTTGTGCGCTACGTTTTCTTCCACTCCTTTGGTCAATACATCTTTGCTTCTTCTCATAAACTCATACAATAAGCCTATGGTGGATCCTTCTATATCGGTAAGGCGTAAGACAGTATAAAGTGGCGCCATCAAGGTCAAAATTACCTGGAAAGAGGACTCGGTGGCGGGATCAAGAATGCAATTCTTCATATTAATTGCATCTGGCTTATTGCAATCTGACCAAGCTCTCCACATGTCACTTACAATTGTTTGTTCGAGAGGATGCCAAACTTTGAGCAATCGTTGTATGACAAGATACATCACACCAAACCTTGTCTTGGCAGGCCTCAAGATGGCGAGGCTATTATGAGCGGCAAATATTTTTCTAGCATTTCTCTTCTTGCAAAAAAGACGCACAATACTATTTGCTTTCATCATAACACTCTTCATCCAAGGCAACTCACCAATGTCCTCCAAAAGAAGATCCAAAGAATGTGATGTGCATGGACTCCAAACAAGGTTAGGGAACTCTTCCTCTAGCAAAGACCCCATGCGAACACAACTAGATGCATTATCAGAAATTACTTGCACCACATTTTCCTTACCAACCTCTTTGATTGCTTCAGAGATTCTCTCGGCTAACCAAGAGCTATCAGCTGTTGGCGTCGTGTCAGCATGGCTGCAATCAATAGACTTGAGAAACATTGTGCCATAACAAGATGATACTAGAATATTAACAAGTTGCCTATGAGAAACATCAACCCGTCCATCATTTAATATAGAGCAACCATACTTGGGCCATAAAACTTTTATCTTCCCTAGCTTTCCCTGCAAAGATCTAACCTCACTTTTCAAACCTTTGGTTCTCATGTGATTATACGTGACTCCACTATGTTTCTCGCCAATCATAGAGAAAGACTCTAGCATGTTCCTCCAACATGGCGTTTTCAATAGATTAAAAGATAAATTAGCTTCAATGATACATCTCATTTCCATAACATTTGCATGTTGCTTCCTTTGCATTTGCAACACATTACCCTTGCGTAATGTTTGTTGTTTCTTGACAATTGGAGATGAATGTGGAGGGCGAGTACTAGCACTCACAAAGGAGGCACCTTGACTCTCGTCAATTAGAGGAGATGAACCAGAGGTGGATACACCTACAAGCGAGAAGGTGCAGCAGAAAATCAGCAACGATAATTCCAAATCTAGTAATCAAATTACGTATTATAAAGTATATTTTGCCCATACCTGGATGAGGCATGCTAAAAGAGTCAACTTCTGCTATCATATCTTCATCTTCACCAATTCCTTGGCTTATAGAGTCACCATACAGATTAGTAAGCTCTTTTAACATATCATCGGGCACACTGGGGCATTTTTTGACTCCCTTGCTAGGGTTTCCAATAAGATGCGCAATCATTCGTGTGGCAGACCCATGCACAAGTTTGTCGCAATATTTGCAATTCCAACTCCTATTTCCAGAGACATTCTTCGTAACATTTTTGGTACAAAGATCCCAATATTTGCTCGGCACAGGTGGCATTGTTCTCTACTTGATCAAAACTGAATATTGAAGGAAAAAATCAGACTTGAAATATAAAATCAGACTTGAAATATAAAATCAAAATTGAAGTACAAAATCAGAACTTGTAAAATCAGAATTGATGTACAATAATTTGTGTAGCAATAATTACTTGGTTATTACATAAAGTAGCCTTTCTAGTCATTCAGGCCCTTCATAAAGCAGCAGTATAGGAAACATAAAGTGCGTAACATAGTGCTTTCAATCATGTATACGTATCTACTTGCTCACCTGCACCCGTCAGAGACGCAAATTAAACGGAGTAGCCACCTGTCTAGCTCCACTTATTCTAAAATAGAAACCATGTCTGCTGTTCTAGATCCCATGTAAAATTCAAGTACACTGTAAAAGCAGCCAACCATTAGAAGAAGAATAATTACAGAATAATTGCAGAATAATTGCAGAATTATCCTCAACATTTTCCAAGTTCACCTCAACATTTTCCATTAACATATTGCTAATAATTAACCTTAGAACAAATCCAGATTATGTTAACCACTTTGTATTCACAAGCTGCTTATTCCAGCCGTTCTATTCTAGCTAATAACTTATAGGCCTGTACCTTTAAAGACCAGTCAACCAAGTACTTTAATACAAAACTAAACCACAAACCCATATGCATCAGAAAATAGCCTGTCTACCATATCCAACAGCACGGGTTATGGAGGGATAGAAAAAGTATGGATATGAGTTTATTGAAGTGTTTGCTCCAATTGCGCATCTGGACCCTGTTAGGACAGTTATAGCATTTGGCAGTAGCTAACAGTTGGCCAGTCTATAAAGCGCATTTCTCATAAACAGTTGGTTTTGTTTATCATAAACAAGAATATCCAAAAATTATTTTCTACATAGATGCGACCATGTGGCACTGACTTTGATATGAGAAGATCAACGACAGGTTTTGCTTCAATGTTTGGATCTAGTGCTATTACCTGAGCATCAGGAAAATACAAAACAGTAAATCTGAGTGCTACTGAAGCTGAACTAAAAGCTCTTTCTGCTGGAACACAGAAAATGATGTGGCTTCTTCATTTGCTTCAAGATTTACAACTTCCTATTACCTCAGTTAAAATTCTGGTTGATAACTCAGAGGCTATTGATCTTGTCAAAGATTATAAATATCATTCGCCAACCAAGCATTTACAGCTGGAATATTGTACACTCTTAAGCAATTAGTTGATGGTTTCGCAAAGCCCCTTGCAGGCTCTTCTTTCAAGAAGATGAAATAGCTTCTAAAAGTGCAGATTTTGCAGCAAGGAAAATAACTCTGAATTCCTTTGTCTTTTAAATGTTTTAGTTTGTATTTCTTTTCAGTTGAGTTAGACTCACATTTCAGAAGGGGTGCTAGAGGTTGAAATATTAATCTAACTCACTATTCAGACCTGCAGACCTGCCACCTATGCAGACCTGCCTATCTAAGCTTAAGCCTCACCACAGAGTACCAAGCATAACCACCTGGTACCACCGCCATTCTGTTCAAAGGCCAACACAGGAAATGAAAACAGCAATATGCATCATACATATAGGCCGTAGTGGAACCTATGCACTATTATTTAACCTAAGCTATTCAAACCACCAGTCAACAAGTCAACATGTATCTGAATCATAACGTACACATAAGTTTAGATTCAAGAAGCAACTTCCAAACCTGGTTTTTGTCGCCTCCAATATCAGGATTATAGAGTAGTCAAGAAATAGTATCAAGATTATCAAGAAATAGTACGTCTTATAGAGTTGGAAATCTCATTCTGCAGCCTAAGCGCATCTTCTGACTTTGAACCTTTGAAGTTAAAATATCCTGCAAAGATAAAAGGTCAGCAAGAAAACAGCAAAGGAATGATAGCAATACATTATACCTGTATCAGCAGGTTCCTCTTCAAAGCCATCAGAAATTGCTATTATGCTACCATCCTGCAATGTTGATATTTCTACACGTATGTTTTTCCTTGATAAAATAAAAACACAAATATGACAAAACTTACAATATCATGTACTGTAGCCTGGTTACGCCAATATGCCAGGGCAGGAACTATAATCCTTCCTGTTTAACGTGAATGAAATGTCAAGAATTGACACCAAAGAGAAAAGATAGATGTCCTCACGAAAAACATAATTAAACTCACCACTTCTTGATGTCTTCAGGCCAAATGCTTGTGTGACTTCAGCTTTAGAAGTAACTACTCATGGTGATGGCAATGGGGGCGGCAGCACCTAAATTAATGCATTCCAATACTAGACTGATTTAAAAGAATCAACCTTGAAGCAATATTTAGAAGCCTTACCGACTTTGGAAACACAAGATCTCTATTTGGTCAAATGCGTTTAGCCTGCCACTCTCTGCATGTTTCTGTAGATAAAAAAACTTGAGCAGACCTATATAAACGTAAAACGAATACTTTTTTAAATTACAAGATGGAGCCAATGATTACCAATGGAGCCAACACAGAGACAAAGAGCAAGCAATGGAGCCAACAGAACACAGAGACAACGAGCAAGCAAACTACTGGAAATCCGGCAGCCTCTATTCGTTTAGGGTAAAGGAAAGAGGGAAAAACAGAGAGAGAGAGGGAAAATTGTGACGAGGGTTTTGGTTTTCCCTTTTTTTTTTTTTTTAATCTAAATGTCATTTTGGCCCATTTTTTGTATTTAAGGCATTTGGAGGTTTTTTTTTTGGTTAAATACGTACTATACGTATTTTTTGGACAAATACGTTAAGTACGGTATTAAACAAAATGATTGGAAATTTGGCAAAGCAACTTTAAGGTATAGTACGTATAGTACTATGCAAGAGGTATTATACGTACCCAGAGGTAAAATACGCATATGTAAACAACACTGCTCAATTCGGAGGCGGTGTGCACCTATACGAATTGATGTGATGAGTCTGTGCTTTTTCATGGGCACATGGGTACGCAGGTATCGTTGCGGTCCCCATCAGTGGGATGTACTAACTTGTTCAAGGGCACTGGACAAAGTTTGCTGAGAAAGCAAGTGTCAAGATGCTGCATCAAGCTATGGCAGTCCTCTTCTGTTTGCATTTGTGTCCCTATACATTCCATCTCCTCAGCCACTATGCCATCTTTTCTTTCCACCAGATCTTGAGGCATCACGGCCACATTGCCATGGTAAGCCAAGTTGGGAAGACGAGCATCGTTCATACTTTCTAAAAGTAGATGATGTGGCGATCAAGGGCTGCCCTCCGAAGAAGCAAGAAACCTGCCTCCTATAGCAGAATTGATAGGAGATCATGGATTTCACTCCCACATGCTATGGTTAAAATACATAATAGATGTTTGCAGTTGGTTATCTAAATACTGAGGCTATAAGATGGAATGTTTTAGACACCAGCTAAATACAGCTCAATCATAAGCTAGAAAAGTTTAGATCTTTCAAGAGATCCTATTAAAACTTCGAGCAGACCGAGTCTATTCTATGGGAAACATAAGTTCCAAGGCAAAACAATAATTTCTAATGTAAAAAAGGAATGCTCATTGCAACATATTGTATCCTACAATCAGTCAAAAGATTTTATATATGTTAGTGACAGAGAGACAAGTTACCTACTTTTAATTCAAATAGAATCAGAAGACTGTATATGCGTTTCTTAGGACCGCCTACAACACATAATCCTTTATATTTATAATGATAAAACCAAAATTGAAGTTCCATAAAAGAAACTAATATGTACACAAGCATTCGTCAGCTTTGAAACTTTTGAATTGGAGTCTAGGTCCCATGTCTTCAAAAAATGATGTCGTTTTTGGAAATGGAATTGGTCTACTGGACTAAGAATCATGAATAGTGTAAGCTTCAGCACGATGCTTTGCAGCCATGTAGATCATTTCAGAAAGCAAGTTGCATAGAAAGAATAAATTACCATAAGAATATTCAATAATATATAGTGCTTCCCCCAATCTTAACATTGTACATTTGCCATAACACTGCCAAAACAAATGGAGAAAATACATCCCTTCCAACATAGGCAGGAAGAAAATTTTACCTCTTTCTAAATACAATTTAGATGACATTACAGACCTCCAAATCCTAATTTGGCACACTACAGATACCAATAGCGGGGTGATAGTGGAAAATACTCACTGTAAAATACTCGCAACCGACTTCCTCCATCTGCTTGAACTGTCTATGGGGCACGATGACATTCCGTCTGCCGATATCGAAGCCTTTTTCAGCTATCACTTTCATGGCATCCTTGGCTTCAAACCCATTGTATGCCTGTATTCTGCCGGCAGCTCTCCTCCAAGGCTACAATTTGAAATTGGAGGAATAGAATAGGCCAAAATCCCATGCAAACACAGGGGAGAGGCAACAAATCCAAAGAAGGAAAAACGATCGAGCAAAGACCATGGTCGAAGAAGGAGAATGTAGTTTTCAACGGATAAAGACCATGAAAGACCATGGTCGAAGGAGGACAATTTTATTTCCGACGGATAAATACCATGGTTGAAGAATAGCAATGTAATTCCAACTAATTTTCTATTTGCACTGACAGTCGGATGGCGTTCTAACATCGTATCATGACAACCTGGCAACAAAAACATCTAGTAACTTCATATAACGCAGAAAAAATCTCGACCTGAGCCATTCAATGCAGAGAGATTCCTAATCTCATGCTCTGGATTAGCATATCTCAATATTATTCAACCACTCCTAGAGTTTGGCCTTCGAGCAATCTAAAAAAGAAATGGGGTATTGGATCTGAATAGGATTATGGCAACCACATGTTTCTACACAATAAACATATGCAGATTACAGTCTTGTGACTTGAATTTGGATCATATACACAGAAAACAATGGGACGTTATTAAGACATGTATTACATCCATATGCCACAAAAAATAAAAATTGAACACACTTCCTTAAACAAAAACTTCAACTTGGATCATATGCACAGAAAACAATGGGAAAACAATGGGACGTTATTAAGACATGTATTACATCCATATGCCACAAAAAATAAAAATTGAACACACTTCCTTAAACAAAAACTTCAACCTCCATGTTGCTGGCAACTTGAGAACAATATAAATAGATGTGGTACAAGAAGGAAACTTGTAACTTGAGAACAATATAAGTAGATGTGGTACAAGAAAGAAACTTGTAATTAGTTACGGAAAAAATGCAGCAACCCATGTTCTAGGCATTAACATTGGCATTAGATAAATGGAATTGTTGCATTTATGTTTTGTGCACAGCAGTGCCTATAATAGATTTCCCATACCATAAGTACAATAAAGAGAATTGATTGGTAAACATATAGATCATATAGAAAACAAATCGAAAACGAATGTTACATGCAAGATCATATGTTACAAATTCTTGATTGGGACTCTATAAGTTGGACGTCATAAGACATGCAAAAATCAATACCAAGATGTTAAAATTAAGCCTAGTGTTTACAACCAAATTGCCATCGCTACTTCTCTACAAGGATAGTTCAACAATTTAATAACTTAGTTTGAGAATCAGAATGCCAACATAGCTTCATCCTAACAACCATTCAAATCGTAATCAAGCTGGGAATAAATTTCACGTCAAAGTCACGTGGCTGACCCTTCATTGATCCTTCAAGTTTCCAACAATCCTTTCTCATGTCGTAAGTAAGTAAAGCCGTCCTTTTCTGAAATAAGTGTACCATGACTGTGATAACATAGCCCGTGCAATGCGTCCTAGTATGTTTTGATTCCTCGTCGTGAACCTTGAGATTATATTGTGCCAAGAATTCCTTGATGTCAAGTTTGGTGATCAAAGCCCACTTGATGATGCCCTTGCAACATGAGTGCTCCTTCCAGAGCATGATCCAGGGCCCAGAATAAGATATTAATATGGGCTCCTTCTCGCAAAGAATAATTCGTCCATGTGTATTAATTCGTCCATGTGTATTATCATCTGGGGAACTATAGCCTTTTATACTCCATCTATCATGTTCAAAATTGTAGGTGATTATTCGCTTGTGGGGGCGAGAAAAACCAACCAAAGTAGTCTCAAGTTTATCTTGAGAGGGGGCATCTAAGGTAATGGTGTTCCCCTTGGTCCAAGTATTGATTTTTGAATCAAATATTTCTGTATGCAGAATAGATGGGTTTTGTTCACACAAAACAGCTACGATCTGAAACGAGGCTGGTGATGTTGAGCTATCCACGTTGATACAAGACGCATGAAATCCTTGGGAGGGAGCGGAAATCAGTTTCCAGTTATTCTGCAATGGATTTCCAACCCTGATATGCTGCTCGTCTTTCTCATTCTTTAGGAATATTATGCCTTGATCAGAGCATTTTCTCCTCTCGGGCTCTTCAAGGTGCAGATTCAGTACTGTGTAGGGACCCCAATTCGATTTTTTATCAGAATAAGATCTGTTCCATAGTGTAGCCCACATATTGTGCCTTTGGCTATGGCTGTATTGGCGCCTGGCAAAAGAGTGCGAAGATAAAATTGCATCTTTCCACTGCTTGCATACAAGCAAACATGATCTGAAAAGATGGTCTACTTCCAGGCATGCTAAGATTTGCAATTGAACATCAAACGGAATTAAGTTCCGCTCGTTTTGCTTCCTCCTTTTTGCCTCATGCTGCAAATTCTTCGACATTCTTTTCCTCTTCAATCCAAGAGCTCCTCCGGCTGCCAAATAAGATGCTTCTCTTCTCACAACGCAAGTCCTCTATTGCCATGGCTAAATATAAGCCTGGGTAAAAAAAGCCTTTTCGCGTCTCCAAAATTACCTTTTCCAATATAGCTGTCCAAGAACGGATATTTTTGGAGCAATCTTGAAGAACCCTAAAATCCTCGCTGTTCGCCCGTCTCTACTAAAATTATTTTTGTGAGTTGCATAAGCTTCAATCCGGGCAGATTAACAAAACTTTATGCTTCAACCCGGCCCAGGAGTCAGATCTAAGGATAGTTATGCTCAGTTTTCTGCTATTATCACTTCAGGATGAAAAGGCAGAGGTTTCGGGGGGCAAATTGTTTGTTGGTTACAAAAGGTAAGAGCAATCAAGGAATATCTGTGGCTTGAAATTAAAGGGCAAAATCCGATCTTTCTGGCCATGGTGTATTTTGCTCCTCCAGCACGCGGTTTATATGCACATAACCATGATTTGTCTCAAGACTATCCTTTTCTTCACCTTGCCACAGATGTCACATATTTCAAACAGAAAGGGTCAGTGTTTGCAAGGGGGTTCACAGTTTTGGGCGTATAACCCATCTGCATGCACGGGAAGGGGGTTTTTGGACCCATTTTCGTACATATACAGTCGGCAGGGGGTCCTTTTTCTGGTATTTTTTGCACTATCCTAGGTAATTTTTATTCGAAAGGGGTCAAAATTTGCTTTTAAAGATCCGTATACAGGGGTTTTTTTTGCCACCCCATGCACGCAGATGGCATATCCCCCTTATACATGAGTGAATCCCCCTTGAGTGTTTGTATGTGGAGATTTCAATCCTAGAGTAGGAGGAAGACAAGCAAGTATTTTGTCACATGGAGTGTATGACTTATGGCTTCAGGAGATATCACATGAAGAAACTGGTTGGAAAAGAATCTCAGATGATAATATGAATGATAGTAGAGGCCAGTATCTAGTATCTGCTAGAGTTATGTGGGATTATGTTGATATACAATGGAGTAGACCCAAAATCAGGAGGCTTCACTTGCAACAGGCTAGAAGGTTCCAGCATAGTAGACTACCTCATTGAAGGGCCTTCACATTCACATTTAATATCTGAATTTTGTGTCCAAGATGAACCAGACTCGCTTCACAAAGATGTCTTAGACAAGAGGGCCTGCTAAAGCTAAATAATAATAGAGCCCAACAGTACACATGTCTAGTAGAGGTATTTGGGAAGACACGGGGTAGTCTGAACAAAGGCCATCATCACAAAACTTGGTGGGATGCAGAATGTGCAAAGGCTAGAAAACAGTTCTACCACACACTTGATAACCAGGAAGCACGGTGAAGGTTTAAAAGGATAACACACTTGATAACCAGGAAGCACGGTGAAGGTTTAAAAGGATAACAAAACAAAAACAGGCTAAGTGGAGCATTAAGTGGCAAGACAAGTTGACAGAAGAGGTTCATCATGCACCAAGAGATTTTGATTTTGGAGTCACATTCTCTTGATTTTGGAGTCACATGCAAACACCTGCAATGCCTTCAGGAAATTTCACTCGGCAAGACTTGCTGAATTATGCAACAGAACTATATACAATTCCAAATGCTGATAAAATGAAAATGAATGACACAACGGTAACAGATTTCATTACAACGGATGATGTATATAGATCTTTGAAGAAGATGGATAATGGAAAAGCCCGTGACTCGGAGGGAATGATGGTGGAACTATTAAAATGGGGTGGTCATGCTGTGCACACTAAACTGGCAGACCTCTTTAACATGGCTATAAGAAGTGGTTTCCCTGAGCCATGGTGCCTAATAGTCACCATTTTCAAGTCTGGGAATCGAGATTTGGTGAAGAATTACCATACAATCATTATAGCCAAGCTGCTTGAAGCCATCATAGAAGGAACTCCGTATATCTCAAGCGAGATGTGGTTAATGTGGCCAACCAGGCCACATTAACCACTGGTTAATGTGGCCAAAAAGTGGTCAATGTGGCCAAAAAAGTGGTTAATGTGGCCAAAAAACCAGGCTTCAAACTGCGCGGCGGGGGCAAAAATTTCAATCGGCTGGTTCTTTCTGCTCCATGGGCAGTTTGATTCGATCTAAAAACCATGCCAATCGCTTTGTCTGCTCCTTTTATGCTAGATTGCTGAGGAGAGGAAGAGATTTGAGGCAGAATGGAGCCGGATCGACAAAAAATGCCAAAAATAGTTAGTTTTTGGCTTCAAAAGCTACTGTGTTCTTCGTGGGTCGTCTGGTGGCCACATTAACCACATCTCGCTTGAGATATACGGCGTTCCATCATAGAAAAGAAATTAAGCTCATGAGTAGATAATGCTGGGATAAGAACCATAGGGCAGGCAGGTTTCTAGAAAGATCACTTCACAATAGATCATTGTTAGCATCTTCTTCGCACCCAAGGAAAACTGAAGAACAAGCGCTAACTACAACAACCCAAGCAAATCTCAAGGTATATGAGATAGGCTAGGCCTCACTCTACTGGCATCATAAATCACCAACATAATCATTCTTACACAAGTCTTTTGAGATTATAGAAATAGAGATAACAAATAGGAGAATCACATAATCATAATCAAAATATCATACTTCAACATAATAATATTCAACTGATCAAGAAACATACTCACACTTCAAGAACTTTGCCCAGATGTCATCTTCCAAATTTGGGCCTTCCCTTCTACACGAATTTTGGCTATCTTATAGAAAACTCTACTTGATCCTAGCCACTAGATCTAGGCAAATCACAACCTTAGATCCAAATTCTAACTACCATAAGTTCACTAGATTTTGCCACCTCAACTTCAAATCTAGGTCATCCAAACTTCTTTGCAACTACCATGCTTCCCCAGATTCATGACACATCATCAAATTATCAACCATTGAAAATATTTCTTAAGGACTTTAATACTCCTTCAAGTCCATAGGTTCCACTTCAGTACATCATAAATGCTTCCTCCACAATATTTGCACATTTTTTACATTTTCTCCACATTACACCCATATAATTCTTCATTTTTGCATACATTTCATAAATTTAAGCTCATTATGCAAAAATAGTCAAGATAAAACACACAACATTATTCCCCCCCAAGATTATTCATCGTCCCGATGAATTCTTCAAAAATCTTTTCTTCGATCTTCATGTCTTCAACTTGATCCTCAAATAGCATCACAACTTAACAAAAATCCAATGTCAAAATATCTTCAAGTCTTCAAAAACATCTATAGAAGCCTTCCAAGGAAAAAAAATACTAAAACTTCTAACATCACTTCATCTTCATCAATTATAGGGTGGCAAGTCCCATCCAGGTCAGTGGCACCCTCGCTCTACTGCCCGGTATGGCGCTCTATCCCCTTTCACAACACTTATAATTTTTCATCACATTTTATATAGGTCATGAGATGTTGCTGCCTTTCTAGGTCAGCACATCCATCATGCCATCCATAATCACTTAAATAAAAAATAAAACTTGTACAACTTCCTTTGATGCAACTTCAACAATAAAGAAATTCAAACATTAGACTTCATTAGATTGCAAAAACAAAATGCCGACCATTGTATCTTCATCTTCTATCTTGGACTTCAAATAAATAGTGCCTAGGGTCTTCCCATGGAATAAACAAACATCTTCGAAAAATATAGCACTTCATATCTCTACATGGACTTGAACTCATGATCTAGTAGTTGATAGCCACACAATTTATCCAACATGCCATGTGCACCATTATGAGGTAAAAGGATTTTGATTTTTTCTATAACCTTTGCATTACATCATTCTTCATACCCCTTTTTTTTCATTTCTTTTTTTCCTTGCTACGAACACGGGTTTAGGGCATGGCCTTTACGCGCGCGTCTTTGGCGGTTAGGTATGGCGGTAAGGAAGGTAACGATGGCGAAAAGTTTTTTCTTTGATTATGGCATGGCGAAACGATTCATGGCCGGGCGAATCAACCGACTCCTCATCCCTATTTTTGTTTTTCGGGTTCCATCTTTAATAGAGGAGTTTTACGCGGTAAGAATAGCCACTATGGCGTAGCCACGTAATGTATGGAGGCATCGGGGAAGGAAGGACTAGGGCAAGAATCCGCCATGGCTGCCCTATTGATCTTGATTAGTGAGAAGGAAAATATTGCGAAGAAAACCCTTCATCAAATCTCCAATCAAACGGAAAAGAAGGCTCGGGCCGATAAAACAAAGGCATCATTAAAAAGCGAGTTGGAAGCCATGACTTTGAAGCTTAAGGAGGTATGCCCGCAATAAGGATTTAGCTGAACTAATGCTTCAGAAAAGGAAAAAATACTTAAGCGAGAAAGGGGTGATGAAGAGGGAATGTAACCGGTAGTGCGAATGCAATGTGGCGATAAACCACACTAAGCAGGGGAAGATGAGGATATGCCATGGCTCTTCTTTGCAACGAAAGCAACACATCCACAAGTCATGCAACTTTTAAGGTATAGAAACGGTATGGATAGACAAATTATTTTGCCTCCTTTAATGGTTTTACTTTGTTTCTGAGAGGCGAGATGTAGACAGCAGGGGTCTAGCAAAAGTTGGACTTCATAAATAATTTCAAACAGAATCGGAAGAATCGAACATATCTCATGCTAATTTTGTGCACCTCTTTCTAATTTTGTTGGCCAGTGAAAAGAGAAAGGAGTCAAGAATCTGTATCCATACCTCTTGAATTTGCAGCAAGGGAACTTTGATTTTGAAAGGAGGAATGACAATAAGTTTTGTTTATTTGCTCTGCTACTATAAATGGCAAAATCGTCCCTTTGCGGATATAATGCTAGTAGAATGTTGCTTTCTCGCAATGCCCCCAAAATGTGTTAGCATCTTCTTCGCACCCAAGGAAAAACCCGAAGAACAAGCTAACTACAACAACCCAAGCAAATCTCAAGGTATATGAGATAGGCTAGGCCTCACTCTACTGGCATCATAAATCACCAACATAATCATTCTTACACAAGTCTTTTGAGATTATAGAAATAGAGATAACAAATAGGAGAATCACATAATCATAATCAAAATATCATACTTCAACATAATAATATTCAACTGATCAAGAAACATACTCACAACTTCAAGAACTTTGCCCAGATGTCATCTTCCAAATTTGGGCCTTCCTTCTACACGAATTTTGGCTATCTTATAGAAAACTCTACTTGATCCTAGCCACTAGATCTAGGCAAATCACAACCTTAGATCCAAATTCTAACTACCATAAGTTCACTAGATTTTGCCACCTCAACTTCAAATCTAGGTCATCCAAACTTCTTTGCAACTACCATGCTTCCCCAGATTCATGACACATCATCAAATTATCAACCATTGAAAATATTTCTTAAGGACTTTAATACTCCTTCAAGTCCATAGGTTCCACTTCAGTACATCATAAATGCTTCCTCCACAATATTTGCACATTTTTTACATTTTCTCCACATTACACCCATATAATTCTTCATTTATGCATACATTTCATAAATTTAAGCTCATTATGCAAAAATAGTCAAGATAAAACACACAACATTATTCCCCCCCAAGATTATTCATCGTCCCGATGAATTCGTCAAAAATCTTTTCTTTGGTCTTCATGTCTTCAACTTGATCCTCAAATAGCATCACAACTTAACAAAAATCCAATATCAAAATGTCTTCAACTCTTCAAAACCATCTATAGAAGTCTTCCAAGGAAAAAAATACTAAAAACTTCTAACATCACTTCATCTTCATCAATTATAGGGTGGCAAGTCCCATCCAGGTCAGTGGCACCCTCGCTCTACTGCTTGGTATGGCGCTCTATCCCCTTCACAACAATTATAATTTTTCATCACATTTTACATAGGTCATGAGATGCTGTTGCCTTTCTAGGTCAACACATCCATCATGCCATCCATAATCACTTAAATAAAAAAATAAAACTTGTACAACTTCATTTGATAGCTTGAATTCTTAAAAAAACTTGGAAATTAGATCCAATCAAATTGCAAAAGCATAAGCACTAACCACATAATCTTGATCTTCATAATATGGCATTTGACTTGAATAGGCTTGTTTCTGGATAAATAGTCTTCTCTGAACATTGATGGTCTTCAAAAATATTAAAACTCCAACCAAACAATGGTTGATTTCTTCAAAGGAACTTCAATTGTTTTGGGCACATATATATACTTGCATAAATAATATCCTCAAGTGCAATATTGGGACTTTGCTAAAATATGAACTTAGCATGGATTCGAACAATAAATCTCATATTTGCTAGGCCACATCCCTTAGGGTATGGTCACATGAAGATGTCAACAGGGACTCTTCCCTGTCAACATGAACGCAGCGATAGAAGCAGGGTCATATGAAGATCCAAAAGCACCATCCGTTCTTGCCGTTCTTGTCTTCGCCCGATTTACGGATTGCCGCCAAGTACCTTGAGATACGCCACGCGTCTTTGATATCCAAGAGATTCATGTTGACATGAATCCGTCCAACAGGAGGAGAGCGATTGGGATGGATTGATGTCAACATGAAAGGATTCATGTCAAAAAACTCCATGTGACCCCTCTGTTTTCCGTTTTTGACGTCTAATGGAAGACGTTGATAGCTTCATGTGACCCCGCCCTTACCATCTCATCCCATCTCATCCCATTTTTAACTATCTTTTTTCTATTAAACAACTTTTACTTCCTTTCCTTTTCTTTTTATTTTTCTGCTTCTTTTCTCTGCTACTTCATGTGGCAAAAAACCCGTTAGGGCATCGGATTGTCGCCCGGATGGAGATGGAGACGAAGATGGCGAAAAAACAAATACATCTAATGTTCTTCCTAACTTCATCCATCACATTCGGCACAAAGCCTGAAGCGAGAGGTCTTCTCTTCTCATCTCGGTTCTTGGCGGGTAAGGTATGGTCTTTCTGAGGGCTTTGGATCTGAAATTTCTTCTTGGTTTTCTTTCTTCTTTCTTGCGAGATATGGCGATGGCGGTTAGGGTATGGCGAAGAAGGAAGGCAGAAGGGTCGGCGATTGTTGCATATGGCGGAAGGAGGACTAGGGCTGTAACAGAGTATATTAGGCTTCAATTCTTCTTTGTTTTGCGAATATGGCATATTAGGTAATCAAGACACGGATGGAGCGGATAAAACAGAGATGAATAGGGTTTTGAAGAGCTTTGAAATGGTATCTGAGGGTGAAGCTATGGCAGCAAAGGTCATTCGAGATCGGACATCCTTTACGTATTCATATTCGCAAGCATAGATCCGAGGCAAACAGGAGGATAGATCTGGTAGAAGGCGGATGGGTAACCGAAGCTTAGGGTATGGCGAACGATTTAAGGCCTTCGGATTTCTTAAGGCGGTGTCTTCATGGGCTATGGCAAACATGCATATCATTAGAATCGAGAGCGTAGGGCCGATTTTTCTTTTTAGAAGCATTTGGCATTCCATTCAATCATGCTGGCCAGGCATAACAAGAATAGAAACAACATTTTCATACCTCGCAATAGGCTTCCGGCCACATTTACAAACTTCTGATCTACCATTGATACACTACCATTCTTTGAACATCGTATTCTCCACTTGCACTTAAATGATATTCCATGGATACTGATTGCAACATAATTATGTACCACTACCATCTTTGATCTAAAGATAAGAAATATCTTGCCCGCAAAGTGTTGCTTTCTCGGAATGCCCCCCACTAAATGTTGGCCGGGTCAACCTACCCCAAGCTTAAAACCGAGTTCTTAGGCAATGGATGACAAAATAATAATCTTAATGCCGACCAAAAATATAATTCCGTTAATTACTTACGCCAACACCACCACAACTAGGCTCATAGCTTCCGTTATACCCCTTAAGCCTAGCCGCACCGCTTCCTTTTACTCCTTGCATTAATTATTATGTGAGTGCAAACTCGTAATATTTATTATCCTTGATTTGTCTTAGCATCACATGGTCTTAGAGTAATGTTCTCCTTGTTATTTTAATTTTTATCTTTTTCTTTTATGTAATTGGGCAAACTTAATAGGGAAATCAAAAAGTTTAACTTATTACTTACGAAATTGTTGGAAAAAACTGTTAGGTTAACGTGTAGTTAGTTTTCTCATAAAAAAAATTGATTTAGGGCAAAAACACTGCTTCAAAGGGGCGTGACCATGCACAATTCCGACTCTTCACGGAATCGCTCAGGCTCATACGCAAGCATGTAGCTATGGCATGGTGGAACGAAGGTAAGAACGACCAATGTAGGGTATCGGAAGGTGGAAGAAGGAAAAAGGTAGGATCTAGCAAAGGGAAGGGCAGAAAGAAGCGGATAGCACATAAATCAAAGGGTTTGAAGCAGATGGCGATGCAGATTCAGGGTATGGCTGCGAAACTTTTTACTGGTTTTGGCTATGGCAACTGTAGCTTTTGAGTAAATCTGGCTTTGGCACAGGGATTGCACACGGTTTGGAGCACGATTTAACAGACTATAGCTTCAAAACACTAGAATTCATACCTTGGCTCCAGGCAACAAAAAGCAGGCGGCTTAAAGTGGTTTCCCGGATCGATTTTTTTGCCTTATATCTTGCTCTTAATATTTCTCCTATAGCCCTAACGAGGGCGGATTTCTAAGCGGACGAGGCTGATTTGATAATTCTAGATTCTAGGTTTTTTGCTTTTAGTTTACTCTTAATCTATCTCAGACCTCTACAAGCAGATGATGCTTCTCATATAGCACAGGCAACTCTGATTCTGATACGATTAGGGAAAGATGCAAGACGGCTCTACTTGCGGGCAAATGACTAGACAGCGGGCAAAATCTTTGACATACTCGGCGGTATATTGCAATCATTTTGTTTACCACCGGGATCTCTGAGGATTTCTCTCAAGGTAATCCTTGTTAGAAACGGGTTTAAAGAAAAAGCAATGCAATTTTACTTGGATTTCAACAAACATAAGCGAGGAATCATTCACTTTCACACAAATTAACACTCATAATAATCAATAAAAGAAGGCATCATGCACAAGCAATGATGGACCAGAGTCATACCAGATGCTCAAGCAAGCAGCAGAGAGCACACGAACAGGCACAAAAAAGGTAGTTTTTTCATTCACGTTGAATTTCTCTTATACAATTCCAATAAAATCTGGACCTTTAAAAACTACAATCTTTGCCCTCCATGTGGAATGCCCCCCAAAATATGTTAGCATCTTCTTCGCACCCAAGGAAAAACTGAAGAACAAGCGCTAACTACAACAACCCAAGCAAATCTCAAAGTATATGAGATAGGCTAGGCCTCACTCTACTGGCATCATAAATCACCAACATAATCATTCTTACACAAGTCTTTTGAGATTATAGAAATAGAGATAACAAATAGGAGAATCACATAATCATAATCAAAATATCATACTTCAACATAATAATATTCAACTGATCAAGAAACATACTCACAACTTCAAGAACTTTGCCCAGATGTCATCTTCCAAATTTGGGCCTTCCTTCTACACGAATTTTGGCTATCTTATAGAAAACTCTACTTGATCCTAGCCACTAGATCTAGGCAAATCACAACCTTAGATCCAAATTCTAACTACCATAAGTTCACTAGATTTTGCCACCTCAACTTCAAATCTAGGTCATCCAAACTTCTTTGCAACTACCATGCTTCCCCAGATTCATGACACATCATCAAATTATCAACCATTGAAAATATTTCTTAAGGACTTTAATACTCCTTCAAGTCCATAGGTTCCACTTCAGTACATCATAAATGCTTCCTCCACAATATTTGCACATTTTTTACATTTTCTCCACATTACACCCATATAATTCTTCATTTATGCATACATTTCATAAATTTAAGCTCATTATGCAAAAATAGTCAAGATAAAACACACAACAATCATCTAGTAACATTAGAGTAATGGCAGAAGGCTCCAAAGAGCACGGTCGTGCTCTTTATTGATGTTTCGTAGACTTTACAAAGACATTCGATCGAGTGTCAAGAGGAAAGCTCGGGGAAAGGATGCAGTATGTGAGGGTCCCTCCCGATCTGCAATACACAGTAGTAAAACTTTATGAGAAGGTTTTAATACAGCTCTATTTCCCTTTAGATGGGCTTGAAAAAAATGAGAGCAATGTAGGGGTGAAACAGGGATGCCCATTATCCCCGACTCTATTTGGAATCTTCAGAGATGAGCTGGAGGAATAAATTAACTTGGCTGCTGGAAATGGGGCTCACCTGGAACAATATGTGCTAAAACTCCTCCTATATGCGGATGATGTGGTGTTGGTTGCACGAACTAGGGAAAGCCTTGGAATGGGTTCGATTCTGGGACATTTCGATTGAAGAGCTCCCCGAAACAGAGGTAGGAATCAGAGGTAGGAATCAGACAGTGGGTTGTGGAAAAAGCACAACACCATTTATGGCCCAGTCAAGACCTTGGGACCAAAAAAGAATTTTATAGAAAGGAAATAAATTCGATGGTGGTATATGGAGACAAGATTATCTGCATTCAGGTTTGGACCGAAAAAAGACAAAAGCTAATCTCTCAACTTAGACTTAGCTCCCATCATCTGGAAGTTGAACTCGGGAGGATAAATGGAATTCCCCACGAATTACGGTACTCCCCATGCTGTTTGGATACGGTAGTGGAGGATAAACAACATGCCTTACTTCTATGTACAGCCTTTGATTATCTGCATAATCAACATGATATTAACGAGAGCACTTTGAATGGCCTATTACACTTACCATCGAAGCAACTGGGTGCGTATCTCCGAGAATATTGGAAACAAAGAAAGGAGTTATTGGATCTATGTTTGATAGGAGCTAAATTAGAGGCATAAGGCCTTAGTGCCTAACTTCAAAACAATATGTTACGTAAATGTTTAGCCCATGGACTTGAGTGTCCCAACTGGCGTGAATAAATTACAATTACAAATTACAACTACAATTACAAATTTCTGTTCTTCGATATTTTAGGGCACATTTTTTTACTATGAGCTGTCACAAGTGTCATTCCACCAACGTGATGTGGAATGACAAAAGGGATCCCATTCCTGCCAGCTGGCCCTGCCGCGTCGGCAATGGACTCCCTTTTTGCCATTCTATGGCAATATGCTACACAAATTTCTTGATTTAGATTTTTTGCAAACCAATTTTTATCTTCTTGACCCGCGGTCCTAAAGGTATTCAGAGTTTTGTAGCTTTTTAAAGCTTCTAGATTGTTGTATTCTAGAGTGCATTTTCGACTATAGTCTTTGTTAACTGCAATCTGCTCTTAATCTGCTAGTTCTTAGAGGTTTTGTGTGAGCTCTTACAAATGTTTTTTGGGTTGGTCCATACGCAAACCCTCACTCATCTGGGTAAAGGACACATTTCAGGTATATGCCACTATATACCAAGATATTCCTTTTGACTAGCCCAAACCTGCTACTTGCCCATCGTGGAAGAGAATGTGGAAGCCTCCTTATTTGCTCGGTCCAAATTGAAGTGTTAGCTTTTCATTTGGAATTCTAGGGTCATGGCTTTAGGATCTAGCATTGTCTTGCCTTACAGGGATAGAACATGTGAATTCCTTGTTGCCACAGAAAGACTAAAAAAATCAGCGGCATTTGTACATATCACTTCCTCTTCAGTACCAGATTCTAGTTCGCATAAAAAATCTACAGTTTTTCATAGCCCACAAACTTATTCAAAGAGAGCCATATCCAAAGTTGAGATGGGGCTTTAGAAATTGTTGAGTCTACAGTAGCAGGACTTGGCAATATCTTTAAACAATTAGCTATCATGGTTGCTCGCTCAATAAGGAGAGATCATCGTCAAGTGTGGTTTTAGGTACAGCATGCCAAAATATTTTTGCTTCTCATGTACCTTAAGCTCAACATGTTATATGATAGGATTGACGAGAATATGGATGATAATCTTGCCAAATGTGAAGGAGCACAAGGAGAATTGTTGAAATACCTGAGGAGTATATCTGCCCCTGGTTGATCATAAAGATTATTGTGGTTTTATTAGTTTTTCTTCTAGTATTTGTGTTCATTGTAGCATAAAATTTATGCAACGGACGTTGTGTTAGTATCGCCATATGCTAGTTGTAAGGAAGCCCTACATCAGAACAGTTCTTTCCATGAGTTTAGCTCCCTTTTTTTCTAGAGTTTCATAAATGGATTCATTCACGAAACAGCATAAGGATTCATCTTTTAGATCTTTGATAGCCAAGACGGTAAGCTCTGAAATGCATCTCTGGCGGCCATTGATAAATTTACCTGTTGTTGCAGGTTTAGGCGAGTTACAAGAATATCTGGGTATATACTCATATATATCCAGAATATGTTCTTTTAGATGAATGAGGGTTTGTCCTTTAGGGTAACCCAAAAAGGGAACCTATTTCCTAAGTTCAAGCATCAAAGCACCTATATGCTCCACCTCAATTATGAAGCGTTGCCAACCCCTATGCTTTTCTAAATAAGCACATACTTGATGAACATGACCCAAGGGCTTCTTATACATAAGCTTTATGGATCATTGTCACATCATAGTCTTCTTTGCCACATGGAAAGCGCATCAAAATAATGGAACTACTCCTTTCCTTGGAAAACCATTTCAAATGAATTAGAAAAGCCCTATAGTGGACAATCCTCAAAATAACGGAAGATCTTCTCAAACACAATATGAAGAGGGAGACTATATTTCAAAAAGTTGATTATATAAAAGTATTTTCATGAGGGATATGCCACAATACACGTGCTACACCGACTAAAACTATACCAATGTGTTTACACATAATTTGGGTGAATAATCATTCGTGTAATGCAAAAAATCAAATTCCATAAAATTTCAATGCTGAAAAAATTGTGAGCCATCTTATAAGATAAAGATAAGGCAAATAACCAATTAGAGATTGTAACGTTCTTAATCGACATGCCCTTAACCAACTGGGCAAAACTCTCTAGACCTTTATGGGTAGTCGCTTCTATCCATTTATGCCAGTGACTGGGGAACGCCCCACAAGTACATTATTAAGATTTCTCGAGCGATCTACCAACACTCGGTGTACTTGCTACTTGCCTATTCCACTTTTTTGGATTTCCACTACTAGCTTGAGACTGGTTACCTCGGTTCCCATAATTGGTATTTTGGTCAAATCCAGCAGCCGGTTGTCCTGTATTGTTCGTCTCTCTCCACCATCGGGAACAAAGAGCTGCGGTATGTCCAGTTTCTTTGCAAAAGAAACACAATCTTTTTCGGCGACAACGTTCTTGTTCCTTCTGACTCATCTGGGCTTGTGCGTTTGGCCGCCGTACCAGAGTAGGATGCAGGTAGCATGCACCAGGAGCAGAAAGAACCTCTTTCTCTGCTTATGAGGGTTTTCCCTTGTGTTTTTTCAGAGTTGAGCTGTTGCTTCTTCCTCACTTTTCGTAATTCTATCCTGAACTTGCTCTTTAAATTTTGAGACTCTTATAGCTTCTTCCAAGGTAGGATATATCACTCCACGTCAGTCCACGTATAAAGTTATCAGCTAATTGTGCCACTATCATAGTGGGTCCACATGGTTGTAATGCCTTGAAGGCATTGACATATTTTTCTACCGTATCCTCTTGGACCAGATTTTGGAATTTGTTCATCTGCTCTAGTTCAAAACCAGCAGCAAATAATGGAGTTTAAAGGCACCCTTGAAAGTACTCCATGTGATATGGCTCAAAACAAGCTGATTATTTTTCTTATACTCTTTCCACCCTATCTTGGCATGTTTAGTCAATAATATATTTGCAATAGTTTCCTTCAAACACTCTGGGGTTTTCTTAACTTCAAAATAAAATTCAATCCCCCTTAACCAAGCATCGACATCCTCACCTGTGCTATCCTTACTACTAAAAGTCTCAATCTTAAGTTGCTTTAAAACCTTTGACTTCATCAAGGTCACCATCCTTCTTGGCAACCCGTTGTTGCATCATGGCAAGTTGTTGTTGCATAGCTGCCAAAATCTGCTCCATTATGCTAGAAGCATTGTTGCTACCCCCAACTCCCGAATTGTTATCATCATTTTCGGACATCCTGCTAATCACCTGGAAAAGGACGACAACGGTTATTCTCTCATCGAGCCATTCTACTTTCTAGTAGAATTTGTTAAGTTCTTATCCCTTAATTCCCATGGCCTAAAGGGTGTAGAACTTTGCTCTAATACCAACTGAGATGGACCTAATCCCTTAGCCTAGACATCACACCAAACAATCTACAACCAAGTTATACCTGGATTAGTAATCATGAGACAATGACAACTGAATATCCAATATTTTACTACATAAAGTACTTATATAAAGATAAAGTTTATAAATTTGTTATTTCATAATGCACTCAATATATTTACAATCCACAGCACACTATAAATCAAAGTTCCCCTCATCCAAGGTGACTGCGGAGGAATCGAAAGAGCTCTCTGTAGAGACTTCATCCCCGAACTCGCTGTTCAAGCTTCGATTCGGGCCTATAATTACTCGTATTAGAGTTCGAAGTAGAGATATCAACATCTCGTAGACTCGCTTCTTTGAGATCCGTTTTGGTTTATCTTCCATCTCACGGAACCATCATATGACAAAGGAGTCTAGATGCGAAATTATAGTAGCCTCGGGACGTGCCATCTTGTAACAACAAAGACACACAAGCATGGAATAATTTAAGAGCAAAATATAGCTATTTGGCAATTTTTTAGCACATTTTTAAAGAATGTTGGCTAAGGTAAATGGAAAAAATTGGGGAAAAATAATAATTTTAGCTTAACTTTTTTCGCACCAGCATAAACTTCAAGCTCTTTATCCAAACACTAGAAACTAAGAGAGTGAAAATTTATAACGTGTAGATAAACCATAGAAAATTATGGAATGAGTTTTGAGCTAGTTAGCTAAAGTAATTCTAGTAGATAATAATAAAGATATGAGTAGTAATATCTTTTCCAACATCCATGGAACAATTTTAGATCTAGGCTTAGATAAGTAGTTCCCGTCCAGAAAGAAATTGACTAAAGCGAATGAAAACAATTAGGAAAAAGTATAATAACTTTAGCTTAACACTTTCCGTGTCCATACTATAGAATTTTTTTGAATGAACTTCAGGTTAGTTTAGTAAACAACAGAAAATATGAGAGGAAAAATTTGTAGAGATTAGCTAAATCACATATAGTTTTAGAATTAGTTTCGGAAAAGTTTAGCTAAAGCCATTTTGGCTAATAAGAAATATTGGATTAGTAATTTATTCCCTGCACACAAGAGATCAGTCCAAGCCAAGTATTCGATCCTTGAATGTGCTTGTGGGGCGTTCTGGAGACACTGGCATAAGTGGATCGCAGCGACTATTCATAAATGTTTAGATGGTTTTGCCCAATTGATTAAGGCATATCAGTTAGGAACATTACATTTGGTACATTAAGGTGCCCATATGTATGGGGTCCATCTTGTAAAGGTTCTTGATGGTACTATGATGCTCGAGGACGAACATAGGTCTAGTGGGACAAGTTGTGACGGGCCCGTGAGAGACCGTTCGAAAGATCTTAGTAATGTTGCCTATGGGGCGTTCCCGAGATATTGGCATAAATCGATAGAAGTGACTAATCATAAACATCTAGACGATTTTGCCCAGTTGGTTAATGGCACGTCGAACCGTTACAGAGATCGTGGTAGAGAGGTATGTTTTCTTCATGCGTTCATTATGTTAATTCTTTGTAGTTTTTTAGGTGCGTTGCTGCAATTGGCAGAAACTCCAAGTAATGTTGTTAGCAATATTCCTAAATAGTGGACAAACTGCCTCTACCCATGCCTCTGATTATGTACTTAGCCACAATGCTGAGCGTGTTGCCGTTAACAACAATATTGTGAGCAAATCTTGTGTTGCTACTCCCATAGTAGTACATTCACTTGTAGGGAGGATGATATAGTAATACATTTGTTGCCTTCGCCTAATACTTGTTCACTGGATGCTATAGTAATTACGGCAGACCCTGCAACAAATAAGAAAAGTCCACATGCAAAAACAATTCTAAAATGTAGTCCTTTACTAGAAATTGATGACGGAAAGATGGTAGCAATAACTTTGAAAAGAAGGATGGAAAGGCACTGGGCAAATTTGATGTTTGGAAGGATGCTAAAGAGTTTAACATAGGTATCCAAATTGAAGCTCTGGATTTGAAGGAGTTTTCAGGGATGCTCAAGATATTCATTGCAGATTCAACGTCTTGGTGGAACTCTATTCCCTCCAGAAACACGTGTATTCCAATTTCTTTGTATATTTCTTTATTTGTTATATCTTTATTTTTTATGTTTTCATCTAATTTCAGAATTGTGTAGGTTGCGGCCTTATTATTATGCTTCAATCGTATGATCCAGATGGAGAGAAATCACAGATTTACTCAATCAAGTATAATTAGAGATGGCATTTGATATATACCTTGGAGGATTGGTACTGGGATGGTCAGCTAGCTTCGTGGGAGTTCTTTCGGGCTCAATTTCGCCTGAGGGGTAGTGACCAGGCTATCTGGGAACAAGTGGCGGGGAGTATTCTGCGACACATACCTATAGTCCTTCAGGATGATGTGGTGGTGCAGGTTTGGAAGGTTCATCCGGATGTTGTGTCTTCTTGTTTTATGCGGTCTTGTTACCGGGTGCCGGGTATTCATGACACTCTGCCCCCTTCAGGCAAGTGGTCTTTGCAGCATCCGGGTTCTCGATGGCGTTCGGTTTGGATGTGGACATAGAGCTCACTTCCCCCACCGAAGGTTAGGGTGCTTCTGTGGCAGGTGGTGCACCGTTGTATCAGGGTGAATGCCCTTGTGAGTCCGTTTAGGCCGGGTGTGATCCCTCTCTGCCCTTGTTGTGACCTTCATCGTTGAGAAGCGTGGAGCATTATGCGGTTTTATGCCCTCACTACCCACGGGATTGGGCCGGGGCTGCTTCAGGTGAGATTGACTAGCCGCCAGATTCTCGCCTTCATGTGTATCACGGTGCTTGGCCGCTCTTGCGCGCAAGCAGCAAAGCCTGCATCCGTGTGTGGCTTGGTTGGTGTGGCTGATTTGGGCGGCGGTTGTGGATCTTCGGGATATTGGCAGACTGACCCTCTCGATTCCTCGACTTCGGTACAAGCTATTTCAAAGCTTTTCGGTGTTCCGGGATTAGTAGAGCGGAAGTTTGCCATTTGGTGGGACTTCTTGGGTGTTGTAGATGGTGATGGTCGATTTGTACAGCAGTAGAGTTGCAGTTTTTCTGTGAGATTGTTGTGGAGCGTCGAGGTATCGCTGTCTCTTTGGGGCAGTTCTCCTTCCTCCTCACTTGCTTTGTAACATTACCATTCTTTTAATATATTGATGACACAGTTCTTCAAAAAAAAAAAAAAGATTGATAAGGCTGGAAAGATAAATAAGCATAAGAAATTTAAGATTCTTATTATTGACGAACAAGGCAAGAATCTTAGCTCATGAAGTGCATCGGGTGAATATGCCATATGGCTTGCAAAGGCAGTTTGGTTATTATCATATGCCTAGATTTCTTGTGCGATGTAGAAAGGAGTTAGAAAAGTTATGGGATGGATGTTTTCATTCAATGAGGATTGTTTCGGTAAGCATCTTGCATTTTCCGAGACTATTAGCAAAAAGCACCACGTTGGCAAGAACCCTTTCAAATTGGAAGTTTTTAGAGCTACTGTAAAATGCAGGAAAAGCAATGTCCTTTGTACTTGGAAATATCTTTAGAGCCATTTACCACTCTATGAGGTTGATGACGAAGTTTAGTGGCGGTGTATGTGCTTTCATAACAAATTAGCAGGCAGACATATCTCTCATATGTGGTATAATACAAATCATTGTTCTGAAGGAACGATGAGAAAATTGCTTAAGTATGGCTACAAATGATGGATTCAGTGGTGATTATATCTTGTAGGGCATCATCTATCACTTGATTACAGACTGCGCGCATTACAAAAGATGTTGGCATGGAAATAACAAGATATAAGAGTATAGATGCATATAAAATGTATGACCAAAGTGGGGATCAGAGTTTTTGCTTCCATGGCTATTATAATTTCTAAAGATACAATGTGCTATGAACATGCATTAATATGGGTACAAAATCATGTCATTAGTTCTATTAGCTGTGTGAGTGTGGTCCAAGCATTGGTATTGTTATAGATGTTGTTAACAATGTTAAATTAGGTAAGTGTTTTTATATGGCATTGTTTTGTATGCTACGCTTACTAATTTGTTCATTTTTCCTTAGTATAAAATCCGGCCACTAACTGTAGTAATTGTACGAGTTTTTGTTGGTCCAAGTGTTGGCGTTGGCATAAATGCTTTTCGAAAATGATGGCGAACCATTATGAATATGGTAAAGATGGGAGCTGTGATGGGCGCCATGTGATCCTGATGCAGTTTTCTCCATAATTTCGTATTTGATTGTCGGATTCGGGTGTTTTTTCATGCAATTGGAAAGTGATAATGTGATCTTTCCATTGATGCATAGATTTTATATCTTTGTTCAGTCTAGCTGAGTCAGATTGGGGCTTTCCAGATTTCGGATACTATGGCAAACCCTAGTTTGCCAGCTTCTGGATCGCGTTCTTCAACCACAGTGGCATCTAAATTGGTAGATGGTGGTGCGCCTCTCACTACAAGAGAATGACTACTAAGAGTCAGTTAAATCGTCAGAGGGTCGAAAACTCTATATGAGATGTCTATCTACCGAATATAGTGACGAATATCATGACGAAAAAAACTGACGTTTATCTCTGACTAAATAGCTGACTAACATGCTGACTAATTACATATTGACGATTTATTTGACGAATAATTTGACTAAAATCATGACTATTAAAGTGTTGATTGTAATGACTATTACATTGACTAACATGCTGACGTTTTTTTTCTAACGAAATGGCTGACTATCAATTTGACTAAAATTCATAACTAATAGTCTGACTATAAGGGTGACTAAAAATATTACTAATATGTTGACTAATACACTGACTTATTGTTTGACGAGATGTCTAACTAAAAATTTGACTAAAATTACTGACTAATAGTTGAACTAAGCAAGTGACTAAGAATCTGACTAATATATTGACTAATATTGTGATTACTTGAATGACTTATATAGTGACTAACATTATATACTCGTCAGAACATTCGTCATATATGATATCAATTCTCCAATATCATGTCTCCTTTATCCAATATCATGTTTACCACTTATAATTATCCCAAGTGTGTTTTCTAGTGTGAGAACATGTTCAACAACTCCATTGTAAGGAATTTTTTTTTTCTTCTATCAATGTAACTTTAAACATGAAAACAATATAGGAATGTAAAAATAATTCGAGCACTAGGAAATACATGCTTAAAAACAAAAAGTAAATTGTGATACGTATAGAACACAGTAGTTTGAAATATGATCTCTAGCTAGTCTAAAATCATATGAAATCCTCATCCAAGATATCATCTTGTATGTCATTCCATTCATCATCGTCTAGTTGTAAAAGCAGCCTTCGTCGTATATTTGGCATTTGAAGGTCAACGTCTTCCTCCTCTTCAATATAATCTTCTGCCATTGGGGAGTGCATTGGTGATCTCAATTCTTCATTGGTGGTTTGTCTTTGAGCTTCATAATCTTCTAGACTTTGTGTCTCCAAAAATTCCAATTCTTGCTCATGCTCTATATCTTCCTCACATTCCACAAATTCCAATTCTTGGCTATGCTCTAAATCTTCCTCATGTTCCTCCTCTTCTTCCTCAAGGGTTATATTAGGAACGTGTCGACGTGATGTTGGTTCTGTAGGGATTACGATCCACCATGTACTGTTTTGAGGGTTGACATGGAAAAATACTTGTTGAACTTGTTGTGGATACACAAACGGTTCACTTACATCTACTAATACATGCGTGGAATCAACTTCAAAAAAACCAGATGGATGTGGCGCCTTTGTTTGATTTCTTCCAGCGGTATAGAGGCTTGAACCATTTCGCTTTTAGAATGGTGCATGCCGAAATGAACGAAAATCCACATCAATAATATCGTAATAACTTCAGACATATTCAAGCTCTCCATCAAGCAGGGATTATCATCTCTAGCGCTTGCTCGACTTTTTGGTCAAATGAGGCAATTATTCGAGAATCACAAGTGACACGAGCTTTGTCAATGCTATCAATTCGAAAATGTTGACCATAGGCCCACATAGAATTATGGAACCTAGCACGCAAATTGAATAAAAACTCAAGTGTCAATACATATTATGAATGCAATAACAATAACAATAACAATAACAATAACAATAACAATAATAAATAACAAATTCGGACTTTCTCGTCTGTTACACCCAAGAGCAATGTTGAGATCATCTTCTTGTATTTTTTCTCCATTGCCTTGGCCTCCCAAAGCTTTTGGATAGCCACCAAGGGGGGATTCTCCGGCATGGGCCTTAGTTCTGGAGGATATTGTACTCTCCTATGACGTCCTCGACGATTCCTTGCAGCATATGCTTTTCTATCACTATCTCTTTGTGCCTTTTCAACTTTATATAGTTCCACCCACCTAGTGAGACCATCTCGCATTGTTCAATGCGAATTTGTTGATGCCTTCAAACATCTCGATCACTTAACCTTCGTTGCTTACCCCGACCTTGTAAAATTTCACCTTCTAACCAATCAGAGCCTCCTTCTTCCAAATCTTTGGTGCATTTGGATCTATTGATGTTGTGGCATCCGTTAAGAAAAAATAATGTCTCTTGAACAAGGTGTCCTTACGCCATACATCCCTCGGGCCTAGCCATCCGGCGCACAAATCCTTTTAAGACCTTCATATATCTCTCCAAAAGAACATCCATCTAGAGGGGTTTGGACCCACGAGCAAAATCTCTTGTGGCAAATGCACCAACAAGTGCTTTTTGATGATCACATTTAGTATGTGTAATTGCCAATGTGTGACTTATTCAACTAGCTACGTGCATTTGGAAGGTCAAAAAGCTAGTTGGAAATAAGTGTTCTAAGCGGCATAATATCTCTGCAATCTCTATCTCCATGGTGGGAATATCCGCAACTACAATCTCCTTAGAAGACACCCACCTAGAAAAGCTAAGCGAAGTCTATATATGACCTTAGAATAGAAGGCGTGAGGCAATTCTCTAAGGCACATGGGAGAATATATCAGAAGCAGAGACAAAAAATTTTGATTAGTCATACATACAAGTTGTCAATGTTGTTTATCCTATAGTATAAATACACAGTAGAAAGTTGTGCCAATCATCGACTTTTAAGCGGTGAGATCTCCATCTTTTGTGAATGCCCTTCTTAGGGAGGAGCCATGACCAGTTGGAGTGCGAAGAGTTTTAATAGAATTTTTCACTTGTTTGAGTTCATCCCTTTTTAATACCCACGGACCTCGACGAAAGCGAGGAGTTTTGCCTTCTTCTATGATAGGCCACAATTCTGTTTTGATGTTATTATCCTTTAGATCATTTCTAGCGTTAAGAGTCTCCCAATCTCCTGTAAGATGTCGCCAAAGCGAATGGCTTACATTCTTAAAAATATGCATAGGATCCAATAGATGTGCAATCTTCAATTCAGACCAGTATTCCAACTTGTATAAGATGGATAGTCTCTTCATGCCAGGTGGAGGTGCAGAACTGTTTAGGCCATGATCATTCCATGTTTGCAACCAATCATGTGGAGTTCTTCTTCTAGGCACAGCAGATGTATCACCACGACGAAGCTCATGATCCAATGGTAAATATTTTTTGTGGTTTGTGTATATCATCTTTGATAGGTGCTTTGATCTATAAGATGTTAATTCTTGGCCACATGATGGACATCCACATTTTCCACTAGTTTGCAGTCCTGCAAAGTAATTCAATCCTACAATATTAGAAAATAATCTAAAAATAAGAATATGAATGACAACATTATACGACCTTAACACCAAGTCCGGATAGTCATGAATAGTGAAACATAATATACCATGAAACATGAAATTGTGTGGTTGTCTCGAAATATCATACATCGTATTCCTCCATAAAATGTCAAGTTCCTCCACAAGAGGTTCCAAGTACACATTCATATCCTTCACTTGGTATTTGCCTAAATATATATATTATTCAAATATAAATCCAAAAACCGTAACCTATATAAAGACAAGTTGCAATGCTATGTAGAGATATTTACACGGAACTATCGATTGTGAGCATTAAATGGCTGCTTTTGGTTGCCATCCAAGGTGGTATATTGTAGTTTATAACAACAATAGGCCAAACACTATAAGTAGACGACAATGTGCTAAATGGACTAACACCATCCATGCCCAAAGCCAAACGAACGTTCCTAGGCTCTTCCTTAAAATGCTTCCATTTGTCTTCTATATGTTTTAATGCCTCACCATCGGTTGGATACCTCAAGACACCATCATTGCTTGATGTTTTGCATGGAAGTCCATGAATTGGGCTAGAGAAGGACACTTAAACATAACTTGAAGACGTGGAATGATTGGCATATGTCGCAAGACTTTCTTTGGCACTTTAGACTTTGCTTTTTCATCGTATCGTGGCTCATTGCACTTGGGACATACATTCATCTCACTATATTCATTGCGAAAGAGTATACAATCGTTTACACATGCATGAATGCATTTGTATTGCAAACCTAGTTCTTGCAAAAGTTGTTTAACGTCCCTCCTTGATTTTGGAAGACAATGATCACTTGGAAGTATATAGTCGGACTAGCAAACCTGTTAAAACAAAAAAAAAAAAAGAAATATCAAGTGAGAAAAAAAAAAAATGAGCGAAAACTTGTAACTCGAACCAAATTACTAACCTGAGAAGATCGTCTACACTATTATTACTCCAGTTAAATTTGTGTTGTAGGTTGAGGATGAGTATGCATGCGGCGAGACGCGATATCTTTCCATTTGGGTATAGTGGTTTGCTGGTCTCTTTCTCTAGAACTGTGATAGGTCTCTCATCATCACCATTTGCATCATTGTTAGAGTTATTGGTTGGGAAGTAATTTTGTATAGCTTCCATCAAACCACTCTCAGCATGAAAGCCACTTTTCAAAGACATGAGTTTTCATTCCCATCATCGCAAATCGCAAATTCACAAGTCAAATTTATTTGTTTGTGGGAATTTATACATGTGATGATAAAAAAAGAAAAAGAAAAAGAAAAAGATAAGAGGAACATGCATTGGAAATAAGATTATAAACATGCTACATGTAGAAAAAACATGCTATACATGATTATCACTATGTGATTAAGCAATGTCACTACGTAATTAACATTATCAAAATCATAAACATTTAAAATCAAAATACTCATCATTTCGTTTAAATGGAAATGCTACATGCTTATAATCTAGGCACAACCATTAACCAACATAACTACATGATTAACATCATCAAAGCCCATAAACCATAAAAAATCAAAATATTCATCATTTTGTTTAAATGGCAATGCTACATCACTATGAATCTAGGCAACGCTTCCTTCCATAGGGCACAACAATTGGTTCACCACGCTTCTTACGTTCTACTCGCCTTGGGGTCTCTCTTTTGAAAGGATAGTTGACAAACAATTCCTCTCCAGGACGGAGGTTGCGTATGGCACAAACTCTCACATGCGGTCCAACATACCCATTCATGTAACACGGATCATATTACGTAGTCTCTTCAAATTACGCATTTGTTAATTGGGATGACCACGAGAGCTATTTATAAGTTTTGCAATATTTCCATGAACACTTGGTAGATCCATCAATGTATATCGGCGCCTAGCGCGTGGGGTATGTTCTCCACAATCTCTGCTCACTCAAAGATGCGCATTCAATGCCATGGCATAAGTAGACATACTAGGCATAAAAAAGCAAGTTTATGCCATAAACCCCAAGGATACTTTGGTCCGCCAAACACCATCAACACGTCGAGTGTCGGATGGGACCTTCCGTGCTCCATTATGTACAAACCCCTTCCGCTTACCGGTATTTCTAAAGAAGGTGCAATCATGTACTTGTGACCCCAATATATAAACTCTTTCAACATTGGGAGGTTCCCTTCCCAACAGCCTAGGGATGATCGAACAAATGGAACAATAGAGGCTCTAAGGTGAGGGGGGGAGTTGTTCGACCATGTAGTCTTTTGTTTCACATGCATGAACAAGGCTATGCAAGCTTTTCTTGAAATGGTTCTTAAGTTTTGTAGCCTTGTACTTCCCCTCGTCGCGACCTCTCTCAACTTCACGAGTCTCTTTTGAACTAGAACTAGAACTTCTAGAATACCGGGGTGGCGGACTCGATGATCTAGATGACACGGGGGCTATGTCTCCGACAAGTTACGGATTTTTGTGAAGCATGTCCAAATACTATGACAAGTCGTATATATTAAAAGAGGATTAGAATATTGTACGAAATAAATAATAGAAATGCGTAATACATAGTTTTACCTCATCTGCTTCTTGTCGTGCATTTAACTCAAGGTCGGACGGAGGTGGAGCATTTGGCATCAAGCCGTACTTCATTTTGTGATCTCGTCTCGTGGTATACATTCTTCTGCTAGTGCCTTTGCATTGTTTGCACCAACAGTTGTCATACTGCCTAGCAAGTCGCTCCAATGGATCATCTCGAAGCCAAGTTTTTGTTGCTTGTCTTTTTCTTGATGCGGAAGATGAAGAAGTTTCATTTCTATAGGCAAAAGATAAATACCCAAGTGATCAAATGGCTGCCCAAACCAAAATGAGAGAGAAAGAGTTAGAGAGATCAAAACCTTAATGCTCGAAGCTCATCAATAGGCGGCGTTGAAGATTTATTGGTCGACGAAGTGGAGCCCTTTGGGATGCTTTCGGAGGTGCTCATAAGCGGAGTTGCTAGGTTGCTTTCGGAGGTGCCCGGATGCATTCATTGCGGAGGCCTTTGGGGTGCTCATGGCGGAGTCATTGAATGTCTTGCGGAATATAAGCCACACCAAAAAACCCAATAGTACATAACCCACTAACACACACATAACAATAAAAAATATACAAGCATTTTAACAATGAACACACATATATAACAATAATAAAATACAAGCATTTTAATATTGGACACGTGTTTAGCAACTAGGTATTTTGTTGATCAACGGTGACGTTACATAATACATAGGTGGCATGGCATGTCGCGGGGACAATTTGCAAAGCAAGCATGCCAGCCAATTACAAATTCCTAGTGCAATTTTCTTTACACTAGAATGGCACAACTTTGGTACAACTATGGGGAACATGTAATGCTAGTTAGCCTTATGGGGAACATCTTGTGAACATATTTATGCAAAAGCTTGGCTTGATGCATAAAACCAGTGTGTTATATTTGTCAAACCCATTAGAATAACATATAAGTACTTCAATAGTTGTAGTGATAAAACTGTAATAGAATGGATAGTGACGAATTTGGTGTCTAATAAAGCGTCGGAAAAAAAGGGGATAAAAATAAAAAGGGGATAAAAAAGTGGCGTTCTTTAATCTTCATTTTCTCTTACCTAAAATAATCCATATGCCAAATTCACCGGCGTTTGCTTTCTTGATGGAGATCGAGGCTACGATCGAGATTAAGCTTGAGAGAGAGAGGCAGGCCCAATCTTCGAGCAAGAATACCGAGCAAGGTTAAGCTAGAAAGAGAAAGAGGGAGACGTAATAAGTAAGCATTTTTTAACCCTAAGTTATTTTTTTTTTATCTGCCTTCCCTTCCAGCGCGCCTTCCATCTCTTTCATTGAAGAAATACCCAATGAATAAGAGGTCTCGCGATTCGTATGGATGCATTCGATCTAGATCCAGAGCTCAGTTCTTCAAGATTGCTGTTCTAAGTGTTGTATTATCTGCTTCACGAACACTATGAAAAAGACCCGTTCCTTAACTGGCATCAACGATGGAGTCAATTTAGTATTATATATCTTTAACTGGCAGGCTTTTGGAGATATGGAAATGAGCTTACCTAGTGCCTGACCGACCTCTGGAAAATTCTAGTGGACCATATGGGAATTCTTCAGAAGGTGTGTTGCAAACTTCAATAGCATGCCATTCACATACAGCCGCCACAATTCCGTAAGCTTATGAGATATGGATGTAGCTCCATTTAGGCAGGAGAAATAACCACGAGATTTGAGCTGCGGAATTAATGCCACATACCAAAACCCAATCGGGGTAAACTATCTAACTCTAATTTAAATAAAAATACACACTTACAAATAGGCCCGGCTTTTGGAAAGTTGAGATTTTCGAGGAGATGATAAGGAGAAGCATAAGGAATACTGACTGAGTTGCGGTAATGGTAAGTAAAAAGAGAGTCGAGGAAAAGGCACCAGGCTTCGGCCGATCTTGTTTAATTTGGTGTCTTATCTCGCATATATTACGCTAGAAGAATATGGCGCATCCTTTGTTTCGATAGCATGTTAAGAAAAACCATCGAGGTGCAATGTTTGAAGAGAGCACATGAGGCTATGCTTGTAGAAGTCTTACGCAAAGTTAACTATCTAGTAACGATAAAAACTGGCTGGAGGCTTTTACTTACAAGATTAAGTCATTTCCTTCAAGATTATATGCACTTATCTTGTCCACTTATCCTTCGGATGCACTTATCTTGTCCACTTATTTGTTCGCCGGACTTTTTCTTAATCTAACTATTGGCTTATGGTTTTAGTGGCTCCAAGGGAGAGCTCAAAAAAGCGGGGAAACCTCCACGAACAAGACATGAGGATAGTGAGGAAGAGGATTCTATGGACATCACTAGAATCGTTGGAGAAATGGAGCATTCAGACTTGATTAAATTTAAGGCAGCCCTTGACAAGCGGCTTGCACATATTGGTACTCCGTCGCCGGACCTCTAATGGAAGGGCGAGGTTCAGGCTTGTCCAAAAACCGAGAGAAGATCAAGGTATTTGGTGAACCACTTCATGTTTTAAAGATGCACTTGCTAACTTTTGTCCTTTCATTTGTTGTCGCAGGTGAGAAATCCACGAGTGTAAGATCCATTAATGCGCCCGACAAGTGAGAATGAAGAAGAAGATGAAAAAGCGGATGATAGCGCCAAGTGATGAGGGGACGAGGAGCCAAATGAAGATTATGAAGTTACTTTTAATTCGTCTTCCTAAAGAGGAAAAGGTAGATGCTTATTTGCATTTTGTGAATGCATTGTTGGACAAGATATTATTATATTTTATTGTGCATTATTATTAATAACTATTAGTTGTATATTATAGGTGACTATGGTGCAAGGAGGGGAGATACATCTAGATGAGAATGGACGGACATGGAAGCTGACCCCTCGGCCATGCGGTGAAAGTATTTTGTACGAGAGATTGATAAAGATTGGAAGAAGGTGGATGAGATCTCCAAAAAGAGACTAGTGAGACACATGGGAAGCGTTTTGGTAAAGGTTTATTTGCTTACGATATACTAAAGAGGGCAGCTTCGAATATTCAATCATTGGAAGTAAGCTACTATTGTATTTTATCATGTTTTATTTTTTTCTTCATTATTTAACATTGTTGTCATGTTGTGTAGGGATTGGTTGCGTAGGAGTAATAAGAAAATAGCCCCAAACCACGTTAAAGATCTTTTGTGGGGACAGATTTCTTGCGAGATAAAAAGAAGCCACGTCACCTGCTTGAGAAAAAGGCGGTGGCAAAAAAGAAAACCTAATGGCGAAAAAGAAGGGGCGGGCGGGGACATCTTTGGAATCATTTGCCGGATTATGTAAGTACTATGTTTCTTTGCAAATACATTGACTGAATACCATGTTTCTTTGCAAATAACATGCTTCATTCTTCATTTACTAGCTTCTGCTGTCCTCTCCCTAAAGCTTTTTGTCTTTTATATAATCCAAAATGTTTTAGTAATGGAAGCTCAGATCCTCGCGTACAAGGCTACAGAAATGTGCAAAGAACTCCTGTCAGCTTCCGCAAGTGGATTCTCTGCGGACAGCCCAAGAAAATTGGCCAAACTCAAAAGAGACCATGAGATCCCATATGTGTGAGCTTAGGTTGCCTATCTCGTGTCACAGTATGCATTCCATATGCCTTACTTATGTGTTCAAGCATCATCACACTGCCCCTCTCCTTTCAAGCCAATCTCTAAATAATGAGTCTCTTACCGACCTGCCTATCTCTGCTGCACCAGTCAGCGTATGAACTTGAGCAGAAGAGTTATTATTCAAAAAAATATCTGGCCCAAGATCATCTGCTTGAGGTTCTCCACTCAGCTGGCAGAATTCTGCATACTCCATAGATCTTCCCTTTTTATTCATAAATGGTTTCACAACAAATGGTGCTGGTTTATAGCAAGAGTCTGCTACAAGGTAAGGCTGTATTTCCATATTCTTAACCTGTACTTTTGGCCATGCAAGAATTTCCCGTGCACAAAGCTTTTGCCACAGTGGACTGTAACTAAAGTCTCAGTTCTTTGGATCTGTCTTCTAACATGTTAACTGGCAGAATTTCAAGTTGGCTTGGAAATCTTACTTTACTTAATCTCATTGCATCAGACAATGGCTAATATCTCCCCTCGGAATTTAGATGAGAAGAACGATATGTTAACAAAGATTGGATCAAAGATTTTTCTTGACTAACTCTATTTTTTTATCTTATGTAGTTCGAAGAGATTGGGGTGCTTACCCTTACGCAACAACTATGGCGTGATAAAGAAGAAGAGATCATGAGGGGCATATCGAGAATCTCTAATTGCCGAAGGGAGAATTCACGGAAATGTAAGCTTTTGTATTCGTTTTGTTTAGTTCTAATTTCTGATTTTTTGTTCTTTCGATCAAATGTGAGAGCTCAAAATTTCTGATTTTTTGTTCTTTTGTAGTTTGGCGTTGCATTTCTTAGGGAAGAAGGGCGAGAGGAAGAATAAGCAGCGAAGAAGAAAACAATTGAAGGTAATTTCTACTTTGTAGCATTCTGATATATTCGTCTCTCATCTTAAACAACTTACGTTTTAGGAAGCAAACACCAAGGCATTTCAAGATCGAAGGAAGGGAAGAAGAAGCACTAGCTCATGTGGATCTAGAAGGCGAGCCACCCATGTCGTTGAGGGAAGGTGAGAATGCCCATGTAATTGATGGAGGTGAGCAAGAAGTGGAAGGAGTAGAGGAGATTAGAGTGGAAGATGTGGAAGATGATGTGGGGATTGCGGTGGAGTTAAATTGTCGTGTAGATGCTCCTGATTTGCCACATGAAGATGCTGCTGACATTGATGCCTTCTACGACGCAGTTATGGAGAAGGGATTGGAGAGTGCAAGGAGTATGGAAGAGATGATTATGAAGAAGAGAAATGATGTGGAGGAGGGCAGCAAGAGAAGTGATAATGCATCCACATCGACAAAAAAAGGGAAGAAGAGCAAGACTCGAGGACTTAGCAGAAATTTGGGTTCTGAATTTGTAGATGGGACTATTGCACGGAACATTGCGCAATATAAGTCACTTCGAAAGACAAGAGGCTGACATGAGTACTCGCAAGATGTGAACTCTTCAAGTTTTGATGTGTTTCTAACACTTTGCTCTTACTATCTTTAATGACTCCTGATTTGTAATCAAGTCTTAAGTTTTGACTACTTGTAATGACTACTTATTTGTAATCAAGTCTTTATCTTTATATTTTGCCTTTTATTTTATTGTATCTGTTGTTCACAAATGTCATTGCATTTTATTCGATTTTATCTGTTGTAACAAATATTAATTGCTGTTATGTGTATTGTAACGAATGTTAATAGAATTATATCTTGATGTTATTACGACTAATAACTAATGTCATTGTGGCCAAATAACTTTGTTGATTGTCCGACTATTGCGACCAACCGCCTCGACTAATAATTGACCCATATTCTAACTATTTCTATGACGAATTTTTTGACTAAGGATTTGACTAAGTATCTGACTAATATCATGACTAAATATCTAAGTAATACATTGACTAATTACGTACCTAATTAGCTGACTAATTAGCTATTTAATAAACTGACTAAGTAACTGACTAACAAAATAAGATTCTGTCTATTACATTGACTAGTCATCTGACTAAATTGTTGACTAAGAAACTGACTAAACATATAACTAATAACATGACTTTTACTCTGACTAATCTTCTGACTAATATTCTGACTAATATTCGTCAGATAAAACTCGTCACTTCATTCGTCAGGAATATGGTTTGGGCACTTGTCTATTTTACAAAGGCTCTCTGACTAATGTTATGACGTTTAACCATCATTCTCTTGTAGTGTCTTCCTATGTGCAGAAAATACATTCTTCTTTGCCACCTCTTACCTTGACAAATAATTTTCGCATCAATCCTCTTGCTTTTGATCAAGTTCCTGTTAATACTAGTGTGGATTTGCAGCACTTTCCACCTCTTTCTAAATCTGTTGATATCCCTTTGGTCCATGTTAGTCAAGCAGCTGCTGTAGATGTCTCTCATGGACATGCTGCTCCTTGAGCCTGACATACTTCTGATTTTGTGGCAAGGATTTCACGCATGTCATTCTCAGATTGGATTTAAAAACATGTCTCTGGTTCAGCAAGGCTCGCTCGTGTTGATGCTGCACTTCAAATATTACCCTCTGCTAGTAACAAGGAACTTAGTTCAATATTGGATGTGCTTAGAGCTAAACAAGATCAAATAGCTTTCCAACTTCCTTCCAAAGCCGGGGATGTCACATAGTTTAGGCGCATATAACATGTGAGTGAATGGGGGTTTACCTTAAAAAAATAGTGTATTATATATATATATATATATATACATTATATATATACAATTATTTGAATCTAGACGCAGGAGGTGTAAAAATGCCGATGGTTTAGATTGTGAGATCCAACGGTCCTGACGAAGCCACCTCAATCCACCAAGCACCCCTTATATATAAGACATTGAGGTGTCGCCGTCTCCACCGCCCATGTTTGAGATCGATGGTTTGGATCAAAAGCCCTTTCCTTTGGGGCTTTTTAATCTAGACCGTCGAAAAGTCTTCAATTAATGGTCAAGATTTAGCCCTCGAATATTAAATGCAATAAATGCCGAGGTGGCAAGAAAAATTAATGACCGATCAAGCGTGGCCCTTATTTGATGCCTTTGATCTATACCATTAGAATTTGTGATTTAATCTGGGACTTTGGTTTATTTGAGCATTTAATCTCTTTAGATTTATCCAAGGGTTACCATTAATGGTCATGCACGTAAATTGTGGCATTGTTGCTCGAAAATTCCGTGACCCAATCGACTGTTGGGGTCACTATACGATTCGAGCGATCGTTTTTTGCATTCTCGTTACTGCGTGCGCATTTAGAAACATTCTTAACATTCATACTAGAAAGTGGGACAAGGCTCCTTCTTTGAGCTTTGTAAAGAACTGGCGGCATCCGTGTTGGTTACCGTGGGAGCGCATTTGAAGGCCCTTTGTAACGTCTGCAGGCAAGCAATTGCGTGCTTTTAGAGAGAAGTATCCCCGAGGTCTATAGCGGTGATGATCGGTTTTGATTGATGTTGATAAGTCTCACTTCACGCAAGCAATGTGCGCAATCACTCCGGCAGCTCATAGGGGTGCCATTGTCTATGCAAGGCCACTTTACGAAGTTGTTGCGGATGCTTGAAGGGCAACTAAAACAAATTCTTGAGCGGCTATCTATTGTGTTCTCTCTTCCGAAAAAAAAGCTCAATTTTGATCGATGAAGAGACCTGATGGGCCGAGAACAACTCACGCCTCGATTTAGTCGTGGGTCATCGTTTCCATTAGTATACCGCCACGATTTCTGATATCGTCAATTTAAACCGGGCACGGTATTTATTTTGCACACTATTGCTTTATGTATCAGCGACCCGGATGTCTCAAAAGCTCATGTTTTTTATGCTCGAGGGATCATTTAGGACCGCCAGTGTTACATGAGTTTGGAAGGTTTCCGCTCATTCTTTGGGTCTTCCATCCCTTTTGTCGGATCCGGTCGCGAAAACACCAAGAAGCACTTGTTCATATATTTGGTGAAGCACATAGATCCCCATCGGTTTTATATTTGCCTGCCTTTCGGCTTTGGTGGGAAACTGTAAGGTTTATGGTTTATATGACATTGTCTTTGATTTCTTCATAATTATATTATTTTTGTGCCTCGACTACATATTATGCGGGCACATGAACACTACGTGTTGTCTTGTTGATGAACACCACGTGTTGTCTTGCGATGTTGTTAGGCGATATGCCTCCAAATCTTCCTGTTTTTGCTTCTTGCAATATCATCAATGACAATGACAAAGGATGAGCTGGAGAATGAAGTAGTGTCTATTTTGGGCATCACATGTAAGTCTTTCTTTTGCAAATGTGGTGGGAACTTTTCTTTCTAGAGTAAGTAATTAATACAAAAATGGGAAGAATGTAAGTGATTGAGTCCTTTATTAAGGTTATGCATCGCTGATCAAGGATGAGTCGAAGAGTGCAATATCCATTTTTTTATCATCATATATAAGATCTTTTAAATGGGATTAACAACTTTTAGTCTTAAGCAACTATTGAATATTGAAATTAGCCTCGCAAGGGAGTACATAAGAGATTGGGTCCGCCATCCATTCGGTTTTATCTTCGTAGTCGGCCCCATCATGCACTCTCTTTATAATATTTCGAGGGTTGACATTGTGTTTGTTGCTTCAGAGCTATGAAGTGCAAGTTCCATCACAAAGATTGCCGCTTGAGGATGTGTCTCGGAGATGTTTGCAACCGGTCGTGATTGATGTAATTTAATGCGTTTGGTTTTTTTCATCGGGGTTAGCATCAACAAAGATAGCATATGCTAGGGATGAATTGCGAGAATGGTTCTCGGGTAGTCTTCGCTTTGCAGCTCCCGACGGCGTGGCATTATGTAAGCCCTTGATTTGCAGATTGTATGGTCCGATCCGTGCCACGTCGTGGGAAAAATGTAAAGGAAGGTGTCTCGGTTCTCTCGCTAAAGAAGATCAAGGGCGCATTTGAGAACAATCTTCTCGCATTGTCTTGGCATTTTGTGATCCAACACCGAGAAAAAATTCAAGGCTTTGGATGTCGAATTCCTTTGCCCAATTTGTTTGTAGGTGAGCTTCTGATTTTGGCAATTTTTGTTCTTGATTTTGTCTCGCTTGAAGGAGGACTTTTGCAATGATATGCAACCATTGTGGGTTCAAATCCCTCTCCATCCGTGCAAAACCGTATGGTACGAGTTATGAATGCGCCTCTCTGGTTCCTCTCTGTTTTAGATCAGCCCATGATTTGATATCCAATGTAGGCTATATGATTTTAGATTGGACTAGTTTAGAGTTTGATTTTCATCTCACGAAAGCGTAATGAACAACTCGCTTCCATCTTGCTAACTATTTTTTTTTTTTTCCGGTGATCAATCATGGAGTACCTTCTTTTTCATCTTACGTTGTATGATGAATATTTAATTGGTGCAAAAATTGCCCTTTGTTTTTCTTACATTTGACATTGATGCTACTCTAAAGAAGAAAAAAAAAGGTATATTTTTGCACCAATAAAACGCTTCTCGACTTACATTACTAATTCCTCTGCTTTTTCTACATTCTAATTTAACTTTTTGTTGACATTTTTAGGATTGGCTTGGATGCATGGCTTGAATCGAGGTAAATTATGAAGATGTGAATTTGTTTGTTTGCCCTAGCATTTTGTTTGCGAGACAAAATGACAAAATGATAGGTGAAGATAGCAAATGAGATAAATAGTACACAAGTCTTTTTCTAGTCACAAATTCTCACGTTCACGAGTCCTTTTGTAAACATTGTTTATCATGCTTGATACAATGAGGCCGATCATTATGGAATGGGTCTTAGCAAAATAGACCTCGTTTGTTGCTTTGTACACACCAGCTCATCTATTGGTAGGTGATTTCTATTTGAGCTGCGCCTTTCTCTAGCTTAAGTTGATTCGCAGCTCAATCTCATCATAGTTAAAGCCCTTCAAGTTATGTTCTCTTGCTTCAAGCATATATTGCAAATGTGTTGCGGATGCCATTACACAAAGAGAGATGCGGAGAATATAGAGTAGGGCATTAAATGTTCATATTTATAGCTGAAACTTTGCAAAGATGTTCAGCTATTCTATGAAAAAAAGATATTATGTAGCCTTCCAAAACTAGGACTGCATTAGATCCACAAGTGGCTGCCCCAATGATTTTAAGTGTATGTGCATAGATTTCAATTGATTGCATCGCATCTTTGTTTATTCGTAGTTTTATTGTGCTTTCAGTTAAATTGATTGCTACCATCTTTACGCTAGGACATGCTATGCAATTACATTCTCTTCCCCGCAAGCGCATTCTTTGCTTGGTTGTGAAGGTCGCTTCTCCGGCCGTTAATCCATTTGCTTAGGTTAAACAAGTGGGTGGAAGACGATTTGCAAATGGTGATTTCTACTAGCTGCTTGAAGAGTTAATTGGAAAAAATGTCCCCGCCAAAGATCACCGCAGTAATTTTTAACTTTTCTTGATTATTCTTTTCTGGTAACGGGTTATAAGAGAAGATCATGGATGATCGCTTGGAGAGGAAGGATTCCTTGCGGATAAGGGACCCCCGGATGTGTACGAGGAACCGGCTAGTGTAGGCATCAAAGAGATTAATGGCTAATTACATGGCATCAATGGATCTCTATGAGGCTCACATGTAAAAAACAGGGGAATTTAAGTGTATTGTTGTTCTGGAAGCAAAGTAATAAAGGCATGGAATGTCCTATATAAGGTTGGTGATGGCATTTACTAGAGTCTTATCTTTTGCTTCTCAGTTATGGATGTATTCTCGAATATTCGTTTAACAAAGCAAGAGAAAAGGCATGCTTCCCCATTTCATGTTCAAATGAAAGAAGAGGGTGCAAGAATTGTAGCAGATATAGATTGTTTCAAAAGTTCTGCTCTTATGTGCATCTTCAGTCTATCAAATACAAATGATTGATTTGGATGATGGTGATACATATGTACAAGAGATGCCCAGGACCAAATTTGTCCTGATTCTTATATGAAAGTATATGCTAGAAGAAGCAAATGCAAGCATATGGGTATTTGAAAATCATATACAATAAATTTATTTAGATGATAATTTGTTGTCTCGTACAAATCAGATACTGAGTGTGAAATCAGTGTCAATACTAATAAATGCAGCATCTCGAGAGTTTGTTATTACCACAACAGGCATTTCAAATTTTGGACATATCCAGAACAAGATCAATCGCAATCCTGCTACATTCTTAATGATAGCGTGGACACAATCTTGAAGCAAATGCTTTCCAACATTTGTACACACTGCCACTGGAAAAACACATCATAATTGACACCCGATTATCTTCTTGCAGACATGTAGAAAAGCTTGTGAGGTTGCATGGCTGCTTCTTATGTTACTCCTCATTTGGACACGGGACCCGAGAATGCCAGCACTGGTTTTGGCGAATGGTTTTGTTACATTTGGTAGCTTCAATAATTTAGCTAAGGTGAATCGCTATGCTATTTTTAGTCCATTCCATTGCTTGTGTTTTTCTCTTTTTAATAACTAACGTGCATTGCATATTACTCCACATGTTGTTCGTGGTTCGGGCAAGAATACTTGGCGTTCCTAATGCAAGATTGGTTGTGAAATGCAAACCATTTTGTCGTGATGCCAGTAAGAGAGATTTTTAATGATGTTTGAAGAGCCGGGTGTGGAAGCAAAGATGCGGCTGGACTTGCTTCCGCTTATTCTTCTTAATCACGATCATATGCGTGCTTATTCAGCGATGGATGTCGGTAATTGTTCTACAATTTTATGTTGAATGCTTCGGTCAAGTAAAACATTAGTTAGTAGCGTTTAAGAGAGTCTACAAAGGCGTGAATATTTGACCAAGATGCTATACTTTCCAAAGATAAAAATCGAAAGGCATTGGTTATGCTTGATAGTTTCAGTGCTCAAGCATTTTGACCTCCATATGCATTGCTTGCCGAAATTGGGCTGCTGGGGATGCAACTTTCAAGATATTTGCTCAATATGCTTCCATTTTGAAGATATTTTGAAGCTAAGTTGAAAGTAAAAACGAATCACGTAAAACCTATGGTGTTAAAAGTAATGGGAGACCTAATGTTATTGACCTCCTAATGTCACAAATTTATGATTTTTCATAAACTCATTGGTATTTGTGTGGATCAACATTCTCATCTAGTTAACCTTATTATCTAACATCTAGACAACATTTTGCCATTTTCATTGCATCCAAATTGTAATTATTATTTAATGTCCTCTTTACGGCTTTGATACCTTTCTTTATGCCGGCACTACCACCACTTGTGAATTCCTTTTCGTGGGTATGCCATGCGTGACAATATTTCGGATTGTTCATGCAAACAATGTTGGTGTCAATCTTACGCATCAAGTTGGTATGTTATATCATCTTATAATGTCATCTCATACATCTTACGTCTTTTGCCATGTCCAAAACTAATTAGTCATTTGATGTAGATCTAAAGAAGTTGATTGCACATTGGACAAATTATTGATGACACGAAGAATAAAGTTGGGGCAGACTATTCTCAACAATCGGGTTATTGTTTATGGGCAAGTAAATAGGCATTTTTTTCCCTCCCCAATAGAAAATCGAATCAACATAACTTATCAACCGCACCTCTGCTTCCACTAATCCAAGTTCTCTTTGAAAGAATGCCTCTATGTACTATAGTTGTGGAGCACCGGGCAACTCCCTAGTTCCACCTTTTAATGTGTTGTCACTACCTTCATTTGCATAAGATGTTTATGGCATATTTTAACGCCTTCTTGGAAGAAGTTGAAGAAATGCAGGAATCTGAGATCGTAGCTTATCCCTCCCTATACTATCTTGCATGCAGTGATTCTTTAACAGAACATGCAATGTTGCTTAACGACTTGCTATTAAAAAGAGCGCAACTATATCTAATGCAAAAAGATATATACCACCTCTCTTAACCACAAAGGCACAAACACGAATTACATGCTTTGTTATTCCTCGTGCAATTCCCACTTGAAACACGCAATAGAAGCTTCAAAACCGAAATCAAATTCCTCTTGAACGGAACCCTCTTTGCCACCCAAGCTTTATTGTGATGAGGTTCTGATTTTTTCCGGTAATTTAACTTTAAAATAAGATATCTCATATATAGAAAAGTAGGATACATTGTAGAACTGCGTGTGTCTAGCTTTTGATTCTTGTGTGCTCAATCCATTATCATCATCATCATCTGCCCACTCTGACATTGTAGATGACCCCAAATCAACCACGAGACGGTTCAGGCGGCGACACCAAAATCTCTATAAAGAAGGGGGCAGCTTAAGCTGGATCGATTTCGGCCGTTGAATGTGCTGCATCAATGGCCCATGTTTAGCCACCTATATTGGTTGCATTTAATGCCATGTGATGTGGTGGCAGCAACCATTAATGCCTCTCATGACACCATCCATGATTGTTCATTAGGTTAGAGCATTCTGTTCGATTTTGGCATTAAGGCATTTCTTTATAATTTCATTGTCAATAAGTTTTGAATGGATGCATTGCTAAGCAACACTCTAATCCAGTATGTTAAAGTAGCTCCACTTTGTACCCATTGCTAAGCAATGCTCTAATAAAGTATAATTTAAGTAATTCCGCTTTGTAGAGGTCAATAGACTTGAATTTTAGGTGGTTTAAATGTTGCCCCTTCATCATCATATGCCCCCTTGATTGTTGGTAACGAAAAGAACCTTTAATGGAATGTTGGTAAACTTAGAAATCTTATAAAAACTTGGGAACTCTATACCTCGGTAAGTATGCATTACATTCGACTTTGTACACTCCCTCATAGTACAAGTCTTTCATAAACAGCCACTCTAACATAAGTGTGATAAATGTTAAAAAAAATATCATTGATAATAATATTTAGAAGGAAACTAAGACAAATTTATGTATAGAGAGTTGACAGCATGTTGACACAGAGTTTGAGTAGGATAATGTAACGGGCCCATGGTAGACCGCTCGAGTATTCGAACCTTGAATGTGCCTGTGGGGCGTTCCCGAGACACCGGCATAAATGGGTAGAAGCGACTACTCATAAACGTCTAGACGGTTTTGCCCAGTTGGTTAAGGGCATGTCGGTTAGGAACGTTACAGTTGGTATCAGAGCCAAGTTTCGATCTTGGGACCTGTGGGTTATGGGCCCACCACGCTTCCGCCCATGGTAGACCGCTCGAGTATTCGAACCTTGAATGTGCCTGTGGGGCGTTCCCGAGACACCGGCATAAATGGGTAGAAGCGACTACTCATAAACGTCTAGACGGTTTTGCCCAGTTGGTTAAGGGCATGTCGGTTAGGAACGTTACAGATAATATCTAGAAGGAAACTAAGAGAAATTTATGTACAGAGAGTTGATAGTATGTTGATCCAGAATTTGAGTAGGTCCTGACTGCAACCAGAACTTTGACTTCAAGTTCTTAGCTGTAGCTTTCAGTCGACTTTGCACAAGTTTGACTTTGACTTCCTATGAAGTTACTAGTCGACTTCATACACTCCCTCATAGTACAAATACTTGTATATATATATATATATATATATATATATATATATATATATATATATATATATATATATATATATATATATATATATATATATATATATATATATCTGATATATATATGTTCTTATGTTTGTCCTCCTAAATCCGACCGTTGATCCGAGATCCCTGCTCCCACGTGGCTTTTGGGGCGTATCCTCACGCCCGGATGGCTTGGGAGTTTGTGTATAGACTATATATGTAAGCGATCCTACGGTCCAGGTTGATTTGATCCTAATCGTCGGTCCGAGATCCTACGGCTCACATTGCTTTAGGACACATCCTACGGTGCACATGGCTTTGGGAATTATATGTAATCGATCCTATGGTCCAGGTTGTTCTTGATCTTGATCGTCGATCTAGGATCCTACGGCTCATGTTGCTTTAGATTTTGCCACATGGCACGCGATCTAAGCCCTTGATCGGGTCCAAGATCCTCTGACCACGTTGAATGCTCATCCTTTAAGGAAAGGCTTTTAAAATTTTTATGTTGTGTGGGGGATTTGAACCCTGGTCATTGACCCCCCAGCCCCCCATTCTAACCACTAGACCAAACATTAATTCTATGAATAATTTATGTTTCAAATATACTTAAGGGTAACAATCCAGTTAAGATAAAATGGAGTATAACATTCTAACTAGTTTTTCTAGAATGTTCTGGAAGGCTCTAGAAAGTTCTAGAATCTTCTAGAAAGTTCCAAAATATTCTAGAAAATTCTAGAACATAATCTGGGGGGAATCTATGAAAATTCTTCCAGAAAGTTTCAAATTGTTCTAATAGGTTCTAGAATGTTCAAGAATGTAGGAATCCATGGGAAGCTAAGAGAATCTAGGGAAATACTTCCAGAAAGTTCTAGGATATTTTGAAAGTCTCAGAATGTTCTAGAAAGTCTTAGAATGTTCCAGAAAGCCTTAGAATGTTCTAAAAAGTTCTAGAATGTAAAGGAATCTAGGAGAATCTAACGGAATCTAAGAAAATCTCATAAAATGTGAGAGAATCTAGAAAAATATTTACAAGCCTAAGGGAATCTCTTAAAATCTAGGGGATCTAAGGGAATCTTCATAAAATCTAAGGCAATCTAGGAAAATGTTGATGAAATCTTAGAGTATCTAAGGGAATCTTTATAGAATCTCTTTGAATCTCATATAATGTAAAAGGGAACCTAAGGCAATCTCATAAAATCTAAAAGGGATCTAAGGGAATCTAAGGGGATCGTCATAGAATCTTGGAAAATCTACGGAAATCTAATGGAATGTAGAGGGAATCTTATAAAATTTAGAGGAATCTCCACGAAACCTCCAAGAGAACCTTGGTAGAATCTTAGAGAATCTATGAATTTAGAGTATTCTCAAGACATTCTTTTAGAATGTAGGGCACGACAAGAACTTGCAGCATAGGAACATGCTAAAACTCGAACATGCACCGTGGGACGCATTAAATTTCTTGTATATATATATATATATATATATATATATATATATATATATATATATATATATATATATATATATATATATATACTTGGCCTTAGCCATAAAACTAAGACATTCTAAAGCCAAAAGCCAAAGAACTTATCAGTCCCCAGACAACTGGGGGAACTTTGGAGATCATATACTAAATATTTTTCCTTTAACTTAGATCTAATCTGTTCTATTTACTTAAAACACATAAGAGGACCATTAATGCCATATAATGCATTGGTACCCTATTCAACAACCCTTAATATCATTGCCTTAGCCAAAAATTATGTGTGTATATCTCAGACATTAATGCCAGCCTTCACCATTTCTTATTCATACACTCTACAATGTGTTTAAAATCCAAGATTTAACTGATTACATAAATAAATAAATTGTCTCATGTTAAACAGATGCCATAAGTCAATCAGCAAATACACCTACTGTATGCTCAAGATTCATATAAACGTTCTTTTGTCTCCTGTTAAGCAGATGCCATAAGCCATAATTTCAAAATATGGAGACAATATGGAGCAGAAAATTGCTGAAGGCGACCATATATTGGTTCTTTTGTCTCATGTTAAACAGATGATATAGGCCTTAATTTCAACCCATGGGAAGCCAACCATGGCAATTACTTTTGTCAGATCTACTGCACAGAACTAAACTGTAGTGTTTATAATAGCAACGATCCATTAATTACGTATCCTCACTTTCATCTTTTACTAGATAATATGATGTCACCTGTCCATAGGCTCATACTGAACAAATATTCTTGCATTCTAGGCTGCTATTGTTATGCTATATTACTAGTAATTTATTGTTAATTACAACAAAGGAAAATTGAAAGCCATCATTAATCCTGTTTGACAGCGTGCTGCCATAATGTATGCATGCTAAACTTTCACCAATTATAACCTATTTTAATGCAAGAAAAACATAGCCCATATTAAGGCAGATCGATATGTAGATTGATGTTTCCTTCCATTTAAACTTCAAAAACCAGAAATAAAGGCTTACACTGTTTCATGCTTCAAGCAGTAATACCCATTCAGCCAGCATACAGCAGTGTCATGAACATATTTTCCATATGACAAATGCACAGAGTTTACCTTGGTTTCGACAAGATATAGTGCAACAAAAACAAATACTGTCAGAAATATTTGTGTGGTTTGTAGGCTGTGTTCAAGATGTTCTTCCTTATGTAATCCATCGTCTCCAAACATCCAAAGTTCAAAAAAGAAAACTGGAGATGTAAGACCGGTTACCTGCAATCCAATCAGACAAATATTAGCCAAAATTGGGTAACATTGAAAGGGATTAGCAGGTAAGCAGTGGTCTCAACATGGCTTAATGCCCTTCACCAATTTAGAACCTAAAAACTTACTTATACCCAGAATTAACCAGGCTTTTTGCAGATCACCAAGGCTGTATGCCTCATTATCTTGTCTAAATATAATAGCCAAAAGCAATTAATAGAGAACCTGGTTTAGTAGCAACTCAATCTCGTCCTCCTCTGTTTCAAGTTCTTGTTGGATCCCAATGGACTCAGCCACGTTGCTCACGCTAGTCTCTGTTGCACTCTTATTGTTTGCAGCAGCCTGTGAAATGTATTTTATGATTCCATCATCATCCTTGCATGCAAGCGGACCAGCAAGGTTATACTTCTCCACGATTCTGCTAAGGAATGCTTTGCTGGGTTGTGCCAGCACCTCACCATCTTTTTTGCACAAGGCAGCCAGATCTAAGCCAGCACCATTGATGAGGCTTAGTAAATCCTGCCGGGTCTGCTTGGCTTTGGCCACCAGGGGCGCCATAGCTCTTCTCTAGAGGCGCCATAGCTCTTCTCTACTAGCAGCGGACAGAATGCCTTGATCAACACATACAACGATTTATATATGCTGTTTTCGTGGGCTTACTTGGCATGCCTTTGCTGCCGCCCATTAGGTATCTTGCTAAGTCGCCATCTGTAGCTCTATTTTGATCCTTCTATCTTAGCCAAAACTGATCTGTGGCCAGCCATAATCTGTATTGATCTACATTTGGAGCATCCGGCATTACCAAGACTTGTGCCTTATCCTGCCATGCGTTTCCATCAAGTGTTTCATATTCTTTGTAACGGTACAGATCCCCATTTGCCATAATGCATCGGAGTGCCGGAATCCTTCTCCTGTAAAACTTACCATCTCCGATTCCAGAGTAACCCTAGAATTACCCTAAGTTCCTTTACCATTTCGATAGCCCTAAGTGGATCTTTACAGATACCAGCATATTCCACAATATTTACCTATTTGCATAACCATTAAAAAAATCATACCTTCACCATTGCTCTTGAAGTTACTTAGTTTTATAATTTGGCTACAAGTGTATTTTACATTACTGCCGTGCACCCACATGTTAACATATCATTTTATCCATTACAATAGCCTTAAAGGTCATGCAATATGCTAAACCTACCCCCTTTTTTTTAGGAATCAGGGGATCGATACTGGTCTACTACCACAAATGTTGCTAAAGTCTGGATTTTTACCCCTTAGGATATAGATCATAAAAGTATTTTGTATAATTACAATCTGCTTCACATATTTTCCTGCCACACCAGGGTCTATTGTCCCCTTACTAGTTCCTTCAGTTCCAAAAAAAACCTTAGGATACATCCATAGGCCAACACTATTTAAATTTGTGCATAACCGCAGGTTAATTTGATATATATATATCTATACATAAATATATATTCATCGTCCACTGTTAGGTTTTCCTTTGCCACAATCTGCTACCCATTGTAGTGGGACCTAGACGTGTATTTTCTTGTTGATATATGCACTATGTTCGGCTGTAAGATAATTAGCACAGCAAGGATACACTGCATTTATTTGGCCACTCTTGACTAGTAGGTTGAAAATAACAAAATAATATCTCAGGTTGAGCTTAATTTCTACACCTGACCCACTGTTTAGTGAATCAATCTCGCAATCATGTAGCAAAAGCCCAGCATATAAAAATTGCCCACTGTTTTGTTGAACTGTGGCACTATCTGATTACCCATCCTAGTAGGATCTAAGCATTTGTTTGCACACTAATACCACCACATAGTTGTGTCCTTACAATGAAAAACTTCGAAGGGTATTCCATGGCAAGGAGGCATATTTATAGGTCTGCTCCAAATGTGAAGTTGGCACATAGTGGGTAGTTGGCATTTTGTTCCAACAAAACTTGAAACTACTAGGGGAGGGCCTTTGTTGCATAAGGATTATTACTGTAGCAAGAATGCAAAGGCAAGGCATAAACCTTTGCAAATTATACATGAGCATAATTTACCACGTAGGAAATTCCTTGGCCATATGGATAATGGCCTTTTCTAATTGTTGGGACCATTTCTAAAAAACATCACGAGTTTCCTTTCTCTTCTTATGACACTAGTACACAATCATGTCGGTTCGTATGACAAGAAAAAATTAAAGGAAAAACACACTGAAAAGTGGAATACTGTGCCTTGATGTTCATACTATGGCATTTACTTCACACATGTATACAGGGTAAATCATTTTGGGAGTACACGCATGGTATGCTAAAAATACAGGGCATTTAATGAGTTAAGAACTGGACGACACGCATCAAACGGCTATCCGCTATTTTTCTAGGGTTTCATAACCTAAACACTAACTAGGGTTCTAAGAATAGCATCAGCCTGCGGCTTAGCCCGACCCCTGCCGCATCCAAGCTTGGATTTCCAGGACGATTTTGAGCAAGGCGGAACTGCTGTAAGACTGTACATCTGCTTTGAGATCATGATTTCATTCATACAACACTATAAACTGGTAAGTCTATATTTTTGTTTTATTCCTTTTTGAAAATGTGGATAGAAAGAGACGATGACTATGAGTTTTTAGAAAGGGATGAGCAAGTTAGCCCTTCGGCTGAGCACGATGAAATTGATACCTTCCTGCAAAACCTTCAAGATCTAAAATCTGTTACGAACCAAGCGGATCTTGATTGTTTACGGCGCCAAAAATTGATCTTCACTTCACCAGCAATTTTTGGCCCAAGGGCACTCATTATCAACATTTGTGGATGTGAAAAATGCCTCCTGCTTGAAGATTTCGCAAAGCAGCATCAAGATACTGATCAAAAGCAATATTTTGGCTTTGCTCATGCTTCTGATCTCTACAAACTAAATTTCCAAAGTGATTTTCTATATTATTCATCTGATACAAGTATGCCCAGGCCTAAAGGTTCTCCAAACAATGGGGCTACAAAACCTGAGCTCGTTTCCATCCTCAAGAAGTGGTTTCTTTGAATGATCATGGCAGGGCAGATGGAACAGCCACTAAAGATATTTCTAGAGCCACTCTCAATGAGATGATAAACAAGGCTGGACTAGAATCTGAGGTAGTCAATGCTGTAGCCAAAAGAAAAAATGGTGGAATACAAAGATATATCCCCAATAGAAATGCTGACGACAACAAGGCAGTAAACCTTACTGATTCTACTCCAAGCATACTCAATCAAGAGGATTACGAGGATTAAGAAGGCAACTCAGTTCGATGACATACAAGCTAATCGAGGTTCTTTTTAGATAAAATATAATCTTTGTTTGCTTAAACTTGTAGCAATGTTTGATTCACTTCATTTTTCGTATTTTACTCTTGCACATTTCTCACGTCTACTTTGTTACTCTCACAAGCAAGATATTTACATTTGCTTGGGCAAAGGGCGAAAAGCCAAGATGCTCTCTTTGCTTCACACTGACGTCCCTTACCTATTTACCTTTTTTCAAGCTAACTTAGGTCTTGGTTGGATGCGGTAGTGTAGGAGACTTCTTTTCCCAAAAGCTTTTGATTTGGTCTTGAAGAATCTATACTATCTTTGTTTTCAAAGAAACAATCGGTTTAATTTCAGTATTCTCTATTTTTCTTTGTTTGTTATAATTACTACAAGTGCATATGGTAAGATCCTTTCTCAAAACTGATCTGATTTTGCATACGCTTTTTCTCTAGTTTTAAAACAAGATATCGCGTTCAGTTCGGAGTATTATTATTCTTTCTCCGAGAAAAATTCCTAAGTTATATAGGTTCAAACATAACAATGCATATTATGATAGCCATAATGGCCTTTAAAATTTTGAAAAATGAAGGATCTTTTTTTCTTGGGTTTGGGTCCTGGGCCGCATGATTATTCTTGTGGATGTTCGATATTTAAAGCACATCTATTGCTGTTTAGAATGATTAAATGTCACATTCAAACATATTCTTTGTTTAAAAGCATAGTAAGGTAATAAAATGCAAATGAAAACAAACTCGAATTAGTCAGTATTTGCTCATAATATTCAGCAAATAAGATAATTTTTTAAAAACAATCGTGAATATCTGAAGCAAAACTCTATTTGAAGGTTTTGCACAAAATGCCAAAGACATCTATGTCTTTCGGTAGAAGCATCTTTATTACCTAAACTTAATATGGCTTGCAATAATCACAAAGATGGCCTAATGCAAATGTTTTTTAACTACTTCCTATTTACTAAATGGTTCTCATTGTGGTCCCATGGCTTGACCATGGGCACGATAAAGCTTAGACCCTCGGGAGGTTAAGCAAAGTCATTTTATATAATCTGTGACTTGAGTGGAACCTGGTTGTACTAGTCCCGGCCCTTGTGAGAACTTTACTTTACGTAATCAGCCACACATAGTTGGAATAGGACTAAACCTGTCCATCTCTTTGAGTATCTTGATTTTGACTTGAGGCATCGTAGTAAATATAAGTCTTCCATTACTAACTTCTTTATATGTAGGCTGCTGATCATACTAATCTAAGAAGATACAATCAATCCCGACAGCAACCGCTTGAGTAGCAGATATGACTGGCTATATGAACTTAGGGAGATTGGTTACTCAGGCAACATCATGGTAGCTCCAAACAAAGCAGTACAATTGGTGCTGGCATGCATTAGGAAGCCTGAACTTCATCAAAGGTTCATATTCAAGGAAAACAACCTTGCTGAAGGTGATATTTCAGCAATTATGTTTTTGGGCACTAACAATGTTCTTGCCTTAGCATCAAAGTTCAATGAGGTTAAATATGACCTCGACACCTGCCTGGCTTTAATTGAAGACACTTATGCTAGACTCCCTACTGCTGTTTTCGAAGCCACCCTATTGGACAGTAGCAACGTACTCACCTTCATCCAATGCTTAACTGCACTTGAAAAGGCAAATGGAGTAAAAATCACAAATCCACCAATAAATAAAAATACTGCTAGACCAGTCACAAAGCCCACAGTCAATGTTTGCTTTGACAATTGCCTTTTTGATCTAGAAGGCTTAACTGAAGAAGAAAAACGAATCGTTTCTAGGCATTGATTTTGTGTCAATTGCTCAACCTGGTGACCAAGCTTCCGATCCTATAGATGATTACAAACTAAAACAGTTGAACCTTGCTAATTGTTGCTGCTATCCTATTATATCCCCAAGACTCGTTGAATCTCTTGGACAAAGATTTGGCCATGCTCTATGGAAATCCAAAAATTTGGGAGTTATTGCACCATTAAATGTGGATACTTGGATAAAGCTGGCTGGAATCACACCAGAAGAAGTAAAAAGGGCACATTATGATGCTGATAATCTCATCAGAAGAGTGGACAGGCTTGAAATTGATCTCCCATTCAACACTGCTTTTTTCGGAAAAGAATGTGATAAAGGGGATGGTTTTCTGATGGGACAGAAAGACCATATGGCAAAGTCTCGAGGAAAAAAAGAAATGATTTTTATATCAAGAAGATTTGGAGGACACATTGCCCCTACATAAAATGTAATTGCCAAAAATACACGAGAAGAAAAAATGATTTGCATGGATGGGGGCATAAAATGGTTTGACCATGCTATATGGTACCTCTTGAATAACCTAGAAACAAGTGTGGCCTACCCTTCCCTTTCTGACTAGATTTGTTCGCTTTAATGCATTGCTCGTGATCCGATACCATGCACTGCTTCTTTGTTATAAGCGTACATAGGCTTCCTTAGGGTCAGAAATATGCTATTTGATATGACCAAGAGGTAATTTGAAGATCAAACGGCCTGACTGAACAAGGAATTTGGTAATACCAAACTCTCGGATGTCCTTGAAAAGACCATTCGACCTATTAAATTTCGATGGGTAAATCACCCAAGAATAAACAACCATTTTGATGCTTCTACCTCCAAACGAAAGCAGCCCATGCAGCCGGATGACACGGACATACTCCTACCACCCCTCTTGTCTACAAAAGCCGGTGATGCGCAAGACTCCTAACAAATAATACAATCATTGACCTCGGATGGCGGTTCCAACCTTAGTGGAGGAGCCGATGGATCCATTTCTAAAAGCAACATTGCTGGTTCTTCACGCACGTAGGGATACAAGGGAGCAAGATCATATTCGAAATAGGTATTTATATTACATAAATGCAAATTTCTATAGCACTTAATTATTACTTGTATATTTACTTTTATGCTTTGTTTCTTTGAGACTTTGCCTGGTATGATTAATACTAGACAGATATACATGGTTTTCCAAATTATAACTTGTACAAAGGAGTGTTCCCCGTTAAAAAACAGAGACCTCGGTCACTTAAAAGGGGACTTATACTTCATACCGGATACCCTATCTGCTACTCCATTTAGTAACTGCAGATTTATATGCGGATAAAGAGAAGAGTAATGGTAAAAATGCCAAGGAAGATGGATCCTTAGTACTCTAAAAGACTCACAAGATGTTAAGTATGTACATTTTACATTCTTCTCTAAGTCTATGGATAAAATTAGGATTGATGATGCATTCAAGGAAGCACTCTGCAAATGTGAACCACTGAAAGGACATGAGATCATTAAGAATACAAGATTTGGATGGAGGTTTGTGAAGAATCTGAAGAAGATGCTATACAAACCAAAATTAGTGTTTGCTGGCACAGACTCAATGATATGCCCCTGTAAAAACCCTAATCTCAGCAGATTTATTGATCAGGGAACTGGGCATGTGAGAACTACTGATCTTAAGATAGTTCATAATAAAGCTTTGAGGGATTGGTTGGCAATAGGATTAAATCATATTCCAGACCACCCATTCACGATGAGTGTTTTTCAAAGTGAATTAGAGAAAACTATCGAGCAGTTTTTTACTGTACATCGATACAGTACACTTGATTGGACAGAAGGAAAAATTCAGAATGCTAAGGACTTGATATTTGCGACTGCATCCCAAATGGCTAAGGATTATGTTAACAATGAGAGAACACAACGGAAAAAATATATGATTAATGATCCGGATCTCTGAGAAAAATATAAAATGGTTAAACAAGAACCTTTATGTAGCAGGCATTGACAAAGCTAGCAACAATCCGTCTTTTATCCGCTTGACTCATATCGGAGATGAAGCTTACAAGAGGCTCGATAGCCCACGATTTACGTAAAATTGAAATAAGGGCTGATGAAATCAAAGCCCGGACAGCAAAAGAAATTCAGGAATTCATAGGTTTCTGGCCTCCCTTTAATGATACACTACCTTACCTCCTCGGCATATTTAAGGCCCACAAGAATGAGTATCGCTGGATAACTAACGCGCATAATACAATTTTCTCTCTACCTGCTAAAATTGTGGCTGCATGCTTAAACTGCATGCTTGAGCTGTGGCCTGTAATCTGTCAGGAGGAATGTGCAAAATATAACATGTTCTACAAAGAAAAAGTAAAAGCATCATGGGTAATTAACTCTATCTACGATCCGACTTGTAATCTACCCAGAAAGTATCCATGAAATCTTAAGAATGACATTACTAAATGCTACGAAAACATACCGATAGAAGGTGATTTGGGAATTTGCTCTATAATCAGCTCCGTTATTAGCATGGTTTGGCATAGCCAAGGAAGAAAACAGAAAAATCAAAACCTCTGGTATAACATAAAAGGCAATGGTGAAATAGACATAAAGTGGTTCCAGAAGAAACCAACTGGAGTAAAATGGAACTTGCTTAATCAGGAACTTTTTACAAATTTGAATTGTTGGTTGCTTAAGAGCTGCTACCTACAGATGGGAAACTGCATATGGAAACAAACCAAAGGAATTGCTATGGGTTTCGCATGTAGTCCAGGTTGGTGTAATGCATATTTAGCATGGTTCGAATGCACTTTCATACTACAGTTATTAAAATCAGGAAAAAGAGAAGAAGCGCTGACCTTTAACCACATGACCAGATACATGGATGATCTGCTTGGGATAAATAGTATACACCTCAGAAAATATTTGGGACTTGATGATACAAGCAGCAGTAACCTTCAAATCTATGATCTCAGACATCTTAAAATTAAGGACGAAACATGCTACTGGGAAGATAACAGGCTTTGGCGGAACAAAGGTAAGAAAGTGGATTTTCTCAACGTTACAATTGAGATTATCAACCCAATACACGGCACTTTTGAAATATTTAGATATGATAAAAGATTAAAGTTGCCGTTTCCCACATCCAAGTTCATACATGCCAAAGGCTGCAGGCCATACTATCAAGCATGCAGCGTGATAGTTTCCCAAATTATGCCTTTCTTATACGTGCATAGTAACCCAATAAAAGCTGCACAGGATATCTTTGAATTAATACAGGCTTTTATTCAAAAAGGGTTTCACGCCAATGACGTATGGAGGATTGCTATGAAAACACTTAAGGATGGAAATTTTCCTGGTCTACATATCGAACTGACCAACATGACAACTATTCTGCTATCTTACAGGTATTTGATCTTCTTACAATTAGTTTGGAAATTTGTTATAGATGACAAGGAGGGTCCCTATGGTAGTATAGGGACCCTCCGATCCCTTTAGTACTGCCATTTATGGGACCATTTCCTTGCATCCGGAAGGAGGTAGGACCAATTTTCATATATATCTATACATAAATATATATTCATCGTCCACTGTTAGGTTTTCCTTTGCCACAATCTGCTACCCATTGTAGTGGGACCTAGACGTGTATTTTCTTGTTGATATATGCACTATGTTCGGCTGTAAGATAATTAGCACAGCAAGGATACACTGCATTTATTTGGCCACTCTTGACTAGTAGGTTGAAAATAACAAAATAATATCTCAGGTTGAGCTTAATTTCTACACCTGACCCACTGTTTAGTGAATCAATCTCGCAATCATGTAGCAAAAGCCCAGCATATAAAAATTGCCCACTGTTTTGTTGAACTGTGGCACTATCTGATTACCCATCCTAGTAGGATCTAAGCATTTGTTTGCACACTAATACCACCACATAGTTGTGTCCTTACAATGAAAAACTTCGAAGGGTATTCCATGGCAAGGAGGCATATTTATAGGTCTGCTCCAAATGTGAAGTTGGCACATAGTGGGTAGTTGGCATTTTGTTCCAACAAAACTTGAAACTACTAGGGGAGGGCCTTTGTTGCATAAGGATTATTACTGTAGCAAGAATGCAAAGGCAAGGCATAAACCTTTGCAAATTATACATGAGCATAATTTACCACGTAGGAAATTCCTTGGCCATATGGATAATGGCCTTTTCTAGTGTTGGGACCATTTCTAAAAACATCACGAGTTTCCTTTCTCTTCTTATGACACTAGTACACAATCATGTCGGTTCGTATGACAAGAAAAAATTAAAGGAAAAACACTGCCCGAAAAGTGGAATCTGTGCCTTGATGTTCATACTATGGCATTTACTTCACACATGTATCTGGTGGTAAATCATTTTGGGAGTACACGCATGGTATGCTAAAAATCTGGGGCATTTAATGAGTTAAGAACTGGGCGACACGCATCAAACGGCTATCCGCTATTTTCTAGGGTTTCATAACCTAAACACTAACTAGGGTTCTAAGAATAGCATCGGCCTAGCGGCTTAGCCCGACCCCTGCCGCATCCAAGCTTGGATTTCCAGGACGATTTTGAGCAAGGCGGAACTGCTGTAAGACTGTACATCTGCTTTGAGATCATGATTTCATTCATACAACACTATAAACTGGTAAGTCTATATTTTTGTTTTATTCCTTTTTGAAAATGTGGATAGAAAGAGGCGATGACTATGAGTTTTAGAAAGGGATGAGCAAGTTAGCCCGCCGGTGAAAAGCACGATGAAATTGATACCTTCCTGCAAAACCTTCAAGATCTAAAAATCTGTTCTGAACCGACAGATCTTGATTGTTCTGAGCGCCAAAAAATTGATCTTCACTTCACCAGCAATTTTTTGGCCCAAGGGCACTCGTATCAACCCGACTGTGGATGTGAAAAATGCCTCCTGCTTGAAGATTTCGCAAAGCAGCATCAAGATACTGATCAAAAGCAATATTTTGGCTTTGCTCATGCTTCTGATCTCTACAAACTAAATTTCCAAAGTGATTTTCTATATTATTCATCTGATACAAGTATGCCCAGGCCTAAAGGTTCTCCAAACAATGGGGCTACAAAACCTGAGCTCGTTTCCATCCTCAAGAAGGCAGGGCTGCTGAATGATCATGGCAGGGCAGATGGAACAGCCACTAAAGATATTTCTAGAGCCACTCTCAATGAGATGATAAACAAGGCTGGACTAGAATCTGAGGTAGTCAATGCTTTGTAGCCAAAAAAAAAAAAAATGGTGGAATACAAAGATATATCCCCAATAGAAATGCTGACGACAACAAGGCAGTAAACCTTACTGATTCTACTCCAAGCATACTCAATCAAGAGGATTACGAGGATTCTGAAGGCAACTCAGATTCTGATGACATACAAGCTAATCAGGTTCTTTTAGATAAAATATAATACTGTTTGCTTAAACTTGTAGCAATGTTTGATTCACTTCATTTCGTATTTTACTACTGCACATTTCTACGTCTACTTTGTTACTCTCACAAGCAAGATATTTACATTTGCTTGGGCAAAGGGCGAAAAGCCAAGATGCTCTACTGCTTACCTGACGTCCCTTACCTATTTACCTTTTTCAAGCTAACTTAGGTACTGGTTGGATGCAGGTAACCGGAGCTTCTTTTCCCAAAAAGCTTTTGATTTGGTCTTGAAGAATCTATACTATGCTGTTTTCAAAGAAACAATCAGTTTAATTTCGTATTCTCTATTTTACTGTTTGTTATAATTACTACAAGTGCATATGGTAAGATCCTTTCTCAAAACTGATCTGATTTTGCACTTCTGCTTTCTCTATAGTTTTAAAACAGTACACGTTCAGTTCTGGAGTATTATTATTCTTTCTCCAGAAAATTCCTAAGTTATATAGGTTCCAGCATAACAATGCATATTATGATAGCCATAATGGCCTTTAAAATTTTGAAAAATGAAGGATCTTTTTTCTTCAGTTTGGGTCTGGCTGCTGCATGATTATTCTTGTGGATGTTCGATATTTAAAGCACATCTATTGCTGTTTAGAATGATTAAATGTCACATTCAAACATATTACTGTTTAAAAGCATAGTAAGGTAATAAAATGCAAATGAAAACAACTGGAATTAGCTGTACTGCTCATAATATTCAGCAAATAAGATAATTTTTTAAAAAACAATCGTGAATATCTGAAGCAAAACTCTATTTGAAGGTTTTGCACAAATGACAGCACATCTATGTCTTTCGGTAGAAGCATACTGTTACCTAAACTTAATATGGCTTGCAATAATCACAGCATGGCCTAATGCAAATGTTTTTTAACTACTTCCTATTTACTAAATGGTTCTCACAGGGTCCCCATGGCTTGACCATGGGCCTGATAAGCTTAGACCTCGGGGAGGTTAAGCAAAGCTGTTTTATATAATCTGTGACTTCAGGGAACTGGTTGTACTAGTCCTGGCCCTTGTGAGAACTTTACTTTACGTAATCAGCCACACATAGTTGGAATAGGACTAAACTGTCCATCTCTTTGAGTATCTTCTGATTTTGACTTGAGGCATCGTAGTAAATATAAGTCTTCCATTACTAACTTCTTTATATGTAGGCTGCTGATCATACTAATACAGAAGATACAATCCAGCCGACAGGCAACCGCTTGAGTAGCAGATATGACTGGCTATATGAACTTAGGGAGATTGGTTACTCAGGCAACATCATGGTAGCTCCAAACAAAGCAGTACAATTGGTGCTGGCATGCATTAGGAAGCCTGAACTTCATCAAAGGTTCATATTCAAGGAAAACAACCTTGCTGAAGGTGATATTTCAGCAATTATGTTTTTGGGCACTAACAATGTTCTTGCCTTAGCATCAAAGTTCAATGAGGTTAAATATGACCTCGACACCTGCCTGGCTTTAATTGAAGACACTTATGCTAGACTCCCTACTGCTGTTTTCGAAGCCACCCTATTGGACAGTAGCAACGTACTCACCTTCATCCAATGCTTAACTGCACTTGAAAAGGCAAATGGAGTAAAAATCACAAATCCACCAATAAATAAAAATCTTGCTAGATGGGTCCACAAAGCCCTGATCAATGTTTGCTTTGACAATTGCCTTTTTGATCTAGAAGGCTTAACTGAAGAAGAAAAACGAACTGTTCTAGGCATTGATTTGCAGGTCAACTGCTCAACTGGTGACCAAGCTTCTGATCCTATAGATGATTACAAACTAAAACAGTTGAACCTTGCTAATTGTTGCTGCTATCCTATTATATCCCCAAGACTCGTTGAATCTCTTGGACAAAGATTTGGCCATGCTCTATGGAAATCCAAAAATTTGGGAGTTATTGCACCATTAAATGTGGATACTTGGATAAAGCTGGCTGGAATCACACCAGAAGAAGTAAAAAGGGCACATTATGATGCTGATAATCTCATCAGAAGAGTGGACAGGCTTGAAATTGATCTCCCATTCAACACTGCTTTTTTCGGAAAAGAATGTGATAAAGGGGATGGTTTTCTGATGGGACAGAAAGACCATATGGCAAAGTCTGAGGAAAAAAGAAATGATTTTTATATCAAGAAGATTTGGAGGACACATTGCCCCTACATAAAATGTAATTGCCAAAAATACACGAGAAGAAAAAATGACTGCATGGATGGGGGCATAAAATGGTTTGACCATGCTATATGGTACCTCTTGAATAACCTAGAAACAGTGTGGCCTACCCTTCCTGCTACAGCTAGATTTGTTCGCTTTAATGCATTGCTCCGTACTGATACCATGCACACTGCTGTTATAGCGTACATAGGCTTCCTTAGGGTCAGAAATATGCTATTTGATATGACCAAGAGGTACGCTGAAGATCAAACAGCTGACCTGAACAAGGAATTTGGTAATACCAAACTCTCAGATGTCCTTGAAAAGACCATTCGACCTATTAAATTTCTGATGGGTAAATCACCCAGTAACAGCAACCATTTTGATGCTTCTACCTCCAAACGAAAGCAGCCCATGCAGCCAGATGACACGGACATACTCCTACCACCTACTGTCTACAAAAAGCCAGTGATGCCGCGCACTCCTAACAGTAATACAATCATTGACCTCAGTGACAGTTCCAACCTTAGTGGAGGAGCTGATGGATCCATTTCTAAAAGCAACATTGCTGGTTCTTCACGCACAGAAGGGATACAAGGGAGCAAGATCATATTCTGAAATAGGTATTTATATTACATAAATGCAAATTTCTATAGCACTTAATTATTACTTGTATATTTACTTTTATGCTTTGTTTGCTGAGACTTGCCTGCCTGGTATGATTAATACTAGACAGATATACATGGTTTTCCAAATTATAACTTGTACAAAGGGAGTGTTCCCCGTTAAAAAACAGACCCTGGTCACTTAAAGCAGGGACTTATACTTCATACCAGATACCCTATCTGCTACTCCATTTAGTAACTGCAGATTTATATGCAGATAAAGAGAAGAGTAATGGTAAAAAATGCCGAAGGAAGATGGATCCTCAATACTATAAAAGACACACAGGATGTTAAGTATGTACACTTCACATTTTTTTCTAAATCCATGGACAAAATCAGGATTGATGAAGCCTTCAAAGAAGCACTCTGCAAAATTGAGCCAAGTAAAGGACATGAGATCATTAATAAAACAAGATTTGGTTGGAGGTTTGTGAAGAATCTGAAGAGTATGCTATACAAACCAAAATTGGTTTTTGCTGATTTAGACTCAATGATTTGCCCTTGCAAAAACCCTAATCTCAGCAGTTTCATTGATCATAGAATTGGGCATGTGAGAACTACTGATCTCAAGATAGTACATAATAAAGCCTTGAGAGAGTGGTTAACAATAGGATTGAATCATATACCAGACCACCCATTCACCATGAATATTTTTCTAAGTGAATTAGAGAAAACCATTGAGCTGTTCTTTATTGTACATCGATACAGTACACTTGATTGGACAGAAGGAAAAATTCAGAATGCTAAGGACTTGATATTTGCGACTGCATCCCAAATGGCTAAGGATTATGTTAACAATGAGAGAACACAACGGAAAAAATATATGATTAATGATCCAGATCTACAGAAAAATATAAAATGGTTAAACAGTAACCTTTATGTAGCAGGCATTGACAAAGCTAGCAACAATCCGTCTTTTATCTGCCCAGCTCATATCAGAGATGAAGCTTACAAGAGGCTCGATAGCCACGATTTCTGTAAAATTGAAATAAGGGCTGATGAAATCAAAGCCCGGACAGCAAAAGAAATTCAGGAATTCATAGGTTTCTGGCCTCCCTTTAATGATACACTACCTTACCTCCTCGGCATATTTAAGGCCCACAAGAATGAGTATCGCTGGATAACTAACGCGCATAATACAATTTTCTCTCTACCTGCTAAAATTGTGGCTGCAGGCTTAAACTGCATGCTTGAGCTGTGGCCAGTAATCTGTCAGGAGGAATGTGCAAAATATAACATGTTCTACAAAGAAAAAGTAAAAGCATCATGGGTAATTAACTCTATCTACGATCTGACTTGTAATCTACCCAGCAGTATCCATGAAATCTTCGTAGCTGACATTACTAAATGCTACGAAAACATACCGATAGAAGGTGATTTGGGAATTTGCTCTATAATCAGCTCCGTTATTAGCATGGTTTGGCATAGCCAAGGAAGAAAACAGAAAAATCAAAACCTCTGGTATAACATAAAAGGCAATGGTGAAATAGACATAAAGTGGTTCCAGAAGAAACCAACTGGAGTAAAATGGAACTTGCTTAATCAGGAACTTTTTACAAATTTGAATTGTTGGTTGCTTAAGAGCTGCTACCTACAGATGGGAAACTGCATATGGAAACAAACCAAAGGAATTGCTATGGGTTTCGCATGTAGTCCAGGTTGGTGTAATGCATATTTAGCATGGTTCGAATGCACTTTCATACTAGAGTTATTAAAATCAGGAAAAAAAAGAAGAAGCTACCGACCTTTAACCACATGACCCGGATACATGGATGATCCGCTTGGGATAAATAGTATACACCCTCGAGAAAATATTTGGGACTTGATGATACAAGCAGAAAGTAACCTTCAAATCTATGATCTCGGACATCTTAAAATTAAGGGCCTAAACATGCTTGGGGAAGATAACAGGCTTTGGCGGAACAAAGGTAAGAAAGTGGATTTTCTCAACGTTACAATTGAGATTATCAACCCAATACCACGGCACTTTTGAAATATTTAGATATGATAAAAGATTAAAGTTGCCGTTCCCACATCCAAGTTCATACATGCCAAAGGTCGCGGGCCATACTATCAAGCATGCAGCGTGATGATAGTTTCCCAAATTATGCCTTTCTTATCGTGCATAGTAACCCAATAAAAGCTGCCGCGGGATATCTTTGAATTAATACAGGCTTTTTATTCAAAAGGGTTTCACGCCAATGGCGTATGGAGGATTGCTATGAAAACACTTAAGGATGGAAATTTTCCGGTCTACATATCGAGGCCCGACCAACATGACAACTATTACGCTATCTTACGGTATTTGATCTTCTTACAATTAGTTTGGAAATTTGTTATAGATGACAAGGAGGGTCCCTATGGTAGTATAGGGACCCTCCGATCCCTTTCTTGCCATTTATGGGACCATTTCCTTGCATCGGAAGGAGGTAGGACCAATTTTCATATATATCTATACATAAATATATATTCATAGATCCCTTTGTTAGGTTTTCCTTTGCCACAATCTGCTACCCATTGTAGTGGGACCTAGGCGTGTATTTTCTTGTTGATATATGCACTATGTTCGGCTGTAAGATAATTAGCACAGCAAGGATACACTGCATTTATTTGGCCACTCTTGACTAGTAGGTTGAAAATAACAAAATAATATCTCAGGTTGAGCTTAATTTCTACACCTGACCCACTGTTTAGTGAATCAATCTCGCAATCATGTAGCAAAAGCCCAAAGCATATAAAAATTGCCCATTGTTTTGTTGAACTGTGGCACTATCTGATTACCCATCCTAGTAGGATCTAAGCATTTGTTTGCACACTAATACCACCACATAGTTGTGTCCTTACAATGAAAAACTTCGAAGGGTATTCCATGGCAAGGAGGCATATTTATAGGTCTGCTCCAAATGTGAAGTTGGCACATAGTGGGTAGTTGGCATTTTGTTCCAACAAAACTTGAAACTACTAGGGGAGGGCCTTTGTTGCATAAGGATTATTACTGTAGCAAGAATGCAAAGGCAAGGCATAAACCTTTGCAAATTATACATGAGCATAATTTACCACGTAGGAAATTCCTTGGCCATATGGATAATGGCCTTTTCTAATTGTTGGGACCATTTCTAAAAAACATCACGAGTTTCCTTTCTCTTCTTATGACACTAGTACACAATCATGTCAGTTCGTATGACAAGAAAAAATTAAAGGAAAAACACACTGAAAAGTGGAATCGTGCCTTGATGTTCATACTATGGCATTTACTTCACACATGTATCTGGGGGTAAATCATTTTGGGAGTACACGCATGGTATGCTAAAAATACAGGGCATTTAATGAGTTAAGAACTGGACGACACGCATCAAACGGCTATCCGCTATTTTTCTAGGGTTTCATAACCTAAACACTAACTAGGGTTCTAAGAATAGCATCAGCCTGCGGCTTAGCCCGACCCCTGCCGCATCCAAGCTTGGATTTCCAGGACGATTTTGAGCAAGGCGGAACTGCTGTAAGACTGTACATCTGCTTTGAGATCATGATTTCATTCATACAACACTATAAACTGGTAAGTCTATATTTTTGTTTTATTCCTTTTTGAAAATGTGGATAGAAAGAGACGATGACTATGAGTTTTTAGAAAGGGATGAGCAAGTTAGCCCTTCGGCTGAGCACGATGAAATTGATACCTTCCTGCAAAACCTTCAAGATCTAAAAATCTGTTCTGAACCGACAGATCTTGATTGTTCTGAGCGCCAAAAAATTGATCTTCACTTCACCAGCAATTTTCTGGCCCAAGGGCACTCGTATCAACCCGACTGTGGATGTGAAAAATGCCTCCTGCTTGAAGATTTCGCAAAGCAGCATCAAGATACTGATCAAAAGCAATATTTTGGCTTTGCTCATATACGATCTCTACAAACTAAATTTCCAAAGTGATTTTCTATATTATTCATCTGATACAAGTATGCCCAGGCCTAAAGGTTCTCCAAACAATGGGGCTACAAAACCTGAGCTCGTTTCCATCCTCAAGAAGGCAGGGCTGCTGAATGATCATGGCAGGGCAGATGGAACAGCCACTAAAGATATTTCTAGAGCCACTCTCAATGAGATGATAAACAAGGCTGGACTAGAATCTGAGGTAGTCAATGCTGTAGCCAAAAGAAAAAATGGTGGAATACAAAGATATATCCCCAATAGAAATGCTGACGACAACAAGGCAGTAAACCTTACTGATTCTACTCCAAGCATACTCAATCAAGAGGATTACGAGGATTCTGAAGGCAACTCAGATTCTGATGACATACAAGCTAATCAGGTTCTTTTAGATAAAATATAATACTGTTTGCTTAAACTTGTAGCAATGTTTGATTCACTTCATTTCGTATTTTACTACTGCACATTTCTACGTCTACTTTGTTACTCTCACAAGCAAGATATTTACATTTGCTTGGGCAAAGGGCGAAAAGCCAAGATGCTCTACTGCTTACCTGACGTCCCTTACCTATTTACCTTTTTCAAGCTAACTTAGGTACTGGTTGGATGCAGGTAACCGGAGCTTCTTTTCCCAAAAAGCTTTTGATTTGGTCTTGAAGAATCTATACTATCTTTGTTTTCAAAGAAACAATCAGTTTAATTTCAGTATTCTCTATTTTACTGTTTGTTATAATTACTACAAGTGCATATGGTAAGATCCTTTCTCAAAACTGATCTGATTTTGCACTTCTGCTTTCTCTATAGTTTTAAACAAGATTACGTTCGGGTTGAGTATTATTATTCTTTCTCCGGAAAATTCCTAAGTTATATAGGTTCCAAGATAACAATGCATATTATGATAGCCATAATGGCCTTTTAAAATTTTGAAAAATGAAGGATCTTTTTCTTGAGTTTGGTCCAGGCTGCTGCATGATTATTCTTGTGGATGTTCGATATTTAAAAGCACATCTATTCTTTGTTTAGAATGATTAAATGTCACATTCAAACATATTCTTGTTTAAAAGCATAGTAAGGTAATAAAATGCAAATGAAAACAATCTGGAATTAGTCTGCATGCTCATAATATTCAGCAAATAAGATAATTTTTTAAAAAACAATCGTGAATATCTGAAGCAAAACTCTATTTGAAGGTTTTGCACAAATGACAGCACATCTATGTCTTTCGGTAGAAGCATACTGTTACCTAAACTTAATATGGCTTGCAATAATCACAGCATGGCCTAATGCAAATGTTTTTTAACTACTTCCTATTTACTAAATGGTTCTCACAGGGTCCCCATGGCTTGACCATGGGCCTGATAAGCTTAGACCTCGGGGAGGTTAAGCAAAGCTGTTTTATATATATATATATATATATATATATATATATATATATATATATATATATATATATATATATATATATATATATACTAGCCAGAACAAATCCTTTTGACTTGCTAAGACATCCAAGCCAACCTTACTAACTAAAAGGCAAGCTGGACTTATCAGACCCCAAAAGGGGAGGCCTTGGAGATTTAAGAAATTAAATTAATGCCAAGGTGCATCACCTTTAAACTGAATTAAAAATTTACAGCCTAGGGCCGCACCTACATATGTTATACGAACTATGAGATGCAAACTAGAGTAATTTAAACTGAAACTTAAACAAGATAATTAATGAAAGTGAATGAAAAGGAACCTGTAGAACCAATTGAACTACGGATGTGAACCATGCAATAATACATCTTTTACAACCTCGGGTTGCCTTATTAGTGGACTTAATACAAATCTGATTTGAAAGAGATACCCAAAAACCTCTGGAAACTTTGAAGAATCAGAAAAGAAAACATGCCAGACTGCAAAATTAATGCAAGGAATAATAAACTATGATTGCTCATTCAGTAATTTAAAGATCACATAATCATGTCAAACGTAATTTACCATAATAAGGAAAACATGGACCATGATTTACTGCAACTCAATCATACCATTAAATTCTTGGAATATGAGAAAAACATGTGGGGAATAAGCATTACTAAGAAAGCTTAAAGAATCAGATGCTTGGACACAGATGCCAACATTTAATCATGAGTTATACATGGCACAAAACTAGATTGAAATGTCATGAACTGACACCAAAACAAGTGATAACAATAGTGACTCCAGTTTTCAACTCAGAGGATGTAATGCAAGTAGAAAGTTAATTACCATATATTGTACAAGAATTCTGCTGCTCAAAGCAGACTGCTAACTTACCAAATTGAGGTAAACCAGAAACAAGATTAAAGTTGTGTTCATAAGCTTGAAGAATGAATCCGTAAGCATGCTTACTTAATGCCAAATCCACAATGCATGGGAGAAGGTAGTTCGGTTACCTGCAGCAAAAATGCACTTGTTAGCCTAAGAAGGGTAAAAAATGCATATGCTAGCAGGTGTAAGTCGTGGAATAACCTTGGCCTTTAAACCCTTTACCCACAAATTAGTTTAAATCTTAAGAATAGAGAACTTTAGTAAAAGTGAGAAAACTGTTGACTAAAGTAGAAGCAGTTCATACTAGTGTTAAATTAGGGAGCGGATGTTAGAAAATAATGTAACCTAAGAAGCCACAAAGAGTGTAGGTCGTTTGAGCGGTGGAAAAGCTTGAACAAAACATACAGAATTAATAAGTATTAGCTTTAACCACTTGCGAAATCATATTGATACGAGTTTATGTGTCGTGAGAATTTCCATAAGGTCATTTAATGAGCACTAAAGGATCACAACTTCAGATCCACTAATATTGGCAATTATACTACCAACTAGGTCTCGAGTTATTATTTAAACCTCACAATACATAAAATACCCAAGGATCTCATCCAAAACCAGCCATCATGATAAACCGCTTAAAAATGAGAGGTGCCATGCAAGCAAAGGAAATCTAAGTAGAACTAGAAGCATAAAAGCGGGACATCTATTTTGTTGCCATCAAATGACGGATCAGATGCGTGAGACAAGCAGGCCAAATAATCTAAAATCAAATAGTCGAACAAGAGGTATCCATACAACATCAAGTCATAGTACAAATATCGAGTCAAACCAATATACAATCGCATGAGTAGCCAAGCAATTAATACTACGGTTAGCAAGCACACTACTATGTGTCAAGATCCGAACAAAGCGGATGTATTATTCGACCATGTTATAAGCATAAATTAAGCAATATGCCAAGCAAGGCTTAGGTAGACAAAAAATGGGAAGAAAAATTGTAGATCATAAGCACAAGGGCCGAATCGAATATCATTCTCCCATAGATACAACCCTACCACATTAATGGGGAAGCCTAAGCCTGCAAATACTCCTGGATAAGAAAGCAAAGTATGCATCATGGTATACCACCCACCCAAGATAAAAAAGGATAACAATCAACTAGAGATCGAATGGAAAGGGGCGCAATTCCAAGAAAGAAGTAGGGAAAATCATGTATGAAACATAAACATAAGCCATAGCATCATGCTTGCAAATTACATGTTGATAATGCTTGAAAGACTCGGGGAATCATCTTTGTCGGGCACCACAGTTACATTAAATCCAGCTATGGGAAGTCTAAAGAGCATAAAACTAGCAAGACCACAAGCATGATAAAAGACCCGATTAAATTTGGAAGTCTTCGTTATCCGTATCATCATCCTCATCGAGAAATAGACAGAGGCACAAATTATTTGGGCAGAGGTCTCCAATCCTTTTGGCAATTTGCTGCTACTTCCCAGCATTGGAATGAATCTCCTAATGCCTGGGTCATTCTTGTTCAAACAGAGAGCAGAGTCTGAAGATTGCCATGACAAGAATACTGGCTATAAAATGGAATAACAAGAAGGATGCTAGACCCTGGTGCTTCTTTGAGAGAGATGCCCATAAACCTCCGACCTTTAGGGCTGCCGCAAAGGAGCCCTTCTGAAACTGCGATCACAAGTTGAATGGCTATATTACGCACCCGTTATCAGCCAAATAACCCCTTTTATTTCCCTTTTTTTTAAAGATTTAATGATGTATAAGCTTTTACTTGTTACAGAAAACTATTAGTCTGTATGGTAAGTAAACAATTTTTAGGCAACTAGACTAGGGTTCGAATCCATGCAAGTCAGAAGCTCAAAAGCAATTTTATAGTTCAAATACAAATCGAATGCATTTTGGGATGACAAAGCAACAATACTAGCCTGGATATTCAGCATCATTGTACATGTTGGGAATTCCAATGTTGAACTCCACCACTATAGGTATTGTGCCAAACTTATGTGCCCTTGTTGCAGTCATGCCATGATGCACTTTGCAGAATAATTTTTGGTATCGTACATGTTGTGAATTCCAACGTTGAACTCCACCATGTGCCTAACTTATGCGCCCTTGTCGCAGTCAAGTGCATGCTATGATGCACTCTGCAAAATAACTTCGAAACATGTATCACGGTAGGTAAGAAAAATTCGTCAACCTGGATTGGGCCATCACTATGAACAAATAAGCCAACACATTTGCAAAGCATGATTTCGTTAGACAAATTTGTTGCAAGCCATGCACGATCCATATCCGCCATTTGTCTAGGTTTAGAAAGCATTTCGCCAACCGCCTTTCTGACCCACATTCCATAGAGTATTCCCTATAGAAAATTAATGTAATGGTTGCCACGGACATAATAATACTTGAGAAAGTGGGTCATACGAATATTAGGCAACGCCCAGATGCGTCAATGAACAACTTAGGATCCAGCATGAGTAAATTCATCTATAACATTATGCACTTGGGTAATCCATATGCAACCACTAATAAAAAAGGAATCAAGGGTGAGGGCCTAGCCCCTGCCAAAGGGCCATAACAAGACTTATCTTGTGAGAAGAGGCCCATCAAAGACATATAACTAGCATATGACCAGCACTTAAGAAATCCAAGGCAAGCTACATGACATCATTTAGAAGAAATATAAAAACATTTATCAACTATCAAGGCACAATAATTCAAACCTGGAATCTAGCAAAGGCTAGCCCTAAACTTAGCTTATATTTATATATATATATATATATATATATATATATATATATATATATATATATATATATATATATATATATATATATATACATATATATATATCAAATTAACAGATGGTAACGCTCATGTTTAAGTTCATGCCATAACAGTAACGTGTAGTTCCTTGACCTGACACACTTAGAAAACATGACATCCTTAGAAAGCATGACAAAGTGGCCTTGCATTCTCCACAAGCAAGCATGAGAAGGTGGCTGAAATCGAACCTTTGTAAGTATAATACTGGACATAATTACTATAGAGTTGAAGATTATATTCAATCTAGTGGGGTCAAATACTAAATTTTGAAGTAGCGCCCCATAGTAATGTTGCTATGAGACTAGACTCATGTTCAAGTTACTGTTATAACAGCTAACAGCACGGAGTAGTTCCGTGATTTGGCAAACCGAGATTACCTGATGGAATGTTGAGTATAAAATTGCATGTAGCCTTTAACTCTAGGCCGTCTTACATTGATAAGCTATTTTGCTGAAGAATAAATTCTAGAATTGGCCAAATCTTGTAATAAGCACTAAAAGTCTGGTGGCCTAGATATGTAACAGGGCATACCTTATGGTGGGGTACAATGATAAACAATAGGCCATGGTTCTGGTAACTTTGGAGGCATAATGGCAGCATATGCAATAAAAGGCAAGGGTCTTTTTGAGACCTAGCCACCCAAAGTAATATTTCCTTTTATCTCCATAGTTTGAAAACATGCATAGGCGGCAGGGCAGTTTAATGGAAGTGGATCGACGGAGCAACAAAGGTTTGGAAATTAAATTCTTAGAATGCATGACAAGGTGGCCTTGCATTCTCGACGAGCAAGTGTGAGATGGTGGCTTAAATCGAACCTTTGTAAGTATAATTTTGGACCCAGTGGCAACATCTGTGTGGCAACATCCGTCTCAGATGGCAATGTTGTTTCTCTGAAACCTAGTCTCCTAGGTTATTTAGTTATAAAATGGTGGCTTCATAACACGTAAATGAGTTGCCTTATGCACCATATATTATTTTTATAACTATATGAGTAGCCTAATGCACCGTAGAATATTGTTATACATTAACATACGTCTCATGGTTGGAGATATACTAGTAATTATATGAAATTAGGGCTCGAACCTGATATGGAACCGGATATGGAGATCTGCCACTGCCGATTCATGATGAACAGAGAAGGAATCTGGAAGGACGACCCGGAATCGGCTTTGTGTGGCGATTGTACTTGGAGACAAAAGCCAGGTTATGCTAAACCCAGATGCAAACGTCATTTTAAAGTAGACAAAGTATGCTAAAGTTAGAACAGATTGGCATGGTCGGAAAGACTAGGCCTACTGGCAGTTTGCATAGTCGGCATGCATACCAGGCATGATGAATAGAGAAGGAATCTTGAAGGACGATTTGGAATAGATGCAGAGTGGCGATCGTGCCTGGAGGTAAAGCCAGGTTACGCTTAAGCCCAGATGCAAACGTCAAAGTAGACTGGGTATGCCAAATTTAGAGCAGATTGATATTGTTGGAATGGCTAAGCCCACTGGCAGTTTGCCTTGTTGGCATGCATACCGGGCATTTGAGTTCTGTGCCAGCACTATTAGACACTTCTGAGTATTTTGTTTCTTCTTCTCTTTGTCTGTCTGGCGCTCAGCACAATGAGCAAGCGCACACGACAAGAAATGATCGATCTGATAAAGAAAGCAGGCATAGACCTGCATGCACTTTGCAAAAAGCATGGGGAGGTCTATGCACAACCGACCAAACAATTTCTCATGGATATTGTTGACAAATATGGTCTGGAGGGCCCAGCCAAGAAAAAAGATGTAGGCATGAACAAATTCGTCTCCAAAAGTGTTGAAGCAGGTTGCAGTAAACAAGCAGTGGATTCAAGTATTAATGAGGTTGCAGACTCTATGGAGGTGCAGCAACAGGGCATTCAGGAGGAAGAACAAGAGGAAGAACCAACTGATGACGAAATCCAGTTAAACCAGGTCACTTGTAGTTATATTTTGTCTTTTTAATGCTGCTCTAGCATAAACCATAGCTGATCTTTAAGTATGGACGAAATCCCCTTGAAGAGGTGCAAGATATAGCGTAGAAATAAGGTTTACACAATGTCTCTTATCTAAGGCTACCAGGTAGTACATTTTGGGGCATCCTGGATCCAAGTAGAAGCGGTAAATCTGGTCACCAGCAGCTATAATCCAGGCTTTTAAAAGTTGTCTTAGCATAAACCACAGCTGACCATAATCCCTGGATGAGATCCTTATGGAGTTTGGCAACTTTTACATTCTGTTAAGGATTTATACAGTTTCGTTTATGACTGCATTCTGGAATATTGGGTAATGTGTTAAACACCCCAAAGTTGTCCTAATTCTGTCTTTCTGCAGCATAAGATAAACTTCTTGGGGCATCATGGAGTTTTTAACAGTGGAAGGAAAAATGCCTCATGGGGATACCAAGTGGCTAAGTGGTGGTAGTTAACTGTTTAAATCTTCTTTGATAAAAGATAGGCTTAATAAATTTCTGAGTATGATCAATACCACTGGTATATGTAAAGGTATTTATGTGAAAGCATTATTGGTGAAGGGCGAAGAGCCGAATGGGACTATAGCTTACCTGATAACCCTTGCCTCATTACCAAATTTTCTTGCTAATGTTGGTCTGTTTGGTTACAGGTAACCAGTCTCATTCCTCCAATTTCTTTTTATGTTGGATGGTTTGGAAGCTATGGAACAAACGTACAAGCAAATATGTTGCAGCCGAGAGCAGTTTTTCTGCAATTCGTAGTCTTGTTTTTGAATTTTTGTTTGTAGTGGTACATGCTACAAAGGTAAAGCAAACTAGAAACTTATCCATTTGCTAATACTGCAAGTAGATCTCCAGTTTTGGAAAAACATCAGGATTCCATATGAGATATATTGCAGTCCAAGTTCTGGCCCCTAAGTGGCAGCCTTTTTAAAGTTGCTCTCTTATGTGATGACTGTAAGTATTTTTGGTTTTGGCATAAACACAATAACTCATGCTACTATTTCATCTTTCGTGCTTGAAATAATAGGAATACGTACATGCTTGTTACACATTTGTTTTGAAATTGGGCATTTAAAAGCAAGTGGCCTCCTTGAGGCAGATTCATAAGCATGCCATTTCTTAAATTTATGTCTTGAGCATGATAGCAATAAAATAGTACATTGCATTTATGAGGCTCTAATTTTGCAAAAGATACTGGCATGTGGGTAATTCTGCTCAAAATGCATGAGGAAACCAAGCATTTGCCTGGAAAATCATAATATGTTTCTTTTCGCGCTGTCAAACATCATTTTGATTGGCCTTTAAACAGGGGATCTGCAAAACCTCTCTAGCATTGAGCTAGTTTACAAATTTGGGGCTAAGTCTGAACAAGATGTGGCCCGATCTTATTTGACTAGGAAGTCATGACTTGCAAGTATTTAGGGGCTGGCTCTAGTTCTTAAACTGGCAAAAAATGTCCGTCCGAATATGGCAAGAATAAATGAAATAATATATTGTCTTTTGTTTGACATGGCGTTTATTTTAAAACCCACTAATATGACAGAGTGTTCTACTTTCAAGTTTCAAACAACAAGTGTGTTGTTTTAAATATGGGATCTCAAGATTTCTAGCTTTTTTGTCGAGGGTCGATAGTTCTAGGGCTTTGCCTCGAATGCTTTTTGTTTTAATTTAAGGCTAAGGTTTTAATTTAAGGCTAAGCGCAAAGCATATTCCTGATTTCCGACAGAGTATGGACCACCGTAAGTCCCCGGAGATCCCCTAGGTCAGTGATAATTGAAATTAGCAAACCGGATGTATGAACATTTAAGCCAGAAGTGTTCGGCCCATGGAAGCGTATACTTGAAGCATGATTTTCCATAAAATCACTGCTTGGCCTGATCCGAAAATGAAGTAATAATGCCGCCACCAAGTATGGTGACGAAATCAAGAGGAGAATCCATGGCTTCCCAAATAGAAAGTCCATGTTAAAAGTCATGTATGGAAAATTGGAACAATTGTCCCACCTAATAAAGCTGCAAGTAGTACTGCATATTGATGAGAATGCACAAACAAGTATATTAAAGAAAGAGGCATTTTGATGAAACATACACATCTATGGTCACATTTTTAGGGCATTAACAACATCAGCTTCTGTGTTTAACATCAACAAGAAATCATGTGGATCCGAGAGGCTTCCATGAAATAATTGTATGAGGTTTGCGATGTTGCCTCGCATTCCAAGGAAGCCTGTGATGAAGTTAGATTCGCTAAATGTTCCATAAAATTTTGAGCTGGCTGCTAATGGTTCTTAAAGTTGCTAACACCCAAATATCGCGCCAAGAGCACCCAACCCAAACTAAAAGCACCATTGAAAATTTCACTATATTTGATATTAGTAACAAACCGAATAAAACAAAAGGTCAGACTAAAGCAAGGACAAGATCGGCTAATGCAATGTACCAAGAAGTTGTTAATGAACTGGAGCAAAACGTATCTCTCGAGGACTATGTGATTGTAAAGTTTTGACCTTCTTTGAATCAAGTAAAGAATTGCTCAAGAATATCCTCGCTTATCGGTAGAGTTGTAGCTGGGTCAAATGCAACCATGCCTTATGGGAGACAAGGAACCTTGGTGTACCGGCACCTGCGGTAACTTGGAAAACGAAGGCAAGTAGATGAGATTCGAAATAGAACAAAATATTACGCAAATGAACTTAAGGATTGGCAAAACGCATTTTAATACTAATTAAGAACACGAATTTTGTAAGAAATGCACCAAGAACAACGATCTTGGACAAAAAGGGGCATAATGGGCAAACCGTCCAAGAAAAAGAGACCCTTTTTATTGTTAAAATGTATAAACCCATTACCCATTCTCAAATGCAATGTGAAAATTCAAGAAGTCAGCGAGTCGTGGGTGTGTGATCATATCACATGGTTCACCATGCGGGTATGGTATATTCTCGAACAATTTGCATAAAATATGGCCCCATGAAACTAGCTTCTGCTGTGTTCTCACAATTTCATAGCATGATGAACTCTACCACCATGCGCCGCAGGATCGTTGCCTTTTAGGGTATCCAGTTAGAGAACCATGCTAAAATGATGTAAAGATATGTCAAGACAAGTACGTGGACTTCAAGGCGTAGTTTGGTGACTACTACAAACTAGTGGAAATCATTGAGAAAACAATCAAACCAATCAAATTCCTTAAGGATGCAATGAAATTAGAGGTGGGCACTAGTGCAACTAAGGCTGGATACAAAAGGAAAACCCAGTTTGAGGAAGATGATGAGGTGCAGATTATTATGCCACCAAAATTTGTTAAGAAGACCAACAGTGCCAATACACCAATAACAATCAGCAACACCCACGAGGAGTGCAATGAAGCTATCAATGACGGTACTGACACTGAACGTTCAGTTAACAAAGGAGCCGGGGAGCACAAGCGTACGGAAGGAATGCTCCAGAACAAACTGTCATTCTAATACCTCTGCTTTGATGGTAAGAATAGTCCACATATGTTTATGAGTTATATAGCATTACTTTGATGGTTAAGTAGCATAGAGTATTCTGAGTTTAAAGTGTATTACATCTACAACAGTCACATACAAGTATACTAACATCTACAAAAGGATGGCTTCGTGCCGAACTATAAGCATATCTTGAGCCGGTATAGCCGCTCGTCATGAGTTAACCACAACCAAGTAAATGCTCAGGCAGAAAAGCTTCCTCCGAACCATTTTTTATAATTCCCGGTGATGTGGTAAATATTTCCTGACTAATTCAGAAAGTGTATATGTTTAAGTGGTAGGTGGGCGGACAGACCCTCAATTAAAAAGTCAAGGTAGATGGGCCAATATAAGTAATAGAACTCCAACAAGAACTTATATATACATTTTAAGTCTTCTCCTGTTGCTGTCGACAGATTAAATTCAGCAAAGGCTTCATGAGGTTATCAATAAAGAATGCTAGCTGGAAAACGAGATCATGGACAAGACTCACGTCGGGGTGGACGATAATGAGAATCTCAAGAGCACATGCTTTATAAGCCTAAACTTACTTTTTCTCGAAGAAAGAACCAATCGCGGTTCTTGTGGTAATCCCAAATTTTAAGAAGTATATATATCTAAAAGATTTCGGGCACATCACTGCCGGCACGCACATTGTGCATAGCAAAGCGATCGGGGAATTGGTTAAAAGATTGGTCTAAATCATATCAGACAGACCTTTTACCCTAATGGAACTTCAAAAGGGGGTAGCCAAGTCTATTGTCCGGTTTTTTGAGATCCACAAGTATAACTGTGTCGGTGGTGGATAAGCAGGACCATAATCCGATTAATAGTGGAGATTATGAAGAAGCTTGATCAAATTGGCAAGGGATTTTATAAGCCAATATGGCCTGACAAAAAGTTTCAAATCAACCGGCCAAGCGGTGGTTAGAATATGACATGGTTGGTTGAAAATACGTATATATCGAGGGTGGACAAGGCCACCAATAATCCATCATTTATATGCCCCAAATTCATTAGAACAAGCCCTCATCGAGACTAAATAGCAATGATTTTGAGGAAGTCCTTAGCAAGCCAAATGACATTAAAAATATGCCATAAAGGAGATTAATCCCCATATCTTTGGGAGAATGGGAGGTGAACAATTGATTTGCCATACCTTTTAGCGATTATTCAAGGCACATAAAAGCAGTTCCGTTGGATAACTAGTGCCCACATGACCTGCTTATTTTTCCGCGGCTAAGCTCTTTTTAGTAGCTAAAGCCCTTAACACCTTTGTTGAAATATGGCGGAGATTTGTGAATACAAACTAGCCAAGGCGAATTTCTTGAGAAAAACAAGATCAAGGCCTCATGGCTAATGGAGTTCCATATATGATCTTCACGTGTAACCTACGGCTATAATAAAGTCTTAAGTGGCGGATATAGCACCGATGTGCGAAGTGATTCAATTGATGGAGAGGAAGGCATATGTTGCATCATGTCAAAAGTGGCGGAGACATGAATGCGGTCACATCAACAAAGAAAAACGAAATTTCAATATGTAGTACATAAGACCAAGAAAAACAATGACGATTATGGAATGATAGTCCAATTTACGTAAACAATGGAGGTGCATAGGCGAAATTCTTCATATATGTAAACTCTTGGTTAGCCACAAAATTGCTTCTTCGCGGTCTGGGAGATAAATTATGGAAACAAAATTAAAGGGCATACCAATGGGTTTCTCGGCAAGCGGCGTGGTGCAATCGTACTTAGCATGGTTTGAGCTAAGGTTCGTATGAAGCTTGTTAGCATGGGAGAACTTGAGGGTGGAGCGCAGCCTTTAGCGGTACCGCAGTCCCATTGATGACCTTATAGGCCTCAGCGGCCATTATATTAGGGAGTGTACGGCTTTAAAGAAACACGCGATGGGGGCGCCCCACATCTATAATATGAAGTACATTAGAAATCAAGGATGAGACGATTATCTTTGCACTAGCGATCTGAGAAACAAGTAAAAAGGGAAAGTCGAGTCAATTTCCTTAACATGAGCATCAACATTTTGGACCACTCCTTAGGGATTTATGAGACCCGGGAGATGCGACAAGCGTGATAAACTACCGCTACGAGAGTCTAAATTTGGGCATGCAAATGTTTGTAGGCCATATCTTATGGCCAAAGCGTCATAATCTACTTAAATAACAGGTATCTATATTCACAATAGTCAATTCCGGTGACAAAAGGTCTACATATGCTCATCAAGACCTTTGTAATTAAAGGATTTGGTATGGCGTGAGATGCTCACGAACAGCGGTGTATAGAAGTCTCAAGCGGGGAGTTTTTCACGCTTGGAATCCAAGTTTGGCGTAACTATGCTTATCCCGGGGAGAACTAATGTCGTGCAATTGTTAACATTCATAATTCCCTAGTTTTTCAACAATATAGCATAAGTATAGTTGGCGGGGAAGTTCCTATAATTATAGGGATCCTCACGATTCCCCTACCTCACTAAATAGGTTCTTCTTGCTTAAATTTTGGAGAGGCGGGGTTTAACTATATATATACATATATATATATCAAATTAACGGATAGTAGCAGCTCATGTTTAAGTTCAGCCTGCCATACTTGATAGCGATGTAGTTCCTTGACGACACACTTAGAAAACATGACATCCTTAGAAAGCATGACAAAGTGGCCTTGCATTCTCACAAGCAAGCATGAGAAGGTAACAGAAATCCGAACCTTTGTAAGTATATCTTGGACATAATTACTATAGAGTTGAAGATTATATTCAATCTAGGTAGGGTCAAATACTAAATTTTGAAGTAGCGCCCATAGTAATGTTGCGCTATGAAGACTAGACTCATGTTCAAATTCTTGTTATAACTGACTACTTGACCGCGGGTAGTTAGTGATTTGGCAATATTAGAGATTTCTTGGCGGTATTCAGCGTGGATGTCGGGTAATTGTTCTACAAATTTTATGTGAACTTGATACGTGATTTGCAGGCTTATTCCTTTGATGGGGATGTCGAGGGTAATTGTTCTACAATTTTATGTTGAATGCAGCCGGTCATACAGTAAAACATTAGTTAGTAAGCGTTTAAGAGTCTACAAAGGCGTAGGTATGGTGAGAGCAAAGATCTTATACTTTCCGGTATAGAAAATCAGAAAGGCATTGGTTATGCTTGATAGTTTAGGTGCTCAAGCATTTTGACCTCCATATGCATTGCTTGCGAAATTAGGCTCTTTGGGGATGCAACTTTGTTATATTTGCTCAATATGCTTCCATTTTGAAGATATTTTGAAGCTAAGTTGAAAGTAAAAGCAGAATCCTGAGAAAACCTTACTATGGTGTTAAAAGTAATGGGAGACCTAATGTTATTGACCTCCTAATATGCAATTTATGATTTTTCACTTAAACTCATTGGTATTGTGGATCAACATTCTCATCTAGTTAACTATTATCTAACATCTAGACAACGGTTGCCATTTTCGGCTGCATCAAATCTATTGTTTAAATTTGGATTTTACGGTTTCGGAGGAAAAAATTGGAATTTTTTAAGTAGATTTCCCTAAGGTTTTGTAGCTTTTGGGTAGGAAAAATTCGATTTTTCAAAAATGAAAGATTTCTTTTACTTCTACGATTAAAGATTTTTTCATTTTTTCCTTTCAATCTAATCAGGATCGATTTGCCCCATTAAAGTTAAGCCCCTTCCAGATTTTGGTATACAGATCAATTTGCCCCATTTGATTAAGCCCCCTTCAATTTTACATGCATATATGGCATGCATGAATGATAATTATGGCGGAAGAAAGGATCGATGGGTTTTTCTTGCAACAAATTTGATTGAGCGGCGCCCGGCTATGGGCAATAAGTTTCCATGGATTTTATGAGGTAAATTCACGAGGTTCATAAATGGCGAGCTATAGAGGCTTCTTGCAAATAGGTTTTATAAATCATACCATAGGCGCACATGCTCAACTATTTTTATTGTAGTTTTCTTTTGAATCCTATCTTGAAGTGTTCGAAATTATTTGCATTTGTTCACTTATTTTAGTGACTCTGAGAACAATTAACTCATGCTTGAATATATTTACATCTTGCACTCACTCATCGGCATCTTTATTTATTGTAGTTTTCTTTTTGAACCCCTATCTTGAGGGAATTATTTGCAAATTTGTTGCTTTTGTTCACTTATTTACCATGGCTATAGGAACAACTAACTCATGCTTGAATATGTGCATGCCTCATTCTTGACATCTCTATTTATTGTAGATAGTGCTTGAAAGATACTCGAACTTATGTTTTGCCATGCATATGAATAATGGAGCTCAATTTTGTTCTTTATGATGTAGGAACCTTGGGCTATTCTAAACTTCACGTGGATGAAGCATTACAAGGTAAAAAACACTTTTTGTGATTTCATTGTTTGTTACTTTTAACAATGTATCATCTACACTACACTTACTTGACTCTTCCAACCCATAGACATGCAAAAGGGACACGCATTAAGCTCTATCGGAGTAAACCTTTGCTTTTTGAGTTCACATCCGCGAGTATTTTTTATGTTTATTCAACAAATCAAGGCGCTCTCTTTGCAAATACTTTCATGCTTATAATTTTTCCTTACACTCATTCTGCGTATCTTTATCACGCATGTAAGTGAACCTCCATTTGATTCCACGATTAGCAGATGTTTGCATGGGTCTCAAAACTTTGAAAATGATATGTCGTGGTATTTTGTGCTTCAATAATTACGAGTAAATACCTAGCGCGAGTGGTTTTCCTCCTTCCCGGCTGTCGATGTACTTGAAAAAATGTCTGACATGGTTGGCTATCATGTTTCCTGTTGTTATTGCTCTGTAAGCCCGACACCTTGGATAAGGCCTTGCATGTAACCTCTATCATTTGTAGCAAGGTGAAAGCAAGAAGAGATGTTAGTTTAGCCATCTGGCTCAGCACGGTAAGTTTTGCCTTAATTATCTTTTCTTTAGCCAAAACAAAAAGCCTTCTTACAAGATGCGCATTGAGCATAGAATTTGCTCTTGAGAGTTTGAAGTTCATTCTCTTCTTATGTAGGATGCATTACTATGGGTGCTTTCGAAATGTTTTTGGGCCTTTTCCTGTCTGTAACATCTAGGATCTTGAGATAAATAAGTTTAGCAATTATGTATATTGCATTTGCGTGTGATTTCTGCATCTTGGCTACTACATGGTTAGATAGTTAGTTAATCTCCTATCTACTACGAGGTGTGCTCAACCTTTTAATGCTTATCATAGTCATTATATGGCCAGCGAGGGCATCATATTGCTAACGGAATTTTGTGATGTACTGGCTATCTCTACTTTTTATATGTTTACTCTTGTATAATCTTCATTGGCGCATCAAATTCAAGATGCCTTTTACTCAGTTCTTGCAAACCCAAAGATAGAAATATTCAACTGGCCTTAAATTGGCTCCTATTTAACCATGAAATATTTGTGGATCACGATTCATCATGATGCAATGCAATGCACAATTTAAATGTCTAAAATATTTAGCTACCTAAAAGTCGATGATGATGATTTGCTTGAAATACTTTGTCATTGCTTTGATATTAATATGCGGTGATTGATAAACACCCACGAGGATTTTAAGCATTTGCATGCGAGATTACAACAGATCGTGAACGACTTCTTGCAGGAATATGCCACAATATTTGCATGTCGTGGTACTATAATAGCATTGAATTTCAACTGGCGAGGAGCATAATGCCTGAGAGATTTGGTATGGCGGTTGTAGCTCTCAAATCCATCAATCCTTGATAAGTTAGGTTTTCGCAATTTACCTTTTTCTTTTCAATTTGTGAGAGATCTAAATCACATGCTATTTCAATCTGAGAGAAATGATCTTATGCATAATCGTTGAGGAGATTGATGGGGAGTTTCAAAGGCTGGGAAAGGAAGTGTGGTACTATTTTTAAAGGAAATAGGCGTGGAGTTTCTTCTTAGAGGCATGATCTGCCGCGAGATTTGGCTATATGGCGGTTGCGACTCTCAAATCGTAATCCTTGGTAAGTTAGGTTTTTATACACCTCTTCTTCTTTGCTGCAATTCCACGGTCGAATAACAATACTATTTTCAATGCGGAGCCAGGATAGTCGTAAAATATTCCTAGCAGTTATACTCGTAAAAGTTGGTAGCGTACACCTATGGCGGTTAATTCTTACGAGAAATGGTACGCAAAGTCTGAACTATTTTATCTTTGAAAGGGTGCATATTTCAAAACATGGACCGATGTGGTACATCGGTCTGCATGAACCGATCCTAATACAGCCACTTATCTCTGAGTTTTTCTCGCTTCTTCTGCAATTTGGTAAGAGATTTTAGAAAGATCCATGCCTTTCATAGAAGGTTAACGTAAATCATTGCGAGCGTATGGTGGCATCAACTGTTTAAAGAGCAAAATAGTTGTTGGAAAATATTATTAGTGATTTTTTAAAACCTTCATTGCCTGCTTCCCTTTGCGGAACTCTTCTCTGTGTAGACTCTTACAAATCTTCCCATTCCAAAAGTTTGTAATGATCTCTCTAAAATTGACTATAAGAAACCTTGATTGGCCCTATTACTTATAATTGTCGCCAGTGCCCAGTTTCTTGGCTTCTTTGAATTTGAACAAGCGAAGCGATTGTAATTAACACTTCGCTACTGTAATAATTCCAAGCATTACGGGTTAGAAGAGGTTGGTGAAATATTAAAGGCATGACTTGAGAAAGACCATAGAGTTCTCTTCAGTTGTCCATTTATTGTTCTCATTTGTTCGCGGAGGAGATACCAAGCATGGCTCAAACTACAAATACTATTGCTCGAATTCTGCAGTTAGGTTCAATCTTAACATGAACTTTATGCCTTTTCATTATGGGGGATGCTTGGCTTTATTGGGCTCTACATTTACTATAGGAATCAAATGGTGAATCAAGTAGAGACAAAGTAGCCGCCATCATGTGGCGTTATTTTGCCTATATTCTATGTCTCTAGAGTCATTTTAATTTCTATTCATGAACTTGATGTCACGCTAACAAACTATATGGCGACAAGTCGAAATTTTTGAAATCCCAAGTGTGTTTTTGTAGAGGCTATCTTGGTAGAAGATCTTATAACATAGCCAGTTTTTGTAAAATTCACATTTATAAAATATTGCATCACGATGTCTCTAGAGTTCTCTTTGCATATTTTTCATCGAGCATTATTTAAGAACAAGCAGCCCATGAGAACAAACTTCCAAATTAGAAAATACAAGTGACGCTTATGAGATACAATTATTTACAACTTATGAATACAATTGTTACAATAAGTATATCTTTGCTTTGGCTTGCAACTTATGAATACAATTGTTACAATAAGCTATCGGCCCGTTTGTTTCAAGTCACTCTTGAAGAAGACTTAGGCATGAAGGTGATGTACTAGCTTCATATTATATTTGGTTGAAGGACTTAGCGTAGCGAGGGGGAGGCAAGCGTGGCCAAATAGGATTAGCCGCGGATCTTATATCCGGGATGCATTAGTTAATAGGAAATTGATCTACGATTTATGCGAAACCTTCCATTACATTGGGAGTATTTAGATGTAGTTTCATACACTCATCGAAGTTTGTGCATTAAATTGATGGCTACCTCATTCTTTTATAATTTCACCTTCTTGAGCCATGTTATCTAAGTACATAGTGAGACACGAGAACCAATCTTCTATAGATGTAATGAATCACATTCAATAGGGTCATTTTACTTTTTACTGGCTACAATATTAGGTCTTATATATTTAGGAACTTCGCTATACACTTATATTTTAACATTATTAGATCATTTGTTTTGCTATTTACAATCTAAGCCTTATACAACTAGAGCATTGCTGCCTGCATTATATGCATCATTGTAATGCTTTAGGTGTTCTTGGCATTCAATTGTTTATCCCGATAAATTAATCATGTGATTGAAAGGATGAATCAATTCCCCTTCTTTTGTGATGTAGGCTTTGGTATACATGCCAAAACTCAACACAATAGCAAAAAGAGAGAGATAAATATTATGCATCAAATTACATTATTCTCAGTTTTTGAATTTGTGTTTATTTTGCAGCTCTATGCTTTCTTTGCTTATTGATTTTGTTTACCTATATTAAATGTCATTATTAGAATCAAAGTAAGCTTTCATTTCGTAACACCCCACATGCCTGAAAAGCGTTTCACAAATCAGTACTCACGAGGAAGCCCTTTTCATACGGTTAGTTATTCTCCAAAGTGACAAAATTATGATCTTTCTTCTAAGTTAAAATCATTTTCCAACTTAACACAGTCCTCCTTAACTGATCGTTTCTCTCAATGTTTAGGCAAAACTTTCATCATGCAATTTTGCAAGGCCGTAGGCATAAATCACGCGATTCTGATTCACGTAAACACTAAATATTGCTTCAAGACTTATCCTTGCATTTTCAATAGTCTTGGTAACCCACATCCATATGGTGTGCAACTCTCATCTTTGTGTTGAATTATGTATTTGAATTATATTGCCATTTCTATGAAATGCTCATCTCCCCTTCTTCTATTTCTCTCTTTGTTTCCTTCTCAAATACATGGAGGTATTATTATAAGTGTATGCAGAACCTCCTTGGTTGTCATCTTTGATAGTAAGTTATGCAGGCAGCGCCGGACTGGGTCCTAGTTGTAATTATTATTTAATGTCCTCTTTACGGCTTTGGTACCTTTCTTTATGCTGGCACTACCACCACTTGTGAATTCCTTCGTGGGTGTATAACGTGACAATAACTTTCAGTTGTTCATGCAAACAATGTTGGTGTGTCTGCATCAAGTTGGTATGTTATATCATCTTATAATGTCATCTAGCCACATCTTACGTCTTTGCCATGTAAAACTAATTAGTCATTTGATGTAGATCTAAAGAAGGTTGATTGCACATTGGACAAATTATTGATGACCTGAAGAATAAAGTTAGGCTGATTTGTTCTCAACAATGCAGTTGTGTTTATGAGCCTTAGCGAGAAATAGGCATTTTTCCCTCCCAATAGAAAATCGGAATCAACATAACTTATCAGCACGCACCTCTGGCTTCACTAATCAAGTTCTCTTTGAAAAGAATGCCTCTATATTTTATAGTTGTGGAGCCGCAGGGCAACTCCTAGTTCCACCTTTTTAATGTGTTGTCACTACCTTCATTTGCATAAGATGTTTTATGGCATATTTGACGCCTTCTTGGAAGAAGTTGAAGAAATCTGAGGAATCACGAGAGGCGTAGCTTATCCCTCCTATACTATCTTACGCGGTGATTCTTTACTTGAGGAACGTGCAATGTTCTGACGCCATTACAAAAAGAAGCAACATATATAATGCAAAAAGGTATATACCCTCTAACCACAAAGGCACAACCGCAATTACATGCTTTGTTGAAACTACTCGTGCAATTCCCCATGAAACGCAATAGAAGCTTACGAAACCGAAATCAGGAAATTCCTCTTGGCAGACCCTCTTTGCCACCCAAAGCTTTTATTGTGATGGGGTTGATTTTCAGTAATTTAACTTTAAAATAAGATATCTCATATATAGAAAAGAAGTAGGATACATTGGCATTGCGTGTGTCTAGCTTTGATTCTTGTGTGCTCAATCCATTATCATCATCATCCTTCGCCCACTTTCGACATTGTAGATGACCCCCAAATCCAACCATAAAAGA